>CM066317.1:77561500-78161500 GCA_033807775.1 Saussurea involucrata | reverse complement strand
TTGTTCAGTGTTTAATGCAGGAGTCAACGTCGTTAATGACCAACGGCTACAACCAGTAAAGGGCCATTAACAGCATTAAAGACAACGTCCATTACGACAGTTACATAAAGCATTCAAGAAATCAATCAAAGCACCCGAAGGCTACAAATATAGAGTTCCATCATCATTGAAGGGGACCGCATCCAAGAATCACACTACGTACTCAAAGAACATACGAAGAAAAGAACTTTCTCACAACAGATCGCTCTCGACGCACGACATCGACGCACGACTCCCATGCTCAACGCATAGTTTTTACGCACGACACACAGACCGTACACACGACGCACATTGTTTTTATATTCGAAACACTTGTTACTTTACATTTCGAAGTCTTTTCTTCATTTGTATTGTAATCTCTGTACGATCGACATCTGAAACATAAGGACATCGCCCCTGTTTGGCGACCATAGTGCAGCGACGACTTCCACAATCGTCCGCGGGTTTTTTCCTCGTTGAGGTTTTTCCCGCGTCATCAAATTCTCTGTCTCTTTTACATTTTTTATCTTAATCGCACGCTTTGTCGAGAGATTCTTTTCTTTAGTTGTTAAGCTCCACAATTAACCTCAAGTTGTACTTGTGTGCGATTTTTGGCATTAACAGTTTGGTGCCCACCGTGGGGCCCCATCTAGAGAAAATCTTCGACAAACGTGCGTCCTACTAACGGTTTCTAGTAGTCTCCCCTGTTTTCTGTTTCAGGAAAATGGCCACTCCTGAAAATCAAGAGCATGTCATCGCCCAGATGCATGAAAAGCTCGAGAGTGCGCAAGATCCCCCTGCGATAGTTGATGACTATCGCTTGGAAGAAATCATTCTAGATCAGAGCAAACCTGATCAAAAATTCTTTATCGGATCATCCCTCAGTCCCTGCCTCAGAGAAAAGTTAAAATCTTTTTTGCAGGAATATGCTGATTGTTTTGCCTGGTCGCATGAAGATATGGTCGGCATAAACCCTGACGTCATCTCCCACAAACTCAATGTCGACCCGTCGTTCAAACCTGTCAAGCAGAAGCGAAGGAAATTTGCTCCTAAAAGGAATAAGGTGATAAACGACGAAGTCGACAACCTTCTCAAGACAGGGAAGATTCGAGAAGTAAAGTATCCCGATTGGCTTGCTAACGTCGTGGTCGTGGCAAAGAAAAATGGCAAGTGGAGAGTCTGTATCGACTTCACAGACCTCAATAAAGCTTGTCCAAAAGATCCTTTTCCATTACCTCATATCAATACCATGGTCACGCGACAGATGATTGCATAGCTCTCAAAAAGGAGTTAGCATATCATGTCCCTAAAGGAAATCTCAAAGAAATCATTGATGACGTCGTTACTTCAGCTAGCGACCATCGACTGCCAACCCCCGAGCTTGCGAAAGTCGTCAATTGCATCACTGGTGGTTCCGACGTGTGCGGTCTGACGTATTCCGCAGCGAAGCGTCACGCTAGTCAAGCGCCCGATAACCGACCTATCCCACGTTCATCAAGGCCAAAAGATGACCTGGAGTTGGAAGCTATGAAGATTGTATTCGATCAAGACGACCTCGGCGACTCGTACCCGAATCATCATGACGGGTTGATCATTCAACTCACGATTGGCAATTATTTAACCCGACGTGTCTTGGTCGATGGGGGCAGTTCAACGAACGTCATTTTCCTTAACACCGTCAAGGCCATGGGAATCGATCGCTCGGAAATCACCCGACGTTCGACAACCTTGGTCGGTTTCAACGGAGAAGCAACGAGCACCTATGGAGAGATCATCCTGCCGGTCTATGCCGGAGGAATCAACAAGCAGACAAAGTTTAGTGTCATCGATTGTTCGTCGGCCTATAACATCATCTTAGGTCGACCATGGATCCATGAAATAAAAGCCGTCCCCTCGACGTATCATCAGACCCTGAAGTTCCCTACGCCGTGGGGAGTCCAAGAAATCAAAAGTGAGCCGAAAGTCGTCCGTGACTGCTATAAGACCACCCTGAAGCCGCGAAAATAAGCTGTTTGGCAGTCACAGGTCAAAGAAATCGTCCTGGATAAAGGCAAACTTGACCATAAGGTCTCGACAGAAACGTCTCTCTATCTCTGATCTTATAGACAAACTAATGCCTTTTTATAGGAATGTGCCGACTATTCTGCCCTGTCGCACGAAAACACGATCGACATAGACATTGATGTTAATCCTCGAAAACTCAGTGTCGATCCGTCATTTAAAACCTATTTTTTCCTGGAAAAAATAGGATAGTAAATGACGGGGGGCAAATCCCCCATCAAGTAAAAAAGAATCTGAGAAGGTACGTTTTCTAAATTCTTTTCTCTTCTTTCATACGATTTTTTTATCACAAACGACTACTGACTTAAGCATCGGAGGGTCGTTGGTTAGCCAACGACCAACCTCTGACGATGTCTTATCGCAGGACCGCACGACATAAATCACTGAGTCTGTCGTATGACACCAGTACGCTTCCGCAGGATCGCACGATATAAGCAATTGAGTCCATGACTCGATTATCCCATCACAGGAACGCATGATTCAAGGGAATGATATGGTCTAGTCGTACGACCATAAGGTCTACCGACCCCACGATTTCAGTTCTTTAACTTAAGAGACTTACACGCTCTGAATGAATGATATGATTGCATATGCTTATGTACGCCAGCACGTCTTAAACATCTTATGACTTATAACTTAAATATTATGTTGAGGTAAATGCCTAAGTCGCATGAATTCTTGTTCCCTTACCACTTGGTGAATTTTACAATTGACGTTGTATCTATGTGCAAAAAATATAAGACACAAAATCAAAAGATATCTAAGTTTCATTCACCGAACTTACTGTCTTATATACATCCAAAAAGCTCGACCACTGACGGTCGAGTAGCAGGGAACAAAAATAAAAAAGATATTTTCTAGGGAAGAGGAGAAGCATAGGTCACATCCTTGCCTGACGTCTCACCCTGGGGACCTTCCTCCTCCTTGACCTCCTTCTCATCATCCGAGTCAAGATCCCTCTCGGTCCCGACCTCCCTGAAGAAGAGGTCCAACTCGTCCGATGCTGACGCCAGAGGATCTCTGCCCAACAAGTGATGTCGCATGATCGCCGCACGCGCAGTAAGTCGAGCAAAGGAAAACAAGGATTTGTTCTCATCCCTCAACTCCTCTAGCTCCTTCTCTAAGCTCGCCACCTTGGATTTGGACTCCTCGGCTCCTATTTTCTTTGCAGCCAAGGATTCCTTCAGCCCATCTAGCTCCTCTCTTTGGTTGTGCATCAAAGTCAGAGACTCCTTTAGACGCGAGTTCCCTTCATCCCTCGCATGGCCGACGGCCTCCAACTCATTCAAGGCATCGTCGAGTCACACCGACGTCGCTTATTCACATTCCAGAGCGGATCTTTCCCTCTCTAACGCCGCATCTTCTTCCTTAATAGCAAAAGCCATTAAGCATTCTACCTTCGCCGTTTCAGCATGCAATGCCAAGGAAGACTGAAACGTCTGAAAACATACGAGAACGTATCAACAAAATACACGACAACAATAAATAGACAAAGTCTTGAAAGATAGACTTACCAAGAACGTTAGCCCAGCGACATGAGACTCCATATCTTCGAGGGAAACTCCATTGAAACGCTCTCTGAAAGAAGGGAGCTGATACTTATCCAAATGGGGGAACAATTTCATCCCATCTAAGACATTATCATCTAAGAAATCCGACGAAAACGTAAAGTCGACCGTCGTTTCCTCCCCAAAACTCGTCTGCACACCTTTGCCCGTGTCTGCCGTCGAAGGGCTAGACGCAGGAGACATCGTCGCCGGTTGCGCAGTATGAGACATCGTCGCCGGTTGCGCAATATCAACAGATCTTGCGCCGATCGTGTCAAACACGGTCGACGCCTTCGCCTTCTCAGGCGGAACGACTCTCGATGAGCCACCCGTCTTCGACGACGGTTCCTTCAGGACGGACATCCTTGTCCTCTTTAGGAGTCCCGACCCAGCTGTCGGGATATCCTTTCTCTTTAAGACCCCCAACCCAGTTGTCGAGGCATCCTTCTGCCTGCTTTCCCTCGCCTTGCGAGCCAGATCAATTTGAGTCGTCTTCTTGGCAGCAACAGGTGTCATCCCCGACCAAGATTCTCCTGTATGGCAAAAGAAAGAAGTTAGATGATTGAGAAACAGAGAAAGACCAGGTCGAGCAAAACGAGGGCAAAAGGATACTTACCAGTTATCTCTACTTCTGTTTCTTCCCCCTTCTCTTCCTCCTCAGTCTCCTCAGATTCCTCCTTTTCTTCTTCTTACTCTTCTCGACCCATCCGCATTCTATCGCCCAAGAAAAAAGTATCGTCGTCCTCATCTATCAGATGACGCGTGACGTACGATCGATCATCAGCGCTAAACTCCAGGAACTTCTTGACCTTGGCTTTAGAGTCATCGTCAGGTTTTACCTTGTCAAAATTAATATCTACACATAAGAAAAAATATTAGATGGAAAGCCCCCAAATAACAAAGTGCCATAAGACGTACGACAAAAGGCTTACCCGTCATATTCCAACCAGATCTGATCCAGTCACTATCGGTATCTAACGTCGCCACTCGCACAAGCACATACCGGGTTTTCCACTTTCGGTCGTTGACTGCCGTCTTTAAAACCAAGGTGTGCTCGCCCTTGTACCTCGAAAACAAACTATAACGGTGGTACTGATCACTCTTGACCTTGTACGTCGTCAGCAAATCCCTCACGTTCATAGGCTGTTGATCCAAACCCTCAGTGATTTGATAATGACCCTCTCTTATATACTTAGTGAAAATTGTAAGTAAACAATATGTATCAGAGTTTCACTATCGCTGATAAGTACTAAGATCTTACAGTACCGCTAATAGGAACTCTCGCTCTTTTAAATTAAACATTCAGCGAACACTGTTCATCATTAATGCTCTGAGTCTGTTCAGTCATTATGATGATCGCTGATAAGTTAGTTGTTTACTTATGATCCCTGAAGACAAGTTTCACATCAACAAAGGTTCTACGCTGAAGTCGAAGATCAAGCTCAAGAATGTAATAACCATGTATTTTATCTAATTTTAAATTAGGAATTTATAAGTTTTATATTAGTATTTTAGGAGTTAAAAACTAAAGGGGTAAGTTGTAATTTAATAATGGAAGTTTAGGGGTATGGTGTGTCAAATAGGATAAACTTGAGGTTTGTTTTGTCTCTTTTGACAAACTTTCTTCCACCGTCAAGTACCACCTCATGTAGAGGAGGTGTCCTCTTGTGAGACATTAGAAGATATTTGTCCAAAGTGTGTGTGTGTGAAAGTGTTTTCGGTTGAGAGAAAGAGAGATCAAAAAGGGCTAAAAGGAAAGAAGTGGGAAGAATTAAGGAGTTGCTGCAGTGATTCAAGTATAAATCTGAAGAAATCAAGGTAAGCAATCCATATCTTATTAGTATTTTAATTCCATGAAGTGTTCTTGAAAATGCTAGTGAAGTTCTAAGTGGGTTTTGGTTAGAAATGGATGTTTTGGGAATTTTAAGCATATGGTTAGGTTGTGTTAATGGTCTTAAACATATCTGCAAAGTTACATGAACATGCATAGTATAAAACTGCAAAAATCTGGGTTTTAGGATGAAACAGTAGACTGAGATATTTCATCGAAGTCGCAGTAGGCTAATATTCATCGAAGTCGCAGTAGGCTATTATTCATCGAAGTCGCAATATACGACTGCGACATTCATCGGAGTCGCAATAGTTGGTTGCGACTTGGGTATGAAGTCGCAATGGTCGTTTGCGACTTGGCTTGGAATCGCAGTAGTTGATTGCGATTCGGGGTTGGAATCGCAATAGAAGGTTGCGACTCCAGGGTGGAATCGCAATGGAGGGTTGCGACTTAGGGTGAAATCGCAATAGTGGGTTGCGACTCCATGGTGGAATCGCAATATTGGGTTGCGACTTCAGGGTGGGATCGCAATAGGAGATTGCGACTTGGTACTGTTCATTGCGACTTAAGTTGAGAATTTTGTAAGTTTAAGTATTAAAAGAGATATTTGGTATTTTATCTGATTTCAGATTTGGTGAAAGATCAACGTACGTGAGTTATCTTGGAAGGGTTTTTGTGATAAAAACAAGGTGAGTTTTTATTTGAAATGTTTTCAAATGGAATACATATATGTGATTTAATGTAATATGGTGCATATAGTGTTTATATGAATATTACATTGTATGAGTACTAGTTGGCCGGGCTTAGGACCGGTGAAAGTTGGCTGTACAAAGGGACAATGGTGTTGGCTGTATTTAGTACAGCGGTGTAAATTAATTAATTGGCTTGCTACCAATTAATATGGCCAAGGAAAAGAAAGGAGATAGAGATGGAAAGATACATGATGCATGAGTCATATCTGGTATTCTTACGTGAATTATGTGCAAATGTTTTCTTTTACTAACGGGGATTTTTCTCACTAGACCTCAAGGTCTAACCCTCATTTTTGTTTTAAAATATGTATTCCAGGTCATGGAGCAAACAAGAGACAATGATAGGATTTATCATATTAGCTTTTGTGGATGTTGAATGATTATGAAGATTCCAGTTATAATTAGTAGTTGTTATGTATTTTACTTTATTCGAAAAAGTTTGTACTGAAAGACTTAATTGTAGAATTTAAAGGACCATATTTGGATCATGATATGTTATTTTGTGGTGAATTATATGGAACTTGTATGTTGGGATTAAGGGATGTTACAAATGGTATCAGAGCCTTAGTTTAAGAGATTTAGGTATTAGTATCTGTACCTAGACTTAAACTGCATGCTAAGTAGGAGGTCCTTGTTATTTTAGAACCTTGGGATGATGAATATAAAAAGGTAGAAGGAACCTCATGTAAGGTAATTTCAGATTACACCTGGCCAGTGTAATTATGATCTTACAGGTACATGTTGGAACCATAATACTTTATTATATGGGGTATGTGCTTATGTGTATATTAACCTTGTTTGACTCAACAGAATGGCAAGTGGAACGAGACGAACAAACCGAGAAGGGGAAGGGAATCCGAATAGATCTAATCCAACAGCCGGTGGAAGGGGAAGAGGGGGAGAAAGAGGTAGAGGTAGGTCAGGGGGCAGAGTACAAGGGCGAGGCACAGAGTTTGTTACTAGAGACGACCTAGCGAATGAAATGGGAAGACTTCAGGCAAATATACAAGCTATGTTTAACCAGACTCACCATTCGGAAACAGAAATACCAGACCCTACCCTTGAAAACGAAGTGCCTATCGCACCTATTGTCACATCAGCACCCAGAAAGTGTGATTATAAAATGTTTTTAAGCTGTAAACCACCCAATTATGGAGGGGACAGAGATCCAGTAAAAGCAATGCGATGGCTGAAGGAGGTTGAAGATGTATTTAAGACCAGTAAATGCGCGGAAGAAGATAAAGTGTTATATGGAACAGCAATGTTGAAAGCAGATGCCTTGTATTGGTGGGAAGCCCTTATTGACTCTGAAGGACCTAATGTGTATTCAACTTTTACTTGGGGCGAATTCTCGAGAGCATTTAAGGAACAGTTTTGCCCGCAAGCCGCAGTTAGACAGTTGGAAGAGGAATTCCTGAGCCTACAGCAAGGAAATTTATCGGTAAGAGACTACACTGTCCGTTTCTTGGAAAAGTCGCGTTTCGGAGAATATTATGTTGCCACAGAAAAAATGAAGATGGAAAGGTATGTATTCGGATTGAATTCGGAAATTAGAAAGTTGGTAACTGCAGCGAGACCTAATACTTTTTCAGAAGCAGTCAATGCTGCGGAAAATGTGGAGCGAGACAATAAGAGGGATGTTGGGGATAAGAGTGCGGGAAAGAGAAAATAGGAAGGACCACCACACGATGTGAAGAAGTCTGGATTTCAGCGATTTGATAGTCGTCCACCTTTTAGAGCAGCTGAAAGACCTTGCCCAAAGTGCCACCGTTTTCACCAAGGAAGCTGTCAGGTAGATCCTAGAAACTGTTATAAGTGCGGGAAGTTTGGGCACATTGCTAAAGATTGTAGGGTGGTTAGATTTTGTTATTCATGCAATTCGCCAGATCATCTTCAATCAGATTGTCCACTGGGAAGAATACCATCAGGTGGCACGTCAACAAGAGCATCGGGTGTTAGACCAGCAGTACCGAGGTCAGAGCCAGCAAGAGCAAGAGGCCGTTCATTTCAGTTGACAGCAAAGGAAGCGGAGGAAACTCCGGACGTAGTTACAGGTACATTCTTAATAAATTCCACATGTGCTAAGGTGTTATTTGATTCTGGTGCGAACCGATCGTTTGTGTCTCCTTCATTTGCTGCTTACATGCATTTAAAGCCGAAAGTGTTAGATCATGCTTTATTGGTAGATACGGCAAATGAAAATCAAGTATCAGTTAAAGAAGTATTTGATAGTTGCGTGATAGATATAGAAGGGTGCGGGGCACCGATCCAGTTATTTCCAATAGCCCTGGTAGAGTTTGATGTGGTAGTGGGAATGGACTGGTTAGCCGAGAACCAAGCTAATATAAATTGTGATAAGAAGTTAATAAACGTTGTGTTACCTGAAAAAGGGCCGGTAGTGATTTATGGCGATCGTAGGAATTATCAGTATAATCTTATTAACATGATAAAAGCCCGTAAGTGTGTTAGTAAAGGTTGTCAGAGTTACTTAGCTTATGTAATAGATACTAAGCTAGAGAAGAGTAAGTTGGAAGACATTCCAATTGTTAGTGATTTTCCAGAAGTATTTCCTGAAGACTTGAACAGTCTTCCGCCCGTTAGACAGGTAGAGTTCGGTATAGATCTAATTCCTGGAGCCAACCCTGTAGCCCGTGCACCGTATCGTTTGGCGCCTCCGGAAATGAAAGAAATGGTGGCACAACTGCAAGATCTATCCGATAAGGGTTTCATCAGACCAAGTTCTTCACCGTGGGGAGCACCAGTATTATTTGTGAAAAAGAAGGATGGTTCGATGAGAATGTGTATCGACTACAGAGAATTGAATAAACGCACGATCAAAAACAAGTATCCTCTACCTAGAATTGATGACCTCTTCGATCAATTAGTTGGAGCATGTTGTTTCTCCAAGATTGATTTAAGATCCGGTTATCATCAGTTGAAGGTCAAAGAAGAAGACGTGTTGAAAACTGCTTTTCGCACCAGGTACGGTCACTATGAGTTTCTAGTAATGCCATTTGGATTGACAAACGCTCCAGCCGCCTTTATGGATTTAATGAATCGGGTATGTAAGCAATATCTTGATAAATTCGTCATTGTATTTATCGATGATATACTTATTTATTCCCGATCCAAAGAGGATCATGCACGACATCTTCGTTTGATTTTGGAATTATTGAAGAAAGAAAAGTTGTATGCGAAATTTTCAAAGTGTGAATTCTGGTTGCGGGAAGTTCAGTTTCTGGGGCATATAGTTTCTGAAAAGGGTATACAAGTCGATCCGATGAAAGTGGAAGCAGTTGAAAAATGGGAACCACCAAAGACAGCAACAGAAGTACGAAGTTTTCTGGGTTTGGCCGGCTACTACCGAAAGTTTATAAAAGATTTCTCTCGTATTGCCACACCATTGACGAAGCTGACTCGGAAGAATCTGAAGTTCGAATGGAAGGCAGAACAGGACGAGGCATTCAGGATATTAAAGGAGAAACTCTGCAGCGCGCCGATTTTAGCATTGCCAGAAGGTTCAGATGATTTTGTGGTCTACAGTGATGCTTCTAAGTTAGGTTTGGGATGTGTACTCATGCAACGTGGAAAAGTAATTGCCTATGCTTCTCGTCAATTAAAGGATCATGAAAGGCAATATCCTACTCACGATATGGAACTGGCAGCAGTTGTTTTCGCTTTGAAGATTTGGAGACATTATCTTTATGGTTCCAAGTGTCAAATTTTTACGGACCATAAGAGTCTCCAACATCTTTTTGATCAGAAGGAACTGAACATGAGGCAAAGAAGGTGGCTAGAGTTAGTGAATGATTATGATTGTGAAATCCTTTATCACCCAGGAAAAGCGAATGTGGTGGCAGATGCACTAAGTCGACAAGAAAGAAGTGGAACGATAAAGACGATATCTTTAAGAGATGAACTTCTTCCAAACATTTTTGACGAATTACTGAAGTGCCAAATAGATGCTTATCAAGAAGAAAGTTTGAAATCTGAACGGTTGGTTGGGATATCAGCATTGTTTGGGAAAGACAACCGTGGGTTGTTGTGTTTGGGGAATAGGATTTGGGTACCTCGTTTGGGTGGATTACGTGATCGTGTACTACAAGAAGCTCATCAATCTCGATTCTCCATTCATCCAGGTACAAATAAAATGTAGAGATATTTGAAACAATTCTATTGGTGGTCGGGGATGAAAAGAAGTATTGCTAAGTGTGTGGAAGATTGCATTACCTGCAAGAAAGTAAAGATTGAGCATCAGAAACCGTTTGGTCAGTTACAACGCTTAGATATTCCAGTATGGAAATGGGATCAGATCACAACTGATTTCATTACCAAATTACCAAGAACTTCAAAGGGATACGATTCTATTTGGGTGATTGTGGATAGGTTGACAAAGTCTGCTCATTTCTTGCCGATAAAAGAAACCGATTCTTTGGAACGTTTGGCCAAACTGTACATTAATGAAATAGTAACTCGACATGGAGTACCAATTTCGATTATTTCTGACCGAGATAGTCGTTTTACTTCTAGATTTTGGAGAAGCTTTCAAAAAGAGATGGGAACACAAATCAAGTTGAGTACAGCATATCATCCACAGACTGATGGACAAAGCGAAAGAACAATTCAGACGTTGGAAGATATGCTTCGGGCTTGTATAGTCGATTTTGGAGGATCATGGGATAAACATTTGCCTTTGATAGAGTTCGCTTACAACAACAGTTATCATTCTAGTATTCAGGCGGCACCGTTTGAAGTATTGTATGGTAGGAAATGCTGAACGCCTTTGTGTTGGAATGAAGTGGGGGAAAAGCAGTTAGCAGGGCCAGAAATAGTACAGTTAACAGCAGATAAGATTACTCAGATCCGGGATAGATTGAAAATGGCACAAGACAGACAGAAAAGTTATGCAGATCGACGCCGGAAACCGTTAGAATTTCAGGTTGGGGAATTTGTGATGTTAAAAGTTTCACCTTGGAAAGGAGTCATACGTTTTGGGAAGCAAGGTAAACTCAGTCCGCGATATATTGGGCCATTTGAAATTACAGAAAGAATTGGTGAAGTAGCATACAGATTGGATCTTCCGTTGGAATTGAGCAGAATTCACAACGCGTTTCATGTGTCGAATTTTCGAAAATGTTTAGCCACGTCGGACCAGGCAGTATCTCTACCGGATATACAAGTGGATGAAAAGTTGAGCTATGTGGAGGAACCGGAAGCGATAGTTGATCACAAGGTTAAAGTATTGAGTAATAAGGAGATCAGGCAGGTAAAGGTTCAATGGAAACATCATAGGGGTCAGGATGCGACATGGGAATCAGAGTCGGAGATGAGAGCCAAATACCCTCATCTGTTCACTTGACTGAATTCCGGGACGGAATTCTTTTAAGGGGGAGATGTTGTAATAACCATGTATTTTATCTAATTTTAAATTAGGAATTTATAAGTTTTATATTAGTATTTTAGGAGTTAAAAACTAAAGGGGTAAGTTGTAATTTAATAATGGAAGTTTAGGGGTATGGTGTGTCAAATAGGATAAACTTGAGGTTTGTTTTGTCTCTTTTGACAAACTTTCTTCCACCGTCAAGTACCACCTCATGTAGAGGAGGTGTCCTCTTGTGAGACATTAGAAGATATTTGTCCAAAGTGTGTGTGTGTGAAAGTGTTTTCGGTTGAGAGAAAGAGAGATCAAAAAGGGCTAAAAGGAAAGAAGAGGGAAGAATTAAGGAGTTGCTGCAGACCTGCAGTGATTCAAGTATAAATCTGAAGAAATCAAGGTAAGCAATCCATATCTTATTAGTATTTTAATTCCATGAAGTGTTCTTGAAAATGCTAGTGAAGTTCTAAGTGGGTTTTGGTTAGAAATGGATGTTTTGGGAATTTTAAGCTTATGGTTAGGTTGTGTTAATGGTCTTAAACATATCTGCAAAGTTACATGAACATGCATAGTATAAAACTGCAAAAATCTGGGTTTTAGGATGAAACAGTAGACTGAGATATTTCATCGAAGTCGCAGTAGGCTAATATTCATCGAAGTCGCAGTAGGCTATTATTCATCGAAGTCGCAATATACGACTGCGACATTCATCGGAGTCGCAATAGTTGGTTGCGACTTGGGTATGAAGTCGCAATGGACGTTTGCGACTTGGCTTGGAATCGCAGTAGTTGATTGCGATTCGGGGTTGGAATCGCAATAGAAGGTTGCGACTCCAGGGTGGAATCGCAATGGAGGGTTGCGACTTAGGGTGGAATCGCAATAGTGGGTTGCGACTCCATTGTGGAATCGCAATATTGGGTTGCGACTTCAGGGTGGGATCGCAATAGGAGATTGCGACTTGGTACTGTTCATTGCGACTTAAGTTGAGAATTTTGTAAGTTTAAGTATTAAAAGAGATATTTGGTATTTTATCTGATTTCAGATTTGGTGAAAGATCAACGTACGTGAGTTATCTTGGAAGGGTTTTTGTGATAAAAACAAGGTGAGTTTTTATTTGAAATGTTTTCAAATGGAATACATATATGTGATTTAATGTAATATGGTGCATATAGTGTTTATATGAATATTACATTGTATGAGTACTAGTTGGCCGGGCTTAGGACCGGTGAAAGTTGGCTGTACAAAGGGACAATGGTGTTGGCTGTATTTAGTACAGCGGTGTAAATTAATTAATTGGCTTGCTACCAATTAATATGGCCAAGGAAAAGAAAGGAGATAGAGATGGAAAGATACATGATGCATGAGTCATATCTGGTATTCTTACGTGAATTATGTGCAAATGTTTTCTTTTACTAACGGGGATTTTTCTCACTAGACCTCAAGGTCTAACCCTCATTTTTGTTTTAAAATATGTATTCCAGGTCATGGAGCAAACAAGAGACAATGATAGGATTTATCATGTTAGCTTTTGTGGATGTTGAATGATTATGAAGATTCCAGTTATAATTAGTAGTTGTTATGTATTTTACTTTATTCGAAAAAGTTTGTACTGAAAGACTTAATTGTAGAATTTAAAGGACCATATTTGGATCATGATATGTTATTTTGTGGTGAATTATATGGAACTTGTATGTTGGGATTAAGGGATGTTACAAAGAACCAGCGACAAGTCTCCTAATGAACTGATGCGGATCAACGAAGACTCAGATTTGTCCACTCAACGTGAAGTATCAAGTACAAGACTTCAGCTATCGCTGAACTTTATCATTCGCTGAATAGAAAATGATAATCGCTGAATCAACGAAAGCTGATCATGAAGTCCTCCGTACAAAGTACTTTTGTCTTAACCCCCCTTGCACGACTCCGTACGAAATGTCAGAAAAGAACCTCCGACTGTCTGAAATCGTACAACCACTCTGATACTACACTGTTCATCCATGCGGCTACTAAGGTTGTCAACCAAGGTCAATGACATACAACCAACCAGCTGATGACACGTGTAAAGTGTATACTGACTTGCATTAAATGCATGCAGTATATAAAGAGATGAACCCACTTCTTTTGAAGTAACTTGCTAACTCTGGACAAGTTCAATCTCTTATCTCAAGATAGGTTATTATTAGTAATTTCCTTATCTCTCTTAGTGCAAGAAACCTTAGTGTTCCAACTTGTTTAGATTTAGGTTTATCCTTAATCTTGTTTCCGTAACAAGCTGTAAATTGTTAATGATTTATCAATAAACAATTTAGAAAAGTAAAATCTGTGTGTTTGTATTCAACCCCCCCTCTTCTACAAACTTGTATAGGCCTTCGGGACCAACATAGGCGACTCCCAGTTCGATGTAAGTCGCTCGATAACTTGGATAACTCGCCAGAATTGGGGCATCAGTTGCCCCGGCGACAAATCGAACTCGCACATGAATGCCTTCGCCAGAGGCGAATACGGCCACTGGACGCCTATCTTGAAAGGATACTCGTATATCACGACGTACCCATCAGGCCATATCTCGGGACGAATCCTGCCCGCCTTGCTTATAGTTATCCCAACAGGAATTCTCGCTAAACTTCTGAAGTCGTCGATATCCTCCTCGCTTTTGATGGTACTTCTAGGCTCTGTCGACATCTCTATCCCCGTCAACAACGTTTGTCTATCTTAAAGACCCCAGATATCCCAATTTTTCCTAGGCTTCTTAGCAATGGATTTACGACGCATACAAAAACTGAAGGGTCGTATCTTATATATATATAAGCGCTCTAGACCTCGAAAAATCCTAACTGAGTCGAATATTCTTGCAGAATTAGAAAAGATCGGACAAAGAATAGCAAAGAAATCAAGAGGAAATATCTGTGTAAAACCTTTTGAAATCGTAAGCGAAAATAGACCCATCGTGGTCTCTATTTATGTAAACGATCATGTCAGATCGAGTCCCTCGATGGTCGACACGCGCCCCTGTCTTTTTGAATGACCACACAGATCGCCGACACCTGTCTGTGACAGATGCTAAGCATCATCGTGCGTCAGCGTGACGTCACGACTTTACCCTCTTTTCGACTTCCCTCTCTAGTTTGAATTAAACCGATTCAGTTCCAATACAACTAAGGCAACTTTCGACACGTGTCATAACCTCGAACCCCCGACAATCAAAATTTTAAAAACTTTTTTTGCCACTCCACTTTTTCAAAATTTGGGGGCAAACTGTTTGGGCAAAATTTCATCAGTCTCGACCACGACCAAGTTAAGGAAAACACTTATTTTACTTCCCCATAGTAAGGTAAAATTATAGTACTTTGTCTCTTGGTTAGAAGTCAAATCGTATGTTATCTACCTCATGACACTCGACCACGATGTCGTCTAGTTCTCACGACCGTCGCATAAGACCATGCGACCTCGACCAACTAACGTTCGTTATGACTGTTACGTTTGTTCAGTGTTTAATGCAGGAGTCAACCTCGTTAATGACCAACGGCTACAACCAGTAAAGGGCCATTAACAGCATTAAAGACAACGTCCGTTACGACAGTTACGTAAAGCATTCAAGAAATCAATCAAAGCACCCGAAGGCTACAAATATAGAGTTCCATCATCATTGAAGGGGACCGCATCCAAGAATCACACTACGTACTCAAAGAACATACGAAAAAAAGAACTTTCTCACAACAGATCGCTCTCGACGCACGACATCGACGCACGACATCGACGCACGACTCCCACGCTCAACGCATAGTTTTTACGCACGACACACAGACCGTACACACGACGCACATTGTTTTTATATTCAAAACACTTGTTACTTTACATTTCGAAGTCTTTTCTTCATTTGTATTGTAATCTATGTACGATCGACACCTGAAACATAAGGACATCGCCCCTGTTTGGCGACCATAGTGCAGCGACGACTTCCACAGTTGTCCGCAGGTTGTTATCCTCGTTGAGGTTTTTCCCGCGTCATCAAATTCTCTGTCTCTTTTACATTTTTTATCTTAATCGCACGCTTTGTCGAGAGATTCTTTTCTTTAGTTGTTAAGCTCCACAATCAACCTCAAGTTGTACTTGTGTGCGATTTTTGGCATTAACACTAGCTCAGGGAAGAGCAAACAGGGATGAGTGTGGAGAAGTTTCAGAGTTTATTTTCGGGGAGTTTTGATTGGAGAAGTTAGTAGAACAACAATTTTTGGAAATATTATAGACAAACCGCATAATCTAATGTCGTTGGTTATAATTTAGATTATTTGGTTGTTTATGATATGTCAGTTGTAATTAAACCTTGTCACTAATTCTCTGTTTATAAATGCAACATTTGAAAGAATGTTGTAAGTTATTATTATAAATTTAAGGTTTAAATTACTGTAATTTTAGGGTGTTTAAGTTTGGTATCAGAGCTTTAGTTTAAGTGAACTATGTATGATCGTGAGATACCTAGACTTAAGCTGAGATGAATTAAGTCATGATTTGTGAGATTTGGGTAGATGTGCTAAGACGGGATAGTCTTAGAGTCGACGAAATTACGTGAATTATGAATTGTGATAATGGTAACGAGGATTCTTATGTATAGTATGTTCATAATTCCAATTAGCTACTGTTATTATGAATATATTGTTACGTAAGCATACTTGTTTCTAAATTGTTATGGCAATTAATGAACGTTATAGTACGTTGTCTGTGTTTTAGTATGTATAGCCATTTCTTATGGTTATCTTTTATGCTTAACAGAATACGATGGTGAATACACCAACAAGATCTCCTAATTCCTCAGAAGAAAGGGCAGTAAATGATTAGGCGGTGTAGAAGCAACCCGAAAGGGGTGGAACTTATGAGAGTCCACCAAGGCCATCTATATTGGGAGGAGGAGGAAGTCACGCACAACAAATGAATGCCGGTACCTCTAATCCGGTGACGACAGAATCTACAATAGAATCTCGCATGATGGAAATTATGATGCGAGCGATGAATGCGGCACTGGCATAACAATCAGAAATGAAGGTATTAAATGACATAAGTGCCGAGTCACGAAGATCTGAGACGGGAACTGGTGTTGTAACTCCGCCTGTTAACGCAGTGTTGAATGTTAATAGGAAAGTGGAGAGAGTTTGCTCTTATAAAACGTTTTTGAGCTGCAAGCCACCCGAGTTTGCTGGATCAGACAATCCAATTGCTTGTATGAATTGGATAAGAGAGATGGAACATGCTTTCCGAGCTTGCGAGTATGAAGAAGAATCAAAGGTCAGGTTTGGATCTCAGATGTTATGTGGAAATGCCTTGACCTGGTGGAACATTGTGACGTCGACATTGACGGCTCCAGTTTTGGCCGCCATGACGTGGGAGTCATTTAAAAGAAAGATTCTAGAAGAATACTACAATGAAAACGAAATGGACCGAATTGAAGAAGAGTTTCGAACTCTTAAAAAGGGTACTTCATCTGTACGGGAATACACTAGCATATTCCTAGAGATTCTGAACTTAGTGGGGCATGTGGCTCCAACTGAAAAAGAGAAGATTAAAGCTTACCTGAAAGGCTTACCGGCTGACATGATGTCACGAGTTCGAAATTCAAAAGCTCTAACACTGAGAGAAACGATAGAGGAAGCTAAGATCATAGAGGAAGTCTACGCCAGAGACAAAGAGGAAAATGCACAAGTGGGGGAGAAACGAAAATGGGAAGGTCGGTCCAAATCCTCCCAAAGATCCAAGTCGTATGTCAAGAATACTCGTTTCGAGCCTCGAAGGGAACCGAACTGGTGTCAGAAATGTAGAAGTAAACATTTTGGTCCATGTCGGGTGACCGCATACAAGTGTGGCGAAAGTGGGCATACTTTAAGTAACTGTCCTATCCAAGGTCCAACATGCTTCGAATGTAAGCAGCCGAGTCATTACCGAAGGGACTGCCCAAAGTTAAAGAAAGGTGGAAATCAGGATAATAAGCCGAATACTCCAAAGCCAACGGGCAGGGCATTTCATATGACGGCTGACGAATCAAAAGATGTGGTTTCTGGTACATTTCTTGTTAATTCTATTCCTGCACGAATATTATTTGATTGTGGCGCCAATCTGTCTTTGTATCAAAGTCTTTTTATCAAAAGTTAGCTATGTCTGTCACTACCTTGGAAGATGCCTTAGTAGTCGAGATAGCTAACGGGGGTAAAGTCTTAGTTCATGAAAGACTTGAGGGTTGTCTGATTATGATAGAGGAAAAGAAATTTCCGATTGACTTGATGTTGATGGAAATTAGGGGGTTTGATCTAGTCGTGGGTATGGATTGGTTGACAATCAATCAGGCAGAAATTTTATGTGCCAAGAAATTAATTAGGATTCCTATGCCTGACAATGATGATGTATTCATCTTTGGGGAAAAGAGAAAAGGGGAAGTTCCGCTAATTTCTGTTGTCAAGGCGCGTAAATGTCTGGTAAAAGGATGTTCATCCTATTTAGCATATGTTCTGGATGTCAAGGCAAAAAAGAAGCGAGTGGAAGACATAAGGGTAGTACGTGAATTCCCATATGTATTCCTAGATGATCTTCCAGGTTTACCACCAGAACGACAAGTGGAGTTTCAAATTGATCTTGTTCCTGGAGTGGCACCGATAACACGTGCACCGCACCGTTTAGCGCTATCAGAAATGAAAGAGATGGTGTCTCAGCTACAAGAACTGCTCGACAAGGTATTTGTTAGGCCAAATTCTTCACCGTGGGGAGCTCCAGTATTATTTGTCAAGAAAAAGGATGACACTATGAGAATGTGCATCGACTATAGGAAGCTGAATAAGGTGACTATTAAGAATAAGTATCCGCTTCCAAGGATTGATGATTTGTTTGATCAACTCCAAGGTGCGAGATGCTTTTCAAAGATTGATCTAAGGTCGGGCTATCATCAAGTACGAGTAAGGGATGAAGATGTTCCCAAGACGGCGTTCAGAACAAGGTATGGGCATTATGAATTTCTTGTGATGCCATTTGGGTTGACAAACGCTCCTGCTGTGTTCATGGATCTGATGAACAGAGTGTGTCAACCATTCTTAGACAAGTATGTCATTGTATTCATTGATGACATACTTGTTTATTCAAAGAATGAAGCCGATCATGAATGTCACCTTCGTGAAGTCTTAGATGTTCTGAGGAAGGAGAAATTGTACGCAAAATTCTCAAAGTGTGAATTTTGGTGGAAAGAAGTACAATTTCTTGGTCATGTGATTACTTCTGAAGGGGTCAAAGTAGATCCGACAAAGATAGAAGCAATGATGAACTGGGAAACACCAAAGAGAGCATTAGAGATAAGGAGTTTCTTGGGTCTGACAGGTTATTACCGGAGGTTTATAAAAGATTTCTCAAAGATTGCTTCTGCCTTGACCATTCTGACTCGGAAGAATATGAAGTTTGTATGGACTAAAAAGCAAGAGTCAGCTTTCAGGACATTACAAAAGAAGCTATGTGAAGCTCCTGTTCTTGCACTACCAGAAGGAACAAAAGACTTGGTGGTGTATAGTGATGCGTCAAAGCTGGGTTTGGGGTGTGTATTGATGCAACATGGCAAAGTGATTGCTTACGCATCACGATAACTCAAAGAACATGAAAAGAATTACCCTACCCATGATTTGGAACTGGCAGCAGTGGTGTTTGCATTAAAGTTGTGGCGATATTAGCTATATGGAACGAAGTGTACTCTTTTCACTGACCATAAGAGCTTGAAACATGTCTTTGATCAGAAAGAGTTAAATATGAGGCAAATGCGTTGGTTAGAACTACTTAAAAGACTATGATTGTGAATCGCATTACCATCCTGGTAAAGCAAATATTGTGGCTGATGCTTTAAGTAGAAAGGAATACAGTGGATGTTTGAAAACGACTAACGCCAGAATTGATGTGACGTCAAGTATGATTGAAAGGATCAAAGTGGCACAAGCAGAAGCATTATTGGAAGAAAATCTGAAAGAGGAAGTCATGGTCAAGCAATGTCTTCAACTGACTGAAGATGGAGGTGGGGTTAAACTGTTCCAAGGTCACGTTTGGGTACCACAGGTGGGAGGAAATCGAGAAATAATTCTCGAAGACGCCCACAAGTCTAAATATTCTATACATCCTTGAAGTACTAAAATGTATAGAGATCGGAAACACACTATTGGTAGCCAACCATGAAATTAGATGTGGCACAATGTGTAGAAAAGTGCATGACGTGTTCATTGGTAAAGGCTGAACATCAACGACCTTACGGAAGTGTACAATCTTTGGAGATTCCTGAATGGAAATGGGATAAGATTACCATGGACTTTGTGACTAAGTTACCAAGAACGTTGAAAGGTAACGATACTATTTGGGTGATCGTGGATCGGTTAACAAAAAATGCTCACTTCTTAGCAATGAAAGAAGCTTTACCAATTGATAAGCTAGCCAAGTTATATATTGATGAAGTAGTTTCAAGACATGGTATACCTGTGTCTATAGTTTCTGATCGTGACAACCGATTTACTTCAAGGTTCTGGCAGTCACTACAAGAAGAATTGGGTACAAGAGTGAATTTGAGCACTGCTTACCATCCACAAATGGACGAGCAAAGTGAAAGAACCATTCAGAGTTTGGAAGACATGCTCAGGTCATGTGTGATTGATTTTGGAGGTAACTGGGATACGCATTTACCCTTAGTAGAGTTTGCGTACAACAATAGTTATCATTCCAGTATTGGAAGAACACCTTTCGAAGCCTTGTATGGATGGAAATGTAGAACTCCAGTGTGTTGGTTAGAAGCTGGAGAAAAACAATTTGCTGGTCCTGAAATTGTACAACAAACGGCCGATAAAGTGAAAGAGATTCGGAAGCACATGAAGGCGGCTCAAGATCGACAAAAGAGTTACGCCGATCCAAAAAGAAGGCTGAAAGAATTCAAAGTTGGGGAGCATGTGATGCTTAAAGTATCCACATGGAAAGGTGTCATAAGATTTGGAAAACGTGGAAAGCTGAGTCCTCGTTTTCTTGGACCTTTCACGATAATCCAGTGAGTCGGACTTCAAGCGTATCAGTTGGATCTTCCTCCTGAATTGGAGAGAATCCATAACACCTTCCATTTCTGTTATCTTTGGAAATGTTTAGCCGAAGAAGAAAATGTTATACCACTTTCGGAAGTAAGAATGAATGAAAAGAGTCGTTGCGTAGAGGAACCTGAAGCAATTTTAGAAAGAACGACTAAAGAGTTAAGACATAAGGACGTGATTATGGGGAATGTACAATGGAAACATAACAGAGGTACTAACGTGACGTGGGAAGCTGAAGAGGGTATGAGGAACAAATATCCTCATCTATTTACCTAACTTTGATTTCGGGGACGAAATCATTTTCAAGTTGGGGAGATTTGTAACACCTCGAATTTACCATAAATATTATATTTATTTTGGAAATTTCGAAATTGAAGTTAAGGGATTAAAATTGTAATTGGTAATAGTTTTGGGTTAAATGGTAAAATCTTGAATTTGGTAGTTGTGGGTCAAATTTGTAATTAGTGATTTTGATACTTAAGGAAAGGAGTCGGTCATATTTGAGAAAAATCTCAAATCATCATCAGAATAAGTCGTTTGTTACTTGGAAGAGAGAAAGAGAATCTGAGTTCAAAATTGGTAAGAACATCATGTAATTCTTGATAGAATCTTTTGAGAATCGATAGTCATAGTTCAATTTGATTTCCTTTAAGCGAAATCAGAGTTTGAACTAAAAGTCTGGAAGTTGTCTAGCCTGGATATCAAGTTCAAATTTATCAGCTGAGTTCATCTGATTGTTTTGGTTTAATAAGCTCTATCTGCAAATTGAAATAGTCTGTTAAGCTTATTGTTATCTTTGAGAAATGGACACAAATTGATTTTTGAAATTCTGGGAAGAACATAAGTGAAACAGGTTAAAGATTTAAAGAATTCGGAAGACGAATAATCAGAGAAGTTCCGGATTTCGGATGGGTGTCCGGATGTTTTTACCGGATACCGGATTATTCCGGATTCCGAATACTTTTCCGGATAAATGTACCGGATACCGGATTGTTCCGGATTCCGGATAGGTGTCCGGATGTTTATACCGGATACTTTCAGATTCTGGGTAGTTGTCCGGATGAAATTACCGGATATGGATTCCAGATGGTACCGGACTTAGAGTCCGTATACTCTTTCCAGATGTTTCCGGATAGATGTTCCGGATAGGATTCCGGACTATTTGCAGAACTTGATTCCGGAATAGTTACTGAACAAGTGTCCCTGTATATTCCTCTGTGAAATGTTGTATCGTTCAAATGTTTTATGAAAAGAAACATATTGTGATTTTAACGGTACGAACATAGTTATAATTCGAATAAGATTATGATGGGAGTTATTATGTGTTTTGTTTGAGATACTCATATATTTGGAAAGTGTAATGGATCCATAGGCACTAGTATTGTATGAGCACGTGGAATAGGCGTGGACTAATCGTAATTCCCGTGTAATTGATCAACGTGGAATAGGCGTGGACTAATCGTAATTCCCGTTGAATGGAAATGAGGAATAGGCGTGGATTAATCGTAATTCCCATTTCGTACCGAGATGTGAAATCGTGGGATAGGCGTGGACTAATCGTAAATCCCGATTTCTATAGGAAGGAAAGAGATAGGCATGACTTAATTGTAATCTCTACTTCCTCTCCAAGAAATAGGCATGGACTAATTGTAATTTCTTGGATATGAGCAATGATCTAGAATCCATGGAGATTCGTAGTGGGCTCTTGAACATGATGTTATGACTTACTAAGTGTTTGGCATACTCATGGAATCGGGTATGATTCCCGTCATCGAAAGATGTTAAATGTACGGTAAGAAATATTATGAACATATTAAATTATACGCTTTGCTTACAATTTGGTTTTCAAATCTTTAAAGTTTTAATTTGAAAACTGGATGTTCTCACTAGGCGTAAGCCTAATCTTTTCAACTCAAATTTTCTTACCAGGTACTAGCTCATGGAAGAGAAAACAGGGATGAGTGTGGAGAAGTTTCAGAGTTTATTTTCGGGAGTTTTGATTGGAGAAGTTAGTAGAACAACAATTTTTGGAGATATTATAGACAACCCGCATAATCTAATGTCGTTGGTTATAATTTAGATTATTTGGTTGTTTATGATATGTCAGTTGTAATTAAACCTTGTCACCAATTCTCCGTTTATAATGACACATTTGGAAGAATGTTGTAAGTTCTTATGATAAATGTTAGGTCTCATGTTAGTTCAATCAAAGTGTAGGGACTAGTTTTGCCATTTCTTGTAAATATCCCTTTGGGGATATAAATAGTTTGCTTAGCTTTCAGATTAGGGTTAATGACCTAATCAGTATTCTCTAATTACCTAGTGTACGGCTACTGCTTATTATCGATTTCTGTTCATCAATACAAGTAAGATTTATGACATTCATGCTATGTTGTGTTGATTCTACGTTTTGCACTTGTTAATATGGGATCCACAATTGGTATCAGAGCAGAAAGACGATTGATTCAAAGGTAAATTCTCTCAATTTTTGTCATTCAACTTTGTCGATTGTTTCTTTCTTAAAGGCTATTCTTTTGTTTTGATTCCTGTGTTAAAACTTGAAATTAATGCTTAAGAAAGTCTCTTTATTGCGTTTCTAGAGTCATATCAAAGTTTCTTCGTGTTTAATCAAGTCTGTGTTGGTTAATTTTTAAGATTTCTACTTTCTGGGTTGTTACACTCTGTTTTTCTTGAAAAATCTCAATTTTTGCTTAAAAGTGGTTCAATAATCGATTTGGTTAGTTGTTTGTGCCTTCTCTATTTGTTGGTTTTGGTACTAAAGTGTTTGCAGAAGTTACTAGAAGCTTTCCAAGTCAAAAAGGGTGCGATTTTTGTAACACCCTCAAATTTGGAAAGAGCAACTAATTTAAAACTTTCAATATTACATCAAATGAAAGGTAAAACCTCCTTCTACAAATCGATACTGGAAGTACTCCAAAGCAAATTTCTATAATTAACCTCAACATATATGGCTCATATCTTATATATGGATTATATAAAAGTCGGGTGTTACTAAACCCTATAATAGTCGCTATCTCCAAATGCGGAAACATCACCCAATGTCACATCCTCCACATGCACCTAACTCGCACTCGTCTCATCATAGTGCCGCTAATACCATTTCCCAACCGTTACCTGATGCACATGCCGACAAATAAGAAGGTTAGGCTAACGCCTAGTGAGTTCAAGAGTTTTCATCATGATTATATAAATCGTTAAAAGGAAAGAGTTGCAACATTAATCATGATTTCTGAAAGAATTTATAATAAATACGAAAACAACTTGTTTCCCAATAACACGTATTTTAGGTGATGACAACACCTATATAAACGTTTTCCAATCATAAATTAAATTCAACCCAACACTCACTCAAAACGTGAATAATGATTTAATTTCCCACTAATGAAAACGTGTGTAAAACTTTATATCTTGAAGCAACCAAAACACGGATAGGGCATAATACTCAACCCATAATTCATGGATAACAATCCATACATATAAAATGTCACCGAAAAACATGGATAATAAAATTAAATACCCAAACAACACCATTCGGTGACGGGGGAGACCCGTTTCCATCGAAATGTGGCGGAACACAAAAGTAGGCCACGATTCTATGTTTAGAGCTTCACGGGTAGAACATTGGTCATCGAGTTCAACCACCCACGGTCTATAGTTCAAGTCCTCCAATGTGCTACCGTATACTCAAGGCTAGAATTAAATCATTATGGGTCTCACGGTCATCTAGCTAACGAGTGGGACGAAGTCAACCACCTGTAGGACGAAGTCAACCACCTGTGGGACGAAGTCAACCATAGTTTAGTTCGAGTCCTCCGGAGATTTTATTCCCATATCTAGCTAACGAGTGGGACGAAGTCAACCACTTGTGGGACGAAGTCAACCACCTCCAACAATAATTTAAGGTTTTACCTTTGTGCCTATGGATCCATTGACAACTAAACATTATATGACTCCAAGCGAATGAACTAGGGCATTCAAACATGTAACTTCCAAGATAAGATGCAATTAAGTACATCATACGTCCAAGGCTCCTTATCGAGCTAATAAAACTGGGCAAAATCCCATGGACTCATCTGAGTATAAATCAAACCCAAGAAGGCATAATAAACGTTGGCTAAATACGTGAGCCAATATGGTTACATGGACCAAATGCATATTTTCCCAAACCTTTGTTTCTCAAATCAAAATTGGCCTTCGCCCAAAACCAACAGGGTTTATAGTTTCTAAAATAGTCACAAGGTCAAGAATGACCAAAATCCAATAAATAACACGTTTATGATTTCAAAACGTTCCATAATATGATTTATGCATATTTCCAAAATACGCACTAGAAGTGTATTTCTTTCCAAGTAATCTCCATTTATAATATAAATTATCAAAACATTTCCACTCATGCTTTATTTGTCAAAATACCCAAAAATCCCAAATGTGAGTATTTTACAATATTTATAAAGTTAAATACTTCAACTAATCAAAATCTACCAAATAACTCAACAAAGGATAATTTCATGTAAAACACATAAACACTTTTAAATGGACATTTTTAGCATGTACATAGTTTTCACAAAGCAACTTGAACTCACCTTGCTAGATTTAGGCTAAATCTAGGTTTTACCCCAATCTTGAGCTTCCTTGGTGTAAGCTTTAGATCCACAAACATCCATCATTAGAAACCTTATCTAGGTTACAAACAAACCTAAAACACACCAAGAGTAACTCCCAAAATTAGATTTACACAAATCTTTGTCAAGATCTCAAATCTCCCAAAATACCCAAAATAGGTCAAAACTCATAATATGAGAAATACATCAAGAGAGATGTTCTAGAAGGTTAAAATGAAAGGTTTTGACAAGAATAAAGGTGTATAAGGTCAAGATGGACTTACAATTCTTTTTTAGGAAGAAACCCAAAAACTAGGGTAGTAATGGTGGAATGTTGGTGGAGAAGATGAAGATGTAGAAGCTTCAAGAATCCAACACTTGAACTTGGTTCCAACTCTAAATGTTCCACAAATCTTTAATCTTTAGCACCAAAATCAGTTCGATGGGTAGTGGGAAGAAATCGTGAGAGAGGGAGAGAAATGAAGAAGAAGATGTATATTAAAATAAGAGAGAGTGATATGGGTAGGTATTGGTCGGTCAACCAAATTAAAAGGGGAGAGAGAGGGTAGGGAGTTAATGTGAAAGGATAGATGAAAGGGAGTTAGGTGAGGTATATATGGTAAAACATATATATATATATATATATATATATATATATATATATATATATATGGTCCCTTTCTTTTGCTAACCAACCCATTGGTACTAACCGTGCTAACCAATCACAACCATAGATCATTAAGATCAACGGTTATAATTAAATCAGTGATTATAATATTATCCACAATTAAAGAATAGAATGTTAACTTTGTGCAGAGGTGCATAGGGGCATTTTTGTCCAAAATAACAAATATTAAAAAAGGAATCACTACTTTTAAGGGATTTTATGCGTGCATATCTTCCAAACAACAGAAATCGTGTATCTTCATCTTCAAGACATTATTGAACACCTTCAACAAAACCTCCATAAATATCTTCTATCAACGACATTTTCCAAGCAGATCAAACCGACAAGCATGGCTGGAACGAAGATATGAGAGGTATGTTCAATAGAAATTAGGGTTCAATCTATAAATGTTAATGTTCGACTATATTGGGGTTTTAATCGACCACTTTGGCACTGCTATTAGTTCGATAAAATTAGGGTTCAATCGACCACGGTGGCATTGCTACTGTTCGATAACCTTGGGGTTCAATCAACGACTTCTTAGGTTCGATAAAGATAGGTGTTGAGTCGTTTGGGTTTGATAAAATTTGGGGTTCAATCGTTGGGTTAAACTAAAATTAGGGTTCATTCTTGTGTTAGATTTGGGGTTCATTCGTATTGTTCGCAAAAAATTGCGGTTCATTCGTTGTGTTTGGATTTTCAACCAACTAATCATTGTATAGATTGACTACAATTAGGGATAATGGAGTTTTTTGGGTTTGTGCAGAACGAAAAAAGTGAGAGGATTTTCAAGAAATCCGGGTTATCAAAGTTTAAAAACACCATGGACAACCCAGTCGATGTCGATTCGGAAGGAAATCCCAGCATCTCTAAAGTAGTTAATATGGTGGTTAAAAGTGTTCAGAAATCGACTGCAAAAATCCAAACACAAGAAGGTATGATTTTATTAACATCCAACTTTCTTTTTAAAACCCCACATTAAATTTAATGATGTAGTGATTTAGAGCAATTGATACTGCAAAGAGATGTTTATGTTAAAAGTTGCAAATTGGAGAAACTGAACAAGTGCATATATGCACATATAAGATTAAAAATGAGTTCAATTTACTTTGATGGAACATAATTGTGCTTAAGTTCAACCATTAGTTTATAAAAAATTGGTTATGTGCATATATGCAATATTTATAAAAGTCTAATATACGTGCATACGTGCACATATAAAGTTATCGTTATTTAGAATTCTTTATACCACAAAACTATGCAATTGGATTGATGATATAAAAGTCTAACTGAGGTGCATATGTGCACATATCAAAGTCTAATAAAAGTGCATATGTGCACATATCACGTATCTATTATGAAAATTCTTTGTACTACATAACTATGTGCACTTATGCAATTTGATTGATGATATAAAAGTGTAACTGAAGTGCATATGTGCACATATCTATTTTGTAAGTACAAAAAATCAATTAGCAGACATGTTTACCAAAGCTTTGGATGAAAAACGGTTCAATGAACTCGTGTCCAAGCTGGGTATGCTTAATTTGAAAGTTTGAGTCAACGTTGTACTTGTCACACCTTTTCTTTGTTACATGATAATTGTCTCTTGAACAGTTACACTTGTCTCGCAGTGTAGTTTCAGTGCTTCAAGCACATCGGTGACTTGTACTCTGTATTTACTTTATAGTGCATCGTTTTATTTTTTGTTTTTCTGCATGTTTTCTTTAATTTCTTTAGTTTTGTCTGTGTTTTCGATTATGTTCCCGAGTCACTAACCTACTGTTCTACAAGGATTATCACCAAAGATCAAGTCTCCAAGGTAAGTTCTCCATTACTATTTGTCAAAGTTGAGGGGGAGAGTTGTCATTTTGAAAAGTCGAGGGGGAGAATTGTCATTTTGAAAAGTTGAGGGGGAGAGGTGTAATTTATGAAAAGTTAAGGGGGAGAACTGTCGTTTTGCAAAGTTGAGGGGAAGAAGTGTATTTTTTGAAAAGTTTAGGGGGAGAAAGTACAAATACTAAACCTGCGGGTCCAAATTGCAAATCTTTAAAACTCAGGGTTAATTTTAGAGTTTTCCAAACTTCAAGGGTAAATTATGTCACTTTATAAAAGTTGAGTTACGTTGGAACCAGGAGAGTCAAGAACCGGTACCGGGTTCACTCCCGGTATCGACCGATATATAAATATCGGATTTCCATTCAAACTCCTCACAAGTTCAAATTTCTCGCGCCAAACCTCTCCTAAACCAACTTCTGCTCTCAACTAGTGATTTTTGCTCAAATCAGTCTCCGATCTTCATCCAATCTTCAGGTATGTGTTCCAAACTTAGTTTGATATGAAATCGCGGCTTGAAATCGTTCAATCGATCACACAAATCGATTCAATCGATCGTTTTTGGCTCGTCGGTGCTGTTAGTGTTTCCTGACCCTTCGGTTGCTCGACCAACCCCAAATCGACACGATTGTTGATCAATTATGCATTCACATCGTCGTTGTGCTCGATTTCGATCCTCAATTTTGTTTCTATATGGTTGAGTTGATTAATTTTGGTTAAGTTCGATCGACACCCGATACGGGTTTCCCGGTGTCGGATCCGGAGTTGCAAGGTCCCGGACTCATAAGAGTTCCGGGTTCCGCCATCTCCCGGACCGACTCCCGGGTTTGGCGGTTCCGGTATCAGTGTTTCCCCGGTACGATACCGGGTTGCGGCACCGGGGTAGCAAGACTCCCGGCTCGCCTCCCGGTTTGTAGACCGGGGGTGTTAAATCCCGCACCACACCGACTTTCCCGGTGTAGACATCGATTCCGGATCATACTGGTTCCAGATGTCCCCGGGTCTCGGTCTCGCCCTTATCCCAGTTCCGGTTCCTATCCGGTTCCGGATCTTGGGTGATTCCGGGTTTGCTCATATATTTTTTTAAAATCATGGTGGTTCCAGGAATGCTCCAATTTTTTTTAACTCATTCCATTTAATCTGTATGGATGGTCTTGGCCTCAAACTGTTATCATACTCACCCCGGGCTCGTTAAGACCCGGTTAGTGACCGGTTTCGATTCGTACTCGACTCTCGGTCTCTCTCAAATCCGAGAATACGAGACCCGAAACACGCAATTGGGTTACATATGCCATGAAAACTCAACACTATTTGGTCTTTAACAGGTACGATCATGGCACAACCAAACCAACCCCAAGGCGATGCCCCGCTCCTCCCCATTGGTCCAAACCTACCAATCCAGGCGAATAACTTCCATTTGGACACAACGAACATCATATGTCAATGCTCGGTTATTGTGGAGATCCTCAAGCGCCACCCACTCAACCGAGCATTGACGGCTACTGATAACGCCACTTTTTGGCGTTATTTTCGGTCCACAAACTAATGAGATTGGCTTGTATTGGAGCAAAGAGGCGGAATTTTATGGTTTATCGAGTAAAATGTACAGGTAATCTAAAAGACAACATTCATCGAGAAAAGAAGCGGAAAAGAGTCCAAATTAGAGCCAAAATGAAGCCCAACGGAAGCCTAAGATCCAAGCCCGAGACCCGTGCCCGATGCTGGACCCAGATCCACGAAACAAACCTGACCCGGACACTTCAGGAAAGCGCGCGGTTTGTAAGCCACGGGACAAACCACATATGTCTCTGTTCGTTTGCTATACTTGGTGTTTTGGCGATTTTAGGTCATCACTTCTCGACGTGCGACGGTAGGCTACTTGGGGGAGATTTTCAGAGACTTTTTACGTCCTTTGGAGCCACGATAGAGGACGGTTTGAGGAGGAGTTCACAACGAGAATTGGATTAGAGCCGAGAAAAGGGAGTTCACCATTACATTCACCACGTTCACGATCACTATGTTTGCACATGCTATTTCTCTTTTTTTTCTTGAGTTTTTGTCCACCACCAACATGAACTAATCTTTAGATGTTGGGGGTTGGTTTGAATTTGGTTTAAGCTTATGAACAGATGATTTGAGACTTTTATCAGTTTTTGTTATTTAATGAAGCATGTGATTTGAGTTTAATGCTTTTGTGAGTTTGGCCAACTTTCAATTGTTTTGTTTGTTTTCAATTAAGTTTGAGAGAATTAATTGTTAACTAGAACTAGAAATTGCATGCCTAAGGTGAGAAATTGGATAGAGATATACCAAGTAAGCCTTAGTCCCATTAGAATCTTGATTTTAATGTGTTTTGAATCCTATAGGTTGAGATCGAGAGATAAAACTTGTGTTTTCAAAATAAAATTTGTGGTTGCTTGAGAAAGAACCACGGTGATTTTAGAGATTGGGTATTCATTAAAGGGAATAACCGGTAATTGTTTTAACTCAAGTGTTTGCACGTGAAAACCTTAGGATTTCCAACCCTCAACTGTTTTCTCTATCCAAAGTTTTCTCAAGTTATCTACTGTCTCGTGTTTGATTTAGTTATTTGCAATTAATTAGCTAAATACCCACAACTCAAAATTGCGACCGTTCAGTTAATAGATCTTATAGTCATTGTGATATTTAGTTCCTAGTTCCATGTGTTCGATACTCGTACTTTTGTACTATTACTTGATTTCGACACCGTACACTTGCGGTTAGATTTAAGGGGGTGTAAACCCGCCTATCAAGTTTTTGATTAGTTAAATACCCACAACTCAAAATTGCGACCGTTCAGTTAATAGATCTTATAGTCATTGTGATATTTAGTTCCTGGTTCCCTGTGTTCGATACTCATACTTTTGTACTATTACTTGATTTCGACACCGTACACTTGCGGTTAGATTTAGGGGGTGTAAACCCGCCTGTCAGCTACCGCCACTGTTCCAACGGTTTACGTGCACCAACTCCGGAGGTCCCTCACCTCAGTCGCACGTGGACAAGAGTTCGACCTCCAAGGTCGCATCGCTGACACTCCGGTGGTCATTACTCGAGACCTTTTCCGCCGGATTCTTGATCTTCCGGAAGCGACTTCAGTTCCAGGCCGAGTAGACTTTGATGCTGTCGTACCCGATGTTGTCCTATGCCAGGAATTGCGCGCCCTCGGCTATGCTACCGAGCTTAACCACCCGTCGCGCTTCTCCAGAATTCATCTCCAACCCATATGGTACACCCTGTTCACTATCCTGAACAGGTGTTTATCATCCATCATCAAAGGCATTGATCAGACGACTGTCAACCTGCTCAGACTTTTCCATGTCGTGGCTTACAACCGCCACATCGATTATGCTGCAATTCTATGGACCGAACTGCTCGAGAAGGTTCAGAAGAAGGAACGCAACAAACGCCTCACGTTCCTACTGTTCCCAAGGTTCCTGCAGCTCATCGTTGCCCATTTCATGGCTGCAGACCCCACGATTCCTCTACGCGCTAATCACGAGGTACTCATCTCAACCCGTATGACTAGGATTCGGAATAAACTCTTGATACCTTACCTAGTCCCGATACTTTTACCCAATGACTTGCTAGCTCTAGCTGACCAATTGGCACTGAGTGTGATAGAATATAGGCGTGAGCACAATTTAGTCGCCCCGATGGTCCAGCCAGATCCGGCAGGACCTGCTCAAGGAGCGCGCCCCGAGAGACGTGAGGGTCCCCGTACTAGAGGTGGCATGGGTACGGAGAGCAGGGGTTCCCGGACAGGGCGTGATGAGAGAAAATATAGTGAGGGGACACGGCGTGGGCAGTGCTGAAAGGTCTACACGCGAAGCTAGCTTGTCCCATCGCCAACCAACTCTACATCCTTCATCACAACAAGAAGAACCTGAATTACATGAGGTGGAGGTGGTCGATATCATGCGTGAACAGGAACAAGTACAAGTAAAAGAGGCCGCCTCCTCTTCCAGTTCCGAGTCGGGCTCTGGCTCAGAGTCGGATTTCGAATCTGGTTCTGAATCAGTTTCGGAGTCCGGTCTGAATCAGGGTCCTCGGAATCCGAATCAGACGATGAATCCACTGAATCGGACGACAACGACGACAATCAGTTCCGCATGAAACCCATTCCCCGAACCATAGCCAAATCTGGAGAGATCAGGAGAGCGGAGGGAGTTGAAGTCGAAAAAGAAGTTACAGGTGAGCAAGTGCGTGAACGGAGAAGTAAGAAAAAGAATGAGAGTGTTCGAGAGATGGAGCAATCTACTTAGGTTGCTCCCAACCAGCCTCCATTTAGCCAAACACTATTTAACAAGACATCTACTACCCTAACCAGCCACTCAGTCTCCTCTCAAAAGGAAACTGTTTCAACTTCTCACAGGGACGTAGCACATCTACCACCGGTCTCTCACTTGGAGAGTTCCGGTGTTGAAACAAGAGAACACCAGCCCTGGTTCTCGACTTCTTTGGGCGCACAATCGAGTCTAGAGCCACTTGATGAGTTATTTTCCTTGGCTAGGACACAAAACATTACATCGGCTACTGTCGAGATTCTTCGTGACTCGACCGGAACACCCTGAGTAAGTCTACCTTCTGGTGGCTTGCAAGGACAGGGTGGAAGACCTGCCACGGCTACCATCAAGCCAACCGTGAGCGCAGGCGGTACTGCAGTGCAATCCACCGTAGTTACTACAACTGGTAAGCTAAGTGCTCCAGGTGTTAGTGTCCCAGAGTTTGTCTCCAAGGAAACTCTGGACGGCGCCTTAAAGGCTGTCCAAATCGAGATTTTGAGAAAGCTATCAGAGGAGATGGATTTCATCAAGAGGTTCATCAAGGGAAAGGAAGTAGCTTCAGCAGATCCCCCTACGCAACCACAGATCACACTTCCTCACCCAACCCCGAACCTGCAGAACATGAGCATCGAGGCACTCAAAGTCGCACTCCTCGATAAACTCCTGTCACAATCAAACACCGACGCATCCTCTGAAGCAGATCTAGTGAGCATACTCCGCTCACAAGCCTAAACACAACCCCAAGTCACTCAAACTGATGCCCAAGCTCAAATAACCATAAAGCTTGATACACTTACTACCACCTTAACCGACGTCCAACGCACCCTCGAAACCTTATCTGAGAGGGTTGCCAGCTTAGAGAACACGTGTAAGGGTCAAGCACAGGGCTCGAAACAAAGACATGATGATCAGGAGGATCATGACTAACATGAGGGGAGAAAAGACAGAAACTAACCGAGCTGTCAACCTTTAAATCAGTACTACCATCCGATACTCCAGCTTCAACTGAGCCAAACCAACAGCCCGACGACACGGATATGGTTCAGGACATGAAGCTATCCACACCGGTCAGAGATTCAGTGCCAGAGTCAGCAGACCCAATGGTTGAAAAGCCCGAGGGAGAACCAGAAGATATCTTAAAGCTAACAGTTCCAGAAAGGCCAGTCCTGGAATTTATTGATGAGGACTCCGATGGCAATCCAGAATTGGAAAGAGAATGGAGAGAGAAAGCAGTTTCAGCTATCCAATCTGAGACGGATGCTCTTTGGAATTTCTCAGATGAAGATGAGTTCATGAACGACGACGACTATGATCTGTTCCTTCTTCAAAGTGAACACGTATCAATCTCTCAGCACGACTTACACGATATTGCAGGTACATCCGAACTTCCAACTCCTGAACCAGAAACAACTCAACCCCAACCTGTTCAACCAGCTCGTTGGGAGAGAGTCTGAATCTTGGTCCCATACTTAGAAGAATCGCAAAGGAAGATCTTTGCTCACCGGATCAGACCTCTGGACCCGGTTATGTGCCATGGGGTCTCACATCTGAAAGATCCGATTCGCTCACAGTACTTGGAAGTTATGAAAAGAAGCAGAATGGTCCACGAAGTCCGAACCAGTCACAGAATTACAGAAATCGTGGAGATTGTGTCCGATAGAGTTCTGAAGGTATGTTTCCCAATTTTCACGGTTAAAAGGGATGACGGAAAGGAATGGGTATTCTCGGAAGCCGACTTCAGACACCTAAATCTGAATGACTTCCCGTTTCTACTTAAAGAGTTGAAGACCCGCACTATCCGACCATTGCCATACACCAAAGCCCTCGAAACTTTAAAGAGATTCATGAAGTGCACAATTACCCTCGCATACATCAACGACTTTCAGACGGGGATAGAAAGCAATCAGAAGAAAGTGAATATTCTGAAGCCCAATCTGACACTTCCCGATGCCGAAGACGTACAGGTACATACTCTCATGCCCAAACCAGAAACAGGGATCGTGTATCTGAATGAAAAATGGGAGAAACGGTTCATAAGGATCAGTGAGGTGCATAAATTCAGTGAGGGGACTATGATGAAAGTTCAGAACGTGCTGAAGAAGATCATTGAAGAAGAAGAAAGAGACTCGCCAGAGAACTACGCTAATATCAGTAAATATCTTGCCAAAGAGCTCCTTAAGGAGATTGAAGAAAGGCTGGAATTCAGAAAATCCATCCGGCACTTTGAAATCATTTTCGCAATCAAGAAGCGATATGTCCCTAACTGGCGTGAGATCGAACTTCAATTCAAAGGGGGAGATTGTTAGGTCTCATGTTAGTTGAATCGAAGTGTAGGGACTAGTTTTGCCATTTTTTGTAAATATCCCTTTTGGGATATAAATAGTTTGCTTAGCTTTCAGATTAAGGTTAATGGCCTAATCAGTATTATCTAATTACCTAGTGTACGACTACTACCTATTATCGATTTATGTTCATCAATACAAGTGAGATTTATGACATTCATGCTATGTTGTGTTGATTCTACGTTTTGCACTTGTTAATTTGGGATCCACAATAAATTTACGGTTTAAATTACTCTAATTTTAGGGTGTTTCATTGGGTTTTTCTAGACTTCTCCCTAACTTTTAATGATAATATGTATAATAAGGAAATTAGTAGTAGGTAGAATCAATCTACTTAATAATATATACTATACAATTAGCTTGCCCAAACATAATGCTTTTTTTTCTTTTTCTTTACAAAAGTGAGTTCTTGAGTAGTAGTAGTGGTCCTTATGGTTTGTTTAACTTTTGGTCCCTAATTTTTAATTCATAACAATCAACTACTCAAGGTTACTAGCATTAATATTATTAGTTAACAATCATTAGAAAAGATAAATCAATATTTATACAAATTATAAGGACCAAAAGTAGATTCACTCTAAAATTAATTGTAATTCTCATATTTTATTTTAAAATGTTTTTATTAAAATATTTGAAGTACGATTTAAAAAAAATATTTTGATAATATATCAATTCAATTGTTATAGATTATTTACAATATATTCAAGTTGGATAGGTTTGTAATTTTTAATGATGTTTATTAGAGGTTTTAATTTCTTTCATTTATTTTCCCATCCTTTTCCTTCCATATTTGGGAGGAAATTTTTTGGTAAGAAAGTTATAATTATTTTACCGTTGTCTCCATTTCATTCCCAGCTATAAAAAAAAATCCGAGAACACGAGTTTGTTTTTTTGCCTTCTTTTATTTTATTTCATTTGCAATGAAGGTTTCAAGAATATATTTATCAGTTGTGTTTTTGCAAAACTCAAACTAGAATTTTCGCCAAATGGATGCACATTTGACTCTTTAAGGTGGATTAAAGATCCGCAAAGTAATCAGATGTGTAGCCAAATTCTACCATTTCAAGGAATTTTTTTATAAGTATTTTGGTTGATTTCGAATAAATTTTTTTGTTTTTTTTAATTTCGTAACATTCTAGACCACCGTTCAAAGTTTGGAACGGGTGCACAAAACCCTGTTTAAGGCTAATAGGTTTGCTCCTACCAAAACTCAACGAATGAACCAAAAACATTAAAATTTGACTATTCCAACTTTATCAAATTCGAATGAACCAAAAATATTAAGAGCATCTCCAACAGCTTCTTCATTTTAGAGACAATGGAGAATTTAGGGATTTTGGCAGGAGCGGATGGCCCATATGGCTATTACAGGCCATGGCATGTGGGTTTTTTAAAAAATTTAGTAGAAGAGTTGGCTTTGTAAACTATAATTAAACAAAAAAAATCACTTGGGCCCCTCCACTAATACAGTCCAGCCGAGAGCCCGAGACAGCAGCCCATTACCTGATTTGAAACCTGCTTGCAACTTGCTCTCTCTCTCGAATCAACACAAAGAAACCAAAAAAACTCATTGAATCAATACAAAAACTTAAAACATCTCTCAAAATCAACCAAAAAACTGAAAAAAATTATATCGAAGTCAACCAAAAAATTAAAAAGTCCCCCCAAAAAAATCTATCGAATGTGTGTTTGAATGATAAATTGGTCTAACAAGGTATGCCCCTGCAGTTTTAAAGCTTGTGTTCCACGCCTGAATTTTGGGTTGGTTTTTTGCTCCAACAGCTTCCCCAAAATGGAGAAAGTAGAAGAGAGAAGGAGTTTTTCTCCAAATATAGAGATAACCCAAAAAATGATTACTAAATGAAAGCACCAATAGAATTCTTTGAAATAAATATTTTAAGAGAGAAATAATATTTAAATAGATGAATGAAATATTTTAATATTATAATCAATGTTTTTTTCTCCAAAATGAGGAATCTGTTGGAGATGCAAATATTTTTTTTTTGAAGATTTTAACTTTTGGTTCTCCATTTTAAAGAAATTTTAGAGAATCTAATGGAGATGCTCTAATATTTGACTATTCCAACATGTTAAAGAAGAACTAACTTTTCCTAGTGTCATAAAAGGAAAGAATGTAAATAGAGGGGCCGTAAAATAAATATAGAGAATACAATTTTTTATAAATATAAAAAGAACGTCGCCTGAGAGATTCGAACTCTCGCGGGGAAACCCCATGTACTTAGCAGGCACACGCCTTAACCACTCGGCCAAAGCGACAAGGATGCTTCTCTGAAGCATTCATATTTTATATATATATATATATATATAAGACAATAAATGTTTTTAAATTAATGATATTTAAAATTTTAAGATTAAAAGTAAAAATAATATTTGACTCCACATGAAATTCCTAATATAAAGTAGCATGCTATTCCAATAATCTTAAGATAAAGAAAAATAGTTATAAATCAAAACGAAAGAATTCAATATATCTCATTCGAAATTAAGGTTTATAAGGTACGTGTATGTAGACTTAGAGGTTGTTTGGCAGTTGCTGAATGGTTTAGTGCAGAATGATCAAGTGGTCAGAATGATAAGAGACTTTTACGATATAGTGCAAAATGAAATATGGTTGTTTGGTAATTGTTTAGAATGAAATCATGGTGCTGAATGGTTAAGGGATGCCTAGGATGCTAAATCATTCATAGGGTTTTCGAACCATTAAGAGGTAGATATTTTTTGTCAAACAGGATTTACCTCTTAGCGATTCAGAGATTGCCTCTTAACGGAACTATTAAGAGGTAAACAAACAACCCCTTAGGGTTTGTTAGAAGTTTCATGAGCTTAATGATACTCATAGTTTACTCGATCAGTTATACGTAACTGTTTGGTAGTGACTTAATATAAAGAAAATTAGAAAGTGATTTTTTCAACAAGCTTTCAGAAAATGAGTTATATGCACAAATCTCAGTTATTCCAAAACATGTCACTCCAAATTAAAAAAGCTTCTTCTATCTATGAAAAAACCTAATTTCTTAATTTATATAGACAGATTAATCTACACATACAAGTTTATACATACAAGGATTAATGAACCCCTTATTCTTTAGTTATAAGGGTAGAACAACAATTTTTATATTGAAATATAAATGATACATGAGTAAAAATTTAACTCACAACTGATGTGGAACGACGTTTCTTATAACATCTCACTTAAATCTATAATATTCATGCCATGATCGAACAATTGGCGCACGTGAGCCCCACCAGCCCCAAAAATTGTGGGGGTCACTCAATGTCATTTGAAGCATATATATATATATATAGTCTTAGGTTCAATTGAAAAATGATATATGTGTGAGAAATAGAGAAGTGATCATATCACTTGGTGACGCAATAGGAATTGCGTGGAACGGATCGACAAACGTCAATCCAAAGATGAACGAGTTTACCAACGTAAACCCAGAAAATTAAGAGGAAAAATCTTGAATTTCTAGAACTATTATTGAATCTGAATAAATGGATTGATTTCAAAACATTGAAAAGAAATCCTATTTATAGCTAAACTAATTAAGAGATAACTATGGAAACTAAATGAGATCAATCCATAAGGGAAAGAAATCCTTATTGTGAAATAACTCTAAAGCAAATCAAAAACGAAGATAGCTGAATGATCAGGGGGTGCACGTGATTTGGCTTGCGGCTTCAGGCCGCGTGGCTAGTCGCGTAAGCTTTTGTTTGTTTTTCATCCAGAGGGTTGTGCGGTGTGGCGCGCGGCTTGGGGTCGCGTTGAAGACCGCGTAAGTCTCTGTTTTGGTTTTTTTTACTTGATCCATTTGCTCTTCGAAGCGGGCCGCTAGACGCTCTATATCAGTCTCCTCTACCTCTGATGAACTTGACCCCGAGTTCTCATTAGAAAGAAGCGTGTCATCCGGGTGGTAGTCGTATATTCGCCACATCGAAAGTGTTGGAGATGTGTAGCGAATCGGGGAGGGTGACCACGTAAGCATTGTCATTAATCTTCCTTGAAATCTTGAATGGGTCATATTTCCGGGGTTGTAACTTATTGTAAGTTCCAACGGGAAATCGTTCATTCCGTAAGAATACCATGACATCATCCCCTACCTCGAAAGTCTTACAGCGACGGTGCATATCAATAGAGGCTTTGTGCTTTGTACCCGTGAGTTCAAGTCGTGCCTTGACTTCTTCTTTGACTGCTTGCACATCTTTAGCCATGTTTTTTGCGGCGAGGCTTGTTCCTGGAAGTTGCAGTAGTTTGACCAAGTCGACCACGTGCTTGGGAATCGAAGTGTAGACCAAAGAGAAGAGAGAGCATCATGTTGCCGTATGGCTGCACTATTATAGGCGAATTCGATTTGTGGGAGAGCAAGGTCCCATTGTTTAGGCTTGTCACCACAAATACTCCTAAGCATGTTTCCCAAAGTTCAATTCGTTACTTCAGTTTGGCCATCTGATTGGGGGTGAGCGGTGCCGCTTTTCTTTAGTGCGGACCCGAATAAACGCCAAAGAGTGATCCAAAAGTGACTCAAAAACTTTGTGTCACGGTCGGAGGTGATAGTCTTCGGAACACCATGTAGGCAGACTACTTCTTTGAAGAATAACTTGGCGATGTTTCTTGCGTCGACGGTCTTTTTGCAAGCTATGAAGTGTGTCATCTTGGCAAATCGGTCGACTACTACAAAGATGGAGTCGACTCCTCTTTGTATGCGGGGTAGTCCCAAGACGAAGTCCATGGACAAATCTTTCCAAATATCATCGGGAACTGGTAACGGTAAATAGAGACCGGTGTTTTGAGATTGACCTTTAGCAACTTGACAAATGTAGCACTTTCGAACGATTGCTCCCACATCTCGTTTTAGGTGCGACCAATGGTATCGATCAAGGACGCTAGCAACGATTTATCTCGGCCTAGGTAGCCGCCTAATCCTCATCCATTAGGTCTCGAATTAGTTTTTCACAGAATTAGGTATGCACAATTGGTTACCTTTGAAAAGATATCTGTCTTGAATATAGTAGTCTTCCATTGGTGTACCCGTTTTGCATTTGGCCCAAATATCCTTAAAGTCGCCATCTTCTTCGTATTGTTCTTTTAAGACCTCTAATCCAATGATCTCTTGAGCTAGTGTGATCATTAGTGTAGCTCGTCGACTCAAAGCATCGGCCACTAGGTTGAGAACCCTTGATTTGTGTTTAATGACAAAAGGAAACTTTTGTAAGTAACTTACCCATCGTGCGTGCATTTTGCTTATCGATTTTTGATTGTTGATAAACTTGAGGGCTTGGTGGTCGGTAAAAAGTACAAACTCTTTCTGCACGAGATAGTGTTCCCATTGTTTCAAGGCTCGGAACACGACATAAAACTCGTGATCGTAAGTGCTCCACTTTTGACGGGCGTCGCTTAGTTTCTCATTAAAGAATGCGATGGGGCGCTTTTCTTGGGAGAGGAAAGCTCCTATCCCTACTCCGCTTGCATCACACTCAACTTCAAAGACTTTGTCAAAGTCGGGAAGGGCGAGTACCGGTGCGGTGCTGAGTTTGCTTTTAATTTCGGCAAAACTTCGGTCTTGCTCGGGTCCTCATTGGAATTTACCCTTCTTCAGGCACTCAGTTATTGGCGCGGTGATGGTGTTGAAATTCCTTACGAACCATCGGTAGAAGGTTGCCAAACCATGAAAACTTCGGACATCGGATACGGTTTTGGGAGTGGGCCATTCTTTTATTGCACGAACCTTTTCTTCGTCCACTTCCATGTCGGGTTCTCCAACAACGAATCCTAAAAATAGGAGCTTGTTGGTGCAGAAAGTATACTTCATGAGGTTGACATAGAGTTTGTTATATTGGAGCACGGTTAAGATTTGTCGGAGGTGTGCTAGATGATCCGTTTTGTTTCGGCTATAGATGAGTATGTCATCAAAGTATACCACTACGAATGAGCCGATGAACGGGCGGAGGACTTGGTTCATCGTTCTCATAAACATGCTCGGGGCGTTGGAGGTTCCGAAGGACATGACTAACCATTCGTATAGCCCGAATGGTGTTTTGAACGCTGTTTTCCATTCGTCGTCAGGTCGGATTCGGATTTGGTGGTAGCTGCTTCGGAGGTCCATCTTTGAAAATAGCTTTGCACCGGCTAATTCATCAAGCATGTCCTCTAAACGAGGGATGGAAAATCGGTACTTGATGGTGATTTTGTTGATGGTGCGGCTATCAATGCACATTCTCCATTAATTACCTTTCTTTGGTACGAGGAGGACAGGGACGACGCAAAGGCTTAAGTTTTCCCGAATAAACCCTTTCCTCAAGAGGTCTTCAACTTGTTCCCTCAAAATTTCGTTTTCTTTGGGGCTCATGCGGTAGTGAGGGAGGTTTGGCAGATTCGCGCCCGGAATTAGATCTATTTGGTGTTGGATGTCTCTCATAGGTAGCAATTCCGGTGGCAGATCATCGGAGATTAGGTCCGTAGAGCCTTTAAGTATTTCGGCGCTCATTTAAGCCTTTACGACTATTGGACAAAAGACTTGAGTCTCCTTGAAATCGTTCTCGAGGAGTTGTTCGTCGGAGGTGATGATTAGAACATTCTCAGCTTTCTTTTCCGTGGTTTTGTGGAAGTTAGCCATGGGTGACATGGAGATCTTACGGTCGCCCCAACGGAATATCACCACGTTGTCTCTTCCTTTGTAGGTGACGTCATTGTCGTATTGCCATGGTCGGCCGAGTAAGATATGGCCTGCGTCCATATCGAGGACATAACAAAGGACATTTTATTTGTAGTGCTTGCTTATGGAGAGGGGAACTTTGCAAACTTGGATCACACGAACTTGCGGTCCTTTCTTTACCCATCCAAGTGAATACGGTGCATCATGTGGTTAGGTTGGTAGATCAAGATAGTCTACCAACTTTTGAGAGACAAGATTTTCACAGCTTCCGTTTTCTACAATCAGGTTGCAAACCTTTTTGTTGATGGAGCAATAGGTACGGAATAGGTTATTTCTTTGGCCTTCCTCTTTTGGAGATAGGAGGACCCGTTGAAGTACGATGTTCACCTTTTCTTCAGACTCTTCTTCCGCGAATTCAGCTCCATGGTAGTCATCTTCTTCTTCTCTTCCATGTTCATCCACGAAACCGACTGTTCTTCTGTTGGTGCACTCATTGGATCTATGGCCTGGTTGGCCGCAACGATAACACTTGGATCCTGTTGGTTTGGCATAGGGGTTGGATGACTTTGGTGTGTCGGGCTTGCTTTGAGATCCGGTAGGGTTTCGTGATGGATTGGTGTCACGGGGGGTGCAATACTTTTTCCTTTATCAGATGCAGAACTAGGAGTTTCGGTGGGAGTCGGTGTGGTGTACCGGCGATAGGATGAGGTTCGGGTGGTCTTCTCTATAAGCTCGGCCTTCATGGCTAGGCTCGATGCTTCTGTTACGGTCCACACGGTTTGAAGTCCGATCTTGTCTTGTATCGAGCCTTTGAGCCCGTTGATGTATCGTGCAACTCTTTGCCTTCTGTGTCGCCGATTTCGTTTCATTCGAAGAGGCGAATGAATTCTGTGGTGTATTCTATCACGGTTCTCGACCCTTGTGAGCAATCCAAATACATCTTTTAAAGGATTTGCTCGTAGTCTTTCGGTAGGAATCATTCGGTCATTAACTGCTTCACCCTTCTCCACGAACGTACTGGATCTTTTCGTTGCCTTTGTCGTTGGGCTATCAGTTTGTCCCACCATACGGTGGCGGTGCTTTTTAGGCAAAAAACAACCATCTTTACTTGCTTGTGTTCTGGGATTTCCATGACGTCGAAGAAACGGTTGACCTCGATTTGCCAGTTTAGAAATTCCTCTACGCCCATGTTCCCGTAGAAGTAGGGAATGTCAGCCTTCATACGGTAGTTGGGGTCTCTTCGGGGTGGTTCAACATCTCCGTCGGATTCGGAGTCGCACTTGAACTGGTGATTGTGTGGCATCGGCCACCATGTTGGGGTCGGTGACGACCTTCGTACCTGTCTCGTCTTCGTCGCTCGATGTTGTTGGCGTTGATCTGGTTGGTGAACGTGGTTGTCAGCGTGTTGAGGGTCGCGGTGAAGGCCGCTGTGAGCCCATCAAAATCTGCTCACGTAAGAGGTGGTGGTGGCGGTGGCTGTGGCTGTTCTGTCATCTTGAAGGTGAAGAGACAGGTAAGTCTGTGCTCTGATACCAACTGACGCAACAGGAATTGCGTGGAACGGATCGACAAGCGTCAATCCAAAAGATGAACGAGTTTACCAACGTAAACCCAGAAAATTAAGAGGAAAAATCTTGAATTTCAAGAACTATTATTGAATCTGAATAACTGGATTGATTTCAAAACATTGAAAAGAAATCCTATTTATAGCTAAACTAATTAAGAGATAACTATGGAAACTAAATGAGATCAATCCATAAGGGAAAGAAATCCTTATTGTGAAATAACTCTAAAGCAAATAAAAAACGAAGATAGCTAAATGATCAGGGGGTGTGCGCGGTTTGGCTCGCGGCTTCAGGCCGCGTGGCTAGCCGCGTAAGCGTCTGTTTTTTTTTCATCCAGAGGGTTGCGCGGTTTGGCGCGCGGCTTGGGGTCGCGTGGCAGACCGCATAAGTCTCTGTTTCGGTTCCTTTCATAAACACAAATTTAGTTGTTTAGAATCAAAACATTTGAGTTAAAATCGTTTCAAACAACAAATAAAATCGATTGTGAACTAAAATCAATCAAAAACACAAACAAATTTCGAATTCTTGAAGATTTTTCAAGAAAAATCTCAAAAACTCAAGAACATCAATTTTCTTCAAAAATTGACAAAAAAATCTTCAATTTTGGACTGATTTGTGCATAATTTGATCTGATCTAGCTCTGATACCACTTGTGATCCCAGAATATCATCAACAATTCAAAATTTAGAGAGAGATCGAGATGCGGAAGTCATCCTCATATTAGATTTTGATCTTGTAAGTACAAAGGATAACTCTCTCACTCTCTCACAATTAAGCTCCCTACATTGTGCCACACATGTTACAAATGACCTACCATCACTATTTATAGACAATACAAGACATAGCAAGCTTTATACAAGCTTTACAAAACTTTCATTTAATTAGTACATTTTTTGTACTAACATTTTGACTTGATCCATTTGCTCTTCGAAGCGGGCCGCTAGATGCTCTATATCACTTGGATTAAATTATCTGATTTTTTTAAGGAAGGTAATATGGTAATTAGCATCTAAGCAGTTAGAATCAAATTCAAATTAAACAGAACGTTTTCCTAAATTAGCGTGAATCGTATCATTAACATGTCTCCAATTCAGTTATTTTTTCATGATATTTGCTTTCAGGTTTTGAAAAGTTATAAAAAAAATTCATTATTCTTAATATGATGTTGAATCCAGAAACCGCTCATGATCAAGAAGTCGATCAATTATCAAACAACGAAGATGTGATTGATGAAGATGAAGGTATTGTTTTTAGATTTTATGTTTTAATTTTTGAATATTTTTACTGTTTTGCGATTGATGAATATGTGATTGATGAAGATGGAGGTTTAAGTAATTAATCTATGAAGATTTGTGTTTTACTTTTATAGTTATTGTTCAAAACAAAATCTGAACAATTTTTATTCTTTACAACTTTTTACTTCATAATTGAATATGAATTTGTGGTTTTGTCTATTAAAAACAACATAGATTAGTTCATTTGTGAATTTGAATTGATATAAAACGTTCATATATGAAGTATTTGTTGTTGAGTTGTTGCATTACATCTGTTTAAAAGAAGGAAATAGATTAATATATGAGCATTTTAAAGCAATTCAAATTCATATATGAACATTTGTTGAATTTGAATTGCTTTAAAATGTTCATATATGAATATTTGATGTTGAGTTGTTGCATTTCATCTGTTTAATAGAAGAAAAATAGATTCATATATGATTTGATTTTGTTCATTATAATTCTAGTTCATTTGTGAATGTGATTTGATTTTTATTATGTCATAGTTGAATTTAGTTCACGTATGAATATCTATATGTTAACTTATTCTTTTTTGTAATAGGTTCAGATCATTCGTTGACATATACATCTTTTGTTCATCATGTCATTTTTTCACCATCTGGTTCAAAGTTTTGGATACCAAATGTACATTTGGATTTGAAGCCAAGAATAGGTACCATTTTTCAGTCTTGTCAGCAAGCTATTTCAATGTATGAACGATATGCTGAGAAATGTGGTTTTGATGTTAGACTTTCAACAACTGTTAATGGAGATCATGGTATTGTGAAGATAAAATATGTTGTGTGCAGTAAAGAAGGGGTCCACCAAAAAAGTGTTTTAATACGGCCCATGATAGTATTGAAGGTAGAAAACGTCGTAATTCAACTGCGAAGAGGACAGGTTGTAAAACATGCATTAGGGTGCGTTTTGTACCTTCAAAATCATTATATGCGGTTAATCATTTTGAAGAGAAACACTTGATGAAAATGATATGAGTATGTCTCGAAAACAAAGGAATTTGTCTTTAACCGATCAAGTTTTGATTCACAATGCTGCAAGTTTTAATATTGGAGCATCGAAGGCGCATACGTTGCACATGTCATTGAAAGGTGGTTTTGATCTTTCTGGTTGCATTGTTGCTGATTATAAGAATTTTAGGAGAAATTTGAATCTATTTGTTGGTGCTGGTGATGGTGAGATGGTTTTTGCCTTCTTGGTATGTTGGAGGATAGATCAAAAGATGATGCACAATTTTCTGTTGAATATAATCGTCGGGATAATCAAGTATGTGGAATATTTTGGGTTGATGAAATCGCTAAGTTGAATTACCAAGAATTTGGAGATGTTATTTCATTTGATGCTACGTTTCACACAAACCAGTAAGTTTGTCAATTGTAGTTCATTTTTTTAGATTATTTATATGTTTTTTATGTTTATACCTTTTCTTTATATTATATTTTTATGTTTTATAGGTATAGAATGGTGTTTGTTCCATTTACTGCTATCGATAATCATAAATAATCTATTACTGTTGGTGCTGCTTTGTTGTCTGGTGAAACTCTTGATAATTTTAAATGGCTACTTGAGGCGTTTTTGAAAGCACATTGTGGGAAGCAACCTAGTTTGGTTTTAACAGACCAGTGTTTGGCAATGAAACAAGTTATTCCATTGGTTTTAAGCAATCACGTCGCAAACTGTGTATGTGGCATATCATGGCCAAAGTTCCAAACAAGGTTAGCATCTATTCATATATGAATTATTTATATATAATAAAAGTTCATATATGAATTATTGTTTACTTAACATTCTATGTGTTCATATATGAATTATTGTTTACTTAGCATTATATATGTTCATATATGAATTATTTTCATAAAATGAAAGTTCATTTGGAGCCGGAAGAGTTAGAAAGTAGGTGATTATATTTGATTACTGAGTTCAAACTTTAGAAGAGCAAATGGTTTTCATACATGTTTCGTATTCGTCAACGATGGATTCCTGCTTATTTCAAGTTTATTCTTTTTTTTTCATTGATGAAAACTACATCAAGGTCAGAGAGCATAAATTCCTTTTTCAACAAATTTGCTCACCATGGTAACAACTATGTAACATTCATGCTTGCATTTGAAAATGCAATGCGTAGGCAAAGAAATTCTCAATGTAAGCTTGACCACATGACAAAGACAACTATCTTTTATATGTGCACTCCGAAGGCAATCGAGAAACATGCATATGAAGTTTATATTTTTGGAAGTTCAAAAGAAGATTAATAAAGCAATTTGATCGTGTGTTAATCAGAATGTTGTTGAAAAGGATGGATGCCAAGTTTATACATTTTTGCAAAATGACAAGGACTATAATAAAAAGAAGCAGTTCAAGGTAAAAACAATTATCAATATATGCATTTTCGTTATTATTTATTAACACAACTTACTTTTTCTTGTTCATGTTTGTTGTAGGTTGTATGGAATCAATTGGATTCAACATTTGAATGTGAATGCAATCATTTTGTTCAACATGGATTTTTATGTTGTCATGTTTTCAAAGTCTTAATGAATGGGAACTTTAATGAGATACCAGAGAAGTATATATGTCGACGATGGAGAAGAGACTTGATATGTTTCAATTTTAGGCAAATTTCATGGAGCAAGGGGATCTAAATGGTGAAATGGCAAGATTTTGCTATGATGCAAAAGCATCTTCAGATTATATTTTGATAAGTCTTAGAAAACAAAAAGAAGCTTAAAGAGGTTGCTGACAAGATTCACAGTTTGAAGGCTGAGGTAGATGCTAATATTCCTTTACCGAAGCAAATTAGAAAAGAAGAATGAGGCGATAAGAAATCTCATTGGTGTTAATCAACCAGAAAAAATTGATATCCAGCCACCATCACGCATCCGCAACAAAGGTTGTGGAACTGGAAAACGTTTGATCGGTGCAGGAGAGAAAGTTGCGATAAATAATCAAAAGACAAAGAGATTGTGTAGAAATTGTCAAAGATGGGTATCATGATTCTCGTAATTGCCCATTGAAGAATGTGGATGTGTAGATACATATTTTAGGTAGGGGTGTACAACGGGTGGGTCGGGTCAGATCGGGCCCTAAAACCCGATCGGGTATCGGGTGGGATTTGTGGAACCCGAAACCCGTCTAAAGTACATTTCGGGTATCGGGTTTCGGGCCAGTTCGGGTATCGGGTTTTTGGGTCGGGTAGCCTCGGGTTGGGGTTAATGACATTAATGGCTTTAGAGATATGAAAAATACTATTAATGGCTTCTTTAGAGGTATTAAACGGCAACAATAGAAGTGTAGATTGTGTAGTTGTAGCACCATTAATGCCATTAATGGCTTTAGAGATATGAAACGAACAAAAGTAGAATTGTAGCCTGTAGAACCATTAATGCCAATAATGGCTTTAGAGATATGCAAAATACCAAGACAAATGCCATTAATGGCTTCAAAGATATGCAATTTAAAAAACAATCGAGTCCCTTAACAGACCCTAGTCGACAGAACACGATACCAGCTCATCCTCTACAGCCTGAACACGTGACCCTTTACAGCCGGAGGGAGAGGAACAGGAACACCGGAGGATGGAGGTCGGCGACGTTCGTTCGTGCCTTCATTCGTCACTTCGTCTGAGCCAGAAGTCATCACTTCGTCTGAACCAGTCGTCACTTCGTTCGTTCGTGACTTTGTCTGAGAAATAGAAACCAAATTAGATTTTTTTGATTTTAGAAGAAAGAGAACCCAAGGTCGATCCGGGGTATTTATATTTTTGTATATTAATTTTTTTAAAGTTAAAAATGTTCGGGTTTCGGACGGGTTAGGGTGTGGGTAATGGAGACCCACCCCGATCCAAAATACCCGAGAGGTTTAAGCGGGTCCGGGTGAATCGGGTTGCGGGTCATCGGGTTACACTTTCTCGGCCTTTTCAGGTTGCGGGTCGGTCGGGTTTATTCGGGTGGGTCGGATTTGCACACCCCTAATTTTAGGTCATTTTTTATTCAATAATTACTGTTGATAGTAATAATTTCAATAATAAATATTGATTCCTTTTTTAATTAGCATTAAACTTTATTTTATAGTTGTTTAATGTATTCATATTCATATATGAACACGAAGGTTCATATTCATATTCATATTCACACATGAACTCAAAGGTTCATATATGAACTCATATATTCACATATTTATATTCATATATGAACTCAAAGGTTCATATGTGAATTCAAAGGTTCATATATGAGCTCTATATGATATCTCTTAAAATATAATCATGTAACTCATGTATAAACTTTTTAAAAGAAAAATATATACAAGTTCATATGTAAACACTTAAATTATTCACATAACTGTTATCTCAATTCATATATGCACTTATGTTATATGAATAATTTAAAACATAACTATTTTAAAACTTAACTTTATTAGCATTTCCTATATGAAGTTATCAATCTATATATGAAGTTATAGTTCATGTATGAACTATTATGAAACATAATTGTATTAGGAATTCATATATGAACTTATGTTATAATATCATTCAAATATGAACTATTCTAAAACATAAATGTATTAGCAATTCATATATGAAGTTATCAATTCATATATGTAATATTCATATAGGAACAGGATATGAAGTTCACATATGAATTAATAAATTTACATATTAACAGTTAGAAGAAAATAATTGGTCATGCATTAAACTTGTAACACCTCATGTCCATAAAGTCTGAATCTTTTGGAAATTGTGGGGCTAAACTGTGAAGTGTTGAATTTTCAGGACTTAGTGGAAAAATCTGAAAATAAAAGGGGTAAAACCCTAAACCCTTGTCAATTGAAGCATTCATACGTACTGGGCATTTTAGAGAGAGTCTTGGAGAGCAAGAACCCTAGCTTGGAGGGTGGAAAGAAGCTTAAAATCAAGAGGATTTGTGGCCTCATCTTGAAGGTATGACTCTTGCATCTTCTTCCTCATAATTGGGTGTGATTGATTTGTAGTTTGGGGTTTGTAAGCCATGAGATTTTGAGTTCTAATCAATGGAAAAAGGAAACAAAATATTTTGGGATTGATTTCCTCATGAGTTTTGATCAAGTCATTAAGAAACTTCATCTTTTTTTCTTGTTAATCTCCATTCTTGGCAAGGAATGAGTTTTTGAGTTTTGGGTTTGAAATCATGAATCAATGGGTTGATTTTATTGGGGTAAATGTGTTTTGGGTGATGGTTTTTGGTTCCTAAAGGTTGGAGTATCAAGAACCATCGATTTTGGAGGGTTATATTCGATTTGAAGCATTTTGGGGGTCTTGGGGTTGAGTTTTCGAGCTGAATATTGTTGTGCAGACCTGAGAGGCACGACCAGGAAGTTGCGCGTCTTACCACGAGGGTTGAATCCACGTGGTAAGTGGTGCAAGTCTATGTTTGTGCGCCTTCTTCGGTTTGCTTCGTTTTTCGGGTCTAGAATCGAGACGTCGATTGGGGGGTTGCTTTAGGGACTTAGTAGAGATGTTTTGGGATGTAATTAGATGATTTAACACCATTTTTATGACGTCCAGTTCAGGTGTTCGGTTTAAGCTAAAGTGTGTTTCAAGGCGTGTGTTGATTTGCTAAAGCTCAGGTGAGTTCCCCTAACTCTTTTGTGCAAATGAAATGTTTTGCTAAAGTTTTCATAACTGAATATGGTATAGAGCATGATGGCATGATTAAACACTTTGAAAAGCTTTATTATTACATGATGTGGAAATGCTTCTTAATGCATGCAAGTTGTTTACATGTTCTTTATTAAGTGGTATATTGATTTAGAGTCGGGTTGCACAGTGGGATTAGTGTACCTTGGGATATCACATATCCCTTGGGAGACTATTTATATACCCCGTATGCCTGGAATCTGTTTCTTGTGTATGTGGGAATGGGGAGTTTGCTTGGGCCCTGTAGGCGAAAGGAAAGTCGGCTTGGGCCCCAATCATGGATACTACAGCGTAGTAGAGATTGTCTATGAACACTGTGCAAATACCCAAGTGATGTCGATTGGTTGAAATGATTTTGATTAGGGTTGTTAAAAATAACCGAAACCGAATAACCCACCCGAACCGAATGAAACTTGGGTTAAACGGTTTCGGGTTATTCGGTTTTCGGGTTAAACGGTTCGGTTAACCGAATAAGAATTCTTATTCGGTTCGGTTTTTGGTTAATTTTTTTCTAATTCGGTTAAACCGAATAACCCGAATAACACATTCTACTAATATTTTATATATTTCATGTTTATAAAAAATAATCCAAATACATGTTATACTATTATTATTTTACATATTTTATTGATATATAATATATTTTATTGATAGTAGATAAGGTTTTTATTAGATTACGTTTTTCTCTTTGATTACATCGTCGCATTGAAATATATATATACAGGGTCCCCTTCTTTTGTTAACCAACCTATTGGTACTAACCGTGCTAACCGATCACAACCATAGATTATTAAGATCAACGGTTATAATTAAATCAATGATTATAATATTATCCAAAATTAAAAAAGAAAATGTTGACATTTGTGCATAAGTGCATAGGGGCATTTTTGTCCAAAACAACAAATATTAAAAATGGAATCACCTAATTTTAAGGGATGACTATCGCATCTTTTCCAAAAAAAATTCGTGGGTATCTTCATCCATTAGTTTAAAAAAATGGTTATGTTTATATATGCAATGATTATAAAAGTCTAATAAAAGTGCATATGTGCACATATAAAGTATTTGTTATGAAAATTCTTTATACTAGATAACTATGTGCACGTATGCAATGATTATAAAAATTGCATAAAAGTGCATATGTGCACATATCAAGTATATGTGCATATATGCAATGATTATAAAAGTCTAATAAAAGTGCATATGTGCACAATATCAAGTATATGTGCATATATGCAATGATTATAAAAGTTGCATAAAAGTGCATATGTGCACAACAGATCCAATATGAAGGTTGTGCATATGTGCACAATTTTCACAAAAAGTTAAAACAACTATTAATGCATTTTAAAATCGAATATGTCAATAAACGTTACTTAATATCAAGAACTCGGTTCAAGATTAATCAAATGTACATACTTTAACAACAAAAAACACTACATAATGTGAGTTTGAATATTTTTTAATCAGTTAAAATAAAAAATAAAATAAGTGAACTATAATGGAATTTGAAATGTGTTTTGATATATAATGTGAACATCACACCTCAGACAGATCTAATACGAAAATTGTGCATATGTGCACAATTATTCACAAAAGTTAAAACAAGTATTATTGAAGATTAAACTCGAATATGTCGTTACTTAGAAGCAACCACTGTGTTAAAGATTAATCAACTTTACATGTTTTCAAAACAAAAAAACATTAAAAAAAAGTTACCGCAATCAAGATCAACATTAGGTTGATGCATAACAGAACTAGATGACGGGCGATCGACGATATTAAAATCGTCTGCAAATATACCGTCCAATCCATTATCAATACCAAGCTCGTTCGTTAGCCCTGTATTACCGGTTTGAACAGGATCAAACTCGTCAGTTGTAGGGTAAACTTGATCCTCGACTATGGTAGACCCACCAACAGACGCTTTATCAACATCGAACGGAGAAACTTCATCGCTCATCGTAATCGACAAAAAGAAAAACTAAAACTATTATCCAAGATTAGGGAGAAAACGTGTGAGTTTGATGGGTTTTTAATCGGGTAAAAAAATATTAACTGTAAAAAAAATCTCAAAACATTGTAATATTGAAAAATGGATATCTAATTTGAAAATAAAAGATCAATTAAAATGTAGTATATCTCAAAATTCTTGGAATGAGATATGTTTGTTTTGAAAATATGAGATAAAATATGAAAGTGAATTGGTTTTGATTGAATTTGATTTGTGCTAAAATTAAGGAATGAATATTGAATTTGATTTGTCCTACAAATAAGGAATCAATACGTGGGATATTGGTGGAATTCATAGTGAGATAAACATGGAAGTAAGATAGTGGATATATTAATAAATTTAAAATACAATTTTACCCCTAAATTGTAAAAGTGGCTTGAGCATCAACCAACTATAATAGAGCATTTTGATTGGTTAATTGATGGTTAGCACGGTTAGTACCAATGAGTTGGTTAGCAAAAGAAGGGCCCTCTCTCTCTCTCTCTATATATATATATATATATATATATATATATATATATATATATATATATATATATATATATATATATCATTCAGTAGATATTGGTTGATAGATGACCTTTTTACTTAATATAAGCCAATTATTGAGTATTATTGTATGATCCAATAATATATTAAAAGCAACGGACAAATAATTTGAGAAAGTGTCCAAATAAAAAATATAAATCCTTATTTGGTTTAACCGGTTACCGAACCGGATAACCTGAAACCGAATAAACCGAAATCGATTAAACCGAACCTTATTTGGTTTGGTTATCAGTTAGTTTTATAAAAACTTAAAAACCGATTAACCCGAACCGAATAAACCGATTTAACCGACCAAATAACACCCCTAATTTTGATGGGCCTTTATAACGGGTTGTATAATGCTAAACGTGGTTTGTTAAACTGTTTTCGAGTGGGAATTCACTAGACCTCATGGTCTAACCCTCGCTTTTCCAAAACTAAGACCATTTTCAGGTAAGAGTCTTGTTTGGGGTTTCATCTGAAGAAGATGGGACGAGGTGACACTGTAGAAGAGGCATAGTCTAGTGGAGGCTAGTAGTTCACCGTCGGGCTTACTGTAGCATCTCAGTTGTGAAGGTGTTTATCCGCTGCGTACCTAGAGTTAAAATTGATGTAATTTGTATACTTTGGGACCGATTTTGGTTGTAATGTTGAGAATTACTTTTTATGAAATTTGGGTTGTTACAAATAGTATCAGAGCCATAGTTTAAGAGATTTAGGTGACCAGATGGGCCTAAACTTAAACTGTGAAATAAGGAAGACACAACTGAGATATAGGAAGCCAATAGGAAATACCTTAATCATGGAGAACTGAGACAATGGTAGTGAGGACCCTCATGTAAGGTAAATTCAAAATCGCATCTGGCCAATGTTATGAATTTACAGGTGCATGGGTGTACTCGACCTCTACTGTTGGGATGATAGTTGAGTGTGGCAGTATGTAGAAAGTTCTAACCTTGCAATTGATAGCAAATGGTTGATGTGTCGTGAAAGATCGCTTATGACGTGATGTTTTTACCTTCTAAAAGAAGTGTTGTTCGGTATGTTAATGAGCTGGCTATGGATATAATTCTTGGGATTCCAAAGGGATGAATGACAGATTAAGGGTAAACTCCTAGTTTCTGGTGAGTCTCTATTTTTTGGTATTGAGGTGTCGATCAGTTGGGGATAGGAAGTGAGGACTATGTTGGGATCTTGAAGGATTCAATTCAAGATCGAGTAAAGGAGTCTAGCGTTTGACTCTTTAGTCGAGCGATTTAGTGGCAAGGATAATGAAGGAAATATATTAGTATTGGATTGAAGTATGCGTAAGAGTAGAAGGCGAGGTAATTGGTCAATCTGGAAACCGTGTAGAATGGTCGAACAGGTGGGTTGTGAAGCACTTGTATAGCAAGTTGTTGCAAGGGTGAGTACAGTGGTTGTCCTTGTTAGAGTGGGTAGCCTTCAATTGCATATTGAGTTTCATGCATTATGTCATGAAATGTGTTACATGAGTTCCTTCACGCTGAAAGTATATACGTGCAAAATGAATTTCTTATTTTTGAAATAAGTCGATGTGTGCGAACGCGTGTTTAAAGAAAAAGACAAACTTGTTTATGTTGCATGATAAAATTTTAAACTTAGTGATCTGCAAATTATTTCACCCTTTTTCACGTTGAGAGAGTCTTCGTTGTGAAAATCATTGAAACGTTTAATTGCAAAGTTCTTATAACCAAAATGAGCATTGACACGTTGTTATCATATATAAACGAGTGTGGGAGTCGACTGACTCACTTTGTGTAAGTGATCTCGTTCAGGACTTTTCTAGTCGTATTGAAAAAGTTTCACTGGATACATCTTGTTGTGCCAACATCGATTTGGTTGGACAAAGTTGTGATTTATCGTGGGGTCGCATGTGAGCAATTCTTAAGGTTGTTGTGTTTTACTATTCAACTTGACTAGTCTTGTGTCATACATACTCAAGTTTGTTTCGTGATATCATATCTGTTGAAATCTTTTTTAAATGTGCAAAATGATTTCAATCGTTGTGTCATCATGCATGAAGGCTATGAACTCGCTAGGTCGGGGACGATATTATAATTGAGGATAAGGAAAGGCCCCGGGAGTTGAAATTATCGGTTGAGCAGGATATGGTCGAGTTACGATTTTCGTGTTTTCGTTAGAGGAGGACGTTTAATGTCGGGAGTCTCGGGCAATGAATTCGGAAATGTTAGTATGCTTGTAGTTTAGACTTTTGTTTGGGTAATTAAGAAGGGTTATGTTCGGGGTGAAGTTCAAAGTTGTCGAAGTGCTTATGATGGTAGCATGTTAATAAGTGGTGTACGGTACTTGATGAAATGTTATCGGCTTTGAGTCTGAGTATTGAGGTGGTCTTGTAATTAGATTTTGTGCTAAGAGAGTCTTGTGTTTTCCTCAAGTGAGAATGGTGGGGTATAAAGTTTGTTATGATGCGTTGGATGAAGTGGATTCCGTTGGGAATCTTGGTTTGTCGGAGATATTATAGAAGCATCATCATGTTGTCTATTGATATTGATGCCTGCGATTGCTTAAAATATCCCAAGTTGAAGGCACTGTCAGGAGGTTGAAACTTGAGAAATAACTTTGTTGTGTGTGGATGTAATAGGTCGTTCATAGAAAGGTGTATATTGCCATGACGTTGGGCCAACGGAAGATCACCAGTGTGGATAGGTGATTTCCTATGAGGTTTTGATGATTCATATATGTGTGAAGTGTTTAGCAAAACGAACGTAGATCGCAATGAGTTGACGAGAAACGATAACTTGTTTGAGTGAATTAGATGATCATGATTTTGTGGTCCATCTAGACTCAAGAAAGACAAAGTTGTGAAATGACTTTACTTTATATATATTGGTGTTATGATTGGCATGAAGAAGGCGGTATCAATTATGTGTAAAAAGGGGATCGTGAAGAAATTGTTGCAACATGATAGTTGTGTGGGCTAGTTGGTGGCATTTCATGCTAAGGGGGTTGTGTATGTCCTTGTTGTGATTATGTGTTAGGACATTATATTGTATTCAAGATTTACTGTAAAGTCAATGTATAGTGATAGTCAATGTTGTATGCTTTAGCCTTATACCTTGTAACCCTTAGGTATAAATAGGCTTGTTGTGTCATAGTTGGTAGTAATCTTGATAGTAGTTGTAAGCATGTAAATCATTTCTCATTTGTAATCTTTTGCATATCAACGAATGATGGATGACTTTCTCTCTCTAGATTGTGTCTACATTTTCACATGCATTCACTAGATTGGGAACTAACATTTGGTATCAGAGCAAACAGATCGATCAGACAGATTGTTGGTATTTTTTAATATATATTAATCATACTCTCGATCAAATATTAAACCACGAAAATATAATAGAAATGAGATGAAGCAGAATAAAGGAAACGAATTCCTATAAGAGACGGAAAACGCTGAGGCTCGTGTTACACACGATTCCCTTTAACAGATTTGTCGTCTGTTCCCAGGGTACAACAGCGTGAGCAGTTTTAGAACTGCCGGAGATGACCACTTGCCTGAAAAGTTCGCCGGAAATAAACCGTATGCTACTATTTCTTAAAGAGCAGTTTAGAGAGAATATCGAGTCAGAATTTGGTTCTGAATTTCGTGTCCAGTTCGGTGTCTGTGGATAAAAATGAGACCCTCCTTTATATAGTGAAGATTGTAACTGATGATGATTAAAACGAGTTAATTCACCATCAATGTATTTCAGTTACAAAGATTGAAACCGACAAAACATTAATTCGTAATTAACGAATTAATTATGTAACCGAAATCATTTAATTATCTTCAATACATTTCAGTTACGAAAAACTGAAACTGGGTCTAACCGAATTTTAGCAAAACCGAGCTGTGTGAGCACGATATTTTGGAGCTGCATTCGTGTCCGCAGGTCGCGCTCACACACAAGTTCGACGATTTTAGCTTACGAAATCGTCAATCGGCACCCCCCCCTGCGCGCGGGTAGGAGTTAGAGTAAACCATTCAAGGAGCTTGTCAACTCCTCACACTTCTTTGGTTATAAACCAAAGAAAGTTTACTCTCTTTTCTTATGTGGGACACCTTCCCACACCCAACTTGGTTTTTGCTAATTTCATCCAATTACTCAACTTTGAGTATCGATATCTCATTCACACATACTCCGTTTTGGACGCATTTTATATCGTTTCGAAGCTCTCATATCAGAGAACATAAACCCACTAAGAGTTAATTATATATAACACACACACACATATATATATATATATATATATATATATATATATATATATATATATATATATATATATATTTAAATGTGTCCAAAGTTTAGTAAAAACCATATTTTTACTAAAAGTTTCCAACAATCCCCCACATGAATGGAGATCGATCTATGCATACGAAAAATTCCCTACGAAATTTCCAATAGTCAAATCCTGCATAGGATAGGTAGGTGTTACCCTTTGAACCTTCCCTTGTGAAACATACTTAGTCTCCTAGTTGTCAGTAGACTCGATGTCTTTGAACTGAACTACCATTTGTGTAGACGACAATACATTTCACACAGGACTCTTCCTAACAAGGTCATATCCTCATAGTCGTGTTCGTTATGGTCATGAACACTAGCCTGGTTCAGCGGGAGCAGTTAGGAATTGCGCCCCGACAATTCCCTTCAAAGCGACCCCACTTCTCTCTCACATAGGTGATTTTCAATAATCATTAAAAGCTATAAGCTTAGCCTCACTATCACTAATTAGGAGGTTTTATTCCCCCACAGTGACCTCCCTCATTCATACAACTAGGTTGTCCTTTTGAACCCAGATCTTGGGATCTCCAGTCTTCTGGGTAAGGTTTCCTTTGCATGAATTATTCATTCAAGGGCTTTAGTCCCATTCCTCTTTACGACTTATGGACTAAATCTCTACTTAGGCCTTTCGTGAGCGGATCCGCAATGTTATACTTTGACTTCACATGGTCAATCGTGATAACTCCAGTAGAGAGTAATTGTCGTATCATATTATGTCTACGTCTAATGTGTCTAGACTTCCTATTATACATTGTACTTTGAGCTCTACCAATTTCCGATCGGTTATCACAATGTATACCAAATGACCGTTACCGGCTTAGGCCATCCGGGAATATCTTCCACAAACTAACGTAGCCATTTGAATAAAACCACATTTATCCAAGGCGATAAATTCAGATTCCATCGTGGATCTATTAGAGTCAATCGGAGTTCTAGCTATACTAGTATCTCCTTTTATTAATTTTCTCAAGAATCTTGTCCACGTAATGTGTTTGACTTAACATCAGACCATAATGGGTTCTTGTGATCTTGACCCCAAGAATCACTTCCGCTAAACCCATGTCTTTCATGTCAAACTTGGATTTCAACATATCCTTCGTGGACCTTATCATTTTTGTCATCACTACCAATGATAAGCATATTATCAACATATAAACACAAGATGGCATAACCATGAGTGGTGTTTTTCATATAAACACATTTGTCACACTCACTTATTTTATAACCGCTTTCTAACATGGCTTGATCAAACTTTTGATGCCATTGCTTTGGAGCTTGCTTTATGCCATACAAAGACTTAACAAGTTTACAAACCTTGTTCTCTTGTCTTGGGGCAACGAATCCCTCAGGCTGCTCCATATAGATTTCCATTTAGAAAAACAGTTTTCACATCCTTTCTTTTGTCTATATTAAGTTGATTTCCAACTTCATTTTTAAACAAGACAAACTTGTGTAAAATTAATCTAGACCTTACTTTTGTCTATATTAAGTTGATTTTCAACTTCATTTTTTAAACAAGACAAACTTGTGTAAAATTAATCTAGACCTTCCTTTTGTCTATATTAAGTTGATTTTCAACTTCATTTTTAAACAAGACAAACTTGTGTAAAAATAATCTATACCTTCCTTTTGTCTATATTAAGTTGAATTTCAACTTTATTTTTTAAACAAGACAAACTTGTCTATTGCTTCATCTTTATTTTTTTAATAAATATATGTAGCAATATTTCGTGCTAATACAAGACAAACTTGTCTATTGCTTCATCTTTATTTTTAAAATAAATACATGTAGCAATATTTCGTGCTAATACAAGACAAACTTGTCTATTGCTTCATCTCCAAAAAAATAGCAATATCGATGAACGTGATCACATATTTGTTCCCACCTCTAGTAGGAACCGATTTTAAATCACACACGTTAGTATGAATTAAATCAAGGGTTCGTTTTTTTTTCTTTCAACCGATTGGAAAGATAATCTAATAAGTTTTGGTTTTTACACATGTGGGGCACTTGTGATTTGAGTCAAAAATAAAACTATAGGTATGCAAATTAAATTGAATGTCGAATGAAATTAAACATATATACATGTTCTAAACGGTCATGCCAAACAATTGAAAAAAGCTCAAGTATATAAACAAAATTAGAACTTGCTTTTATTCATATTATTAATAACCATTATATTTAATTTAAACATGCCATTCAAGGCATATCCTTTACCCACATACATACCACTTTTGGACAAAACAAACTTATCCAACTCAAACACTAGTTTTTAAAAACTAAACTTGTTTAACAAACACCCCGAAACGAGGTTCTTATGAAGCTCCGGGACATACAAAACATCCTTAAGCTTAAACTCTTTCCCGGAAGTCATCTTCAAAATGACATCCCCAACACCCTTGATATCGGCGGTGGCGGCATTCCCCATGAAGAGCTTTTGTCCATCATCAACATCTTTGAAAGTGTTGAAGTTGCTCTTGTCATAACATACATGACGGGTAGCTCCGGTATCAATCCACCATTCCCTAGAGTTTGCACCAATCACATTCACCTCCATGGCCGAATCGTCCATGATCATTGCCACCAAGTCTTCGTTCACCGTTTTGGAAAACAAATTTCACATGAACAAAATTGCAATATCAATCTGAAAATATACACCAGAAAAGAATTTAAATCAAAACACACTCGATTTAGAATCTGTTTATAAACGGCAGAAAATCGAAACATAATCGATTAAATTGTTTACACACAACATCAAAGAATTAAATCGAAACCAAGTCGATTAAGAATCTGTTTACACGCAACAGAAAATAATTAAATCGAAACAAACTCGATCACTAATTTGTTTACACATAACAGGAACGAATTATATCGAAACAAAACTCGATTAATAAACCGTTTTCACAAAACGAATTATATCGAAACAGACTCGATTAATTTCGTTAATAATTCTGATTAAGACACGATAGAAAATCGAAACAAACTCGATTAACTTCGTTTACGAACTCTGATTAAGACAGAAAATCGAAACAAATTCGATTAACTTCGTCTACAAGTCTGTTTAAGACACGACAGAAAATCGAAACAAACTTGATTAACTTCGTTTACAAATTCTGTTTAAGATTGTTGGTATTTTCTAATATATATTAATCATACTCTCGATTAAATATTAAACCACGAAAATATAATAGAAATGAGATGAAGCAGAATAAAGGAAACGAATTCCTATAAAAGACGGAAAACGCTGCGGCTCGTGTTACACACGATTCCCTTAAACAGATTTGCCGTCTGTTCCCAGGGTACAACAGCGTGAGCAGTTTTAGAACTGCCGGAGATGACCACTTGCCTGAAAGGTTCGCCGGAAATAAACCGTAAGCTACTGTTTTGTAAAGAGCAGTTTAGAGAGAATATCGAGTCAAAATTGGTTCTGAATTTCGTGTCCAGTTCGGTGTCTGTGGATGAAAACGAGACCCTCCTTTATATAGTGAAGATTGTAACTGATGATGATTAAAACGAGTTAATTCACCATCAATGTATTTCAGTTACAAAGATTGAAACCGACAAAACATTAATTCGTAATTAACGAATTAATTATGTAGCCGAAATCATTTAATTATCTTCAATACATTTCAGTTACGAAAAACTGAAACTGGGTCTAACCGAATTTTAGCAAAACCGAGCTACGTGAGCACGATAATTTGGAGCTGCATTCGTGTCCGCAGGTCGCGCTCACACACAAGTTCGACGATTTTAGCTTACGAAATCGTCAATCGGCACCCCCCCCCCCCCCTGCGCAGGTAGGAGTTAGAGTAACCATTCAAGGAGCTTGTCAACTCCTCACACTTCTTTGGTTATAAACCAAAGAAAGTTTACTCTCTCTTCCTATGTGGGACACCTTCCCACACCCAACTTGGTTTTTGCTAATTTCATCCAATTACTCAACTTTGAGTATCAATATCTCATTCACACATACTCCGTTTTGGACGCATTTTATATCGTTTCGAAGCTCTCATATCAGAGAACATAAACCCACTAAGAGTTAATTATATAACACACACACACACACACACATATATATATATATATATATATATATATATATATATATATATATATATATATATATATTTAAATGTGTCCAAAGTTTAGTAAAAACCATATTTTTACTAAAAGTTTCCAACAATCCCCCACATGAATGGAGATCGATCAATGCATACGAAAAATTCCCTACGAAATTTCCAATAGTCGAATCCTGCATAGGATAGGTAGGTGTTACCCTTTGAACCTTCCCTTGTGAAACATACTTAGTCTCCTAGTTGTCAGTAGACTCGATGTCTTTGAACTGAACTACCATTTATGTAGACGACAATACATTTCACATAGGACTCTTCCTAACAAGGTCATATCCTCATAGTCGTGTTCGTTATGGTCATGAACACTAGCCTGGTTCAGCGAGAGCAGTTAGGAATTGCGCCCCCACAATTCCCTTCAAAGCGACCCCACTTCTCTCTCACATAGGTGATTTTCAATAATCATTAAAAGCTATAAGTTTAGCCTCACTATCACTAATTAGGAGGTTTTATTCCCCCACAGTGACCTCCCTCATTCATACAACTAGGTTGTCCTTTTGAACCCAGATCTTGGGATCTCCAGTCTTCTGGGTAAGGTTTCCTTTGCATGAATTATTCATTCAAGGGCTTTAGTCCCATTCCTCTTTACGACTTATGGACTAAATCTCTACTTAGGCCTTTCGTGAGCGGATCCGCAATGTTATACTTTGACTTCACATGGTCAATCGTGATAACTCCAGTAGAGAGTAATTGTCGTATCATATTATGTCTACGTCTAATGTGTCTAGACTTCCTATTATACATTGTACTTTGAGCTCTACCAATTTCCGATCGGTTATCACAATGTATACCAAATGACCGTTACCGGCTTAGGCCATCCGGGAATATCTTCCACAAACTAACGTAGCCATTTGAATAAAACCACATTTATCCAAGGCGATAAATTCAGATTCCATCGTGGATCTATTAGAGTCAATCGGAGTTCTAGCTATACTAGTATCTCCTTTTATTAATTTTCTCAAGAATCTTGTCCACGTAATGTGTTTGACTTAACATCAGATCATAATGGGTTCTTGTGATCTTGACCCCAAGAATCACTTCCGCTAAACCCATGTCTTTCATGTCAAACTTGGATTTCAACATATCCTTCGTGGACCTTATCATTTTTGTCATCACTACCAATGATAAGCATATTATCAACATATAAGCACAAGATGACATAACCATGAGTGGTGTTTTTCATATAAACACATTTGTCACACTCACTTATTTTATAACCGCTTTCTAACATGGCTTGATCAAACTTTTGATGACATTGCTTTGGAGCTTGCTTTATGCCATACAAAGACTTAACAAGTTTACAAACCTTGTTCTCTTGTCTTGGGGCAACGAATCCCTCAGGCTGCTCCATATAGATTTCCATTTAGAAAAACAGTTTTCACATCCTTTCTTTTGTCTATATTAAGTTGATTTCCAACTTCATTTTTAAACAAGACAAACTTGTGTAAAATTAATCTAGACCTTACTTTTGTCTATATTAAGTTGATTTTCAACTTCATTTTTTAAACAAGACAAACTTGTGTAAATTAATCTTGACCTTCCTTTTGTCTATATTAAGTTGATTTTCAACTTCATTTTTAAACAAGACAAACTTGTGTAAAAATAATCTAGACCTTCCTTTTGTCTATATTAAGTTGAATTTCAACTTTATTTTTTAAACAAGACAAACTTGTCTATTGCTTCATCTTTATTTTTTAAATAAATATATGTAGCAATATTTCATGCTAATACAAGACAAACTTGTCTATTGCTTCATCTTTATTTTTAAAATAAATACATGTAGCAATATTTTGTGCTAATACAAGACAAACTTGTCTATTGCTTCATCTCCAAAAAAATAGCAATATCGATGAACGTGATCACATATTTGTTCCCACCTCTAGTAGGAACCGATTTTAAATCACACACGTTAGTATGAATTAAATCAAGGGTTCGTTTTTTTTCTTTCAACCGATTGGAAAGATAATCTAATAAGTTTTGGTTTTTACACATGTGGGGCACTTGTGATTTGAGTCAAAAACAAAACTATAGGTATGCAAATTAAATTGAATGTCGAATGGAATTAAACATATATACATGTTCTAAACGGTCATGCCGAACAATTGAAAAAAGCTCAAGTATATAACCAAAATTAGAACTTGCTTTTATTCATATTATTAATAACCATTATATTTAATTTAAACATGCCATTCTGTAACGTCCCAAAAGTTACAAGGAATTTAAAAATTTTAAAAGTGATACATTTCATTATAATCAAACCAAAAGTTAACAAATCCCATTACAATAAGAATAAACGTCGTTATTTAAAACCGTCGACAAAGTTTAAGCAGCGGAAAGTTATATAATTAAATCCCCATTTACTAAAAATCAATTTAAACAATCTTCGCCTTGCGCCCGTGTGTACCGTCATGCCCGACTCCTACTTGCACCTGAAAACATACGACATTGGGAAGGGGTAAGCACGAAGCTTAGTGAATTCAATCCTTACATAGGATCGCAATCATATCAGCATCACCCTTAAACATACCAGCACATAAATTTCTTGGAACATCCATCAAGAAAATATAACACGATTAATAATAATCCTTATGCTCCTTGGAACCACCATCAAGAAGACATAATCACAACACATTATACCAATACACCTACTCCTTGGAACAACCATCAAGAAGTGGCCTTATACTTCTTGGAACAACCCTCAAGAAGATATAATCACAACTCATTATACCAATACACCTACTCCTTGGAACAACCATCAAGAAGTGGCCTTATACTTCTTGGAACAACCCTCAAGAAGATATAATCACAACTCATTATACAAACGCATATACCTCTTGGAACATCCATCAAGAAGTACATCAATCACAGTTCAATATATACACACAAATATATATATTCCACACCACAATAATATCAACAAACAATCATAATCAACACACTCGAACTATAGCAACACAAATATAATTCCCATCCTATATAGTGAGAGAACTCACCTCAAACGCAAAGCTTATGACCTCAACGGCAACACGAACCGGCCAACACCAGTTCACCTTTTTCCACCTAAATAAGCGTTAACAATTGTCAAAGTGACGCCCCAAACCAAAGCCACGACTACTAAATTTAAAAATACATTTCTCCAGTTTTTACTCTCAACACACAGGTCTGTTCGGGACCTGATTAACCCCTTATAAACTGATTAAACCAGAAATATTTTTCCATAATCACAAAGTCCCATGTCTTAGGGTTCCAGGGATATATCGCACGCGCTCTAACGATTTTTCTACAATTTATTATGGATTTTATAAAACCAACCTGCTGCACAGCGAAAAAAACAGTACCTTTCAGTACAAAACTGCGGTTTGACACTAGCTATGGTCCGAACTGGTTTTTCCGCAAAACATAAGAAACTTACTAGACTCAGAATGGGAGATTTTGGCACTGGTTTTACCCCAATACGACGTTCCTATAAAAGGTTATGGCTTTCCCAAAAACAGTGACAGAAACTGCCAATTTCACATAAAATGACAACAAAGCTTAACATTAATTCTTAACCCATTAAGCCACAACTTAAGCACTCAGACCTGTGATTCCAGCAGACTTATTGATCAAGACTAAATGGGCTGAGCAGCCCGAGCACCACCCTCTGCCACCTCCGGCAGAGGCGGCCGTTGGCGGCGGCGGTGGTTAAGAACTTCCGGCGAAACCACACCCCAAACACCGCCCATCCCGACTTACCCGCAACCTCAAACCCGCACACACCCACACCCCCGCACACGTATACACCCTTCCTGCCGCCACCCGGCGGCACGCAGCGGCGGCCCCACCGCCGGCAGCCGTGGCTGCGGTGGTGGTCTTGCGATCGAACAACAAAGGAAAAAAAAAAGAGACGGATGAAGTTCTTACCTCGAGACGACGACGACACGACGTAACCACACAGAAACCGATGGTGTTTCTCTCACGCCGATGCCCTCTATCCTCCTCCTCTCCACTCTCGCTCACCTACTCTCTCGGTTCTTCTCTCTCTCTCTTTCTTCTCCGACCGGCGACAACGAACGGAAAAATGGGGAAGAAGAGCCGTAGGGTTTTGGTTTTGCTAATCTTATTCTTTCTCTTCTTGTGACTCACGGCATCCCCAACAAACCACAAAAATGGGTTTCGGTCATTGGGTAGCATGGGCCGAAACCCATGCATGTTTTGGCCCTTGACACTTCTAGTCCCTCCACTTAAACCTTCTCGCAACTAACCCAAAATTCCGACATTTTTAACGATTAGGTCCAACTCGACTAACCCCGTTAACGGAAACCACATTAAATCAACTTAAGAGAAAAGAATTAATAAAAGAAATTACATACCGGGGTACGGGCTTTACAACTCTCCCCCACTTGGATTAGACTTCGTCCTCGAAGTCTCTGCCTACGAATAGCTCCGGATAGTTCTCCCTCATCTCAACCTCAGGTTCCCAAGTCCACTTGAAACCCCTTCTAAAACTTCTCGAACACTTTTCTTACTAACGTACTCTTTCTAGGACACTGGGATTATGATCGGCAGAACACCCCAATAGTTGAAATCATTCTTAGTCAAGCGACTTCGGTTGTCTCCCAACCTTAGACATTCCATACATCCCGAGTCAAATCTCAAGCTCTAACCATTCTAAAGTTGCCTACCAATATACCCAACTGGATATTCGGATCCGATCATTCCTACCATTAACTGTCGATTAACTCTTACGAGTTCTAATAGACTCCCAAAACTTACCTTACACGCATCATCAAACCAGTAAATTTATAATCACTCACGAATGTCATTCCACCACAACCATTCATCACAAGTAGGCAGCTCAGGGTTACTACTACCGTCACCAAAATTATTTTAGAAATCGGCTACAAATCTCCGATTACACTAAAGGTGTTTGGCCTCAAGCCCAAAAGTCGACACCTAAACATACTACTTACTTCAAAAAGGTTACTGTGCATTTATTCTTTTAATTACAAAGGGCTTCAATCCCTTAACCGATACAATTCGGTCTACACTAACATCACGTGTGGAACCCCCAATCTTCTACCGTCTACTTTCCTCCTCACCCGCCCTAGGAACCTAGTTACACCGTAACAAGATACACCTTAACGCCTACCTCCCAGGTACGTCTCTAGTCCCGGCACCTCGGTACTACCTCTCAGGTAAGCGCCCAAGACTGTATCCTCTTAGTGCCTACTGGAAAGTCAAGGTCATAACATGTGGATACCGGGGTCCCACCCCGAGATACCCAACCGACCGTTACCAACGTCTGACTGACCTGACCAAGGATTTAAGGCAAACAGTCTACCAACAACATGTCTATCCCGGAATGACTCACTCACCCAACATGTAAATACTCAACGTGCAATAAGTGCAAAACTGTGCAACAAAACAACCCATCAACAAAACTCCACATCGAGCCATTAAAAACCGTGCAATTGACCCATGACTATTTCAAAGTCAAAACCGAGCAAAATGCTCCCCGCTTGCTAGACCCATAAGTCGGTCAAAAACACGTTTAAATAAAGTTTAAGCAAGCAATACTCTAAAATCAACATTAGTCCCAACCTCGACACGGGTTAAACCAAAGAGTTTTCCAAAAGGACTCACACCCTTAAAATTCTCAAAATGACACATAACACTTATAAGCGCATTTCCCAAATGGTTTACAAAATCATTTACAAAATATTTTCAACGTCAAGATTTTTCATTTCAAAAAGACCGTAAGCAATAAAACTACTATTACCAGGTCGGTAGTTACGCAAAAATGGACACGCTCGTCTCATATAGTAAAAAAAATCATGTTGAAAATCACTCCATTGCCGTTCAGTTTACTTACAAAACACAAAGCGTAATGAATAATTTCTTTAAAAATGAACCGTCACGGTTCTAGTATGGATTGACTCATGACATGTACTTAAAGTAACCGCTCGACCTTACACCAGGTGCGACAAAAGTGTGCACATAATTTCAAAAAATCAGTTCCACGACATTTGACCCCAAAATTTCTTCTCTTTTTTTTAACATCAAATGTCGTGGCACAGGGTTCACCAACAAATCTTACGCGCGCCGGCTAGTCATACAAAACGATGAAACGGTTTACAAATATATTTTTGTTAAAACACGACTGTCTCGTGTAAGTTTCAACTTAAAGTTAAAAACCAATCCGTTTCCATCATTTGAAAATATCGACTAAAATCTCATAAAATCTCAAAAGGTGGGGTTCTTTAAATTGATTTCCAAGATTTCCCCAAATGGTCATATAAACAAATAAGATATGCACCTTGTGAAATTAAACCCACACGACTCAGCATGCCGTAAAACAAAACTTATTTTAACCAACTCACTCAAATAGCTTTATACATACATCGTGGAATGTAACTTTCCGTCTCAACTCTAACATATGTGGAGGAGTTCCAATGTTAAAGTCACAAGCCGTAGTCACTTGCCCAACATTTTAAACACCACAAAACACGGATATCATCTTACTCGAAAGAACCGTTGGAAAATAACGAAATGAGACAAATTCTAACAAAGCTTGCACTCCCGCGATAAAACGATTTCATACACGTTCAAAACCATAATTCGAAATCTTGTGTGTGTGCTAAACATTTCTCAAAATTCTAAAACACAATCCACAAAAGGATTGGAAACACAAGAATTAGTTAATGCAATTTATTTTCAAAATAAACTTTGTGCATGACTCAATCAGCATCCGACGTCTCGACTCATACCCCTCCAAAACTCTCCGATACACAAACGTCATCCGGACTTTTACACCTCTTAGGCAAGTTGGAAATTACGTCCAATAATCCCTACGATTTTTCCTCAAATCAAAGTCGGCTCTATAAGCCTATGATTCTAGCATAATCATCCACCTTGACCCGAAACAAACATAATCCTTATCATCACTCCAAGTGATTAATACTAGAATCGTCCTTTTTATTCCAACGACTACTAATTTATAACCTTCGTCACTACCCCAACGATCATCCCATCAAAGCAAATCAAGTACACACCTGTACTAGTAGGTTTACTATAGTCGTTCCTCCTTGTGATGGCTATTCTGGGTAGATATTACAACGAGTTATTAGCACATAATAATTCACACTAACAACGCTCATGCTCAACTCCTTGGATTCCTCGTGACTCTCCCCGACTCGAGCATTGATCCTGTGTTTCCGATAGTAGGAGCTCTACTACTACCTTCCACACCTATCATCACTCGTTCCGAGTTCCATCCAATGGGTCCAAGTAGTTTCTCACCGATAACTACACACATATGCCCGCACCGGCATGTGTACACATTCTTCCTAGCTCCCTAGGAATTCCACCCAACTCCACTACCCTTGCTATGACGAAATCCCCACTAGTCATGACGAGTCGCCTCGCGAATGCACAGTCGCACACAGTGTAAAACCAGATAGACATTCGAATTTAAGATTCTACCCTACAACGGTTGGACTCAAACAAGAGCTGCGCAATAGAACTAAATCCGACATTCTAAGGCTACTTGGTTCCTACCGCATACAACCTATAGTGCATTCACTTAACAACTTATCAAGGCTAGCATGAACTCCTATTAGCAAACAACAAACATGCAGTACAGTGTAATAAGCACCAAGCAATCTAGCACACATACTCCTATGTTCTAGAAAGCATTCTAGCATACATACTCATATGTAAACACTCTTCCCAGCTCACTAGGAATTTCATCTCATCCCACTACCCTTGCTACAACGGAATCCCTATTAGCCATAACGAGTTGCCTCGCGAATACCCAGTCGCATGCAGTTTGAATCAAATAGACATTCGAATACAAGATTCTATCCTAGAGCGGTTGGACTCAAACAAGAGCTGCGCAATAGAACTAAATCAAATATTCTAAGGCTATATGATCCTTACTGCATACAACCTATAGGGCCTTCACTTAACAACCTACTATAACTAGTATTGATTCCTACTAGCAAGCAATCATCATACAGTACAGTGTAAACAACATAGGCAATCTAGCATGCACACCTTATGATCTAGGAAGCGATAAATACACTAAGTACTGTACCTTCCCAATTGGCGTCGGCTGACTGTACACACTGCGCCCACGATCACCGTTTCCCAAATGGGTTTTCCTTTTTCCTTTATTCGCAAAGATTTTAGTTAAAGAGTTTAAAAACTTCATAGCCGCAACTTGAGACCAAACGCACCGAGATGTGTTTGATTCACTCAAGCTGTGCTCTAATACCAAGTTGTAACGTCCCAAAAGTTACAAGGAATTTAAATTTTTTAGAAGTGATACATTTCATTATAATCAAACCAAAAGTTAACAAATCCCATTACAATAAGAATAAACATCGTTATTTAAAACCGTCAACAAAGTTTAAGCAGCGGAAAGTTATATAATTAAATCCCCATTTACTAAAAATCAATTTAAACAATCTTCGCCTTGCGCCCGTGTGTACCGTCATGCCCGACTGCTACTTGCACCTGAAAACATACGACATTGGGAAGGGGTAAGCACGAAGCTTAGTGAATTCAATCCTTACATAGGATCGCAATCATATCAGCATCACCCTTAAACATACCAGCACATAAATTTCTTGGAACATCCATCAAGAAAATATAACACGATTAATAATAATCCTTATGCTCCTTGGAACCACCATCAAGAAGACATAATCACAACACATTATACCAATACACCTACTCCTTGGAACAACCATCAAGAAGTGGCCTTATACTTCTTGGAACAACCCTCAAGAAGATATAATCACAACTCATTATACCAATACACCTACTCCTTGGAACAACCATCAAGAAGTGGTCTTATACTTCTTGGAACAACCCTCAAGAAGATATAATCACAACTCATTATACAAACGCATATACCTCTTGGAACATCCATCAAGAAGTACATCAATCACAGTTCAATATATACACACAAATATATATATTCCACACAATATCAACAAACAATCATAATCAACACACTCGAACTATAGCAACACAAATATAATTCCCATCCTATATAGTGAGAGAACTCACCTCAAACGCAAAGCTTATGACCTCAACAGCAACACGAACCGGCCAACACCAGTTCACCTTTTTCCACCTAAATAATCGTTAACAATTGTCAAAGTGACGCACCAAACCAAAGCCACGACTACTAAATTTAAAAATACATTTCTCCAGTTTTTACTCTCAACACACAGGTCTGTTCGGGACCTGATTAACCCCTTATAAACTGATTAAACCAGAAATATTTTTCCATAATCACAAAGTCCCATGTCTTAGGGTTCTAGGGATATATCGCACGCGCTCTAACGATTTTTCTACAATTTATTATGGATTTTATAAAACCAACCTGCTGCACAGCGAAAAAAACAGTACCTTTCAGTACAAAACTGCGGTTTGACACTAGCTATGGTCCGAACTGGTTTTTCCGCAAAACATAAGAAACTTACTAGACTCAGAATGGGAGATTTTGGCACTGGTTTCACCCCAATACGACGTTCCTATAAAAGGTTAGGCTTTCCCAAAAACAGTGACAGAAACTGCCAATTTCACATAAAATGACAACAAAGCTTAACATTAATTCTTAACCCATTAAGCCACGACTTAAGCACTCAGACCTATGAATCCAGCAGACTTATTGATCAAGACTGAATGGGCTGAGCAGCCCGAGCACCACCCTCTGCCACCTCCGGCAGAGGCGGCCGTTGGCGGCGGCGGTGGTTAAGAACTTCCGGCGAAACCACACCCCAAACACCGCCCATCCCGACTTACCCGCAACCTCAAACCCGCACACACCCACACCCCCGCACACGTATACACCCTTCCTGCCGCCACCCGGCGGCACGCAGCGGCGGACCCACCGCCGGCAGCCGTGGCTGCGGTGGTGGTGGTCTTGCGATCGAACAACAAAGGAAAAAAAAGACGGATGAAGTTCTTACCTCGAGACGACGACGACACGACGTAACCACACCGAAACCGATTGTGTTTCTCTCACGCCGATGCCCTCTATCCTCCTCCTCTCCACTCTCGCTCACCTACTCTCTCGGTTCTTCTCTCTCTCTCTTTCTTCTCCGGCCGGCGACAACGAACGGAAAAATGGGGAAGAAGAGCCGTAGGGTTTTGGTTTTGCTAATCTTATTCTTTCTCTTCTTGTGACTCACGGCATCCCCAACAAACCACAAAAATGGGTTTCGATCATTGGGTAGCATGGGCCGAAATCCATGCATGTTTTGGCCCTTGACACTTCTAGTCCCTCCACTTAAACCTTCTCGCAACTAACCCAAAATTCCGACATTTTTAACGATTAGGTCCAACTCGACTAACCCCGTTAACGGAAACCACATTAAATCAACTTAAGAGAAAAGAATTAATAAAAGAAATTACATACCGGGGTGCGGGTTTTACACATTCAAGGCATATCCTTTACCCACATACATACCACTTTTGGACAAAACAAACTTGTCCAACTCAAACACTAGTTTTTAAAAACCAAACTTGTTTAACAAACACCTCGAAACGAGGTTCTTATGAAGCTCTGGGACATACAAAACATCCTTAAGCTTAAACTCTTTCCCGTAAGTCATCTTCAAAATGACATCCCCAACACCCTTGATATCGGCGGTGGCGGCATTCCCCATGAAGAGCTTTTGTCCATCATCAACATCTTTGAAAGTGTTGAAGTTGCTCTTGTCATAACATACATGACGGGTAGCTCCGGTATCAATCCACCATTCCCTAGAGTTTGCACCAATCACATTCACCTCCATGGCCGAATCATCCATGATCATTGCCACCAAGTCATTTAATTATCTTCAATACATTTCAATTACGAATTAATTATGTAACCGAAATCATTTAATTATCTTCAATACATTTCAATTACGAATTAATTATCAATCCAACATTAATTCGTAATTAACGAATTAATTATGTAGCCGAAATCATTTAATTATCTTCAATACATTTCAATTACGAAAAACTGAAACTGGGTCTAGCAGAATTTTAGCAAAACCGAGCTGTGTGAGCATGAGATTTTGGAGCTGTATTCGTGTCCGCAGGTCGCGCTCACACACAAGTTCGACGATTTTAGCTTACGAAATCGTCAATCGGCACCCCCCCTGCGCGCGGGTAGGAGTTAGAGTAAACCATTCAAGGAGCTTGTCAACTCCTCACACTTCTTTGGTTATAAACCAAAGAAAGTTTACTCTCTCTTCCTATGTGGGACACCTTCCCACACCAAACTTGGTTTTTGCTAATTTCATTCAATTACTCAACTTTGAGTATCGATATCTCATTCATACATACTCCGTTTTGGACGCATTTTATATCGTTTCGAAGCTCTCATATCGGAGAACATAAACCCACTAAGAGTTAATTATAAATAACACACACACACACACACACACACACATATATATATATATATATATATATATATATATATATATATATATATATATATTTAAATGTGTCCAAAGTTTAGTAAAAACCATATTTTTACTAAAACTTTCCAACACAGATTACATAGGTAATTCTTGAAGATTTTTTGGAGTTCTTAAACTTTTCGTATCTACTGTTCATACATTTTTCGAATCTTCTCAATTCTGGACAATTTGGATCGATTTTTCTGTTCATAGCCTGCGATTCATCTTCCTGAACACGTTTGTTTCTGGCGATTTCACCTAATTCAGTCCAGATTTAGTGACATTTTGTTTGAAAAGTTCATTTCACTGTGTTTGAATCAAATCTTGTCATTTTTGAGGATTTAGACGTTTGTGATAACTACAAAAGTGTGCAAAATCTATTTTCGAACCAATCTGTTCAAGTTTCATCGAATTTGACCAAGAATTGAAATAGGTATGGCCAAATTTGTAATTTTTTGATAAGTTTTCGCATGATCTGAAGAACTCGCAAGATTCATAAAGTTCTCGCATCATTCATAAATTGTTTGCAAGATTCATATGTGTTTTCGCATCAAGTGACTAAGGAAGAGTTAGTTTTCGTATTGTTAAGTATACGAGAAGTATAGTTCTCGTATTGTTCTTGCTACGAAAAGCATTGTTTTCGCATCACAAGGTTGCGAGAAGTGAAAGTTTCCGCGTCTACTTGTTACGAAAAGTGAACTGTTCTCATTAGCTTGCTGCTGGAAGTGAAAGAGTTCACATTAGTTTGTAGCGGACAGTGAGGAGTTCGTATTGATCTTGTTGCGAGAAGTGAACTATTCGCATTGTTCTATTGCGAGAAGTGAGGAATTCGCATCCAAGTGCTTGCGAAAAGTTTCTGAGAAGTGTGTTGGTTGCGAAAAGTTTGTAGCATTTCAGTGTGTTACGAAAAGTTTGAAAAGCTAAGAATTTTTCAAGTGTGATACGAAAACTTTTTCTGAAAAGTTTTCCAAGTGTAATTCTTACACTAGTCTGTCTGTCTTTCTGGAAATCCATTATCTATTGAGGAAAGATGTCTACTACTGATGTGAGAGGGAATGTTAGATACACAAGAAGAGATACGGCAATGTTGTACATGCCTGAAATTCCGATTCTCGAAGTTGAACGAGAAAATCTAAAAGTTGAGAATATTGCACTGAAAGAGAAAATTTCTGATCTTGAAAGAGAGATACAAGAGCTAAAAGGAGTTCGAGCTGATAAAGGCAAAGTTGCCAAGAAACTTGTTTTTGACAACCCTGATTTTCAAAACAGAAAGAATTGTTTGGAAAAGACTTTTGAAGCTGAAAGAAATTCTTTTAAAGAAAAGTCTTTTGAATTTTCAAGAAAAATATTTGTCTTGAAAATTGAAAATACTGATTTGAAAAGAAAAATTTATGTTTTTGAATCTCAATCTTCAAAAGAAAAAGAAGAGCTTGAAAATATTTGTGCTCAAAAGTTGTCAACTTTTTCTAGAAAAGCTCTTGAAGAAAAGAAAGAAATTGAGCTTAAATACATAAAACTTTCGAAACAAGTCTCCCACTTTGAAAAAGTTTTATTTCTTTAGAAAGAGAAGCTCGAAAAAGAAAGGGGTGAATTTGACATGGAAAGAAAATATTTTGAGATTAAAAGTGATGAGCTTTCTGTGAAAATCTTTGATTTGGAAAACATTTTAGAGAATGAGAGAAAAGATTTTGCGGAAAAGAAAGATCTCTTTGAGAAAGAAAATATAAATCTTAAAAAGATATGGAAATTTTCAAAGAGATAACTGATAAAAGAAAATTTTTGGAAAAAGATTTTGAGACTGAACGAAAATATTTTGAAGATGGGATTCTTAATCTTACAAGAAAATTAGCTGGTTTATCAACATATATTATGAATGATCAACAGATAAAATCTAATCTTCAAAAGAAATATATTATCTAATTTTTAAGGAGAAAAATGTTTTAATCAATAAAATTAAAGAACTTGAAGACATCATCTTTAAAGTTGATGTTTCAAAACAGGTCAGTCCTTATTCGATTATTCAGACTCTATTTGTTGATTCAAATGATTTTGAATGTTCTTTTAAAACGGCTTCACGTTCTATCTTTAAAAACACTTTTTCAAAACAATTTAATAGATCAAATGATTTCTCAAAAGACCAGATTCGTTCTTCAAATCTCTTCAATAATCCTCTGTTTGACAAATCAGATGATAATCTAAATGTGCCTAAAGTTAATACTTCTTCCAAGCCTAAAGAGACTCAAGTCTTCAAGAAGGTGAAGATGGAATGGAGAGTCAAAGGCACGACTCCGAAGAAAGATGTTCCAAAATCATCTGCTTCCACATCAAATGCAAAGAGGAACAATACTCCTAAAGGTAAGTCTTATGTTCAACCTAATCCTGTTTACTCTGCAAATCATCTGATTAGATTGGCACACAAGCAAATTTGTTGTTCTTACTGTGGATCAAATGATTTTGTACATAAAGATTTTGTTCCTTATTGGTACGGTACTTACCGAATTTTTTCAAAGAGAACTGCACCTAATAAACCAGGACCCAAGTTCCGTTGGGTACCAAAATCTGCTTAATCTGTTTTGCAGGTTCATCATGTACAGTGCTGAATGTTATATGTATACCACACACATGACTGAAAAACAGAAGAGAAGTTGTGCAGACTTTTGAAGAAGAAGTACTTGTGCTTTTAAGGGGGAGTAAAGATAATAGACTTCTGAGTAAATCAACTCAGGACTCGTACTTCAAAGTTTTTGACTTCTGATCATATCAGATCAGCACTCGTTCTTCAACGACTATGACTTCTTAAATTACTTCAATCCTGGTAATTCAGAACTCGTTTTAATGATTAAGGATATTTTGATCCAAGTCTTGTTATTTGTGCAGATTTTGTCAAGATAAAGATTTTTACACATGTTAAATGGGAGCTTATAAGATTTTAAATCATCTTATCATGATTTGAGGGGAGCTCAAGCATTTCTGATTGCAAGTATCTTCTAATCTTAATCTCCGATTGTTTGAAAGAAGAACGACTTTCAAGCATGAAAAACGTTTTTCCTAAAATGTTCAAACCACTTCTCTATTTCAAACAGATTTTATGAATTTAGAAGTGTGATTTTAAATGTTTTTCATGAAGATCTCGGATTATTATAACATCATTTCTGACCGCGTGTTTCCAAAGATTAATACTTGTGTATCATCTTTTCTATACTTTCAAGTATTCATACACACCGGTACAACTTCATATTGACTTTGTTATTACCATGTCTCAAAATGAAACAACTTTTCGATGGTAATACTCCCGTTTGTATTTCAAATTTTGTTGAGCATCATACATTCATTCAGCGTAAGAACTTAAACGTTTCATTCAAAGATTGTTTATATTTGTTCATATAAACAAATTTCAATTCTTTGATACCCTATCCTTTTATGATTATCATTCATGATATTTGATCTGATTGATACATTGTCAGATTCTCATACAAGTCATTCGAATTCATTTCATTCTTTCATTATCCTTGTTTTGAGAAATCTTCAAAGTTCAAATGCTCAAATATTTCATGTTATTATTGAGGAGCATACATTCAGATGACAATGTCATTCAAATGCTGAGATTTATTTGTTCAAACTAAACTGTTGAACAACACAAATTTTTTAGGACAAAATTTCATGGGATCAGTGTATGAAGTTATCATACTTCTATGGATTCACGTTAACCAGTATTTCCAACCCAAGAAGTTATCCTTGAGTGATTGAGGGGTGAGGGGTCTACATCAAAGAGTGGGGGAGATAACTCGCCCGGTTGAGTAATCTCATTGTGCTGAGGTAAAATGTAAATGAGAGTTTGGGAAGAAGTGAGCGGATTAAAAACAGAAAGAAGGTGTGAGAACAGAGTTAAAAGAATAAGAGTTCTCTGCACCAACCATTTTCTGAGCCGGGAAGCCACATTACTGATTGGATCACATTCTTTGATGATCATCATTGAAACAGGCAGTTAGCCCATGCCAACTCTTGCTTTAAACCCCACCAGCTACTCATTTCTTTCTCAACAAAGAAATGTTTCAATTTTTTCTTGGGGACGCAGCATATAATCTATCTAATCTTCACTCGGAAGATTTGGATATTGAAAAAGAATGAAGTTTGCCCCACATTCGCACTTCGATCATGCACATTGAGTCCGTGGAAAACTTGTTGCTGTCTCAACAATTTACACACTTTGAGCCTATATTATTCAAGCATAAGTTGCTTCAATCATTTCTAACACATGCACGTACACACAAGGAATATGTTTTGTTGTCATAACATTCATAGAAATTCCTCTGTGTTTTTCAATGATTGAATGGAAGCCCAGGGGGAGTGAACATCAAAAAGAACCTTTTCAAAGTACATCCGTTGTACTAAGTGGCTTCGTGCTATCTACAGGCATATTAATTGATCCATTCGTTGTTTCAGGGTTACCACATTCTTTTTATCTGAATTTGAAAAGATTCGGATAAAATTCCTTTGGAATTGATGGCTATTTCAGATCAAAAAGAAGAAGAATGTTACTTGTGGAGAACAAAGTTAGTGCTGGAATTGATAAAAGTTTTGATGATCATGATGCTCACAATCATCAAAAAGCGGGAGAAATAATATACAGAAGAAAAGGGAGATTTGTCAATGAAAGATTAAGGGGGAGAAATGATGTGTCAAAGTCAAGAAGATGTTCTGAGATGTTTCAAGAAAGTTCATTGTTCAAAGACAATTCAAGGTCAAAGAGATGAAGATACAAAGTTCAGAAATTCAAAGTTTTCGCATATAACTAAAAGTTTTCGCATTGAGAAGGATACGCAAAGAACATTGTATTGATACGAAAAGTATTGTTCTCGCATGAAGAAGGATGCGCAAAGTATTGTTCTCGCATGTAGAAGGATACGAAAAGTGAGGATTTCGCATCAAGAAGGATACGAGAAGTTTTGTTTTCGCATGTTAAGGATACGAAAAGTGAGGTTTTTGCATGAAGAAGGATGCGAAAAGTGATGTGTCCACATGAAGAAGGATGCTGAAAGTGAAGTGTTCGCATAAAGAAGGATGCGAAAAGCAAGGTTTTCGCATGGTATTGGTTGCGAAAAGTTTTTGAGATTTCCAGTTGGGTGCGAAAAGTTTAAAGCTTCAAAGTTTTTAAAGCTGAAAATATATGAATTTCATGTACAAGACTTGATGATAAATTGGTGAAGTTTTTGTTCAAGAAGACTGACTTTACAAAGGGTAAAATGAAGATTATTCTATGTTTGAAGATGGTCAGAGCTTCAATGTTTAAAGCGGCCAGAGTTAAAGCTTTGAAGATAAAGTGTTGAAGTCTGTTGCTATATTTTTAGTAAATCTTGAATCCAAAGGGGGAGAATGTTAGGACATTATATTGTATTCAAGATTTACTGTAAAGTCAATGTATAGTGATAGTCAATGTTGTATGCTTTAGCCTTATGCCTTGTAACCCTTAGGTATAAATAGGCTTGTTGTGTCATAGTTGGTAGTAATTTTAATAGTAGTTGTAAGCATGTAAATTATTTCTCATTTGTAATCTTTTGCATATCAATGAATGATGGATGACTTTCTCTCTCTAGATTGTGTCTACATTTTCACATTCATTCACTAGGTTGGGAACGAACATAATGAGTTGTCGTTATGTTGGGTGGTGGACTTGTGTGGTAATGTGGGATAAGTTTAGGTGTGAATTCTAGTTTGGGGATTTTTGGGAGGTAATCAAGGATGGCAAGTATGCTTGATTGAAGTGTATGGGTTTGTAGGCGGTATTGTGCTTTTGTTGTTTGAGAACAAAAGATTGAGTGACTTTTGGCGATTACCAAAAAGGAGAGCATGTATTCTTCACGGTTGTGTTAATTTGGGCGAGTTCGTCTAGTTTCGGGTGGATATTGATAAGAATGCCATATTCGATTAGTTTGGGGTGTTGTGTTGTAGATTTAAAATTCTTTGGGAGGGTTGAAATATTCTTGGTGTATAAAGAAATTATGGTGAGTAGATTAACTATGTTGGGGAACAGGAAAACCCGTGGTGCTTTCGAGCATTGGGTGTTGTTTGAAGGATGACTGACTGATCATCTCGGGTGAGATTTGTGGCAGCCGTTTGGTTAGGCATAATAATGTAAACGTGCTATCGGCATGCTTGAAATGGTCGGAAAATGGAGTAGATGTTGTTGGGTGGACGATGTTTCATGTTAGCGTAAATAGGTGAAGACAGTATGTCTGAGTAAGTGGGTAAACCGAAAGTAGGAAGATTGGTAAATGACACCGAAAAAAGTGGATCAATATCTAAAGTTATGTCATTAACATGCATATGAACTCTTAGCAAGGGTATGATAAAAAGGATCATGGTATATGTTATGGTTCAAGTATGGGAAACTTATTCTGTGCGATTGGTCTAAAGCTTGCACCTAATAGTGAGCCGATCTTTGAAAGCATATTTTGTGTTTTGGAGAAGAAGTGGAAATTTATGGTCGAATGTAGAACTCTGGATGAAAGACCATTAGATTAGTCTTAGTATCGTTGGAGACAAATATTTCGAGTGAACTTGGCTTCGAATGTTAGATTCTTGGAATAGCTTTGTGTGAGCGTGGTCGGTCTTCCTTGTGGGACAAGTAAAGTTTGAATTTATTTCAAAATAGTGGGTGGATCATTCAGATGTTAGATTGTGAAAGCTTTCTTCTTATAGTTTTGCTTGCAAAGCGGGTAATGGTGTGCTGGTTGATGTAGGAATAGTTCTGCTAGATTGGCTAACATTGGTGTGTGATCAATGGGGTTTCAGGGGAGTGAAGGGCTATCTGTGTCAGACGTACCCTATATTGGAGGGGTGCAAAATTTTAAAGAGAATGTTGTCCGATAAAGGAACTCATGATTGTGAGTTCAAGGTGACGATCCAAGGATGACTTTGTGTTATGGTGGCGAATTGAGTGGTTATTCTTGGACAGGGATCCGTGTCGTCAGAAAATTAAATTGGTCTGTGAAGCCCTTAAATTAGAGGCGTTCTAAAAACCGTGAGTCCAGGCGTGGACAAGCATTGATACTTGGTGCGTTGGTATGGTTGATCGGGTGTTCATATTTTGCAACTTACCGACATAAGAAGTTGTGGTTAGTCGAAGAACGATTTCGAGGGATATCGTACGCATATGATTCAATCGGAAATGTTTGGATTATTTAATGGAGCTAAGTTGTTTAGATTGAAAACAAGAGCCTTTGAATCTCAAGTCGGGGGACAGCTGGATGTAGAACACATCCCCATAGAATGGAGTAGCGTGTTCCAAGAGGAAAGTGAAGTTGGACCACATTTTATTGGATCAATGGCAGTTATCGAAAGAGTTGAGGAGATATTGATAAACTGAATGTAACCGATGAAGTTATGGAGAATTCATAGTGTGTTTCACCTCTCTATATTAGGGAGTGTGTGTTGGGAGTCGGTATGACGTATCTGTGCAAACAACGCGATTGGATGAGGAGTTGGATTTTGTTGCAGGGCCGGAAATGATCATTCACCTGGAAAATTGAGAAGTTGAGATGCAAAGAAGTTGGTCTGGTGGAGGTGCAATTACAACTCCTAAAAGTTAATAGACAATGTAAGATTTGGAATCAGAAGCTGATTCCAAATGCCCGCATTTTTTCAGCAATGGAATTCCGATGACAGAATTCTTTTGAGGGAGAGGTATTGTAACACCTCATGTCCATAAAGTCTGAATCTTTTGGAAATTGTGGGGCTAAAGTGTGAGGTGTTGAATTTTCAGGACTTAGTGGCAAAATCTGAAAATAAAAAGGGGTAAAACCCTAAACCCTTGTCAATTGAAGCATTCATACGTATTGGGCATTTTAGAGAGAGTCTTGGAGAGCAAGAACCCTAGCTTGGAGGGTGGAAGGAAACTTAACATCAAGAGGATTTGTGGCCTCATCTTGAAGGTATGACTCTTGCATCTTCTTCCTCATAATTGGGTGTGATTGATTTGTAGTTTGGGTTTGTAAACCATGAGATTTTGAGTTCTAATCAATGGAAAAAGGAAACAAAAGATTTTGGGATTGATTTCCTCATGAGTTTTGATCAAGTCATTAAGAAACTTCATCTTTTTTGCTTGGTAATCTCCATTCTTGGCAAGGAATGAGTTTTTGAGTTTTGGGTTTAAAATCATGAATCAATGGGTTGATTTTGTTGGGGTAAATGTGTTTTGGGTGATGGTTTTTGGTTCCTAAAGGTTGGAGTATCAAGAACCATCGATTTTGGAGGTTTATATTCGATGTGGAGCATTTTGGGGGTCTTGGGGTTGAGTTTTCGAGCTGAATATTGTTGTACAGACCTCGGAGGCACGACCAGGAAGTTGTGCGGCTTACCACGCGGGTTGAAGCCATGTGGTAAGTGGCGCAAGTCTATGTTTGTGCGCCTTCTTCGGTTTGCTTCATTTTTCGGGTCTAGAATCGAGGCGTCGATTGGGGGTTGCTTTAGGGACTTAGTAGAGATGTTTTGGGATGTAATTAGATGGTTTAACACCATTATTATGACATCCAATCCAGGTGTTCGGTTTCAGCTAAAGTGTGTTTCAAGACGTGTGTTGATTTGCTAAAGCTCAGGTGAGTTCCCCTAACTCTTTTGTGCAAATGAAATGTTTTGCTAAAGTTTTCATAACTGAATATGGTATTGAGCATGATGGCATGCTTAAACACTTTGAAAAGCTTTATTATTACAGGATGTGGAAATGCTTATTAATGCATGCAAGTTTTTTACATGGTCTTTATAAGTGGTATATTGATTTAGAGTCGGGTTGCACAGTGGGATTAGTGTACCTTGGGATATCACATATCCCTTGGGAGAGTATTTATATACCCCGTATGCCTGGAATATGTTTCTTGTGTATGTGGGAATGAGGAGTCTGCTTGGGCCCCGTAGGAGAAAGTGGAGTCGGCTTGGGCCCCGATCATGGATACTACCGCGTAGTGGAGATTGTCTATGAACACTATGCAAATACCCAAGTGATGTGGATTGGTTGAAATGATTTTGATAGGCCTTTATGGCGGTTTGTATAATGCTAAATGTGGTTTGTTAAATTGTTTTCGAGAGGAAATTCACTAGACCTCATGATCTAACCCTCGCTTTTCAAAAACTAAAACCATTTTCATGTAAGAGTCTTGTTTGGGGTTTCATCTGAAGAAGATGGAACGAGGTGACGCTGTAGAAGAGGTATAGTCTAGTGGAGGCTAGTAGTTCACCGTCGGGCTTCCTGTAGCATCTCAGTTGTGAAGGTGTTTATCCACTGCGCACCTAGAGTTAGAATTGATGTAATTTGTATATTTTGGGACCGATTATGGTTGTAATGTTGAGAATTACTTTTTATGGAATTTGGGTTGTTACAAAACTAAGAATTTATAAAATATCAAGATTAATTCATACCATACAACATACCAAATATACTAAAACAGATCAAAAATATTGTTTGAAACCACCCCATGACCACCATTATACAACATATCTGAAATATTGTTTGAAACTACCAAAATACCAAATGTATCTTCACCATACCAAATATATCACCACCCCATGACCACCACCATCAGTGGCGGATCCAGGAAATTCATGGAGTGGGGTCCTTAAGCCGGAGGTCGCTGGAGGATGGAGGAATCGCCGCTGCCAACTGCTGAACATGGGGTCCCTGCAAAAATTCACCGGGGGGACAAAAGTAACCAAAGGGTAATTTTTTTACAAAAAAAAATATTTAACCTGGAAATTTTTTTTTAAATATTTGACTGGGGTCCCATCCCCCCCCCCCTTTAATACACTATGTCCGCCACTGACCACCATACCAAATGTATCACTACCATACCAATTGTAGCAGAAAATATTGTCTTGTAACTAATCCACCATTCCCCCAAACATACCATCCCATGCCAAACTATCAACATACCCAATACCTTTTACAAGTAAATTGTTTGATTACAACAAGTCCTGCCTCTGTTTCTTGACCGTCTTCACAAGAGACTCGAGATACTTCTTCTTTGTTTCATTGAATGAGTCAAACTCATTTGCTTCATTGATAACCTTCTCCCTGTGCAAATTCCTTTATGAAAGCAGCAACTTTGTGGCATACTTGAATCTTGGGCGATAATTTTGTTATTTCTGTGATTTTTCATTTGTCAGAAAACCACAATCCCACCTTGTTGTATCTTGTCATGTATATGCCTCATGACGAAGATCCCACAATCAACTTTGTTTTTTGTTGAACACCATTTCATTATGTATTTGTATGGTTGTAGTGGAGCAATTGCTTCAGCCTTTGGATGCTCAACTGACCTCAAGTATTTGATAAACAATTCATGCTACATAATAGTATTATTCATATAAGTAAGTTGATAATATATTCATTTATGAACTTACAAAAATTTAAACAGTACTATGTTTACCATTGTAGTCAGTACGTTTCCATATTTGTTTCCAATGGAGACGTTTGTAGACATGTTGTCTATTACAAGAAGTTATGGGATCTTGATGTTGTAAACAAACAGAAAGAAGTGACTTGATTGTATAATTGGAAAGAATACCCGTTTTCATTATACATATACAAAATCATTAAAATTTCACTCAAAATGTGTATATTGTGTATTTAGTTTAGATACGTACTAGATCGTATTCTCTCAAGTTAATAAAATCTTCATTATCCTTTAATGTAACCCTGATGTTTGATTTAAAGATCTCACAACTTTATTCTGGAGTGCTTTTTTTCAGTACTCCATTCGGCTAGGTAAACAAAGTAATTAATCAGTTATTTATATCTTAACTTAAAATCATGCATATATGAACTAAAACAAAACAACTTTTAAAATTTTCAAATAATAAGATGTTGTATAAAGTTGTTGCATATATGAATCAAAACAGATATTTGTAAACAAAGTTCTTAAGTTAAAATCATTCATATATGAATCTTTGTAATTAATTAACAATTTGAAACAAACCAGTATATGATGTTCTTCTTAAACTCATGCATATATGAACTAGACTAAAAAATATATATAATTTAATTATAACACATGTTAGGTATATTCTTTCATATATGAATCAAATCAGCTAGAATATATAATCATAAAACTCATGCTTATATGAACTAATTTTAATTAAAACCCGTTAGATAATCATACCATTACTACTGTGTTAAAGAAAAGACAGTGAGGGGATTCTCTGCTTCGTAATGCCTCCTTTGTGTTCAATAATCTTGCCCAAGTATCAACCACATTTGCGACTACAAACGTGTTTGGCATTAAGCTCTCAGCTGTCACTTTTATTATTCTTTCTCCTTCGTTTGTTTCATAAATCATTTCACTATAAGGCAATGAAATTAAATTAAATTTATCATATATGCACATCATAAAAATTTTAATGTAACATATTTATAAGTTATAATATTAAAGGTGTTACTTACCTCCAATCTCCAGTCAATGCCAATAGCCATCTACCAATTTTGTTTCCAGTGTGTGAGACATTTTGCTATTAAAACAATTCTTCAACGTATGGGGACCTTATGCTTTCTACCACTCTCACCTCTCTTTTCCCCAACGCTTTCTCCTCTTTTCCTTCCTCCTTTTTCCCTCCTCTTCATTGTCTCCCGTCTTTTCATCCTTATCTTCTGATGTCATTCCCAAACTGAAATTGGGTTCGTCATTCATATATAAAGATGCAATCTTTGCCACATCTGGTGTTTTTCTTTCCCAGCTTCATCTTCCACATTCTTCTCTCCTCCTTTTACCTTCTCTTTCTTCTCTCCTCCTACCTCTGCATTCTCTTGTTCAATCACCTCTGCTTTCTCATTATCTCCTCATACCTCTGCTTTATCTTGTTAAATCAACTATGTTTTCTCTTTCTTCTCTCCTCCTACCTCCTCTACTTCTGTAGTCACCTCTATCTTTTCTTTTTCCCTTTCTCCTTGTGTTGGTTCAAAAACTTTCATTACCATTTCTACTTCACCACGAGTTTCTGGGTCTTGCCAAAATTCTGCGTCTATCCCAGTAACATGTGTTATTGGTAATTCTTCTTCTATAGTTCTCTCCAATTGCAGAGTTTCTGATATTATAAATTCTTCTTCTTCAACCCCAAGAATAAGTTCATCTTCCACATTCTTCTTCACCACTGAATCATTTTCTACATCTTCTTTTTTGATCTCTTTGAAACAACTTTTCAAACTCTGATTTGTATTCTTTTAATACAACATTATCAGGATATCTCTTCAAAGCATCATCCAATCCTTCTTTTATGATCGTTGAATCATAGATTAAGCAATCCATTATGTTTCTTATCATATACTTTAAACCCTACAATTTGCATAAAAATTATGATAAATTATAAAAAGATTCATATATGAATTCATGTATTAAGATGAAGTTGAATTCAAATGTGAATGTTTATGAGAATTCATATATGAAGTATAAAGTATTTGTCAAAAAGGATTCATATATGATGTATAAGTATAAAGGATTCATATATGAATTCATATATGAAGTATAAAGTGTTTGTCAAAAAGGATTCATATATGAAGTATAAGTATAAAGGATTCATATATGAACTCATATAAGGATTCATATATGTAGTCATTTCAAATATTCATATATGATGTACAAGTATAAAGGATTCATATATGAATTCATATAAAGATTCATATATGAAGTATAATTATGAAGGATTCATATATGAATTCATATAAGGATTCATAGATGAAGTCATTTTATTGATGCATACATAAACATTAAATTTTTAATTCATAAATGTTATTGTATACTTATAGCTTCTTTTTTAGCATCACTTATGTCTATTTGTTGATCCAAACCCTCAGTGATTTGATAATGACCCTCTCTTATATACTTAGTGAAAATTGTAAGTAAACAATATGTATCAGAGTTTCACTATCGCTGATAAGTACTAATATCTTACAGTACCGCTGATAGGAACTCTCGCTCTTTAAATTAAACATTCAGCGAACACTGTTCACCATTAATGCTCTGAGTCTGTTCAGTCATTATGATGATCGCTGATAAGTTAGTTGTTTACTTATGATCCCTGAAGACAAGTTTCACGTCAACAAAGGTTCTACGCTGAAGTCGAAGATCAAACTCAAGAATCAGCGACAATTCTCCTAATGAACTGATGCGGATCAGCGAAGACTCAGATTTGTCCACTCAACGTGAAGTATCAAGTACAAGACTTCAGCTATCGCTGAACTTTATCATTCGCTGAATAGAAAATGATAATGCTCTGAATCAACGAAAGCTGATCATGAAGTCCTCTATACAAAGTACTTTTGTCTTAACCTCCCTTGCACGACTCCGTACGAAATGTCAGAAAAGAACCTCCGACTGTCTGAAATCGTACAACCACTCTGATACTACACTGTTCATCCATGCGGCTACTAAGGTTGTCAACAAAGGTCAATGACATGCAACCAACCAGCTGATGACACGTGTAAAGTGTATACTGACTTGCATTAAATGCATGCAGTATAAAAAGAGATGAACCCACTTCATTTGAAGTAACTTGCTAACTCTGGACAAGTTCAATCTCTTATCTCAAGATAGGTTATTATTAGTAATTTCCTTATCTCTCTTAATGCAAGAAACCTTAGTGTTCCAACTTGTTTAGATTTAGGTTTATCCTTAATCTTGTTTCCGCAACAAGCTGTAAATTGTTAATGATTTATCAATAAACAATTTAGAAAAGTAAAATATGTGTGTTTGTATTCAACCCCCCCCCCCCCCCCCCCCTTCTACAAACTTGTATAGGCCTTCAGGACCAACAAGTGGTATCAGAGCGGATTTGTTTAATCTCATAAACAAGATCTAATCTAAGATATTTCTCTTCCTTGCTATTATCTGAAAATGGCCACCAACACAAACACAAATTATATAGACAATGGTTCTCTTGCTAAACCCCCTAGATTTTACAGAGATAACTTCAACTTATGGAAAAATAGGATGACACTCTTCTTAGAAGGTGTAGACCCTACTATGCCTTACTATCTCGAGAATGGTCCATTCATCCCTGTAAGAATTGATGATGCAGTTCCAGCCGCTGAGAATAGACCTGCTATTCCAGAAAGGCTGGTCCCTAAGGAAATCTTTCAATGGACTGACGAAGATAAGAAGAAAGTGGCTATAGATACAAAAGCCAGATCCATACTATCAATGGCTCTTCCTGACGAAGTCTACCATTCCGTCATGAATCTGAAAACATCAAAAGCCATGTGAGACACAATATGTGTTCAGTATGAAGGAACGTCTGAAGTCCAGGACTCAAGAAAGATCAACCTGGTAAGACAATACGAAAGCTTCATTTCTGGTAAGAATGAATCTCTCTCTGAAGTTCACCAACGTTTTAATTGTTTAATTATAGATCTGAAAACTGTTGGTAAGGAATATTCTAACTTTGAAGTACTGACAAAGTTTCTAGAATGTTTACCTGAAAGCTGGGACAATTATTCTATGTGTCTCAAGCTGTCAAAGGATCTCAAATCAATGACCCTTTCAACCTTATATGGCACGTTGCTGAATAATGAGCAATCGAGCCATCTTAAGAAGAATCTTGTAAAAGATTCCAAAAGCACCCCTGTTGCTTTAATCTCAGAGGAAACTTCTACTCAGCGACCCTCGGTCACCATCACTGAGTTAGAAAGTAACTCTGAAAGGTCATCAGATTCTGATTATTCAGATGATGATGAATCTTTGGCTCTCCTAACTAAAAAGTTCAGGAGATTTGCCAAAAAGAAAATGTTTAGAAAGAACAAACCTCTTTCCATAACTGACAAGCCTAGATCATCAGCTTTTGTTGATAAGGCAACTGCTACTTGTTTTAACTGCGAAAAGACAGGACATTTCGCTAACGAGTGCAGGTCTAAGAAAGTTTCTAGACCCTCAGCTTTTACAAAGAAACCCTTTGTTTCAAGGAATAAAGATGACAAATATTCAAAGCTGAAAGAAAAATATGCTAAGCTGAAAAGCTTTAAGAAGAAGAATAAAGGCCTGATGGCTAACTATGATTGGGCTGCTTCTGATGAAGAAGCATCATCATCTGACTCTGAAGATGATGAAGCAAATCTATGTCTTATGGCCAAGATTGAAGAAGAGGAAGAAAGTTCAGACATTCCCTCCACTTCAACCTCTGCTATTCAGGTATCACCTTCCTTCTTTACCAATATTGCAAATATTGATGAAGCTGATAGTATCCGTAAGATCGATCTCTTGACTAGAAGTTTATACGAAGCCATGAACGGCAAAACTGTGGTTGAAAACCAAAACCTTGATCTCGCTGAAAAGCTTAAAAACTGCCACCTTCAAATAGAAAAGCTTTCTAAAATTGAAGAAGAATTTAAAGATCAAGTATATTTAAATCAGCTAGTCAAAATCGAACGAGCAGAAGCTATCGCTGCATTAAAAGCTGAAAAAGCTACTGTTGAAGGATGGTGTAATTCTTCAACAAAGATCACTGAGATAATAAAGTCTCAGATTCCCCTGAGTGATAAACGTGGTTTGGGTTACAAATATGATACTCCAAAACCAACCACTGAGCGTTCAATGCTTAAATTTGGAACGTTCGTATCCTCAGTCGCTGATACTTCATCTTCTCAGTGCTCCTCGTCCAATACACCAATCCCTGAGGAAACTCCTACCTCCTCAAAAGGCAAGGAGAAAATGGTTTATTCAAAACCTACCTCTGTCTCTAAAGACAAAGGTAAAGGAATTGTTATTTACCAGAATCCTCAGAAGGGTACCTTAGTACCAAAGCTGAATGCTTCTAAAGCTTCAGTGACTCACCCCTCTGGATCAAGGAAGCAGATCTCTGGATCTATTCAGCGATCTACTCCTAGACTCAGAGTGGATGTCCTTGGTAAGAAATCTGAAGAACTGAATGTTCGTCCCATTTCTAAAGCCAATAGTTTACTTGGTGCTGGCACTTCTAATTCAAAATCAAAAGCTCAGCATTCAAATGGTCCTAGAACTATTTTTAGTTATAGGAAATGTTATCACTGTGGACTTACCGATCATATTGCTAGTAAGTGCCCCACAGCCACCAAAGCTGAAAAGATAGCTAAGGTGAAGATTGCCCCCAAGGCAAAGAAGACCAACCCTGGTGCAAATCAGGTCAAGGTGAATCCTACCACTAAAGTTAAGAAATTAACCAAAGTGAAGAAAGACAAAGCTGAATCTTCAAATGCTGCGAAGACTGCTGAATCTTCCATTCCAACTACTTCCACTGACAAATGTGTATACATGGTCAAGTGGGTACCTAAGAAAAACTAATCTTCCTTTGTATTGCAGGTTAAGAAGGGTATCTGGTATCTCGATAGCGGATGCTCTAGACACATGGCTGGAAAGAAAAGCCTGCTCGCTGAATACAAGGAAGAGAAGGGTCCCTCTGTGACTTTCGGTGGAAATGGAAAAGGACATACCCGAGGGTATGGTGTACTTTCTAATGGTACAACCTCCTTCAGAAGAGTCGCATATGTTGAAGGGCTGAAGCATAATCTTCTAAGCATCAGTCAGCTTTGCGACATGGATAACAAAGTAATCTTTACTAAGGAATCCTGCTTTGTCGCTGACAAAAAGGAGAAGATAGCTCTCAGCGGTTATCGTTTGGAAAATGTTTATGTAATAAACATGGACTCAACAACCACTGATAACTCCTGTTTCTTCTCAAAGGCCTCATCTGATGTCAACTGGCTATGGCATAAGAGGCTATCTCATCTAAATTTCAAGACACTGAACACTCTTTCTTCAAAAGAGTTAGTCACTGGTCTACCTCAGCATTCATATGCCAAAGAGTCTTTATGTTCAGCGTGTGAAAAAGGGAAGCAGACCAAAGCAAGCTTTAAATCAAAGCAAGTTTCATCAGTGTCATCTCCTCTACAACTACTCCATATGGATTTGTTTGGCCCTGTTAACAAACAATCCATCGCTGGAAAGAAATATACGCTGGTCATAGTTGATGAATTCTCTCGCTTCACTTGGGTAATGTTTCTCCGTTCTAAGAGTGACACCCCTGAAGAACTCATCACCTTTGTTCGGAAGATGGAAACCCTGAACAATCTGACCGTTCGCTCAATAAGGAGTGATCATGGGACTGAATTCAAAAACAGTTCTCTTGATTCCTTCCTTGAGAGTAAGGGTATTTCTCACAATTTCTCTTCAGTGAGAACACCGCAACAAAATGGAGTCGCTGAAAGAAGAAATAGAAGGATTATTGAAGCTGCATGTTCAATGCTCAGCGATTCTCACCTGCCTACTCAGTTTTGGGCAGAAGCTGTCAACACTGCTTGTTTTACGCAAAACAGGTCGCTGATAGTTAAAAGATTCAAAAAAGACAGCCTATGAACTCTTTCATGGGAGAAAGCCTTCAATCAGCTCTCTTCACATCTTTGGATGTCAGTATTTCATACTGAACAACAGAGATGCTCTTGGAAAGTTTGATCCCAAGGTTGATGATGGAATCTTTCTTGGATACTCCTCAGTTTCCAAAGCCTTCAGAGTCTTCAATCGTAGAAGACAAACTGTAGAAGAAACTATTCACGTCACGTTTGACGAATCCCGTTCAGCGAACTCTAAACCGTCCGCTGATACTGAAGAACTGAATCAATGGATGTTTTCTCATCTTTGTGATTCAGAAGATATTCCCACTCCTCATGCTCATCCAGTAGAAGATGATAGTCCTATCATTCCAAATATGCAGAATAGTGAAGCTGAAACATCATGGGTCTCAGCTGTTCCTATAAACACTATACCTATCGCTGAACCAAATGCCTCAGACATTCCATCTATCTCTCAGCAATCAGTAAATGAAATGACAAATGCAAGTATTCCTCTCTTAGCTGAAACTCCAGAAGTAGCTGAAGCCTCATCTTCAGCTCCTCCAGTTCAAGATGAGTCAGCGACTTATGCTCCGGATCAGCGATGGACCGTAAATCACCCAATTGATCAAATTCTTGGTGATCCAAACGCTGGTGTTCAGACTCGACGAAGTGCAGGTAATATTTGTGTATTTGTTAACTTTATTTCTCTAACTGAACCAAAGAAAATAGATGATGCCCTCAAAGATCCAAACTGGGTCAGCGCAATGCAAGAAGAGCTGACTGAATTCGAAAGAAACAAAGTTTGGAAACTTGTTCGGAGACCAACTGATAAAACAGTAATAGGCACTAAATGGGTCTATCGAAACAAGTTGGACGAACATGGTACTGTAACCCGCAACAAAGCTCGTCTTGTTGCTCAGGGATACAGACAAGAGGAAGGTATAGATTATGACGAAACATTTTCTCCAGTAGCAAGACTTGAATCTATTCGTCTATTCTTAGCATATGATGTACACAAAAACTTCAAAGTACATCAGATGGATGTTAAGTCAGCGTTTCTGAATGGAAAGCTGAATGAAGAAGTGTATGTGGAACAACCTCCAGGATTCTCAGATTCTAAGCGTCCAGGTTATGTTTATAAACTGGATAAGGCACTTTATGGCTTGAAGCAAGCTCCTCGTGCATGGTATGACACTCTTTCTACTTATCTCCATATTGAAAAGTTTGAGCGAGGTAAGATTGATAAAACTCTAATTTTTAGAAAAGTGAAAGGTCATATCATTCTAGTTCAAATATATGTTGATGACATTATATTTGGTTCTACTAACCCTGAGCTTTGTACTCGTTTCCCTGATAGAATGAAAGATGAGTATAAAATGAGCATGATGGGTGAACTAACATATTTCCTTGGTCTTCAGATTAAGCAAACTGAAAAAGGAACTTTTATCAATCAGGGAAAGTATGTTAAAGATATGCTGAAGAAATTTGATTTAACTCATAGTTCAGCTATGAAAACCCCTATGGCACCACCGCTGACACTTGACAAGGATTCAAAGGGAATACCTGTTAATGTCACGCTGTACCGTGGGATGATCGGCTCTCTCTTGTATCTTACAGCTAGCCGACCCGATATTATGTATGCAACATGTTTATGTGCACGATATCAAGCTGAACCTATGCTATCTCATATGAAAGCTGTAAAGCGAATTTTTCGATACCTTAAGGGTACAGCGAACCTAGGTCTTTGGTATCCCAAAGATTCAGGATTCGATCTAACCGCCTATTTAGATAGTGATTTTGCAGGTTGCAAAATGGATAGGAAAAGCACCACAGGAGGATGTCAGCTCCTGGGTGGAAAGCTGGTAAGTTGGACAAGTAAAAAAGCAAAATTCAGTGTCCACTTCTACAGCTGAAGCTGAATATGTAGCTGCTGGAAGCTGTTGTTCTCAAGTCTTGTGGATGAGAAATCAGCTACTAGACTATGATCTTCAGCTCTCCAAAATTCCAATCTATTGCGACAGCACAAGTGCCATCGCCATAGCAAACAATCCAGTACTACATTCAAAGACCAAACACATAGAAATCAGATATAATTTTATCAGATATCATGTGATGAATGGTGATATAGAACTTCATTTTATCCCAACTGATTATCAGTTAGCTGATTTATTTACCAAACCTCTTGATGAGACAAGATTCAACTTTCTCATCAGCGAGCTTGGAATGCTGAACTTTGAAGGGTAAAATCCTCAACGGTTCACATTGATCAGCGATAGGATAAAATCAACTCGTATAACCTATTCAATCATCTTCTCTCTGAATAAAACTTGGTTAAGCTGATATCAAGGTATGTTTTCTCTCTCTGAAAATCGCATGAAAATGCAAGATTTCAAAACAAAATGCATCGCTGAATATCTCTTCCTTAACAGCGATATTTTGAAAATTCTTAAAACCATCATTGATATTTTCATTCAGTGCTTCATGTTTGTAAAAGAGTCCCTGAGCTTTCAAAACCTCAGAGACATCCTAAAAGAATATGAAAGGACAGTTGTGACGTCATTGCAACGGATAAACCCCGGCACGTTTTCTCTTTCTGACACACGTTTGCATGTCTCGTTCAAACTTCCAATCAAATGCAAACACGTGTCCGTGTCATGATGAAAATCTTTTCCCGCTCAAGATTTTCTCTCTCTAATCTCTCTATATAAACAAACTCGTGGTTTATATTTTTCTTTTACGCGGACAATCTTCCTCCGCAAGAAAGAATCACTGTTGCATTTGTGCTCTCAAAACCTTCAAGAACTGTTCATCATCTTCTTCATCAAACATCAAGGTTAATATGTTCTTATTTTTTACCGAATGCGTATAACTTGTTTCCGATCTTTTCCTTGTTTTAACAAGATCAAACAAAAGAACTTCTTAAAAATAAAAGCATTTCTTTCATGGTTTTATGAACACAACCATTTCATGGTTGTTCTTCAAGTTTAAATGAAAAAATCTTAAACTTGTTCTTCATTCGTTTCCAAAATCTATTTCTTCGTAGAAAACTGGATAACAAGAATAAATGGGTTTTACATTTCGTTTCTTAAAATCAAGAAAAACCCTAATCTTCAATAAGACATTTGTGTCTGAATGAAATGGATAAAATTTGAACCATCTTAATGGAAAATCTTTCCACATTAAGATTATTCTTATTTGTTAACATCTTTGGTTGAACTGATAATACAGAGAAATGGCATCGTCTGACATTCCTGCTACCGCTGAGAACATCTCCGCTGATTCTGAGGAAGTGGAATTTATCAAGGCTCCTCAGGTTAAGTTCACTCTGGAACAACTAGATTGGACCAAAACGAACAACCTTTCTGCGCTTCTCGAGTTTCCTCCTCGAAAGCAAGTCACACATCTGAAATATGCTGTGAATTTCCTAAAGACTTGCTGCATTTCAATAGCCCTGACCATCTCACCTCCTGCAAGTCAGCTACTACTATCCCAGTTCTGGTACACTGCCAGACATTCTCAGTTACCATCCGCCAAAGATCCCTCCAAAACAATTGATTGTATCCTCAGCGATACTGAGTATGGCACGATAAAGATCACACCTGCCATCATTCGCAAAGCTCTGAACTTTCCCAACGCTACAAAGGAAAAGCCTTTTGTTCCTTTCCCTGACCATAAGAAACTCGCTGACAAAGAAGCTCTTATTGCATTTTTCGATGCAATGGGCTATGTATGGGAAATTGGCAGAGACAAGAAGCCCGAGAAGAAGCTGACCCTGCTAAAGAAGTCGAAAATGCCCAGCGAGATGAACTTCATCTTCGCTCACTTAATCAGCTGCATGACGGCCAAGACCGGCTCCTCTGACCAAGCCGCTCAACCTCAGCAAGCAATGGGATACGCTTTGCTGAAAGGTCTACACATTGACTGGGCATCTCTTATCTATGATGACTTGTTGCAAAGAGTAGACTCTGCCGCTGACAGACCTCCATGGGTTCCTTACCCCCGATTCATCAGCGTCATCTTCCAATATGGCCTAAAGGACAGCTACCCGCAAGAGGGTGACCTGAAACTCTCTCAGGTTGGCCCTAAGGTACTTGACTTCAAACCAGTTGAAAATGAGGTACGTCTTTCTACCCTTTTAACTCTTCTCAACCCTTCTTCTTCTAATTATGTGGCTCCTTCAGCGACAATACCCATCGCTGATACCCTGGCCACAAAATCCTCTCCTTCTAAGAAAAGGAAACAATCATCTACCCCACTTGGTTCTAAAAGGATCAAGAAAACAAAGGAGCAACCCCAGCAATCTCATGCTGAAGACTCCTCAGCTCTTTCTGCAGAGCTGAAGGAACGTTCAGTGGTACGCTCTGCCACACCTGAACAACCCATCCATTCCATCCCAACTTCAGCGTCTCTAAACGCTGAGGTTACAAACTTGGAACCTACCCAACCTCCTTCAGTCTCTCAAAAGACTGATGAAGTGCTTCTCAGCGAATCCAACGCTGAACTCAGAACCCAACCTCCATTCTTATCCTTCGCTCCTCCCTCTACTCATTTGGTCTATCCTCCAGATCTCGCTGGAGATGCTATCATTTCTACGGAACCTAAAGCTGATACTCCAGAAATGATGAAGACAGGACCTGCAGGACAATCCATGGGCACTTTTGAAGATGACATGGAACATTTTTCAGGAACCCGTAATTTTGACGAGTTCATCAATCCTCCTGCAGGTACACACCAACCCATAAACACTGTCACTAAACCCCAAACTTCTGAGCTTTCCTATGTTCACAAGTTCTTATATGTTACAGGTCCTAATTTGGGAGACATCAACGCCTCTCTGAAGTCCGTGGAGACAAAGCTGACAAGTCTCATCACCACTCTTTCAAATAACTCTACAGCTGTAACAAACGCTGGAGAGAATCTTACAAAGCTGACAACGGTGGTGGAGAAGAAGGCTTCCACAGATGACTTGAAGCAGGTTGATAAAACTCTCAGCGACTTCGCCAAGGTGCTCGTTGATATCTACACAGACTACACCTCTCTCAAAAATTCAGTTTCATCCATGTCCAGCGAGGTCACAACGCTGAAGACATCGGTTGGACATCTAGAGGGAGATATGTCTACTGTAAAGACTGACTTAGGCTCTGTAAAGACCGATGTTAGTTCGATGAAATCGATGATCGAGCAGCTACTACAGAAAGCGAATACTCCTGCTCCTGCCCCTGCCCCTATCCCTGCATCTGACAATTTCACAGCGGTGGATCGCACTGAGCTGGAAAAGATCAATCCTGCTATTTCTGGCCTTCAAGACAGAATAGCAAAGATTGAAGATTTGATAGGTATCTCTGGCCAAGAAGACAGAGAACCTACCAACGCTGCTGAGTCAACCCATTCCTCCCCCACTCATCATGAGAAAGAGGGGGAGAAGAGCGCTGAAGATCTCTCCAAGAGCGCTGAAGACCTTTCCCATGATGAATCTATCAGGGGAGAGAAGACGGATGCTGAAGAAACCACCGCTGGACCTCAGGGAGATGAAAACCCTGAGGAAACCGAGAAGCTCGCCTCTGTATCTGAGGGGGAGCAACTCGAAGAAGAAGCTGATAAAACCGAATCCAAAACAAAAGATGATGAAGCCGTCGACATCCCTGATAATGAACCATCCTCTTTTCCAAAGAATGATGATGATGATGACGAAGATGACGATGACTTCTTTATCGTCAAACCTACTCCGAAGATCAAAGTTCTTAAGGGAATCTCGATAAATGAACCTTCAGGGGAGCGGACAAAGACAAAGCCCTCAGTCTCTGGAGCTGAGAAAGGCAAAGGCAAAAGCGTCGCTGAAGATGACAATCTGACGATCTTGCTTGAAAAGCCGGTTTGTCAGGTACACTAAACATCTCTCACTCCATCCCTCCTCTATCATACACTATCAGTTCTACTACCCAAGCCTATACACTTGAACAAATTTTCTCTCTCTGATTCTACCCAAGTTCTTACTTGTAAGATCGCTGTGTTTCAGCTAGTCCTCTCCCCTGTTTGAGGATATCGCTGAAGGTTCCACAACTGCGACTTCGCCAATAATACCAGCTGCTGCTGAAGAAATAATCCTAGTCTTAGATTTAATCTCTGAGACTGATGAACCAGAAGAACAACTACTCTCGCACAGAGGCAGACCTTCCTTAGCTCCTCAAAAGCTAAGTGAAGAGGATCAGAAAAGAAGAGAGGAGATAATAAAGCAATTCGAGGATCAACGAATCATTCTGAGGCGTGATCAACTTCCTTCAGTTCCTCCAAAGTTCAGAATTTCCAAAAAGGAATACAAGGATCGCCTCAGAGCTGAAAGATTAATCGCTGAAAGAAAGGAAGCTGAAGAAAAGGACAGAGAATACGCCATCCAGCTTTCTAAACAATCAATAAAAGACCCCAAGCTGAAAAGAGTTCCCATTGATGTTCAACGTCAGCTCTGGGAAAACGCCAAGAAGATAACTGAAGAAAAGAGAACTGTGTCTCAGTCCACTTTAGCCTGGTGCAAAGAAAAGGTCAACTACAGACTCTCTCCTGCCAAAATCAACAAGGTACTCATCTCTGGAAGAACAACCCTTGTTTCAATCGCTGAAGTCGAGATATTCAGAGAAGATAAGAAGTACGAAAAATTCTATGCTGAAGCCATAACGAAGTACGGTCTCTCTGAATGGTTGGAGATCAGGTTAGCCATCCAGAAGTCCAAGTCGAAGTACAAGGAACATGTTGAAAAGCTGATCAAAAAACAAATCGACTTAGTCTACTCCTGTGTGGATATTCCTCCTCCTCCTCCTCTCGAAAGTCAGAAAAGAAAGGCCTCAGCGAAGAAGAAGAAATCTATATCTTCAATTGATGGCCCTATTATACGAAATGAAACAGGTATTGGTTTTTCACGTGCTGAAGTCCTTGGTCCTGATCCTGATCTTTCCATGCTTGACACATCTATTCCTCCTGGTGAGACTTTCATCCCTGGCAAAGTCATAAGCGAACCCTACGGGATATTTTTCCATGACTATGATGGTGGAAAGCATTTTCAACGCATCTCTGAACTTCACATCACTCCCATCGAACAACTGAGAGATCTCATCTACTGGTGTGACTTCAGGAATGACCCTCAGGCACGACATCTGAAACCCTTGATTTTTGAAGAAGCGCTGATCAAAAGAAAACAAGGTGTAACTGTTCCTGACTGGATGATTCCCACCACATCAATGACCACTGATGAACTTCTCATTAAGGAAGAACCCTTTACAAACTGATATGATCGCCTATTTCTCTATTGTATCAGTTATTCTTTTGTACTTGTAATTTATTTCGCTTGTACTTGTAATCTTTTCATTTCTCTTTGTAACCTGATTCAAAGTTTTAAAGAAAGATTTCAGCGAATGTACTTTACTCCATCAGTACTGAAAAGATCCCAGAAAACAGTAAAAGGGACAAATATTTTATGAGTTCTTTTTATCCTTATGTTTTCATCAAATAGCAATTTTCTTTGTTGCTATGTCATAATCAAATAGGGGGAGATTGTTGATCCAAACCCTCAGTGATTTGATAATGACCCTCTCTTATATACTTAGTGAAAATTGTAAGTAAACAATATGTATCAGAGTTTCACTATCGCTGATAAGTACTAAGATCTTACAGTACCGCTGATAGGAACTCTCGCTCTTTAAATTAAACATTCAGCGAACACTGTTCACCATTAATGCTCTGAGTCTGTTCAGTCATTATGATGATCGCTGATAAGTTAGTTGTTTACTTATGATCCCTGAAGACAAGTTTCACGTCAACAAAGGTTCTACGCTGAAGTCGAAGATCAAGCTCAAGAATCAGCGACAAGTCTCCTAATGAACTGATGCGGATCAGCGAAGACTCAGATTTGTCCACTCAACGTGAAGTATTAAGTACAAGACTTCAGCTATCGCTGAACTTTATCATTCGCTGAATAGAAAATGATAATGCTCTGAATCAACGAAAGCTGATCATGAAGTCCTCCGTACAAAGTACTTTTGTCTTAACCTCCCTTGCACGACTCCGTACGAAATGTCAGAAAAGAACCTCCGACTGTCTGAAATCGTACAACCACTCTGATACTACACTGTTCATCCATGTGGCTACTAAGGTTGTCAACAAAGGTCAATGACATGCAACCAACCAGCTGATGACACGTGTAAAGTGTATATTGACTTGCATTAAATGCATGCAGTATATAAAGAGATGAACCCACTTCATTTGAAGTAACTTGCTAACTCTGGACAAGTTCAATCTCTTATCTCAAGATAGGTTATTATTAGTAATTTCCTTATCTCTCTTAGTGCAAGAAACCTTAGTGTTCCAACTTGTTTAGATTTAGGTTTATCCTTAATCTTGTTTCCGCAACAAGCTGTAAATTGTTAATGATTTATCAATAAACAATTTAGAAAAGTAAAATATGTGTGTTTGTATTCAACCCCCCCCCCTTCTACAAACTTGTATAGGCCTTCGGGACTAACACTATTCCTTCAAGAAGTTTCCCTTTTCCAAATCCACCTTGCTCAACCTCATATCCCTCTCTTCTCCTCAACCTCTCTATAGTCTATCTTTTTATCAATTGTCTTTCTCTTCGAATATTCACAGCTTCACATTCAAAGTTATCAACATACATGAGCTGCAAATAAGAATCAATTACAACAGTTAATACATTATTGTAAGATATATTTTTAATTCACAAATGTTATAGTATACTTACAATCAAGTATGTGATAGATCCAACATAGAAACTCATGTCAAAATCTATTATCCAACCTTGTTTGCTACTTCTTAAACAACCTTGTTATCCAACCTTGTTTGCTACTTCTTAAACAATCATGAATGTAAGTATATGTAACATCCCAAAATCATAACATGCATTAACATAGATTAAGCATTCGAATTACATAAATAACTTGTCTTTAAAACATCATCAATCTATACTAATCAAAACTTTGCAGCGGAAGTCTCTAATCCATAGCCGAGAGCTCTATCTATAGCCATCATAATCAAAGTCTTGGAGTCGCTCTAAGCTCCATATCCTTCTTCTTGCGATCTCTTAGTTCTTACTAGAAGAACCCGTAACACTCTTACCTGAAAATGGTTTAGTTTTTGAAAAACGAGGGTTAGACCAAAAGGTCTAGTGAATTCCCTCCATAAAACATTTATCCCGGTATAAAATCATTTCATTTAAAATAGTTCACATTCTTCACATAAACATCATCCAAGGTTTAACACAGGGTTCAGGGATCGCATAAGCTACCACGATCGGGGCCTAACGGACACCCTCTCGGCTACACCGGAGTCCAAGTGGACCCCCTGTTATCCGAGTAGGAAGGAAACAAATTCCAACCCACATGCTGAGCACATATGCCTAAGGAATTATCAAATCCCAAGGTACCCCGACCCCACTGTGTAAACCGACTCCACATAGCATACACATAACGTTTCGAAATCTCAATTAAGAAAACTTTAAGCATCATTTCATTGGCTGAATAAACATGCAGTTCATGGAAAGCATGCATGACATTTATAAAACAATTCATGCTCGTAAACGAACCATAATCAGTAAAACATAGTACGTCATAAAAAGGGTTGAGAGAACTCACCTTAGGTTAGTATTGAGCACACCCTTGATATATCTCCAGGCTAAACAAATCGGACACCTAAGGATATCATAATTGCATCAGATTTGACTGTCCGATCTTAAACGCTATCCGGACACTATGACTTTTCCGGACACCACAACCTTTCCGGACACACATATCCGGATGATTGTCCGGACTCTCCCTACATTAACCACATTCTCCGGACGTCTCATCCGGAAACTAGGGCATACCCGGAAACCCTAACACTCGGACACCAATAACAATACCCGGAAACCCCCACTGTCCGGACACTGCTGTCCGGACGGGGCGACGTCCGGAAACCTCTGACTGGACGAACAACCCAATTCCCAAAAGTGATTAAAAACTTAATTTTTGACAAAAGCTCGACTAGGCAAACGTAAGGGTTCATCCACTAGTCACAAACATTCATTTAATCCCCTGATAAACCGTAAAATCGAAGCATTACAACCAAGAACCCCAAATACTCTCTTAAGGGTTGTTTTGAAGAAAAACACTATAAACCCTTATGATTTCATCCCCAAATCTAAGACAAAAGAGAGCAATGAACTTGGATTAAACAGAAGAAACATAATGGATGATTACCTTTGCTAATCTTTTCCTTGATTAAGAATCCTGTCCACTTTTGCTCTTTCTTCCTTTCTCCTCTTAGCCGCAAAACCACAAGACACAATAATACTGATTTTCTAAATAAATGGTGCCCTAGGGATTTGGGCCCATTTTATACTTCTCAAAAATTGCCAAAAGGTCCTTCAAGTCCAACTTTCAATGCTTAGACTTCGGCCACCAAACTTTCACATTTTCCATAAAAACCCGGTTGTTACAACACTCCCCCCTTAAAAGAATTCCGTCCTCGGAATTCCTTATTGGAAAAGACGCGATTATCATGACCACACCACATTCGACACTTCCTCAAGGTAATACCACTTATGACTCAGTCAACCACCTCACTAAATTCGAAACATGGAACATTAGATGCATTCCCTTCAGTTCTTACGGTACTCTAACTCGTAGGCTACTGTTCCTATTCGATCGGTCTTAACAATAGTAGATTAAATAAGGCTTCTCTTGCATCTTTACTTCCTTTAAGGAGGAACTTGGTGGAATCCCCCGCTACAACACGAGATTCGTTTACTAAGAAACAATCACTCACTTGACAGCTTGGCACAAGGCCAACCCTGTACATCCTGACAACTCACAACCCCGAGTTCCTTTATCGTATCACAACTCACAACCTTGCACCACCCAATAATCGTCTTATGCAGATAACATTTCCCTTTTCTCGGACCACCTAGACCACAGTTTGTCAATCATCTCTCACATCCTCGCTACTTCACCACCCCATACTTATACGTGACTAAGAGTAGGAACCTCCAAACCCATCACTGAAGTGTTCACCTACTCAAATTAAACTTATCCTGAAACACATCAATTCCTCGCTGATTGCCAAGTTCGTTCATTCATATAAAACATCCCTCCGGTTATCCTCACTCTACTAGGAGGAGTAACCATGGTCACACCATACTATTATCACTAGCTTAATCACTACACGACCAATTCGTTTAAAACATTTCTCACAAAGTCACTAACTTAACTCATTCGGTTGTCTTATCCACTTCTTTCCCGCACAAAATCATACACAATTCCTTTCCTCAATACTCTTTCCAAAAGTTCGCACACTTATCAATGACAATCTACACAACACTGCACCTTTCGACATTACTGTCAAGCTTACTACTTCTAATTTACTCACTTATTCTGACATACTATCTACACCTCCCCTGTAATACCCCGGGTAAGTTCGTTAGTTAAATTCTTTTTCCATTAAATTTGGTTAACTTTAAAGTTGGATGTTTAGGGTAAGATTGAGTTAATTTATAAGTTTAGGGGTGTTTGGGTCATTATTGAATAGTTTAAGCTAAGATTGTACTTTAGGTCTAAAATATATATACCCTTTTTGATTCCAGATATTTTCAAACAGAAAATATCCAGATATTGTGAGTGTGTGTGTGTGTGTGTGTTTTGGGAAGAAAGGAAAAAGAAAAAGAAGAGAAAGGTTAAGGCTTCAAATAGGAATCATTGGAAGTGATTTGAGGTATGTTCCTTTGCAATTTATGAGTGTAATTGTTAGTAGTAAATTCCTATCGGTTTAGATTTCGCAAGTTTTCGATTTGTAGCAGATTAATCGATTTCTGGGTAAAAATTGGATAAACCGGCAGTGGTTTCCGGACACAATTTGAATGTGTCCGGTAGTATTTTTGATAGTGTCCGGTAGTCCATTTTCGATGGTGTCCGGATGAGTCTCATCCGGTAAGTTCCTCTTTTCATTAAGTTTCCGGTTGAAATTAGATACCGGATGGTGTCCAGATTACTTTGGTTTCCGGATGTCGTCCGGATTGTTTGTGTTGTCTGGAAAGTTGTATTGTCCGGATTGTATAGGTTGTCCGGAAAGTTGTGTTGTCCGGATAGTATTGTAGTATCCGGAAACTTTAGCTGTTTGGTCATTTTTGAGATTTTAGATACTTTTTGAGTATCCAGTACCTTTGTGTTTTGTCGACTCTTGGATAGAGTATGTATGAGGACTGGAAATATTGTTGACTCGACTTAAGTTCGGGTTTGGGGGAAACATTTGAGGATAAGAGTTAGATAGATTTATCTAGAGTTCTTAGCCTTAGTAAGTCTTATGTGTTCCATTTGGTAAAGAGATGTTTGTATCTAATTGTTTCAGATTCTGTGAATTTGGGGTGAAAGCTGAATCGTTTTGAGAAAAACTTGGGAGCGTTTTGATAAGCAAACAGGTGAGTTTTACTTTAAAATGTTTTCAAACTGGAATTCATATATGTGGATTGACAATGTGATAATTGGTGTAATTATATGCATATGTATAAAGTATGATATATTGAAGTGTATATTATATTTATACAAGTATTACACTACACGAGAGCATGTTGGCCGGGCTTAGGACCGGTGGAGTTGGCTGTACGGAGGGACAGCGGTGTTGGCTGTATTTTAGTACAGCGGAGTATATTATTAGTTGGCTCGCAACCATCTAATATGGCCATGGAAATGAGACAGGAAATTACACAATGCATGAGTCATAATTGGTATTTATATTTGAATGATGTATATGGTGTTTGTGCAAATGGTTTTGAACTAACAGAGATTTTCTCACTTAGACCACTAGGTCTAACCCTCATTTTGTTTTAAAATATGTATTCCAGGTCGGGGAACAAGTAAGAGCAAGTGAAAAGGGTAATCCAGGACTAGCCTTGGAAGATTCATGTTTTTGAAGACTATGACGTATTTTGTAGTTACAACTTTGTTATTAGTCATGATGTAAATTAATCAGCAAAACGTTTGTAATGAAGTATCTACTATGATTGTAAAGACTAAGGGACCGTACATGTTATATGATGTACCTTTTGTTATGTAACGATGTTATGCAATATATGATATTTGATGTATGTTTGAGAACCGGGTTGTTACAGATGGTATCAGAGCCCTAGTTTAAGCGATTTAGGTATTCGAATCTATACCTAGACTTAAACTGCATGTGAAGTAGGATGTCCCTATTATCTTAGAACCTTGGGATGCTAACTATAAAAGGTAGAAGGAACATCATGTAAGGTAATTTAAAATTACATTTGGCCAGTGTAATCATGAACTTACAGGTACATGTTTGTGTTGATCCAAACCCTCAGTGATTTGATAATGACCCTCTCTTAAACACTTAGTGAAAATTGTAAGTAAACAATATGTATTAGAGTTTCACTATCGCTGATAAGTACTAAGACTTTACAGTACCGCTGATAGGAACTCTCACTCTTTATAGTAGATATTCAGCGAACATTGTTCATCATCTTATAGCTCTGAGCATGTTCAGTTCTATTGATGATCGCTGATAGTTTAGTTTGTTTACTTATGATCTATGAAGACAAGTTTCACGTCAACCAAAGTTCTACGCTAAAGTCGAAGATCAAGCTCAAGAACCAGCGACAAGTCTACTCATGAACTGATGCGGATATCAGCGAAGCAAGACCTGTCCATTCAACGTGAAGTATCAAGTAGAAGACTTCAGCAATCGTTGAACTTTATCATTCGCTGATAAAGATCTGACTCAACGAAAGCTGATCATGAAGTCTCCCTGCATGTTACTATTGTCTTACCTCCCTTGCACATCTCCGTACGAACTGTCAGAACGTACATCCCTTTTGTCTGTAATCGTACAACAACTCTGATTCTACAATGTGCACCATGCGGCTACTAAGGTTGTCTACAAAGGTCAATGACATGCAACCACTCAGCTGCTGCCATGTGTAAAGCCATACTGCCATGCATTAAATGCATGCAGTGTATAAGAAGAACCTTACTTCAGTTTTGAAGTGTGCTCGGACCATCTTCTTATTTCTCTCTTATTGTTAAGTTATTATTCGTAATTTCTTTAACTCTTTCTAGTACAAGAAACTTAGTGTTTCTCAAGACTTGTTTAGATTAGGTTTATCCTTAATCTTGTTCCGCAACAAGTTGTAAATTGTCTTGATTTATCAATAAACAATTTAGAAAAGTAAAAACGTGTGTTTGTATTCAACCCCCCCCCCCCCCTTCTACAAACTTGTATAGCCCTTCGGGACCAACAAGTGGTATCAGAGCAGATTTGTTTAATCTAATAAACAAGATATGTTCTATACTAAGATTTCTCTTCCTTGCTATTTCTGAAAATGGCTACCAACACAAACACCAACTATATTGACAACGGTTCTCTTGCAAAACCCCCTAGATTCTCCTGAGATAATTTTAATCTATGGAAAAATAGGATGATTCTCTTCTTAGAAGGTGTAGACCATACTATGCCTTACTATCTTGAAAACGGACCATATATTCCTATAAGAATTGATCCTGCAGTTCCAGCTGCTGAGAATAGACCTGCTATTCCAGAAAGGCTGATTCCCAAGGAAATTCATATGTGGACTGATGAAGATAAGAAGAAAGTGGCTATCGACACCAAAGCCAGATCCATACTCTTCATGGCTCTTCCTGACGAAGTCTACCATTCCGTCATGAACCTGAAAACCTCAAAAGCTATGTGGGACACAATTTGTGTTCAGTATGAAGGTACTTCTGAAGTCCAGGACTCTCTAAAGATCAACCTGGTAAGACAGTATGAAAGCTTCATTTGTGGTAAGAATGAAACTCTCTCTGAAGTACACCAACGTTTTAACTGCTTAATAATAGATCTGAAAACTGTTGGTAAGGAATATTCTAACTTTGAAGTACTGACAAAGTTCTTAGAATGTTTACCTGAAAGCTGGGACAGTTATTCTATGTGTCTCAAGCTGTCAAAGGATCTAAAATCAATGATCCTTTCTACCTTATATGGCACGATGCTGAATCATGAGCAATCGAGTCATCTTAAGAAGAATCTTGTAAAAGATTCCAAAAGCACCCATGTTGCTTTAATCTCAAAGTCACCTTCCACTCAGCGATCGACTATCACTGTCACTGAGTTGGAAACTAACTCTGAAAGATCATCAGACTCTGGCGTTTCAGATAATGATGAAACTCTGGCATTCCTGGCTAATAAGTTCAGGAGATTTGCTAGAAAGAGTAATTTCAAGAAGAATAAACCTCTTGCTATTACTGACAAGCAAAGATCATCAACCCCTGTTGATAAGGCTACTGCTACTTGCTATAACTGTGAAAAGATAGGACATTTTGCTAGCGAGTGCAGGTCAAAGAAAGTCTCTAGACCCTTAGCTTTTCCCAAGAAAAACTTTACTCACAGGACTAGAGATGAAAAATACAAAAAGCTGAAAGAAAGGTATTCAAAGCTGAAAACCTTTAAGAAGAAAAACAAAGGCCTTATGGTTGACTATGATTGGGCTGCCTCTGACGAAGAAGAATCATCTGACTCTGAAGATGATGATGAAGCCAATCTATGTCTCATGGCCAAACTTGAAGATGAGGAAGAAAATTCTGACATTCCCTCCACTTCAACCTCTGCTACTAAGGTATCACCTTCCTTCTTTACCAATATTTTAAATATTGATGAAGCTGATAGTCTTCGAAAGATCGATCTCTTGACTAGAAGTTTATATGAAGCCATGAATGGCAAAACTATTGTTGAAAATCAAAATCTTGATCTTGCTGAACAGCTTAAAAACTATCACCTTCAAATAGAAAATCTTTCTAAAATTGAAGAAGATTTTAAAGATCAAGTTCACTTTAATCAGCTATTCAAAATCGAGCGCGAAGAAGCTATCGCTGCATTAAAAGCTGAAAAAGCTACTGTTGATGGATGGTATAATTCCTCAACAAAGATCACTGAGATAATTAAGTCTCAAATTCCCCTGAGTGATAAACGTGGTCTTCATTACAAAGCTGATACTCTAGAACCAACCACTGACCGTTCCATGCTTAAATTTGGAATGTTTGTATCCTCTATCCCTGACACTTTCTCATCTCAGTGTTCTTCTTCTAAACCGACTATCCCTGAGGAAATCTCTACCTTAACTTCTAAAGGTAAAGAAAAAGTTGTTTATCCAAAACCTACCTCAGTCTTTAAAATTTAAAGGTAAAGGAAATTGCTTTTAACCAAAATCCTCAGAAGGGTACCTCTGTACCAAAGATGAATGCTTCTAAAGCTTCAGTGACTTATCCCTCTGGTTCAAAGAATAAGATCCCTGGATTTATTCAGCGTGGATCTATTCAGCGATCTACTCCTAGAATCAAAGTGGAAATTATTGGTAAGAAATCCGAAGAACTGAACGTTCCTCCCATTTCAAAAGCCAATAGCTTACTTGGTGCTGGTCCTTCTAATTCAAAATCAAAAGCTCGGCATGCAAATCGACCTAGAACTACTTTTAGTTATAGGAAATGTTATCATTGTGGACTTACCAATCATATTGCTAGTAAGTGCCCCACAGCCACCCAAGCTGAAAAGATAGCTAAGGTGAAGATCATTGCCCCCAAGGCAAAGAAGACCACTGAGGTTAAGAAATTAACCGAAGTGAAGACTGACAAAGTTGAATCTTCAAATGCTGCGAAGACTACTGAACCTTCCACTTCCTCTTCTACACCCACTGACAAGTGTGTACACATGGTTAAGTGGGTACCCAAGAAAAACTAATCTTCCTTTGTAATGCAGGTTAAGAAGGGTATCTGGTATCTCGATAGCGGATGCTCTAGACACATGACTGGTATGAAGAACCTGCTCACTGAGTACAAAGAAGAGAAGGGTCCCTCTGTAACTTTCGGTGGAAATGGAAAAGGACATACCCGAGGGTTTGGTGTACTCTCTAATGGTACAACAACCTTCAGAAGAGTCGCATATGTTGAAGGGTTGAAACATAATCTTCTAAGCATCAGTCAGCTTTGCGACAAGGATAACAAAGTAATCTTTACTAAGGAATCCTGCTTTGTCGCTCACAAAAAGGAGAAGATAGCTCTCAGCGGTTATCGTTTGGAAAATGTTTGTGTAATAAACATGGACTCAGCAACCACTGAGAACTCCTGCTTCTTCTCAAAAGCCTCATCTGATGTCAACTGGCTATGGCATAAGAGGCTCTCTCATCTCAACTTCAAGACACTGAACACTCTTTCTTCAAAAGAGTTAGTCACTGGTCTACCTCAGCACTCATACGCCAAAGAATCCTTATGTTCAGCGTGTGAGAAAGGCAAGCAGACCAAAGCAAGCTTTAAGTCAAAGCAAGTTTCCTCAGTGTCATCTCCTCTACAACTTCTCCATATGGATTTGTTTGGCCCTGTTAACAAACAATCCATCGCTGGAAAGAAATATACATTGGTCATAGTTGATGAATTCTCTCGCTATACATGGGTAATGTTTCTCCGTTCTAAGAGTGACACACCTGAAGAACTCATCACCTTTGTCAGGAAAATGGAAACCTTGAACAACTTGACCGTTCGCTCAATAAGGAGTGATCATGGGACTGAATTCAAAAATAGTTCTCTTGATTCCTTCTTTAAGAGTAAGGGTATTTATCACAACTTTTCTTCAGTGAGAACACCGCAACAAAACGGAGTCGCTGAAAGAAGAAATAGAACTATTATTGAAGCTGCACGTTCAATGTTCAGCGATTCTCATCTGCCTACTCAGTTTTGGGCAGAAGCTGTCAACACTGCTTGTTTAACGCAAAACATGTCACTGATAGTCAAAAGATTTAATAAAACAGCCTATGAACTTTTTCATGGGAGAAAGCCTTCAATTAGCTTTCTTCACATCTTTGGATGTCAGTGTTTCATACTGAACAACAGTGATGTCCTTGGAAAGTTTGATCCTAAGGCTGATGATGGAATCTTTCTTGGATACTCCTCAGTCTAAAAAGCCTTCAGAGTCTTCAATCGAAGAAGACAAACTGTTGAAGAACCTATTCACGTCACTTTTGACGAATCCCGTTCAGCGAATTCTCGACCTTCTGCTGATACTGAAGAACTGAATCAATGGATGTTTTCTCATCTTGGTGATTCAGAAGATATTCCCACTCCTCATACTCATACCGTTGAAGATGATGGTCCTACTATCATCCCAAACATGCAGAATAGTGAAGCTGAAACTTCATGGGTCTCAGTTGTTCCCTAAAACACTATGCCTGCTTCTGAACCAAATGTCTCAGACATTCCATCTACTTCTCAGCAATCAGTAAATGAGATAACATCTGCACCTACTCCTCTCTTGGCTGATATTCCAGAAGTTGCTGAAGCCTCATCTTCAGCTCCTCCAGTTCAATTTGAGTCAGCGACTTATGCTCCGGCTCAGCGATGGGCTGTAAATCACCCAATTGATCAAATCCTTGGTGATCCAAACGCTGGTGTTCAGACTCGACGAAGTGCAGGTAATATTTGTTTATTTGTTAACTTTATTTCTCTGATTGAACCAAAGAAAATATATGATGCCCTCAAAGATCCAAACTGGGTCAGCGCCATGCAAGAAGAGCTGACTGAATTCGAAAGAAACAAAGTTTGGAATCTTGTTCGAAGACCAACTGACAAGACAGTGATAGGCACTAAATGGGTCTATCGAAACAAGTTGGACGAACATGGAACTGTAACCCACAACAAGGCTCGACTTGTTGCTCAGGGATACAGACAAGAGGAAGGCATAGACTACGACGAAACATTTTCTCCAGTAGCAAGACTAGAATCTATTCGTCTATTCTTAGCTTACGCTGTACACAAAGACTTCAAAGTATATCAAATGGATGTTAAGTCAGCATTTCTCAATGGAAAGCTGAATGAAGAAGTCTATGTGGAACAACCTCCAAGATTCTCAGATCCTAAGCGTCCAGGTTATGTTTATAAACTGGATAAGGCACTTTATGGATTAAAGCAAGCTCCACGTGCATGGTATGACACTCTATCCTCTTATATCCTAATTGAAAATTTTGAGCAAGGTAAAATCGACAAAACTCTATTTTTCAGAATAGTGAAAGGTTATATCATTCTTGTTCAGATATATGTTGATGACATTATATTTGGTTCTACTAACCCTGATCTTTGTACTCATTTCTCTGAAAGAATGAAAGAAGAGTATAAAATGAGTATGATGGGTGAGCTAACATATTTCCTTGGTCTTCAGATAAAACAAAATGAAAAAGGAACTTTCATTAATCAGGGAAAGTATGTTAAAGATATGTTGAAGAACTTCGATTTAACTCAGAGTTCAGCTATGAAAACCCCTATGGCACCTCCGCTGACACTAAACAAGGATTCAAATGGAATATTTGTTAATGTCACGCTGTACCGTGGGATGATCGGCTCTCTCTTGTATCTTACAGCTAGCCGACCCGATATTATGTACGCAACCTGTTTGTGTGCACGATATCAAGCTGAACCTAAGGAATCTCATATGATCGCTGTAAAGCAAATCTTTCGTTACCTTAAGGGTACTATGAACCTAGGTCTTTGGTATCCCAAAGACTCAGGGTTTGATCTAATCGCCTATTCAGATAGTAATTTTGCATATTGCAAATTGGATAGGAAAAGCATCACAGGAGGCTGTCAGCTCCTGGGTGGAAATCTGGTGAGTTGGACAAGTAAAAAGCAAAACTCAGTGTCCACCTCAACTGCTGAGGCTGAGTATGTAGCCGCTGGAAGCTGTTGTTCTCAGGTCTTGTGGAAGAGAAATCAACTACTAGACTATGACCTTCAGCTCTCGAAAATTCCAATCTATTGCGACATCACAAGTGCCATCGCTATAGCCAACAATCCGGTGCTACACTCAAAGACCAAACATATCGAAATCATGTATCATTTTATCAGAGATCATGTGATGAATGGTGATATAGAACTTCATTTTATTCCAACTGACTATCAGTTAGCTGATCTGTTCACCAAACCTCTTGATGAGACAAGATTCAACTTTCTCATCAGCGAGCTTGGAATGCTGAACTTTGAAGAGTAAAATCTTCAGTGGTTCACATTTGATCAGCGAAAGGATAAAACAATTATATAACCCATTCTATCATTCTCTCTGAACATAATTGATTCGCTGATATCAAGGTATGTTTTCTCTCTTGCTCGTTGACGTTCGCATGTGAATGTAAGATTTCAAAACAAATTGCATCGCTGAATATCTCTTCCTTAACAGCGATACTTTGAAATTTCTTAAACTAACACTGATATTTCTATTCAGTGCTTCATGTTTTTCAAAATAGTCCCTGAGCTTTCAAAACCTCAGAGACATCCTAAAATATGAAAGGACGTTTGTGACATCATCACAACGGATAAACCCTGGCACGTTCTTTTTCTGACACACGTTTGCACGTTTCGTTTACCATCCAATCAAATGCAAACACGTGTCCATGTCATGATGAAAAACTTTCCCGCTCGAGTTTTTCTCTCTCTCAAATCTCACTATATAAACTATTTCGAGTTTATATTTTTCCTTTACGCGAACTTCTTATCCAAGCAAGAAAAGATTTAATGTTGCTTATTTCCAGAAAACTGTTCATCTCCTTCTTCGATTACCAGGTTAATATTCTTATTATTCACCTGCATAACTTGTTTCTGATCTTCTTATTGCTTTTAACAGATCAAACAAAAGAAACCTTTTCTAAAATGAAATCATTTCTTTCATGGTTTTATGAACACAACCTTTTCATGGTTGTTCTTCAAGTTTAAAACTCAAAATCTTAAACTTGTTCTTCATTCGTTTTTCCAGAATCCTTATCTAAAGGAAAATGGAAAACAAGACTTTTACTGGGTTTGTTTTTCTTTTTAAAAACAAGAAAACCCTAATCTTCATTAAGACATTTATGTCTGAATGAAATGGACGAAAATCGGAAAACATCTTATTGGAAAATCTTTCACATTAAGACTATTCTTTATCTATGTTCATGGTTGATATGTTAAACAGAAATGGCATCTTCTACTCCTACTCCTACCGCTGAGAAGTCCACGGCTGCAAAGAAACTGACTCTCGTCAAAGCTCCTCAGGTCAAGTTCAAGCTTGAGGAAATCGATTTTTCAAAATCGAACAACCTTCATGCGCTTTTCGAGTTTCCTCCTCGAAAGCAAGTCACACAACTGGATGATGTTGTGAACTACCTCAAAACATGTTGCTTATCTACAACACTGACTATTACACCCCATGCTCATCAATTCCTACTATCTCAGTTCTGGTATACTGCCAGAAGAGCTCAGGTACCCCATGCCAAAGACCCAACGAAGATCGTTGACTCTATTCTGTGTGACACAAAATTTGGCACCACCAAAATCAACCCTGCTATTATTAGGAAAGCACTGAGTCTACCTACCTCTACTAAAAAAAACCGCTTTGTCCCTCTCCCAAACCACAAAAACCATGCTGATAGGGAAGCCATCACTGCATTCTTCGATGCAATGGGTTACGCATGGGACAATGGAAGGGACAAGAAGCCTGAGAAGAAACTGACCTTGATCAAGAAGTCCAAAATGCCCAGCGAGATGAACTTCATCTTCGCACATCTGATAAGCTGCATGACAGCGAAGAGTGGTTCCTCTGATCAAGCTGCTCAACCTCAGCAAGTAATGGGCTATGCATTGCTGAAAGGTATAAATGTTGATTGGGCCTCAATCATCTATGACGACCTTGCGTTCAGAGTGGATATGGCTGAAAGACCTTCATGGGTTCCTTATCCCAGATTCATCAGCGTCGTCTTTCAACAAGGACTTGGCGAGAGGTACCCAACAGAGGGTGATCTGAGACTCTCTCAGGTTGGCCCTAAGGTGCTCCACTTCAAGCCGCTGGAAAACGAGGTACGTCTTTCTACTCTCTTATCTCTTCTCAATCCTCCTTCTTCTACTCCTACAGCTCATTCAGTGGAAATCCCCACCGCTGATACCCACGCTGCACCCTCCACTCCTTCTCGAAAAAGGAAACACTCACCTTCCCAACTTGGTTCCAAAAGAATCAAGAAAACCAAGGAGCAACCCCCTAGCATTTAAACGCTGAAGACTCCACAGCTCATCTTGAAGAGCTGATGTAAAGTTCTGTGGTACGCTCTGCCACATCTGATCAAGCCACCCCTTCCATCCCGGCTTCAGCGTCTCTAAACGCTGAAGTTATAAACTTGGAAATGAACCCACCTCCTTCAGCCTCTCTACAGACTGAAGTGATTGATAGCGGATCCAACGCTGAACCTCGCACCCAACCATCATTCTCATCCCTCATTCCTCCTACTCAATCTTTGGTCTCTCCACCAATTTTCCCAACTTTCTCAGGGACACCCTTCATCGTACATGACTCAGCTGCAGACACTCTAAATACGATGATGGATGCAAACTTAGGATCTGCAGGCACCTCCATGCGCCAAGGTACTCTTGAAGGAGACATGGAATATCATTCAGGACACAAAGGGTTCGATAACTTCGCCAACCCGCCTGCAGGTATAAATACAATCCAAAACACTCCTCTCTCTCTACCCCAAACTTCTGAGCTTTCCTCTGTTTATAAGTTAATAACTGTTTCAGGTCCTAATTTAGGGGATATCAACACCTCCCTGAAGGCCCTGGAAACAAAGGTGGAAAATTATAACACCATTCTCTCCACGAACTCTTCAGCGGTTACAGACGCTGGAGAGAAACTCAAAAAGTTGACCGAGATCTTTGATACGAAAGCCTCCAAAACTGATCTGGAGAAGGTGGATGGTAGCATTACTCAATTTGCTACCAGCCTCGCTGAAAATTCAACCGCAACCACCTCTCTTTCAACAAACTTCGCCACTCTGTCCAATGAAGTCACATCATTGAAGACAGAGGTTGGTTCTCTAAAGGGTGAAGTCTCCACGATCAAGGTTGAGGTCTCCGCCGTCAAAGAAATTGTTCAGAAAGTACTCGATCGCCTGAACGCCCCAACTTCTCATTTTACTCAGGTCGATCGCGAAGCTCTTCAAAAGATCAATCATGCTATAATTGGCCTGGAAGTCAGATTAGCAAAGATTGAGAACTGTGTTGGGATCTCTGGCCTAGAAGACAGGGACCAAATACACAATGTTGCTGCTGAACAATCTGTTACCTCCCCCAACCATAATGTGGAAGAGGGGGAGAAGACTAAAGAACACCTTCCCCATAATGCTGAGGGGGAGGGTATTGAAACTGCTGCTGCTACTTCTACTTCACAACCTCAGGGAGTTGAACCTGAAGAACAGCTGCTCTCTCACAAAAACAGACCTTCCTTGGCTCCTCAAAAGCTAAGTGAAGAGGATCAAGAAAAGAGAGATGCAATGATCAAACAGCTTGAAGATCGGCGAATCATTCTTCCTCGTGACAAAATCCCTGCTCCCACAAAGTTCAGGATATCAAGGAAAGAATACGAGGATCATTTAAGAGCTGAAAGATTACTCGCCAAAAAGAAGGAAGCTGAAGAAAAAGAAAAGGCTCTCACCATCCAGCTTGTCCAACAATCGGTGAAAGACCCCGCACTGAAAAGAACTCCCATTGATGTCCAACGTCAGCTATGGGATGATGCCCAAAGGATCGTTGAAGAAAAGACTAAAGTATCTGATTCGACTTTGGAATGGTGTAAATAAATGCTGAACTATCGATCTCGACCATCCAAAATCATCAAGGTAAATATCAGAGGAAGACTGTTTGTAGACGTTCCTGTTGTTGAAGTTGACGTATTCAGAGAAGACAAAACCAAACAAACCTTCTATGCTGCTACTTTAAAGAAATTTGGTTTCTCTGAATGGTTGGAAGTGAAATTAGCCATTCAGCGATCTCGCTCAAAGTTCAAGATCCATGTCACAAAAATTTTAAATTCTCAGATCGACTTGGTTTCTTCTGCTGTGGATATTCCTCCTTCCACTCTTCTTCCTCCTCAACAAAGAACAACCTCTGTAAAGGAAAAGAAAACCTAAGACTCAGGTCCTCCTATACGGAATGAAACAGGTATTGGTTTCTCTCGTGCTGAAGTTCTTGGTCCTGATGCTGACCTCTCAGCGCTTGACACCTCCCTACCACCTGGTGAAACTTTCATCCCTGGCAAAGTCCTAAGTGATCCCTATGGTATATTCTTTCTAGACTGCCATGGAAATCAACACTTTCAACGCATCTCTGAGCTTCCAATCACTCCCATCGAACAGCTCAGAGACCTCATATACTGGTGTGAAGTTAGACGCGACATTCAAGCACGTCACCTCAAGCCCCTGATCTTTGAAGAAGTAAAGAACAAAAAAGATCAAGGTGTAACTGTCCCTGACTGGATGATTCCTACATCAAAGACCCTCGATGAACTTCTCATCAAGGAAGAACCTTTTGACGGATAGGATCGCCTTGTAATTCTTTCTATCCTTATCTGTATACATCTTCCGTACTTGTAATTTTATTTGTTGTACTTGTAATTTTTCCACTTCCCTCTGTAATCTTTACGAAGTTTAAAGAAAAATTTCAGCGAAAGTACTTTACTCCATCAGTACTGAAAAGATCCCAGAAAACAGTAAAAGGGACAAATATTTTATGAGTTCTTTTTATCCTTATGTTTTCATTAAATAGCAATTTTCTCTGTTGCTATGTCATAATCAAATAGGGGGAGATTGTTGATCCAAACCCTCAGTGATTTGATAATGACCCTCTCTTAAACACTTAGTGAAAATTGTTAGTAAACAAGATGTATTAGAGTTTCACTATCGCTGATAAGTACTAAGACTTTACAGTACCACTGATAGGAACTCTCACTCTTTATAGTAGATATTCAGCGAACACTGTTCATCATCTTATAGCTCTGAGCATGTTCAGTTCTATTGATGATCGCTGGTAGTTTAGTTTGTTTACTTATGATCTCTGAAGACAAGTTTCACGTCAACCAAAGTTCTACGCTGAAGTCGAAGATCAAGCTCAAGAACCAGCGACAAGTCTACTCATGAACTGATGCGGATATCAGCGAATCAAGACCTGTCCATTCAACGTGAAGTATCAAGAAGAAGACTTCAGCAATCGCTGAACTTTATCATTCGCTGATAAAGATCTAACTCAACGAAAGCTGATCATGAAGTCTCCCTGCATGTTACTATTGTCTTACCTCCCTTGTACGTCTCCGTACGAACTGTCAGAACGGACATCCCTTTTGTCTGTAATCGTACAACAACTCTGATTCTACACTGTGCACCATGCGGCTACTAAGGTTGTCTACAAAGGTCAATGACATGCAACCACTAAGCTGCTGCCACGTGTAAAGCCATACTGCCATGCATTAAATGCATGCAGTATATAAGAAGAACCTTACTTCAGTTTTGAAGTGTGCTCGGACCATCTTCTTATTTCTCTCTTATTGTTAAGTTATTATTCGTAATTTCTTTAACTCTTTCTAGTGCAAGAAACTTAGTGTTTCTCAAGACTTGTTTAGATTAGGTTTATCCTTAATCTTGTTCCGCAACAAGTTGTAAATTGTCTTGATTTATCAATAAACAATTTAGAAAAGTAAAAACGTGTGTTTGTATTCAACCCCCCCCCCCCTTCTACAAACTTGTATAGCCCTTCGGGACCAACAGTTTGAACTGGAAAACCTTATTATATGGGGTATGTGCATATGTATATATTAACCTTGTTGAAATCAACAGAATGGCAAGTGGTACTCGACGTACAAATAGGGAGGAAGAAGGAAACCCTAGTAGAACTAATCCAACAGTCGGGACAAGGGGAAGAGGGGGAGAAAGAGGCAGGGGCAGAACTGGAGGCAGAGTTCAGCCGCGGGGTAATGAATTTGTTACAAGAAACGACTTGGCGGCTGAAATGGGAAGACTGCAAGCAAGTATACAGGCTATGTTCGACCGAACTCGTAATACTGAAACTGCAATACCAGATCCTAATCTGGAAGACGAGATGCCCATTACACCAACTGTCATACCGGTGCCAAGGAAGTGTGATTACAAGATGTTCTTAAGCTGCAAACCTCCAACCTACGCAGGAGAAAGAGATCCAGTGGAGGCCATGAGGTGGCTAAAAGAGATAGAAGTTGTCTTCAAGACTAGCAAGTGCGATGAAGAAGATAGAGTGCTATACGGAACCGCGATGTTGAAAGCAGATGCTCTATATTGGTGGGAAGCTCTCATTACCTATAGAGGATCTGATGTATATTCTACTTTTTCTTGGGACGAATTCACAACAGCTTTCAAAAGACAGTTTTGTCCTCAAGCAGCAGTTAGACAACTGGAAGAGGAATTTATGAATCTGCAACAGGGTAGTTTATCGGTTAGGGATTATACTGCTCGTTTCCTGGAGAAGTCTCGTTTCGCAGAGTACTATGTTGCCACGGAGGCACTGAAGATGGAAAGGTTTATCTTCGGGTTAAAGTCAGAAATCCGAAGTCTAGTGATTGCAAAGGGACCGGAAACCTTCTCAGCCGCAGTAGATGCCGCGGAAAATGTGGAACGGGATAGAGGAAGAGATGATGGTGATAAGAGTACTGGGAAAAAAAATGGGAAGGACCACAGTATGATCCAAAGAAGTCCAGATTTCAGATATTTGATAGTCGTACACCTTTCAGACCAGCTGAAAGACCTTGTCCAAAATGCAATCGTATTCATCAAGGAAATTGTCAAGTTGATCCTCGAGTTTGTTACAGGTGTGGAAGACCGGCCATATTGCTAAAGACTTTCTGGTAACTCGATTTTGTTTCACATGCAATTCTCCTGATCACATTCAGTCTGATTGTCCACGGGGGAGAGTACAGCAGGGTGGTACGTCAGTGAGACCAACGGGTGTTAGACCGGTAGTACCAAGACCAGAGTTACCAAGATCTAGGGGTCGTGCCTTTCAGATGACAGCACAACAAGCGGAGGAAACTCCTGATGTGGTTACAGGTACATTCTTAATAAACTCTACACGTGCTAAGGTGTTATTTGACTCCGGTGCAAACCGATCGTTTGTTTCTCCTTCCATTGTTGTTTTTATGCATTTAAAGCCTAAAGTGTTAGACCATGCTTTATTGGTAGATACTGCAAATGATAATCAAGTATCGGTTAAAGAGGTATTTGATAGTTGTGTGATAAATATAGATGGGTGTGGAGTACCTATCCAGTTGTTTCCTATAGCTTTGATCGAGTTTGATGTGGTAGTGGGAATGGATTGGTTAGCCAAAAATCAGGCTAGTATAGTTTGCGATAAGAAGTTGATTAATGTTGTCTTACCTGAGAAGGGACACGTAGTGATTTATGGTGACCGTAGAAATCATCAGTCTTGCCTTATCTCTATGATGAAAGCTCGTAAGTGTGTTAATAAAGGTTGTCCGAGTTACTTAGCTTATGTGATAGATACTAAGCTAGAAAAGAATAAGTTGGAAGATATTCCTGTTGTTAGTGAATTTCCAGAAGTTTTCCCAGAAGATTTGAATAGTCTTCCGCCCGTTAGACAAGTAGAGTTTGGCATAGATCTGATTCCTGGAGCCGCTCCTGTTGCTCGTGCACCGTATCGTTTGGCACCTCCAGAGATGAAAGAAATGATGACGCAACTGCAAGATCTATCCGATAAGGGCTTCATCAGACCCAGTTCTTCACCGTGGGGTGCACCAGTTCTGTTTGTGAAAAAGAAGGATGGTTCGATGAGGATGTGCATTGATTATCGGGAACTGAATAAGCGCACGATCAAGAACAAGTATCCGCTCCCCAGAATTGATGACTTCTTCGATCAATTAGTTGGAGCTTGTTATTTCTCCAAGATTGATCTAAGATCTGGTTATCACCAACTGAAGGTTGAAGAAGAAGACGTTCTGAAAACTGCTTTCCACACAAGGTATGGCCACTACGAATTCTTAGTGATGCCCTTCGGTCTGACGAATGCCCCAGCTGCTTTTATGGATTTAATGAATCGGGTATGTAAGTCGTATCTCGATAAATTTGTTATTGTGTTTATCGATGATATCCTTATCTACTCCCGATCCAAAGAAGAGCACGCACAACATCTTCGTTTGATTCTGGAATTATTGAAAAAGGAACAATTGTATGCTAAATTTTCTAAATGTGAATTCTGGCTACGGGAAGTTCAATTTCTGGGGCATGTAGTTTCCGAGAAAGGCATCCAAGTTGATCCGACGAAAGTAGAAGCAATTGAAAAGTGGGAACCGCCGAGAACGCCAACGGAAGTACGAAGTTTTCTGGGTTTAGCCGGCTAGTATCGAAAGTTTATACAAGACTTCTCTCGTATCGCTACACCTTTGACCAAGCTGACCCGAAAGAATATAAAGTTCGACTGGAAAGCAGAACAGGATGTAGCATTCCGAATATTGAAAGAGAAACTCTGTAGCGCGCCGATACTGTCACTACCTGAAGGTTCCAACAACTTCGTTGTTTACAGTGATGCTTCCAAACTAGGATTGAGATGTGTACTAATGCAGCGTGGGAAAGTTATAGCTTATGCTTCTCGTCAACTGAAGGATCATGAACGGCAATATCCTACACACGACATGGAACTTACAGCAGTTGTTTTCGCGCTAAAGATTTGGAGACATTATTTATACGGTTCTAAGTGTCAAATTTATACCGATCATAAGAGTCTCCAACATCTTTTCAATCAGCAGGAATTAAATATGAGGCAAAGAAGATGGTTAGAGCTGGTGAATGACTACGACTGTGAAATTCTTTATCATCCGGGAAAGGCGAATGTGGTAGCTGATGCACTGAGTCGTCAAGAAAGGAGTGGAACAATAAAAGCCATTGCACTACGAGTTGAACTCCTACCTAACATCTTTGACGAATTGAAGAAGTGTCAAGTAGAAGCTTTTCAAGAGGAAAACTTGAAACCAGAACGGTTAGTAGGAATATCAACAACACTTATAACAGATGATCGTGGGTTACTGTGTCTGGGAAACAGAATTTGGGTGCCTCGTTTGGGTGGTTTACGTGATCGGGTACTACAAGAAGCTCATCAATCTCGTTTTTCTATTCATCCAAGTACGAATAAGATGTATAAGGATCTACGACAATTTTACTGGTGGCCGGGAATGAAAAGAAGTATCGCCCAACATGTGGAAGGTTGTACCACTTGTAAGAAAGTAAAGATTGAACATCAAAAGCCTTTTGGTCAGTTACAATGGTTGGAAATACCAATGTGGAAATGGGATTAGATTACTACAGATTTCATCACGAAGTTACCAAGAACTCCGAAAGGGTTTGACGCTATTTGGGTAATCATTGACAGGTTGACAAAGTCTGCTCACTTTCTACCGATAAAAGAAACCTATCCGTTAGAAAGACTAGCCAAATTGTACATCGACGAAATAGTAACTCGACATGGAGTTCCAATCTCGATTATCTCTGATCGTGATAGTCGTTTTACTTCAAGATTTTGGAGAAGTTTTCAAAAAGAAATGGGAACCCAGATAAAACTAAGTACAGCGTATCATCCTCAAACTGACGATCAGAGTGAACGAACGATTCAGACTTTGGAAGATATGTTACGGGCCTGCATTGTTGATTTTGGGGGATCGTGGGATAAGCATTTGCCGTTGATTGAATTTGCCTACAATAACAGTTATCATACCAGCATACAAGCGGCACCGTTCGAAGTTCTGTATGGTAGAAAATGTCGAACTCCTCTATGTTGGAACGAAGTGGGAGAGAAACAATTAGCAGGGCCAGATATAGTTCAGTTGACCGCGGATAAGATTACTCAGATTCGGGAAAGATTGAAAGTAGCTCAAGACAGACTGAAAAGCTACGCTGACCGACGCCGAAAACCGTTAGAATTTCAAGTTGGAGATTTCGTAATGTTAAAAGTCTCGCCTTGGAAAAGAGTCATTCGATTTGGGAAACAAGGTAAACTGAGCCCAAGGTACATTGGATCGTTTGCAATTACAGAAAGAATCGGAGAAGTAGCTTACAGGTTAGATCTCCCGGCAGAGTTAAGCAGTATCCATAACGCTTTTCACGTATCAATTTTCCGAAAGTGTTTAGTTACGCCAGAGCAGGCAGTTTCTTTACCAGATATACAAGTTGATGAAAAGATGAATTACGTAGAGGAACCTGAAGCCATTGTAGACAGTAAAGTCAAAGTCTTGCGAAGTGGTAAGGAGACCAAGCAAGTAAAAGTTCAGTGGCGACATCATAAAGGGCAGGATGCTACTTGGGAATCGGAATCAGAAATGAGAACTAAGTACCCGTACCTCTTTGCCTAACCGAATTCCGGGACAAAATTCTTTTAAATGGGAGATGATGTAATACCCCGGGTAAGTTCGTTAGTTAAATTCTTTTTCCGTTAAATTTAGTTAACTTTAAAGTTGGATGTTTAGGGTAAGATTGAGTTAATTTAAAAGTTTAGGGGTGTTTGGGTCATTATTGAATAGTTTAAGCTAAGATTGTAATTTAGGTCTAAAATATATATACCCTTTTTTATTCCAGATATTTTCAAACAGAAAATATCCAGATATTGTGAGTGTGTGTGTGTGTGTTTTAGGAAGAAAGGAAGAAGAAAAAGAAGAGAAAGGTTAAGGCTACAAATAGGAATCATTGGAAGTGATTTGAGGTATGTTCCTTTACAATTTATGTGTGTAATTGTTAGTAGTAAATTCCTATCGGTTTAGATTTCGCAAGTTTTTGATTTGTAGCAAATTAATCGATTTTTAGGTAAAAATTGGATAAACCGACAGTGGTTTCCGGACACAATTTGAATGTGTCCGGTAGTATTTTTGATAGTGTCCGGTAGTCCCTTTTCGATGGTGTCCGGACGAGTCTCATCCGGTAAGTTCCTCTTTTCATTAAGTTTCCGGTTGAAATTAGATACCGGATGGTGTCCGGATTACTTTGGTTTCCGGATGTCGTCCGGATTGTTTGTGTTGTCCGGAAAGTTGTATTGTTCGGATTGTATAGGTTGTCCGGAAAGTTGTGTTGTCTGGATAGTATTGTAGTATCCGGAAACTTTAGTTGTTTGGTCATTTTTGAGATTTCAGATACTTTTTGAGTATCCAGTAGCTTTGTGTTTTGTCGACTCTTGGATAGAGTATGTATGAGGACTAGAAATATTGTTGACTCGACTTAAGTTCGGGTTTAGGGGAAACATTTGAGGATAAGAGTTAGATATATTTATCTAGAGTTCTTAGCCTTAGTAAGTCTTATGTGTTCCATTTGGTAAAGAGATGTTTGTATCTAATTGTTTCAGATTCTGTGAATTTGGGGTGAAAGTTGAATCGTTTTGAGAAAAGCTTGGGAGCGTTTTGATAAGCAAACAGGTGAGTTTTACTTTAAAATGTTTTCAAACTGGAATTCATATATGTGGATTGACAATGTGATAATTGGTGTAATTATGTGCATATGTATAAAGTATGATATATTGAAGTGTATATTATATTTATACAAGTATTACACTACACGAGAGCACGTTGGCCGGGCTTAGGACCGGTGGAGTTGGTTGTACGGAGGGACAGTGGTGTTGGCTGTATTTTAGTACAACGGAGTATATTATTAGTTGGCTCGCAACCATCTAATATGGCCATGGAAATGAGACAGGAAAGTACACAATGCACGAGTCATAATTGGTATTTATATTTGAATGATGTATATGGTGTTTGTGCAAATGGTTTTGAACTAACAGAGATTTTCTCACTTAGACCACTAGGTCTAACCCTCATTTTGTTTTAAAATATGTATTCCAGGTCGGGGAACAAGTAAGAGCAAGTGAAAAGGGTAATCCGGGACTAGCCTTGGAAGATTTATGTTTTTGAAGACTATGACGTATTTTGTAGTTACAACTTTGTTATTAGTCATGATGTAAATTAATCAGCAAAAAGTTTGTAATGAAGTATCTACTATGATTGTAAAGACTAAGGGACCGTACATGTTATATGATGTACCTTTTGTTATGTAACGATGTTATGCAATATATGATATTTGATGTATGTTTGAGAACCGGGTTGTTACATCCCCACGTCCCAAGCTGAAAATACTTTCTCATTACTAAACATAACCAAACGGTTGCACTAAAATTCTAACTTAAGGCTTTCGACCAAATCACCTCGAACTGACACCAGTGTTTGTTGTTACTACACATTCTTTGATCTTCAACTATTACCTTCTCGGATAATCCTTTCACTCATAGGAACAATTCTCAATCATTAAAGATTTCGCATCTACTACCCCACATTTTGATTAACCCATCCATCATCTTCTTTAACATACAGCGATTTCAAGAATATACTTACTTAGCGACTCACATAGCCAGAAAAACGCTTGGTCTCTCCTTTGGGCAAGCACCCATTACTGCTCTGACATTCTACTCCGATAATAGACGTATCATACTGCCACTTACAACTACGTGTTCCAACCACTTGTTTAACAATTCGCACACCTTATCCGAAATTCCGAAAAAGGCTTCCCTCCAATGCTTCATCTTTCTAACATCAAGTTACTACAACACTAACTGGCACATTTATCTTGGCAATTATTGCCACTACATGACCGTACATTCCTCACCCATAACATCACACTGCAGACCAAATCTCTCATGGCCATCCATACACAATTTAAACTCGCCTTCAAATTTACCCGCATAAAAATCGAACCTATCTGGCTACTTTGTCCTTTCTCACTCTAGTTCAACTATAACTCCCTAGTTCCCACTTAGCTCAAATGTAATCGTTCTTGCTGGCTCTCTACGATCCGAGCCCTTACATAAACAGGGCACTATCCCTCACTGGACGATAAAATTTACACACTCGCTCCGTTCGTGCTACATGCCTTATCCTTCTACGAACCATCCATACCTCGTAAGTAGAACGCTTATCCAAAACAGCAGTCTCTTACTAACTTAACACCTCTACAAGGCGTTCTATCAACTTTCACTCTCCTGGTTCAAGTCTTCGGCCTCAGCCAACTTACAACGCTGCCGACTTCAACATCAAAAGTCAATTTGTAACTACTTCTTAACCTATTCTTTAACATGGGTTCCTTACGGAACCTATTCCTTCCAACTCATCATAATCAACTTCATAATTCGTCGCCCTTATTTCAAAACTTACTCATGTAACATCAATATTACAAGCTCACCTCAAAACTCATATCCCACACCGAGGACTTTTCATTTCTGCCTCACAACACTACTCATAACGAGTTGCTAAAATCAACACCTTGATGACTTCTAGTCCTTCCCCCGGACACCATCGTCCCTCGGCAACTGTATTCCCAGTCACCGAGCAAGGGTACAGACCCTCATACACCCGACACTATAATCCATTCCCGACTCTTCCTCTGTCCAACTCTCCTCTTGAACACATATACCAAAACTACATACGTTCTCCCCTGACTTGTCCAACACCTCTCCGCTCTCGGAGTTCCTCCTTAGCTTAAAATGTAATACTCTACGACCTAGTGAGTTCATAGCCTTCATGCATGACAATACAGTAAATAAATCTTTTCGCACATTTCATCATTTTAAATAAACAAGATTTGGAAAACACTTGGGTACCCATGACCCCATCACTCTTATAACTTCAGCGCCCTGCACAACGATTCGAGAATCGTTTGCATGCATCTTTCCATGAACCTTAATCTTACTCAATTCCGAACGATGTTATTACGACAGTAATACGTTGAATGAAAATCCTTTCATACTACACAATTCCGAAAGAAATTACCGACACCAAATAAACTAGTCGGTTCTCACACTCTTTTATATGATATCAACAGGTTAAAACTCATTTTGATTGTAAAAGTTTAGCTGGAAAACGTTTCCTCGACCTTTTTGTAACAATTTAACTTATCATGAAAAAGCGTGAAATACTTTGCAAATCGTTAAGTTCAAAATTTCATTGTGCAATGTGAATGAAATCACATTTTCTTTAAACATACGCTTGCACATTCTGACTCCTTTTCGATCAAAATTGATATTTACACCTTTAACTTAAATCGTGAAAATTTTCATGTCACATTTAGAAAAGCTATGCATGAAACTCTACTTGCAATTGAAGGCTACTCACCCTAACAAGGTCCACTGCTTTACTCACGCAACTTATCCTTGACACTCTTCCTTCGACCCATGGTCACCCTCTCGGTCATGCAATAACTTGTTGTACATGCGTTCCACATCTCACTTACTCAACCATTTCACACTATTCTCGTTTGATCAACTATCTCACTTTCTCCTTCTACATACTTTCAATTCACTAAAGGTATCTTATTTCATTTATTCTGCCATTGAAAAGCTCGACTAAGAAGTCAGGGCTCCATTGACACTTTCAAGATTTCGACACTGTCCTTCCTTATCACCCGAACTGATCTACTTCGCAATCTCTTGAACTGGGACTCTCCTGAAACAGGAGTCTTACTCAAACTCAACATACATCCTCTTCGAATCCACGAAGAGCTACCTCTAGACGACTCGTAACATTCTATACAACATTTCCTCTCTTTGGTGTATACATACATCACATCATATATGATCTTACATGACACTCCCCAAACAATGGAGCTCGGTCTATCCCTCAGGGATCCTGCTGACCTATTCCTCAACGTTCTCCCAGCCATAGCGCTAAACTGAAAGAAACCGTTAATTAAACCTTGCTAGACATGACACAACAAATTTGCTATAAGTAAGGTATTGTAAGCACGCACATGTACCTGTAAGTTCGTAATTACACTGGCCAGGTGTAATCCCAAACTTACCTTACACGTTTGTCCTTGGCACCTTATTCCTAAGCGCATTTATAGTGATCGTTCCTAGAGGCAATCCTATGTCTCGGCTGTGTTCCTCATCTTACAGTTTAAGTTTAGGCCCGACTGGTCACCTAAATCCCTTAAACTAGGGCTCTGATATCATTTGTAACATCCCAAAATCATAACATGCATTAACATAGATTAAGCATTCGAATTACATAAATAACTTGTCTTTAAAACATCATCAACCTATACTAATCAAAACTTGACAGCGGAAGTCTCTAATCCACAGCCGAGAGCTCTATCTATAGCCATCATAATCAAAGTCTTGGAGTCGCTCTAAGCTCCATATCCTTCTTCTTGCGATCTCTTAGTTCTTACTAGAAGAACCCGTAACACGCTTACCTGAAAATGGTTTAGTTTTTGAAAAACGAGGGTTAGACCAAAAGGTCTAGTGAATTCCCTCCATAAAACATTTATCCCGGTATAAAATCATTTCATTTAAAACAGTTCACATTCTTCACATAAACATCATCCAAGGTTTAACACAGGGTTCAGGGATCGCATAAGCTACCACGATCGGGGACTAACGTACACCCTTTCGGCTACACCGGAGTCCAAGTGGACCCCCTGTTATCCAAGTAGGAAGGAAACAAATTCCAACCCACAGGCTGAACACATATGCCCAAGGAATTATCAAATCCCAAGGTACCCCGACCCCACTGTGTAAACCGACTCCACATAGCATACACATAACGTTTCGAAATCTCAATTAAGAAAACTTTAAGCATCATTTCATTGGATGAATAAACATGTAGTTCATGGAAAGCATGCATGACATTTATAAAAGAGTTCATGCTCGTAAACGAACCATAATCAGTAAAACATAGTACGTCATAAAAAGGGTTGAGAGAACTCACCTTAGGTCAGTATTGAGCACACCCTTGATATATCTCCAGGCTAAACAAACCGGACACCCAAGGATATCAGAATTGCATCAGATTAGACTGTCCGATCTTAAACGCTATCCGGACACTATGACTTTTCCGGACACCACAACCTTTCCGGACACACGTATCCGGAAGATTGTCCGGACTCTCCCTACATTAACCACATTCTTCGGACGTCTCATCCAGAAACTAGGGCATACCCGGAAACCCTAACACCAGGACACCAATAACAATACCCGGAAACCCCCACTGTCCGGACACTGCTGTCCGGACGGGGCGACGTCCGGAAACCTCTGACTGGACGAACAACCCAATTCCCAAAAGTGATTAAAAACTTAATTTCTGATAAAAGCTCAACTAGGCAAACGTAAGGGTTCACTCACTAGTCACAAACATTCATTTAATCCCCTGATAAACCGTAAAATCGAAGCATTACAACCAAGAACCCCAAATACTCTCTTAAGGGTTGTTTTGAAGAAGAACACTATAAACCCTTATGATTTCATCCCCAGATCTAAGACAAAAGAGAGCAATGAACTTGGATTAAACAGAAGAAACATAATGGATGATTACCTATGCTAATATTTTCCTTGATTAAGAATCCTCTCCACTTTTGCTCTTTCTTCCTTTCTCCTCTTAGCCGCAAAACCACAAGACACAATAATATTGATTTTCTAAATAAATGGTGCCCTAGGGATTTAGGCCCATTTTATACTTCTCAAAAATTGCCAAAAGGTCCCTCAAGTCCAACTTTCAATGCTTAGACTTCGGCCACCAAACTTTCACATTTTCCATAAAAACCGGTTGTTACAGTATAGATCCAACACCAATTTATCTTTGCAATATCTATGTCTGGTTGTATGTAATTTAGTACAGATATATTGCAGTTCCACTTTTGTTCCCTTCTGCCATGGTGTTGCAGAAAAGTGTAATGAAGTTCAACTTGAAGTTGAAATTAGCTTCATCAGTTTCAATTATCCTCTGCTTTAGATCTGTTGGTCGTATGATTCCCTTGGAAAATTGCGATCTCCAGTTGACCAAAATTTGGTTGTCATCATCTAGGTACTTGCATTCAAATATGCTTTTTTCTCCCTTAGGAACACCAAGAATATCATTAATTGATTCTTTAGTTATCAACAATCTGTTTTCTCCCACAATCATCTCCATTGTTTTAGTGTTGAAATTGTGCACAACATAAAACCCAAGTTTTGATGGGATTCCATCCATCTTCATCTCAAGAAGCTCTCTAAAACGCATAGTCTTTGTTTCTTCTCTTGGACGCTGGTTCTTTATCCGTTTATAGACATTTGTTAATATAATTAATGAAACAATATTTTAATATAAATTGTTATCATTATTTATTATGGTTTACATACATAATACCATATCTTTTGTTTGCTCTTGTTGTTTTTCTTGCTTGCTGACAACAAACTTTATTCATGGTATTGTAGTCTTCTTTCCTGTATAACAAATTTGTATATGTAATGAATCAAATAAATTTATAAATTACTAAACCATATGTTGGTATTTTACCTTGTTCATGTTCTTTGCTTGCATCAATACTTTTTGTTGTTGTTGAAGCTTCTTCTTCCCCTATTAATGTAACACCTAGAAAATTCCATAATTATTGCACGTTTATTTTGGAAGGACGTTTAAAATATTTGAGTGTGTTATTTTAGACGTTATGTTATAATTTGATGAGGAAGGGCCAATAGTGTATTAACCAAAGTATTTTGGGCTAATTGTAAAAATTGGAATTTGAAGTATAAGTTATGAGAATCGATCCTTTTAAAGAAATATCGGAATTTGGGGAATTGAAGTCGGTTTCGAGTTCAGGAAAGGAAATCGATTTCTTGAGTTCAACCGGGTATTGATTCAGTAACAAGAAAAGGATTGGAAGTCTGATATAGATTAATACCGACTCTGAGTTCTTATCAAGGTGAGTTCATCTATACTGTTAAATTGTGTTTATCTGCTTCAATAAAATTGAGGATTTGAATTGAAATGGCTTCATAAACTTACTGGTATCTTTATGAAATTTGATACTAAAGAATTGTTTGAACTTTGGTACAAATCGTGCAAATCAGGTCGGTTTATCGAACGAGTCCGGAAGTTGTATTTCCCGGGTGAGTCCGGACTTATATTTTCCGGATGATTCCCTGAATTGGTATTCCGGATACTTTTCTCAGATGGATCCCGGACATGATTTTCGGATGGTTCCCGGACTAGAATTCCGGGTACGTTTTCCGGATATGTATTCCGGATTAGTCCCTGGATTTAGTTTTCCGGAACTCAGGTTTTCCGGATATAATCTGAATGTTTAAGAATTGAAAATAATATATGAATGTAAGCATGAAACTTTATGTTTATAATAGTCGTACGAGGGTCTACATATGTGTAATGGATCTATAAGCACAAGTGTTGCCATGAAAACGTGGAATAGGCATGGTTTAACTGTAATTCATGTTTTGTATTGTTGTCATGAAAACGTGGAATATGCATGGTTTAATTGTAATTCTCGTTTTGTATTGTTGTCGTGAAAACGTGGAATAGGCATGGTTTAATTTTAATTCCCGTTTTGTATTGGGAAATAAGGGATAGGCATGGCTTAATTGTAATCTATATTTCCATACCAAGAAATAGGCATGGATTAATTGTAATTTATTGGAAGTGAGCTGAAATCTAGAATCCTCAGTGATTCGTAGTGGCACTCTTAAACATGAAAATATGACTTACTTGGTGTTCGTCATACTCATGGAATCGGGTATGTTTCCCGTCATCGAAAGATGTTATGTGTACGTTATGGAAATGAAGGAGAGGTTAATTTTATAATTGCTTTGCTTACATATTTAATATTTCAAAGCTTATAAATGTTTTGATTTTAAACTAGATGTTCTCACTAGGCGTAAGCCAAATGTTTCCAAAACTACTATCCTTACCAGGTGCTAGCACGAGCAGGGAATCGAGGGGATGAGCGAAGAGTGGTACATGGATCATAGCTTTTGAAGATGTAATGGAGCGATTAGTTATAAATCGAAGATTTTTGGGAGATCCCGTAGACAACCTTTATAATCTGAACTCGTATGGCTATGGATTAGATTAATAGGTTGCTTATGATATTTCGTTTGTAATTATGAATCTTCGTCACTAATTCTCCATCTATGAATGAAAGTTTTTGGAAGATGTTGTTGTAAACCTTGTCTATTGGTTTAAATTTATTCGATTTTTTAGGGTGTTTCAGTTTGGTATCAGAGTTGTAGTTTAAGTGAACTACTACTATTTTATATATTTCATGTTTATAAAAAATAATCCAAATACATGTTATACTATTATCATTTTACATATTTTATTGCTATATAATATTTTTTGTTGATAGTAGATAAGGTTTTTATTAGATTATGCTTTTTTTCTTTGATTTACATTGTCGCATTGAAAAAAATATATATATCATTCGGTAGATATTGGTTGATAAATGGTCTTTTTATTTTACTTGATAAGTCAATTATTGAGTATTATCGTATGATACAATAATATATTAAAAGCAACGGACAATTAATTTGAGAAAATTATTTGAGAAAGTGTCAAACGAAAAAAATATAAATCCTTATTCGGTTTAACCGGTTACCGAACCGAATAACTCGAAATCGAATAAACCGAAACCGATTAAACTGAACCTTATTTGGTTTGGTTATCGGTTAGTTTTATAAAAACTTAAAAATCGATTAACCCGAACCGAATAAACCGAAAACCGATTTAACCGACTGAATAACACCCATAAAGACGGCCAAAGCAAAATCAGAGGAATTCAAACCTTTCTCGATCGAGCAAATGTCGAGAGACCAGAACACGCAAGCTGATGCTTTAGCTAACCTTGGGTCGACACTCAGAAAAGCGTCGTTCGATAACATCCCCATGATCCATCTTGCAACTCCATCTGTCGAGAATGATAAGGACATCCACGTCCTCCACGACGAAAACGACTGATCGCGCGATATTAAGAATTATCTTATACACGACCAATTACTAGATGATCGAATGGAAGCACGCAAAACCAGATCCAAAGCTTCCAAGTACCTTATGGTCGGCGATAGACTATCGACGATCGTCGACAGGACTAAACTTACGATGCGTTCTTAACAGTGATCAAGTGCAAACCATCCTGAAGGAAATGCACGACTGAGAATGTGGCAATCATTCGAGAGGTCGTAGTCTAGCAAACCGAGTCTCACATCACGACAAGGTTACAATTGGTCGACCTTACAACAAGACGCGATCAGGTACGTCCAAGGTTGTGACGCTTGTCAAAGACACTCAGGTATGTCTCATCAACCCTCAAAACGTTTGTACTCGACTTTAATCCCATGGTCCTTCATAAGATGGGGGATGGATATCTTCGGTAAGCTATGTTAGACCCAAGTATCTGTAATGTAAAAGTATTGAAAATATTATCAAGTCAGAAGACCATCAGAGATGCAGCAGAAGACTTAGAAGAAAAGGCTTCAAGATCAACAGAACTCAACAGAGTTCTGGTGGAACTAACAGAGCTCTGTCAGAAGATCAACAGAAGAACTGTTCACAACCCGAAGACCAACAGAGCTCTGGTCTATGAGCTCTGTTGTAGTGAAGACCTCTGTGATGCCTAAGTCTCGTAAGAAATCCCAAGTGTTAGACAAGTGTCCATACTTTCCACGTATGCCCTAAAATTAGGAGACACACTTTCAACGTGTCATTCTAGGGTACGATAGTACACTGTCTTCACTTTATCAGGGCTATAAATAGAGAGGTAGTGGAACAAACAATTATAAGCTTTGGGAAGAATAGTTTTCCACAATTGTTTAAGCACACACTGCAGCAATCCCGAGCACTACCTCCGTACGATATTGTTCCCTGTGAGATTTCAGGATACACCATTGATCTTGTTCTTGGTGTTATCCATTATCAATATACGAGCAGAGTTTCTTATTTGATCTTGTTATCATTATCCTGTTCTATAATTGATTCTCACTATTACAATATCATTTACACAATCACTCACGTTAATGGCTTTATATTTAAATGCTTTCGCTGTCTATATTACTACCATTAATGTGATACAACGTGAATCTGGGAACCTACAATTGGTATCAGAGCTTGCTTGATTTTCTTAAATCAAACAATCCAATCTACCAAGGTTGATTCATTGTTGTTGATTGTGTGTGCATTTCAAAGCTTCCTATTATACTCTGTTTTACAGTTTAAAGTTTAAAAGTTAATATACCACTGTTTTAAGCTTTCCGGTCTAGATTAAAGATATTATCTATTGTTCATTATTGTTCCATTGGTTACTGTTCACTTACTTTCAGTTTATACTCTTTCTAATCCATTTGAAACTGTTATACCCTGTTTTTCTGAAAAATGGCAAATAACCATATCAACGCTATTTATACTGTTGGTTCTCTGACTAAGCCTCCTACTCTTCTGAGAGATGAATATCCTCAATGGAAGATTAGGATGGTTAACTTCCTTGAGGGGATGTACAGAGATTTAATGCGTTCTGTCATGGATGGACCATTCAAACCCATGGTTTTGGTTCCACGCGTACCCGCAACACAAACTACTGCTGAGATTCCTGCTCACCTTGAACCCAAAACCACCGGATTCACTGATGAAGAGACATTAAAAATGGAAAATGATCTAAAAGCAGTTAGACTTCTGATTATGGCCATTCCTAATGAAATATTTCAAGAACTAGATTCATGTGTTACTGCCAAAGAAATCTGGGATCAACTTCTTAATCAGCTTGAGGGTGGCATCAAAACCCAAAAGAACAGAAGGACCCAATGTATAAATGAATACAACGATTTCAAGGCACTTTCTGAGGAAACCTTACAACAAACCTACAACAGATTCAATGTTTTGATAAACAAATGTAAAAAGTGTGGGGTTGTTAGGTCGAAGGAAGATAACAATGTTTTGTTCCTGAAAAGTCTGAATGATGAATGGTTAAATCTGTCCATGTCTTTACAAGCTAACCAAGATCTAGATGCATGGTCTCTTACCGATGTGTATGGCACTCTGGCCGCACAAGAGAAGGATGTTGTCAAACAAAAGGGCAAATCCACCATTGCAGGACCTATTACGTTAGTCTCTGAATCAAAGAAATCCACAGAAGGAAAGACCAACAGAGAAAGTTCCAGCAGAGGAAAGAAGAAGAAGAGTAAGAGTTTGGTAGCTGAAAGTGATACAGAAGAAAACTCGTCAGATGAAGATGACGATATAAATGCGTTTGCTAAATCTCTTGCATTAATCACTCAACAATTCAACAAGAGATTTGGCAACAGAGCATTCGACAGAAGAGGTAGATATGAGAAAGATGAGAACAGAGCTTATGCTGCACCCCCACAACAGAACCATCACAAGAGAGCTCCGACGGAACAGAGACAGCAACAGAAGTTCAATACTCCTGCTCCACAGAAGGCTGATGCTGCCCAACCCATCAATCAGAATGATGGACGTTGCTTTAGATGCGGCAAACCTGGCCATTTCTCTGCTAACTGTAAAGGAAAACTTGTAAAAGATCAAGATTATTACAAGAATAAATACAAGTACAACTACAGAGAAAGAAGCTATGTTGCTGAGATGGAGAACTGGATCTCTGATTCATCTTCTGATGATGAACCAGAGCAAGCCATTGTTGTTGTGGATGATGGAAGTTTGGAAGTTGATTGGATGACCAGAGGAAGAATAGAAAAGCCCGAAGAAGAAGATGTGGCTCATGCATTTGCCCTGACCGTAACAGAGCCAGACAACATAGCGCTGGAGACAACCAGACCCAGTGCCAAGGTACATTTCTCTGAATCCAAGTCTGACTCAGAACTTGAGATGCATGTGTCATTACTTACTGAAGAGTTTCAACTCTTAAAACAAAAGCTTTCTGAGGAAAAAGAGTTAAGAAAGCTAGCTCAGAAGGATCTGTCCTTCTACAAGAGAGCGAAAACTCTCTTGGAACAGGAAAAGGAAGAAATATCCAAAGAAAAATCTGAGCTAGAAGTCTTACAACAAAAGAAAGAAAGCACGTTTTCAAAAAGGGTTAAAGAGTTTGAAGAAATTTTGAAACAAAAAGCTGAAGAAGTTGCTAAATCTGAAAATGAACGTTTAAACTCTGTCGCTCTAAAAGACTATTTTCAGAGAGAGAGGGAAATTTTACATCAATCCCTACAGAAAAAGGAGATTTTAATCAGAAAGTACCAGGATGCACAGAATGTGTATACCAAAATCAATTCTCAAGAAGACAAGCAAGGTTTAGGTTTTAATGACATTGTTCCTTACAAAAGAAGGTTAAAGGCATCTTATCCCTTGGCTTTCTCTATTGGAAAAATGCAAGAGGATGTGATCTCTGGAACTGATGTTTTCAAAAGAGCCAAAATATCAGATTTTACAAAAGCAAAAAGACTAAGCTTAAGGAATGTCAGCTATGACTCCTTGAATCAAGAAAAGGTTACAAAACCATCTGAAAAGTTTATTCTTGATCAGGGAAGAGCTGAGATAAAGCTTAATGATTCCATCAAAAGTCTTGATCCAAATGAAATCTTTAACTTCAATTCTTTCAAGGAGGAGAAGTTTGTTACTTCCATTACAGAACCTCTTGTACTACAATACAGAGAGAACTTAATCCTGGAATCCCGGTCTTCTCTCCATCCTCTGAAACCTTACGAACAACTTTTGAAGAGGATATTTTGAAAGTAATTGAAGAGAATGCTGCTTGTGATGCTTTAAAACCAAAGATAAGAAAGTTTAAATCCACCAGAGCTGATAACTCTAAGATACCCAATGAGTCTAACACCTCTACTAGAGCCATTAGAGACTTTCTGTGCTCTGACAGTGACTCTGACTCTGAGGTAGATGAGCAACTTTTTTGTGCTCCTAAGACTTCTTTGCACAAACCCAAACAGGCAATTGTTGAATCTGGTTCTCTGAAAAACGTCTCATTCTTTAAGAAACAGAACAGATTTATACCTTTGCCAAAATTGAAAAATAAGGGTATCAGAATTCTTTCCTCTAATGAGACAGAAGAAAAGAAAAGAGGAAAAGCTAAGATTATTCATGAAGACTATACCTCTGTTCCTTACGCTTATGATCAAGTCAAATTTACAACAGAGCAGAAAGGAAAATGGAAAGTCAATGACCAACCTACTTCTACACATGTTGTAAATCAAAAGAGAAACAGTTTTGTGTCAAGAGAGTTTGCTCCAAGAAACAACAACTTTAAATCACAGGACAGAATGTACATAAAGACATCTGGTCCTAAAGTTTTTCAAAATCAAGCTCCTTTTAAACAACAGTCTTTGAATAAAAACGACAATTTGCATCAATCTTCATGTTCTATCAAATGCAATTGTATTCAACTTCTGTTACAGTTAAAGAACCATATGAATGGTCCTCACTGTGTTCTGAATCAGTCATTTTAAAGGAAAAATCCCAAGACTATTCAGAATGCACATAAGAAACCCTCTGGCATACCATCCCAAAATGGAAAGCCAGAAGGTAAGCCCATAAACGCCCCTAAACCTAACAAGAAAGGACCCAAAATGCAATGGGTACCTAAAAGAAACTAATTTGTCTTGCAGAAACCCCATGTGCAGATCTGGTATTTAGATTCAGGATGCTCAAGGCACATGACGGGGAATAAGGAGCTGCTTACTTCTTTCAAAAACAAAAATGGAAGTGCAGTAACCTTTGGAGGAGATAATGGCGGACAGATTAGAGGATACGGTACATTAGTCAATGGTGGTGTTTCAGTTTCTGAGGTTGCTTATGTTGAAGGATTAAACCATAATCTGCTTAGCATAAGTCAACTCTGTGATCATGGGTTCGATGTCAATTTTAGGAAGAAGTACTGTTCTCTGTTGCTTTCCGAGTCTGGTCAAGAACTCTTAAGAGCCGACAGAAAGGGCAATCTTTATAAAATGAATTTCAATCCTAACCAAAACTCTACAACAGAGAAGCTCTGTTTAGTGTCTTTAAAAAATGAAGATGCCTGGCTTTGGCATAAAAGATTTGCCCATTTGAATTTTTCAAATCTTGACAAGCTCGTGAAATTAAATCTAGTAAAAGGACTTCCTCCACTGAAATTTGACAAAGACCATCTCTGTTCTGCCTGTGAATTAGGAAAGATGAAAAGATCTTCACACAGAACTAAGAGTGATCATAGTTGTCCCAGACCTTTGCACATGCTTCATGTGGATCTCTGTGGTCCTATCTCTGTGCAAAGTCTGTCGGGCAAGAAGTATATTCTAGTACTTATTGATGAATTTTCTAGATACACTTGGATTGAGTTCATCAGAGTAAAATCTGATGTCCCAGAAATTCTAATAAGTTTGTTGAGAAGGATACAGGTTCTGTTAGGATTAAAAGTGCAAAAGTTGAGAAGTGATAATGGGACAGAATTCAAAAATACAAGAATAGATGCCTATCTTTCAGAAGAAGGAATCTCCCAGAACTTCTCAGCTGCCAGAACTCCACAACAGAATGGTGTAGTGGAAAGGAAGAACAAAACTCTGGTAGAAGCCGCCAGAACCATGTTGGCCGGCTCTGTCCTTCCCATCAACTTCTGGGCAGAGGCAGTCTCAACAGCATGTTTTACCCAAAACAGAGCTGTCATAGTAAAAAGATTTAAAAAGACTTCCTATGAACTCATCAACAACAGAAGGCCAAACGTAAAATTCTTTCATGTTTTTGGCTGCAAGTGCTACATCTTGAACGACAGAGAACAGCTGGGTAAATTCGACAAAAAAGGAGGACGAAGGAATCTTTATTGGTTATTCCTTAACCTCTAAGGCCTACAGAGTCTACAACACCAGAACTCGTGTCATTCAAGAGAGCGTTAACGTGTCCTTTGATGAAAGTACATCAAGTGCCTCTGATCGCAAATCAACAGAGGGGACACAGACAGAACAGAAGAAGCCAAGTTCTTCAAAGACAAGGGAAGAAGATATCAATCTTGTGTTCGATGATTTCTTCGATGATGATATCTCCTCTGTCAACATCAACAGAGGCGACCAAGCTCAAAATTCAATAGAACTGAATCTGACAGGTACAACTCTTACTGGTCCCTCCAATACTTCACCATCTACTTCTCTGTCTACAGGTGTAATTCAGAGAAATGAGGAACCACAATCAAATACAAGAGAACCTGAAAATGAGCCATCGTCACCCTTGCTGACCAATGTTGGGAGAGATTCCCTATTCGAAAGCTCACCTTCACAGAGCCCTGTTGGCAATTCACAGAGCAATGAGGCCACTCTCCAGAGTTGTGTGCCACAGAGTTCTGGTGCCAACCCACAGAGCTCTGATGCTGAAATTCATCCTTTCCCATCAGAAGCACAAACCCCTCCTACTGTCCATGCTCCCATGACAAGATGGACAGAGGATCATCCCCATCATTAAATTATCGTTGCTGCTGAAGATGGTGTGAAGACGAGATCGGCCACAATCAATGAATCTTTCTTTGTAAACTTTTTAAGCATGATTGAGCCAAAGAAAATTTCTGAAGCCCTTGAAGACCCAAACTGGATCGAAGCTATGCAAGAAGAGCTTCTGGAATTCGAAAGAAACAAAGTTTGGTCCTTGGTTCCACTTCCTAAAGGCAAAGCGGCCATTGGAACCAAGTGGGTGTTTAGGAATAAAAAGGATGAAGATGGGATAATCATCAGAAACAAAGCCCGTCTGGTTGCAAAAGGATACTGCCAAGAAGAAGGTATCGACTATGACGAAACCTTTGCCCCTGTAGCTAGACTAGAAGCCATAAGAATCTTCTTAGCCTATGCTGCTCACAAAGGTTTTAAGGTCTATCAGATGGATGTAAAGTCTGCCTTTCTGAATGGCAAATTACAAGAGGAAGTTTATGTCCAGCAACCGCCTGGTTTTGAAAGTTCGGAGTTTCCAGACCACGTTTACAAGTTAGACAAAGCTCTATACGGCCTTAAACAAGCTCCCAGAGCCTGGTATGAAACTCTGTCCAATTTTCTGTTGACAAATCACTTCGAGAAAGGTAATGTCGATAAAACTCTATTCTTTAGAAGGTATAGGAATGATATACTTCTGGTACAAATATATGTTGATGACATTATTTTTGGGTCTACACAACAAGAGTACTGTGATAGGTTTGAGGATTTGATGAAAAGTGAATTCAAAATGAGCATGATGGGAGAACTTTCATTCTTCCTTGGTTTACAAGTAAAACAATCCATCAGATGGACTTTTATAAGTCAGTCAAAATACATCTCTGATATTTTGAAAAAATACAAGGTCAACAATTCAAATCCAATGAAAACTCCTATTGCCACTGGAGTTAAACTTGACTCTGACCTTAAGGGTGAACCAACAGATGTCAAGAACTACAGAGGCATGATAGGATCACTTCTGTACTTAACTGCCATCAGGCCTGATATAATGTTTGCAACTTGTCTCTGTGCCAGATTTCAAGCAAATCCTAAAGAATCTCATTTGTCTGCTGTCAAACGCATATTTAAATATCTGAAAGGGACTCAAATTTTGGGTCTCTGGTATCCTCTTAATTCTGGTTTCGAGCTTGTAGCATATACAGACTCAGATTACGGAGGATGCAAGAATGACAGAAAGAGTACGTCTGGTAGCTGCCAATTACTTGGTGAAAAATTGGTGAGTTGGACATCCAAGAAACAGAATTGCGTATCAACTTCTACAACAGAAGCAGAGTATGTTGCTGTTGCTGTTGCTAGTTGTTGCTCTCAAGTGATATGGATGAAAACCCAGCTCAAAGACTATGGCCTAGAATATGGAAATATTCCAATTCTGTGTGACTCCAAGAGTGCCATAGCAATCACAGCTAACCCAGTTCAGCACTCCAAGACAAAGCATATCGATATAAGGTACCGCTTCATAAAGGATCATGTTGAAAAAGGGACGATTGAAATGTACTTTGTTTCAACCGACTTCCAGCTTGCTGACTTGTTTACAAAAGCCCTTACTGAAAGGAGATTTAACTTCTTAATCGGCAAACTGGGTATGCTGAACATGTCCTCCTAACTCTGTTCAAACTCAACAGAGCCTCTGATGTTCCAACAGAGCTCTGTCAAAAAGTTAGGAAGGATAGTTCAACAGAGTCTTTGCTATTCACCAGAACTCTGTCAAGCATACTTTTTCAACAAGCTTAGTGAATCTGTTATGTATATACCTTTTTGTAAAATTCTTTTTGTAAAAAGTTTTTTTTGCTCACATTTCGAGGGGGGGTTTATAAGATTTTGCGCATGGTTTTAGGTCCCGCGAGTCAAATCTGATTTTTAAAATCAAAATGACTTCGCTTTCTGTTCTGAAAAGAAAAATCTTTTAAAAAAAAGGAAAACCTGTTATGATGAAAATCCTTTGATAACGTCAGGAACCTACCAGAACTCTGATATTTCACCAGAGCCTCTGTTGATTCTCACCAGAACTCTGTGAAATTTCTAAAGTCAGTTATGTTCTCGTTCTTTGGCCATTTCCTCATCAGATACATAATTTTAAATGATTTTGGGTAAAAGTGAAACACCAAAGGAGTACTTGAAAAGAAAGAAAAAGGGTCACTCGTTAGAGGCAAAACTTGCAAAGCTCCAACAGAGCTCTGTCGGTTTTATGCCACGTCATCAGAAGTAACGTCATCAGAGGTGCGGGTTATTTCTAAGCGTCAACCACTTGTCACCCACACATCTCTAACTGCGACGGTTTACTTGCACAAAAGTGGTCAGAACAAATCCACGTGGCACTCTCTAATTGAAAGCTAAACCACTAGTTGTCCCCACGATACACAATTCAGGCCACTCCACCTTCTGACACTCGAGTGCCTACAGTACCTACGACGATTACCCAGCCACAAGTTCTGACTATAAATATCCATAACCTTGACCCATTTCATTTCTAAACCTCCTAAACCTTTCACCTTTCCCTCTTTTATTCAAATCCTAAGTGTTCTTCAAGAAAACCCCAAACCTGCAACAATGGCGGAACCCCATAACTCTGCTGACTCTAGCCGAATAGAACCCACTGATGATATCATTGTTCTTCCATACGAGTTTGCTGATAACAACTACAGATTCGATCCCACTCCAAGACTCTATCTACCCCTATATCATGTCTTCATTGAGTTCTTTAGAAACTCTGATATCTTTAGAGTCCTAACAGAGTTCGATGACCATCTTCCTGCAATCTATGTCCAACAATGGTGGACCACATGCCAATACATCGAAGAACAAGACGGGATAGTTGGGAGCGTCAACGCAAGTAATGGAGGAGCGGGAACAATCTGCATTAGAGCAAGTACCTTAAGAAGAATCTTCAGAATGAAAACCAAACGACGGCTAGGAATAGACGCCTATGAGAAACCACCAAAAACAGCTATCCTTCTTGATTTCATGAAGTTTTTGGGTTACAACAAGGATCTGAATAGAATAGGAGAGTTCAAGCGACAGAATCTACCCACTATGTGGAATTTCATGTTCTCCACCTTAAACAGAACCCTTACCAGCAAATCTGGTAGTCAAGACCAAGCCACAACGGAAATCCTACAAATTATGTATGGATTATTCTTCAATCGAAACTTTGACTACGCCAACATTCTCTACAACGATCTTCTTATGGATGTTAACACAAAAACCTCATCCATCGCAAAAGGAGGAGTCGTTGGATCCCACAAGTTCTTGAAGATGATCAAGTTTCCACGCTTCATCAGTTTGGTGATCAGAAGAGCCTTCGACAGACTGGAACTAACTCACCAGGGTCGCTCAACACCTGTTTGGACGATGTCCAAATTCCTCCCCACTACATCAGGCGAATACCCCTTCATAAGAAGAATTCCAGGTACAATGCTTGCCCTTATTGCCCCTGACCATATCTCTATCCAGAACTATCAGAGTGCTGCTCAACCTCAAGAACCTGAGGTGAGAACCCCAACATATTTAGGATCTGAGCCTTCTTTCGAGAGCTTAAGTGAGGAGATAGGAGAGGAAGTTAACAGACCAGAGGTGAGAGCACCCGAAGTTGGGTCTTCCTCTAGAAGAGAGGAAGTAGAGGACAGAGCATCTCCTAGAGAGGCTGTCCATGAGGAAGTACAGGAAACACCAGAGGTAGAAAATATATCCTCTGATAGTGGTGAGCAAGAGGGAAATATCAGAGAGAATCCAGAGAGTTCTATAGCCATAGGAGCCGAGGAAAATGTGAGAATAGAAAAAGATGCTCAACAGAGCACATCTGAGCGTATCCTTAACCAAAATCCCAGTGCTCCCACACAATCTAATCCTGGTGATCAAGACCAAAGGATTATTGAAACAGAGGTGCACACCTCGAACCCCAACCAGCAAGAACCACCAGAAGCAACTATTCATGCTTCTGGTATGCACGAACACGGGGAAGCTATCTTTGGTAGTGATGTTCATTCGCCCCAGAACATCAATAGGTCACCTCCACACAATGATGCATCTGTGGCTCATTTAGACACGACACAAAATAGACCAGAGATCTTTGTAATCTCACGTAGCATCTGTCCGACTCAGGGACAATGGGAGACCATAGTAGAACAAGGGAAGACATTGCTTGATCCAAATGCTTCTCATCACACCAGATTTCCTTCTTCAGAACCTGAGCTGGAAGAGGAAACTTTGGTCAGAACACCTGTAGTTGTTTCCCCTCAAAGGGAACATCAAGGATCAGGTGGAAGTCCTCCAAGAGCCAACATCAACACAACTCTTGATGCAGGCGCCTCTGAACTCGAGGTTGAATTAGATCCATGTGTTGGAACCAAGGTTACCCCCGTTGACACTGTCACAAGAGCAGAGTTCGAAAGCTTCTGTGACAGTATCAACAACTCTTTGAATGAATATAAACTTATCAATGAACAGAAGGAGGAGCTGATCCGCAAGGAAAATGCTTCTCTTAAGGAAGAACTGTTGAACATCTCTAACAAACATGCAGAGATAACTCAGAAATATGGCAAGGCTGAAGCACTCAGAACAGAGTCTGAACGAGTCAGAGGAGAAGAGATTGCAAAGCTGACAACAGAGATAGTCGAGCTAAGAACAGTCAGAACAGAGGAAGCTAAAAAGACTTCGACAGATCTTGCAGAGCTAAAGCGACTCATAACAGAGAACCACACAGCGCAGATGAACAGAACCCTTCCCATCCCCACAGTTATTCTTTCAGAATCTAACGTCAGAACCTTGACAGAGATAATTACCAACTCTGTTAAGGAATCCATAAAAGAAGCAACCACCTCATCTGCTACTCCACTCAACATCTCCAGCCCTAACCCAAATGACCTACCCATGACAGTTGGCCAAATGGGAGACTTCAGAAAATCAATTCTTAGCCGAATGATGACGATTTCATCAAAATTTGTAATGAAAGCTAAGGCGACAGAACAACACGTGAAAGCGTCTCTTGATACTCACAAGGTCAACTTTGAGGCTCAAGTAGAAGAAATCAGAGGTGCTGCAACAGAGGTAGAAGATGTAATGACGAAGGCAGCCTCAAACTTTACTAATATTATTTTACAGGCTACCTCTACATCGAAAAGACCTGCAGAAGAAGCACCTACAGATGAACCTTCAAGCAAGAGACACAAAGCTGATCTGAGATTTGTTGTTCCGTCCTCACCAGCAGCTCGAATTGACGATTCTGGCGATGATGATGATTTCGAAGATGCTCAAGAAGGTCAATCAGACGATCAATTGGGTGAGTCCTCATAACAACAAAAGGGGGGGAAGGAGAAGGAGAAGGAGAAAGAGAAGGAGAAAGAGGCAGAAAAAGAGAAAGAGGTTGAAAAAGAGAGAGAAGCCAAGGGTAAAGGGAAAATCACAGAAGCAACTGAGGCAGAGGCTACAGAAGGAGAAAAGGGGATAACAGAGGAAATCATGACAGATATGACTGAAGTGGCATTTGACTACATGTTCAAGAACAGAGTCATCAAACCAACAGAAGAGTCAACTCAAGAACCACCAGAGATCGTCTGCCTAGATACCCCTCCTACTTCTCCAAGAAAAGAACCAGAGAGGACAGACCCAACCTCTGCTGAAGGACAAACAAGTCGAGCCCAACCTCAAGCTACTAAAAAATCTGCTCACATCGACACTCGTATGGCAGAAACCCATGATGACCCAAACCCTATGGTACCAAAACAGAACCAAGAAACCTCTACCCTTCATACCGAAAAACCTGCCTTAGAAACGGTATTTGCATTTCTATATGCTGACAGAGACATCATCCCTGTAAATTCCGTACCCATTAACCCATACCTTAACCCAATCAGAATAAACACCATTTCTGATGCAAGGCTAAAGTTCATCCAAACCAAGTCAAATCAGAACAGAGCCATCAATATAAACTTCGGTATCCGCAGAATTCTGGACATCAAGCACAAGAAGTTTCAATATGACAGAGTCACATACCATGAGTATACTGTGGAATCAACAGAAGGCAGAAATGAAATCTTCAATGACAATGATCTCGTCCTTCTAAACCCATACGACCTGATCTTACTCCACGCATATTGCTTGAACTTCTCAGAAAGATACACGCCGGCCAGAACTGCGCTACCAGAAGTCAGATTCGCTATGCAAGAGCACATCAATCTCAGAATACAGATTGATTATCAGCTAGGCATAGAGTTTGAAGTAGAGAAACTAGCGATTGCACCACCAAATGAAAACCTTGAGGGTTATGGCCATCACAGAACTGGAACCGTAGTAGAAGATCCTACAGTCTTTGTCTGCCGACAGAAGGGCACAAAGAAGGCCATCAGAGCAGCTGAAGCCCACAAGTACTCGAGTGAGTCGCTAGTATACCTCAAGAACATAATCCAAGATCTCCCAAGAAGCAAGTGTCCAGAAGAACAGCATAAACTCTTCATCGACCAGATTGATCTGATGCTGGACTTCCGTACTCTAATCAGAAGATTCGACAGAATTCTTAGGGGAGATAACTATGCATAAAATGTACTACTTCTTACCATGCACTGTAATATCTTAGAAGAATAGTACAAAGGCTAACAGAGGTAAATATTCTCTGTTCTTTTTGTTTACATCTCTGTTTTAAATTTTTTATTTTCAATACTTAGGGGGAGATTGTTAGACCCAAGTATCTATAATGTAAAAGTATTGAAAATATTATCAAGTCAGAAGACCATCAGAGATGCAGCAGAAGACTTAGAAGAAAAAGCTTCAAGATCAACAGAACTCAACAGAGTTCTGGTGGAACTAACAGAGCTCAACAGAGCTCTGTCAGAAGATCAACAGAAGAACTGTTCACAACCCGAAGACCAACAGAGCTCTGGTCTATGAGCTCTGTTGTAGTGAAGACCTCTGTGATGCCTAAGTCTCGTAAGAAATCCCAAGTGTTAGACAAGTGTCCATACTTTCCACGTATGCCCTAAAATTAGGAGACACACTTTCCACGTGTCATTCTAGGGTACGATAGTACACTGTCTTCACTTTATCAGGGCTATAAATAGAGAGGTAGTGGAACAAACAATTGTAAGCTTTGGGAAGAATAGTTTTCCACAATTGTTTAAGCACACACTGCAGCAATCCCTAGCACTACCTCCGTACGATATTGTTTCCTATGAGATTTCAGGATACACCATTGATCTTGTTCTTGGTGTTATCCATTATCAATATACGAGCAGAGTTTCTTATTTGATCTTGTTATCATTATCATGTTCTATAATTGATTCTCACTATTACAATATCATTTACACAATCACTCACGTTAATGGCTTTATATTTAAATGCTTCCGCTGTCTATATTACTACCATTAATGTGATACAACGTGAATCTGGGAACCTACAAGCTACTACCTGCCCCTGGGCAAAAGGTACCCCTCTTAGTTCTTACAGATTATTTCTCTAAATGGATAGAAGCAGCGACTTTCTCCCAGGTCCGGGATAAAGAAGTCATCTCTTTTATCCAGACTAACATTATTTGCAGGTTTGGAATTCCATCCGAAATCGTATGCGACAATGGATCATAATTCATAAGTGATAGAACTCAGCATTTTTGTGAGGATTGAAATATTAAACTTACGATCTCCACGCCACGGTATCCGCAGTCGAACGGATTAGCCGAATCGAGCAACAAGGTCATAATCAACTCGATAAAGAAACGACTAAAAGCTGCAAAAGGACGATGGTTCGAAGAACTCCCATCGGTATGGGCCAATCATACGACGCCACGTACGTCTACAGGTCAAACCCCGTTTTCTTTAGTCTACGGGTGTGAAGCGGTCTTCCTATCGAGACACGACCGCCGACGTCAAGGCACACCTCGGTCGATCATAACTTGGTAGACCTGAGTTATGACCTCGATGCCCTAGAGGAACTACGGGAAGCTGCTCTCATCAAAATGGCGTCCCAGAGACAAGTGGTCGAACGACATTTCAACAAGAATGTCAAGATCAAAGTCTTCCAAGAAGGCGATTTCGTCCTTCGACGTGTATTCCAAAACACCAAGGAACCAAACGCAGGTAAGTTATCCACCAAGTGGGAAGGACCCTATCATATATCTGAAGTCATAGGAAAAGGTGCCTACATGCTCCAAACCCTCGACAATCAAGACGTCTCACGAAGCTGGAATGCGGTACATCTGAAAAAAATACTTCTTTTAGTTTATTTTTTCCTTACGATTTATTCCATCACATCGATTACTACTTAAGCATTGGAGGGTCGTTGGTTAAGCCAACGACCAACCACTAACGAATGATGTGTCGCACGATCGCACAAACGCAAGTTAATAGCTACGATAAAGTCCCATCGGACGAAGCAACTCGATGATCAAAAGAATCTCAAGTCTTACGACTCCGGGTCTAAGGCATAGCAAAATTTCATAAGGCCTTAGTCGCACGATCTATGTAAAATGCCTCAGTCGCATGATTTACATTTCGATTATATGTTAATTAAAGCTTTTATCGCACGATTTGTGTTATCCTATGATTCTTTAATACATGTTTTATTTTCATCATCACATGATTGATGTGTTATCGCAAGTATCGCTAGAATAATACATAATTTGTGTGATAAATAAGACATTCGACAAAAAATCATAAAACAAAAGTACTTGTATTAATGTTCCAAAAAATTACAAGTAAAGGGCACGACCACCGACGGTCGTCCTAAGAAAATTACAAAAGAAAAAAAAAGAATCTAACTACGACCAAGGAAGGCGACTCCCTCGTCGCCACCTCCTTCAGAAGAATCGTCTTCCTCGAGAGCGTCCTCCTGATCGAGGTCTTCTTCCGTTCCAATTTGCCCCAAGAAAGCGGCGACCTCAGCTTCCGCGTTCGCCATAGGATTTATCCCCTGAAGATGGCGACGCATGATCGCCGCCTTAACTCTAAAACGAGTTAAGGCCTCAAAACTGAGGAGTTTCTCCTCCAGGTCGGCGACCACCTCCCCCTTCGCCTTAATGGTCGACTCAAGATCTTCGACCTGTTTTTCACGCACGGTCAAAAGATCCTTAGTCGTCGTAGCTTCTGCCTCAGACACATAAGCTTTATTTAGGGTCATCTCCAGGCGCCCTTGAAGGTCACCCTGCTCCCTCGTCGAAGCCTCTAGGAGGTCCTGAGCTTCGTCAAGCCTCGACGAGAGAGACTCGACCTTGGCCTCAGCCGCCTGAACCTGCTCCTTTGCCTTCCGTTCCTCGTCCTAGGCTCTGCGCATTTCTTCCACGGCGTAGGAGGAAGTCTTATGGGTTTCGTCCAGTTGCTTGTACAAGCATAAAGACGCCTGAAACGCCTGAAAAAAGACAAGCAAGTCAGAATTCATCAGACACATCAGAAATATAAAACTCAGGGTTAAGAACTTACCATGAACGACAACCCTGCGACATGAGATCCGGTCTCGTCGACCGACACCCCCCTGTAGCGATCCTGGAAAGACGGGGTCAAATATTTCCCCAAATGAGGAAATATCTTCGCCCTGTCCAGGACGTCGTCAACCATAAATCCCGACGGTAAAGTGAAATTTACCATCGCGACATCGGTCGAATCTTCGACCCTGGGCCCCTTCCCTTTGTTGATTGTGGAAGGGGTAGGCTCGTCCGACCAGGGGCCGATCTCCTCCTGTATTGTCGTCGACATCGGAGGAGCGACGTTGAGCGGGTCAACATCGATCACACCCAGAGGCGTCTTCGTCTTCTCAGAAGTGGTAGCCTTCAATTGGCTACCACCTTTCGATGACGGTACCCTCCGGAAGGGAGTCATCTTTGTCTTTTTTACCCCCGACGCAGGGGTCGAGGGGGCCTTCCTCTTCAGCTCCTTGTCCTTCCTGGCCAGAAGAAGCTGAGACCCCATTTTTTAGAGGTCGTGCATCGGCAAAGGCTCCGATCCACCTGGGATTAAAAATAGGAGAAAGTTCAAAACAAATCACAGGTCGTACGACTATATGTCACACGATAATAATTACACAAGGAAGGCATAAGTCTCTTACCGGCCATATCCTACTCCTCTCTCTCTTCTTCTTCCAACTCTCTCCCAGCAGTCGAGGCCTCAGTTGCCCCGATTACTTCGACGTCAGAATCCTCGTCGCTTAGAGCGCGTGCGGTGACTTAAAGAGCGTTCCCTAACACTGCTTCTCAGGAACCTGTCGATTTTCTCATGACTATCCGGTCGAGACTCGACCTTGCTGAAGTCGATCGTTGAAACATAGAAAGAATGTCAATAACGCAGTTAAATATAAAATAAACGCAAAAACTAATGCACAATAGAAAACCTACCCTCGACGTTCCATCCGGTGGCGACCCAGGAAGAGTCCTCGTCCGTCTGGTCGAGCGATTTCAGCCAACATAAGACGTATCGGGCTTTCCACCCACGATCGTTGACCACGGTGTTCTGAACCAGGACTTTCTCACCCCAAATCCTCGGGTAGAGGCTGTAGAGGTGGTTCCCATTCGCTTTGACCATGTAGGTCGCAAAAGATCATTGATAGTAAATGGGGCAGACCACTCATTGGTGATCCTTTCGATCACTTTGACGATCCGCCAGAACTGCGACATTGTCTGTCCAGGAGAAAGGTTGAACTGATCTAAGAACGCTCTAGACAAGGGAGAAAAAGGCCACTTGAACCCTATTTTGAACGGATATTCGTATAGGATGAAATATCCGTTCGGGCATTCTTCAGGACGAATGTGGTCAGGCATGAAAAGCTCTAGTCTCTCAGGAATGCCGGCCAAGGTCTTGAAGATATCTAGGCTACTGTCGGTAACTGTACTGCTCGGAGGTTCGCCGGACATTATGAAATATGAGGTATTAACTAAGGCAAGAAAAAGGGTTTTCAAGTCCTAGTTCTTTGTGCGTCTTCTAGTTATGGACTTAATGCGCATAAAAGGATGGGAATCGTACCTTATAACAACCTCTAAAAGCCCTAGCGAATAAGAGGATCGTGGTTCTGTTTGGTTTTTGTAGAAAAAACGAAGGGAAATCTCTCTCTAAGAATACACAGAAGCATAAAAAAGGAAAGGATCGCGCCTAAAACCCTATTTATACGGTTTTCCGATGTTAGGTCAAACCGTTCGATGGTCGACACGTGTCATCACCCCTTTGCATGCCACCGTCGGATGACCGACACCTGTCACATAGCTGTCATCCACACGTCATACGTCATCATGACATCGACGATCTTATCGCCTTTTCGGTTACCTTCGAACCGATTCGGTTTCTTTCGAACCAGAGTCGACCAGTACTAGTTGGTCGACACGTGTCCATTCAGTTACCTTGCGAATTAAAATTTAAATTCGCGCGCTAAATTTAAATTTTGGGGGTAAACTGTTTTGGGTAAAAAATCACACCTCACGACCGATGCAAGAAACCAAAGGACTTATTTCATACGACCATTCTTGTATTAAGATAAGGTCCTATATATTAAGCACGACCGTGGTCATGGTCGTCGCTGGTAAGATATCCCAGACGTACGATCGAAGTTCCCACCGAAACATATGATTGTCTTATGATTATCCTCGACGTTTATTTACTAACGATCGACAAGTGTTATGACTATTTAATGCAGGTCAAGCACATTATAGGACAACGGTCATAACTGAAGACCGCAATCAAGCACATTCAATGCCAAGACCGTTTTCCACATTTATGAAGACCATTAATGACGCCAAAGCTTATATATATCAAGTTCGAAGACACATTCAAGAACAACTTATTCATAAAAGTTTTTTACACAAGTTCTGACACAAGACTCACCAGAAGCATATTTGAAGCTCTCAAGCAATTATATACGCTTTCCTTCGAAAAGACGCATGACGAAGCACTCTTACACACGACGCACCATTCAATTTTGCAATTAAGTCTATTTCTCTTGTAATTGTAATCTATTGTACTCACGACACCTGTTACTAAAGAACGTCGTCCCTGTTTGACGACCATAGTGCACCGTTGACTTCTATAGTCGACCGCAGTTTTTACCCTCGACAGGGGTTTTCCGCGTCACCAAATTCTCTTGTCTCTTTCTATTTTTGTTATTCGTCATACGACTTGTCGCGATAATTCTTTCTTTAGTTGTTAAAGCTCCACATCGACCTTAAGTTATCATTTGGGTGATTTTTGGCATTAACAATGAACACGTGTTTTTGTTCATTTAGTTAAATGAATGGACATGAACAATGGTCTCGTTCGTTCATTTATGTTCGTTAATATTTGCTCGTTTTCATTCATTTCTGTTTATTTACGTTCGTTTATGTTCGTTTACGTCTGTTTATATATGATTATATTATGAAATTAATATGTAAAATCAACAAGTAAATTGATCTTTTAGAAATCATTTTTTATACCTCCTATGTTAACCCTGTTTTTCATTTTGTTAAGGTGTTTTTAACAAACAAAATGATAAGTACGGACACGGTGGTTGTTTTTTCTTCATTTGTATGTTCATTTAAGTTCATGCATGTTCATTTAAGTTCATTCGTTTATGTTCATTTAAGTTCGTTCGTTTACATTCGTTTAGCTCGTAATGAACGAACATAAACGAACACGAACACGGACAAACAAATTTTCTGTAACACCCTCAAATTTGGAAAAAACAACAACTTAAAATCTTAGATAATACATCAAATAAAGGGTAGAATCCCTTTCTACAAATCAATACTTGAAATACCTCAAATGGAATTCTAGATTTAACCTCAACAAATAATAAACCAAGTTTTATATAAAGACTAAATAAAGGTCGGGTGTTACTATACCCATTAATGATTGCTATCTCCAAATGCCCGGAAGACATTATCCAATAGCTACATCATTCTCGTGTATCTAACTAACACTCAACTTTTTGCGGTGTTGCTAGGACCATTCCCCAACATGGACCTGATGCACATGCCGAAAACTAAAAATGGTTAGGCTTAACGTATAGTAAGTTCAAGAGTTTTATAAATCATATAAAACGGAAAAATGGAAAACGTATTATTTAAATCACAATTCTCAATATGTAATGTAATTGATATTTTTCCTAAAAACCCATTTTCGTAATAAAATACTTGAATAGAAACACTCCATAAACATGGAACCAAACCCAATACTCACACAAAATACAATAGGATTAAAATTCAATTACCAAAACATGAGAATAATTCCTTTAGTTCAAAACCTTGATATATGAGGGATCTAATAAGTCAAAGTATTAAAATGCGGTTACTCGCCAAAACCAAACTATTAAAATATGGATATCACAATATCCGAACATAATGTTTAACAACAATGGGGGAGACCCGTATCCGTTGAGAGTGAAGGGAACACATAATTATGTCACTCGTACAACGTTAATCACATAATACTTCACGACTTAAAGTCCAAGTGTCCCTACGACTCCTTAACAAGTTTTATCTCAAGAGTCGGTCGACCTTAGTGTTTATTCCCACGAATTTCACCTCAAGGCCCGACACACTTAAGGACTACCTCCACGACATTACCCCAAGCGGCAGAGGTCTTAGTGCCTACCTCCAAGGTAACACTTCCAGGTTTAACCCTCCTAGTGGCTACTTGAAAAGTTTAAGGTCGCGAAACATGAGTCCCGGAGTCCAACCCCGCAATACCCATTTGACCATCTAAGTAAGACCGGCTCACATTTCTATGGATCCAATGCATTACAATCTAAATTACATGACTCAAAAAGAATGTTTCCAACATCCTCAAAACATGTAATTAACAAATAAATATGCCTCAAATGCATATAACTTCAAAAGTCCATCATAGAGCAAAATAAATCGGACTAATGTCCCAAAGACTCTTTTTAATTCAAGATCGTTCAAATCTCAAAACTCAATTGGCCATCAAATAAAGGCAATCAAAACAATAAAAACGCATTTAACCGCTGTTTATGCAAATACATATCTCAAATATATGATTAACCCAAAGACTCATCATTGGTTGAGACAAATAATTTTCCAAATGAAATCATATTCTTATATTTCCAAAATGTCTCACACAATAACATGCATTTTCGATACGGTTTATAAAAACCGAATACACCAAAATGCATTAATATCAAGTAATACCCATTTATAAGATAACTCGTAAAAATGACCCACACTTATGACTTATTTGTCAAAACACTTAAATATCCCGAATATAAACATTGTCAAGATTTATAATCAAATATGCATCCACCTGTTCGATAAATATCAATTAAAACATATCAATACTTCAAAATAGATATTTTTGGCATGTACATAATTTTCACAAAGCAACTTGAATGTATATATATTAATTAATGACTTAACAATCATATTAAATGCATAGTATAGAAAGACATCAAGTTTAACGAGTTAAGTTGAGTTCAAATTACTCTAACCCTAATTCTAACCCAATAGATGCGGTTTAGCCTAATTTTGTATCAACTATATATGCCCTTACCTCGAATTGAGTTTCTTTCCCGGGTTGGGTTGGCTTGGCTGGTTTTTGAGCACCTCTAAACCCAATACATCTTTTATAGAGGTAGAACTTAAGGCTATCCTACATATTGACGTCATACTTATTCATGATTACTGAACCATTTTCTTTAATAAACGTCTCCAACACAAAACACTATTTCAGCTATAAAAAATAGTGCAAACAATAAATCCTCTCAAATGTATTACAATATTTTGTACACTAAGCGTCCGTTCAGTTTGCAGGAATGGATGAGGAGATTTAGATTTCAAATCATTCCAATCCCGTGTTTGGTTTGCAAGACTGTCAGAATTTGAAATCCTAGGATCTTTTATTTGAAATCCCTCAAACGATTTAAAATCCTAAGAGGATGACTAGGATTTCAAGGGATTTCATAAAATTTATATAACATAATATTAAAAACTTTGTTTTTCTAATAATCACTCAAATAAAAGATAATTTAGTTATTTAAATAATTTTGTAATAAATTTTAATGTTTTTTTATTTATAAATAATGGAATTCAAATCCATTCTAAATCCAACGAACCAAACACACAAAAGAATTCCAAACCATCCCAATACAAATTTCTCCAAATCCAAAATCCCTACATAAATTCTAATCCAATCCATTCCATTCTTGCAAACCAAACAAAAACCAATAAAAATATTTTCTTTTTATCTTAATTACATAGTTTTTATAACATTACATCATAACAAATACTCATATAATTCATGTTTTCACGATAAATTTATTACCATACTATTTGAATCGAATTATAGTTCATAATTAAATTATTCCAAACAACAATTAAATTAAATTATTCGTTAGTACTGGTTTAGTTTACAATGTGTTTGAAAGCCCTCGATCAAACGAGTATTTCCCAAAGAACCCACAAGGAATTCCATTAATCACCGACCGTTTTGTTTTGACAAGACGACTATATTTTCAATACACATTCCAAAAGTAAAATATATAAAAAGACTATCAATTAAAATATATAAGGAAGAAAAAGAAAGGCAATTTCATGTGAGAAAAGCGGCATCCGCAACTACGGAACTAGCTTAAAAAGTACAAAATTGACCGATTTTTAGTTTTTGTTTGTATTGCAAACCTAGGTCCGTGATTGCGGACTTGAGTCGTTTTTTTAAGAAAAATCGAACTGATTAGGGTTGATGGGGAGTCGACACGTGTCCTAGGTCTGCAAAATTTACTATCTGTACAAATTGAGAGAGATTTAGCTAAAAAACCAATTTCTCATTTTAATTTAGCTGTTTGAGTCAATTGGATTGAGTTACGGTGAGAAGTATCAAATTTGGTGAGAAACGTGAGAAGTGGTTATCAACCGTTGGATGAGAAACAAACGACCATTAAGATAAAATGCACCAGATCAATTTTCTTTTAAACCATAATTTATGGAACGGTATTTAATTAGAAGTGATCAACGGTTTAAAAATACTTCACACTTTTCTATAAAAAAAAAAATGACACTTCCTATTTGAAAATTCGGATCCTTGCCGCGTTTCGGGTCGGGAATATAAGATGAGCTGAGAATTCACGTCTCTCGATACCTAAAAATATTCCCATCCCCTAAAATCTCGATCTGCAAAATCTCCACGGAATCTACCAAGAACTTTACTACCAAACTCATTATTACATCTCTAGATTCTTGCATATGAATCGAAATCGACATCGTAAGCATCAGTTTTGCTGAAAAATGAGTGCATACGATCGATTTGAAGGTTTCATTTAATCACACTGTATGAAACACTGTCTTGTAATTGAGGAATTTCAATTTCTCTATGGTTGCATTGGAATTAGGGTTTTATTGTTATTTTGCTGGATTATTGTATAAATGCTTGTTAGAGGTGATCTAGGGTTTCCTTCCCTGGTGTTCCTTGTGATTGTGGTTGTGCCGGTGATCGTGTTAATTGTTCGTCGGAAATGGCGGGATTTGGTGGCGAGGAGGGAGGAGGTTAATTGGCTTTTGGCTTCGGCTTCGGAGGAGTCAGCTAGGGTTGAGTTTGAGGCTAGAGAAACGTACTTTTACACAGCTAACGTTATACCCTCGGCCAGGGTTTCGGTTTCGACTTCGACTTCGACTTCCGCTTCTGTTCCGTTGGGTTCACCGCTAAAACCGCAATACCAGTGTGCTGTTTGCTTTTGTCCCACCACCACGCGTTGTGCCAAGTGCAAATCCGTTCGTTACTGGTAAGCTTAGTTAATTTGAACTTCTAGAGTGTGAAATAAATGATCCTATTCTTTCGTTAGAATTTTTGTGCGTAAGAAGACATGAAAATCGTAGGAGAGGAAAGTCAATTTGCGAGAAAATGTTTTTCCTGTAGCTTACTTAATAAGTCGTTAATATTGTGTTTGATGGGTGAAAATCAACTTGTAATAGGAGGATTACTTTCTGGGTTGGTGCTTAAAATAACTGAAAATACAGAGCCATCTGATAGGGGCATGGGATTGTGTCAACTTTAGAGTACACTGGTTGTCTTGCTGACATGTTAAGAGTTGATGCAATGTGATGTTCTAATGGTCCATCCAGTGGTGGGATATACCGAATCACCCTATGTTAATTGCTGAAGTTTATTTGTGTGCGAATAAAGCGGGCCCTCTACATGTATGATGCACTGTTTGCCAGTTCATTAGATCAGTAAAACTTTACCTATTATTGGCAAAAACTGGCACACTTTGGACCTTGTCAATTTCTTCCAAGATATTATATTTCTTGTAAATTTTATATTTGGTATACATTAGTTAATAATATTGGGAGTTTACCTTTTGTGTTGGGAGAAATTACCTGGTGCATTTTTCTTTTATCAAATTTATTCAGGGAATACATGTACTAACATGAACTTTACCAGTTTTGAAGCTGTTTCCATATAATAGATTTATAGTATCTTTACCATCTCCATCCTTTTAACATTGAGTAATCTGTACATGGCCTTTGGCTAACATTTTTCTGTCTTTGCTTTTAACTAGTTTGCTATGGGAATGGTGGGGTTGTGGTGTTCTAGAAAAATCCTTATGTTGTTCTAAACTTGCTGGACAAATGAAGGTTGGTATGCTTAAAGTTCATAATATTTCGCTTGCATCTTCGAAATCAGCATGTAGGAGACTAATCTGATAGCCTAGTGGTGAAGTCTTCCCAATACTCGTTAATGTTGAGTCTTTTTATATGTACAATGCACTCACTGAGTCCAGCCTTGTTTGGGGAAATCATAGCTAGAACAATTTTTACATAAAGATTGGAATGCTTTAATAAAATGGGACATGTTGAGGGACTAAAAGGAAACTTTAGAACTGTTGTTAGTTTTCAATCTGCAAGTTTGCTAATGATGTGGTATAACCATCTCCAGAAACAATGAGGTATGTAGCTATGCTGTTACAGCGGTCAAAATACAAAATATTGGTCAGGACTGATATTTGAAATAGCGGTTATATCGGCCAAAAATAGCGGTTCATATAATATTTCTTAGAATTATATATATATATATGTATGCATCCATAAACATATCATATGCATTAATTAAAAATGTAGTTTCAACATCAAAACATCAACTTAAACAAGCTTCACAAAACAAAATAGGAAAAGTGTTCATAAACGAGCCCAATTAAATAACTGATATAAATAAAAGCCCAATAAGGCAATAATCATTAAAAAAGCCCAAACAACAGCTTTGTATGCAAAAAAAAACCCATCTCAAAATATTGCTATATCCGACCGATATTTGTGTAAAAAATCGCTGCAATATCGGCAAATTGCACCGCTATTAGCAAAACCGATATTTTACCACTGGTATTTCGTGAAGGGCCGATATCCAATATATCACCAATATATCACCGCAATATCGCCTATATTAACAACATAGGTCTGTAGATTGATAGCTTACCCGTCCAGTAGATACTGTGCCTACTTAGGAAGTCCACATGTCAATTATTAAGCCCTGTTATGAGCATATTTTCTAACTTGTGGCATTCAGTGATGTTTTAAATTTATGGTTACACTATGTGTCGGATGGGAAAAGAAGTTGAAGGTGATTTTGGTCTTGAAATGCAATGTTATGGTCTAATTATGTAGTTTCGTACTCCACAACTGTTGTATATGAACACGAATTAGAGTAATTTCAGGCGGTGGTTAAAAATTGCAGATATTGTTGCGACTGAAATTCTATGTATGAACTGATTGAGCATATCATCATAGCAGAGCGCTACTATAATATACTAAGGGGCTGTTTGTTTACCTCTTAATAGGTCCATTAAGAGGCAAATCGCTAAGAGGTAAATCTTGTTTGGCAAAAAAAGTCTGCCTCTTAATGGTTCTAAAACCTCAAATGATTTTGTATCTTTGTCCTCCCTTAACCATTCAGCCCCCTAGTTTCATTCTAAACAATTACCAAACAACCATGGTTCATTTTGCACTATATCATAAGAGCCTCTTAATGATTCTGACCACTTAATCATTCTAAACCAAACCATTTTCTAACCTGCTCCATAACTTGTTCGTAATTACTTTATTTCCTGGATGGAACTCGCATGTCATGCATGTGAATGCTACTTGAAGCCTTGAATTGATAGCAAAAATCTTCCACCCTATTGAGGATGTCTCAATTTTCAGAAGAAGAAACATAGCATCTAGAACAATGTAGTACCAAATTTGTTGTTACCAGGGTATCTATTTAAGTTAAAGATAGAGAAATACTACTTCAGTGTGTTGGTTCTTGTTCTCTTTGGGAGCCGAATTGGATGATTTTACCTATTTAAACGTATATTCATTACTAGAAACTGGATGTGGGCAATCAGTGGAATATTCACTAAGGCCTTGTTTGTTTTTTAGAAAAAAGCTCTTATATGCCTCTTATGTCTGATTCGTTAAGAGGTAGGCCATTTAGACTGCTTGTTTTTTCCAAAATTTCAGAGCCACTTATGTCTTATCGTCCTCTTATCTGGTAAGAGGTAAACTAACCTCTTATTTGTCTCTTATTGTTCTCAATGAATTAATCTTAATAGATCCTTTCTCTCAATTGATTCACTTGGATTATAAAAAAACTCAATTTACTATAATCAGGTGACTTTCAAATAAATTTATATAATGTGAATATATTATTATCAATTAAATGTTTTCATTTAAATGTATGCTAATTTTATAACTTAAATGTAAATTTTGTAATGATGATTCATAAATATGTGAAATTGTATAAATTTATATATATATATATATAGGGTGCGTTTCATTTACAAACCAAGCAATTTGTACAAACTTTGCAAACCATTATATTAGGAAACAACAGATATATTTATGGTAATTATTATGATTCATTAATAACGATTGTGATATATATGGAAGATGATAACGTTCATTAATTATGATCATGACTTTAGATTAGGAAACATAATAAAATCAGATATTGATTAGAGTTGATGAACTGCCAAGATTGGTTTGCAGGGTTTGTACAATCTATTTGGTTTGTAAATGAAACGGACCCTATGATATTCTAATGGGTCAAATACATAATTTAAGCAAATCCAGAGATTTATTAGTTTACAAAAACAACAAGTCTTATTGATTCAGATTTCAGACTTCAGCACCACCTCTTATCAATTAGAATTTAGAAGTGACATAAGACTTCAGACTTCAGACTTCAGCACCTCTTAAAAACAAACGCCACCTAACTTTTGTCCATTGTATTTCATAAGCTGGTGAATAGGTATATATGAATTGTGTTTTTGTTATTGTGAGTTGTGAAAATTTTAAAATATGAGGCAAAAAGGAGTAGAATTGCTAGGGTTTCTATCTCTATTTTTATTTATTTTTGTTTATTATACTTTTTTATGTTTGGCTTGCTAGTTTTTTCATCTAAAGATGTCAATATTTTGTATGAGTAACCTTGCAAATATCCTTTTTCCCTGGAAAGTGACAAATTTCAGCAGTCCAGTCGTTCGCTATCTAGCATACCATTAACCTATATCATTTTACATTTTAATTTCAGCTCTGGCAACTGTCAAATTATTCATTGGAGACAAGGTCACAAATATGAGTGCCGTCCTTATGTTTCTTCGAGTCCAAGCAATGATGTGGGAGGCAGGGATTGTAAAGATCAGGGTGACGGCTTTGGTACCGAAGTGAAGCAAACGGCTATACCAGCTGAGAGATTCCCAGAAAATTCACATCACAAGGAAGATGTTGGAAATTCTACACCTGAATCAAATCCCCCCTTGTCATATGAGGGTCATTCTCTTTTCTCTACCCCTACAAAGATTTCTGCAGGTGTTATCTTTGAGAACACCGAGACAGTAAAACCGGCTTACCAGACTTTGGTCAACCCTGCAAGAAAGTCAACTGGCTTAGGGAAGAACAATAAGAAAAAACCTACCCTTAGTGATGAAGTTTCTCAGCCTGGGACTTCGAGTTCATTCTATTGGACGGATGATTGCTCTAACGAGTCTTCACTTTCTGAGGCTTCTACAAACTCTTCTGTTGGGAATATTCATAATAAGAAGTCCAGTTCTGGTGAGGCTGCAAATGGTGACATGGCTAACCATACGACAAAAGGTGGTTATAATAGTAATTTCATGAATGGATCTAGTGCCTCCAAAGTCATAGATGGATCTGGTCTAATTGGTTTGGGAAGTAGGAAGGCTAATGCTAGCGATTCATCAAAGGACATGGTCATTGATGGTTCCAAGTCCAGGAGGTCGGCTGCTGGCAGTGATTTTTCAACATCTAAGTTCTGGGAATCAGAAAATCCTCAGTCGGGCGCTTCATATTATCGTGCTTCTGCAGGGTATTCAATGCTTAAAGATGATAAAGCCTTTGGTGGCTTGCCTTCTTCTGGCCCCAAGAGATCAAATGATATTTTCAGTAACAAGAGCGTGCACACATCTAAATCTAGGGAAATAGGTTCATCGTTATCCAGAGCATCTGTTACTTATTTAACAACCTTTACCAGTAGACATGCATCTCATAGTCCGAAGCCCGTGAAGGTCGATGATGACAAGCATAGGGTCACTATTTGTTCGTCCCAGTTGACAGAAAATTATCTAAATGTTAGAAGCGCATCAAAGACATTAAAATTGAAAGTTGTTGATCAGATTAAGCCATCTAAATTGTCTCGTCAGGAGTCACTAGAGGGAGGAAGTGAGACAACTGACAGATACAGTTTCAAGGTCTGTGCTTGTAACTACAATAAAGATGGCCAAAAATCGGTCCCGCTCCCAAATAGTAATCTTGTTACCGGTCCCGGTCCTGACCCAAATACGAAGGCCCGGTTAAGGTTTATAAGGCCCGGTTGTGAGAACCGGTCCCACTTATTATTATTTTTTATTTTTTTAAAATCGATTTTTAACTTATAAAAGTTATTTTTTGAAGAATCTGGTCAATCAAATACACTACAAATAAGTTTTTATTATAATTGGGTCAATGTCAATCGAATACATTAAAAAAATACTTACTAAAAAAATACGTTTTATTATAGTTGGGTCGATCAAATACACTAACAAATACATTTAAAAATAATTTTTAAATAAAAAATCGGGTCGGTCCCGGGCCGGTCCTATTCGGGCCTTGTTTTTAGATGAAATTTGTAACCAGTCAAGGACCGGCGGTCCCTAACGGTCCCAGGCCGGGCCGGTTCCAAGTTGGTCCCGGGCCGGGCCTATTTGGCCATCTGGAAGGTTAAGTTATTTCCAATTTCAATTATGGTGTCTGAAATTAATTGGGTGATAGTTTTGATACAATTTTGACAGGGTCTCTTCCCATATGAAATGTTTGTCAAGCTGTACAATGGAAAAACGGTTGAATTGCAGGCTTGTGGCCTAAAAAATTGTGGAAACAGGTAGAGTTTTTCACTATGTGTTATGTATGTGCCTTTTATTTTGTTCTAGGCTTCCTTTAGTTTGTTTCTGCATGAGTTGCCATATTACCAAAAATATGTAGCTCATTAGGGCAAAAATTTAATGGTTATGTTTCAAAGGGGCTGTTTGGTTGATTTTTCATTAAGTCCTGCATGGATAAAGTTGTCTTTGTGGATTAATCTGTCAGTATAGATTGGAAAGGTTTTTGTTTGAGTGGGTTTTTTCATAGATGGGAGGAGCGTATTTTTTAATTTGGAGGGGCAGGTTTGGAAAAACTTGGCTGTCTGCATAAAGCTTCCCCCAAAAAAAGCTTACTGAATAAGTCACTTTCTATATCATTAAGTCATGTATAGCTGACAGAATAAGCTGCGAGTCCCATTAAGCTCATTAAGCTACAAACAAATAGGCCCAAAGTTAGATACGTCTACTTTTGGCTTATATCCTAGTATTATACTTCTCTCTATAGTTGTTCTCATTTGTTCTTATCTTAATAATTTTCATACTTATGGCCGACATATTCTGCAGCTGTTATGCTAATGCTGTTCTCCAGTGTTTAATGCATACTCCGCCTCTGAATGCTTATCTTCTCGAAGGGCTTCATTCCAAAGCATGTATGTTATCGTGCATTACAAATCACTCGCCTTTGACTTCAATGCTTCACTAAACCATTATTAAAAAAATCCATTGTTATATATGATAGGTGACAAGAGAGGATGGTGCTTCACATGTGAGCTTGAAGGCCTTGTTATGAAGGCAAAGGATGGGAACTCTCCACTGTCTCCTATTCGCATACTTACACATATTGAAAACATCGGAAGCACTCTTGGCCATGGGAGAGAAGAAGATGCACATGAATTTCTAAGGTGAGTTGCCTCCTGCATAGAGCTGTTCATGGGCGGTACGGCCCGCTAGACCTGGCCTGTTCGGCCCGTTAAAAAATCGGGCTTGGACAATCATTATTCAAAAAACGAGTGGGCTCAGGCTGGAACGCTAAAATTAATGGGCGGGCTTGAGCAATAAGAAAAATAATTCGGACAAGTCCGCCCAGCCCGGTATATTGTTATAGTTGATTAAGTTTTATATGTAATTAATAATTTATTGTTTTTTATTAAAAAGATTTAGAAGTGATTCCCTTTACTGAGCATCAAACATCACCAAACATATAATATATGATATTTTATATAGTACATCTAGAATCTCGATCTTGAAATATTAGGTGGATAAATATTTTGTTTTTGAAAAAGCCCGGACTTTGAAAGTTGATAAATCATTGAAGAGGAAGTGTTCATACTCCATATATTGTTAAACTATTTTTTTCATACGCCATGTACATTGATATCTTTTACGTCTTATTTTATGTTGGAAAGGAAGTATGTAATTTAAATGAATTTATATAAGCTTTGTTTTCCAAATGTTAAAAATATAAGCCCGTTAGCCCGTGGGCAAGCCCAGCCCGTGTATAGGGCGGGTGCGGACAAGCCAATAAGCCCGCAAAAACGGGCTTCGGTTTGTTATATTAGGCGCGCTGGACAAAAAGATTATGTTAGGCCCGATCCCGTCCCAAGCCTGCACTAGAAAAGAAAGTCTTATGCAAGAACATATTCATTTCTTCGAGTTTCCATGGTAATTTATTTTTGTTTGTGCTGTCTGAACCAGTTATTTTTTTGTCATTTTACAGGTACGTTATTGATGCTTTGCAATCAGTTTGCATCAAGGAAGCTGGAAAAAATGCTCTCGACTCTTTAGAAGAAGAAACAACTATCATCGGACTTACCTTTGGGGGTTATTTGCGGTCAAAGGTAACCATGTGGCTTTGGAGAATTAAGTTCGAATAATTCACTAGAGATTGTATGTATCTATGCTGTTACCGCGTACAAAATACAAAATATCAGTTAGGACCGATCTTTGAAATATCGGTCAAAAAATATCGGTTCATATAATATTTCTTAGAATTATAATATATATATATATATATATATGTATGCATCCATAAACATATCATATGCATTAATTAAAAATATAATTTCGACCAAGACCAGAAGAAGTCGTGGCTGGAAGAAGGCGTCGACTGTAGAAGAGAACGTTGGAAAACTTGGAAACCTAACTTAGACTACTAGTTGACTAATTTAAAAAAAAGCCCAAGTAAATATATAAAACTATAAAGCCCAATAGTCATTAAAAAGGCCTGAAAAAACCATCTACAAAAAATCGGTATATCAGACCGATATTTTGGTCAAAAAATCGCTGAAGTATCGGCGATATTATTGGAGCCAATATTTTGACCGATATTTTATCCAGGTACGATATCCGATATATCGTCGATATTAACAGCATAGGGATGTATTCATCTTTTTGGCGAGAGTTACAAACACGCTTGATGATTTTGAATTATAGATAAGCTGCATGAAGTGTGGAGGCAAATCGGAGCGGCATGAGAGGATGATGGATCTCACTGTTGAAATAGAAGGCGATATACGAACGTTGGAAGAGGCTTTGGATAAATTTACATGTACCGAGATTCTCGATGGTGAAAACAAGTACAAATGCAGCAGGTTGGTTGATAAATTTTCTTGTGTTACTGTATGATGGATAATCTGTTGCTTTCCACTTAATTTACACTATCACTCTTGTTTTCTGTGCTTTGACCTTGTTGTATGCCGATTTTCCTATCGGGATTCTATTTTGTAAGGAATAACTATATCAATATGTCTGAGGTTCACGTTCACCTCTTAGCGATTCAGAGGTTGCCTCTTAATGGAAATATTAAGAGGTAAGCAAACAGCCCCTTAATGGTAATCATCTGAAAGCAATGAATCCAACTGTTACTTCAGTATCTGCACATTTTTTTCTGTTTTCCTAATAACGCTAGCAGTCAAAGAAAGAAAAGTTTTAGTTGTTTACTTTGCTACTATGAACGTATGACACCATATTGCAGTTTTCCATGATTAGATAGTCAACAGGGCGGTTGTGCAAGTGCTTTATTCTTTAAATTGTTGCAAATCTGTACTGATTCTGTTTCTACTTGGTGCTCCAGGTGCAAATCCTATGAGAAAGCCAAAAAGAAATTGACATTGTTGGAGGCTCCGAATGTGCTTACTATTGCACTGAAACGGTTTGAGGTAACATTTCTTATCACAAGATAGATTTGTAGCCTTTGGGATTGATTGCGTTGGGTTCCAGTGAGAAGTTGTGATTAACGTGAGAAGTGGTTATCAACCATTGGATGAGAAATGGATGTACAGTAGGATGAGATGCAGTGGATCAATTCCCTTCTAAGCCGCAATTCATGGGAGGGCATTTAATTAAAAGGGATCAACGGTTCAGATCTTTATCTCACACTTCTCACGTTAATCTCAACTTCTCACACGATCCTTCGTCAGTATTGAATTTGGGTTTCATAGCGCTAACTTTTCATGCTCCCTTTGTTTTTTACAGTCTGGTAAATTTGGAAAGCTTAACAAATCAATTCGGTTCCCAGATATTCTGGACATGGCTCCATATGTCAGTGGGACAAGTGATAAGTCTCCCATCTACAGGCTTTATGGACTGGTGGTTCATATAGATATGACAAATTCTGCGGTCTCTGGTCATTATGTTTGCTACGTTAAGAATGTTCAGAATCGGTGGTTCAAGTTTGATGACAGCATGGTATGTTTTTAGTTTCGTGTCTTTCATTGCCAAAGCTCACATGTTCTTTTAGTTGCATTTTCTTTGAGTTTCAGTTATGCTTCTAATCGACAATGTAGGTAAAAGAGGTAGATCTTCAACATGTGTTGACAAAAGGAGCCTACATGCTTCTATATGCAAGGTAATGTTGATATTTCTATTTTTTCATTCACTGCATTTTTTGCTTCTTTAGGCTGAACCGTTTCACTTTGTTTTAATTTTTCCTAAACCATGTGTCGGATGGGGTTGGGTTCCGGTGAGAAGTTGAGGTTAACGTGAGAGGTGTGAGAAGTGGTTATCAACCGTTGGATGAGAAATGGACACACATTAGGATGAGATGCACCGAATCAATTCCTTTCTAATGTGCAATTCATGGGAGGGCATTTGATTAAAAGTGATCAACGGTTCAGATCCACTTCTCACGCTTCTCATGCTAACCTCAACTTCTCACACGATCCTTTGCCGCTATATATATATATATATATTAATGATGAAAATTATTGATAATGAAAATGCATGATATTATGAATTAAGAAAACGAATAATATTCTGGTCAATATTTAACGCATCTTCACATTGACACAACCACCAGGTGCTCCCCACGTGCCCCACGATCAATCCGCAGCTCGTTAATCCACCACCACCACCACGACGATCCGAGGAAACAAAAAACGCCACCATCATTTTTACCAAGATCTCTCGCTACTGAACCTTGGGACGCTCACAATTATCACGCGACTTCCGAGCCACCAGTCCACCACCGGAGCCTGGAGGAGGAATCCTCCTCATCCAGTGACAACTCTGGATTCTTCTCAGAATCCTGTTCTTGCAGCACAGAGGCCAGCGGCATCGAAGACCATATTTCTGGAGACGATTACTGGAGGAACATGAACTTGAATTCATCAGATTCCGACACGTCATCATCAACCTCCTCCTTCCCGTCCCCGTTGTACTCCAGGCTTTCTCGGTTGTACGCGTCGAGTAAGGAATGTAGAAACTTAGATTGTAGTTGTAATAATAGTGGTAGGTTAAGTACCAAGTTCGATAGATTAGGAGGGCATGCTACTATTATACCCGGACACGAAATCAAGACCAACGTCTCGAGGAAAATTAAACTAAAAGAAAAGTAAACAACGATTTTTCGTTCGTGTTAAAAATTGCGACTTTCGTCCCTGTGGTTTGCAATTCAATGATGTCTTCAACCCTGAGGCTAACTCGGTACAAGGGATGAAAACTCCCTTGTAGTATGATGAATTGTAAACCACAGGGACTGAAAACCATAATCTCAAAAGTAAGGGGATGAAAAAAATTGCAATTTTGAACAAACCACAAGGACGAATATGTAATTTACTCAAAAAACATAGAAAGGAAAGAAAGACAAAAGGCCTCTCTTTGACATTTTTAATATTAATACAAATGTTCGATTTATAAGATGCAAACAAGTTGGGGTGTCAATTTTGTATAAACGAAACCAGTCGTATCAATTAAATTGGTATAAATTTAATTCGGTTGGTATTACTTTATTAACTATGCAGACTTGATTGATACGAGGTACTAGAAATTCTGTATTGTACTACTATCGAACCGTACCAACTTTGGATTCATATTAGTTTTAAAGTATTGAACGTTGCAACTTTAAGCTTTGAACTATCGTTTTTACGTATTTGAACCTACAACTTTATGGTTGTACCTATAAGAAACGTAATGTTTTTCCTCTACGAGGACATCATGATGATGCGGTAGCACGTGCCATAGTATGCTCTGCATAAGTTCCATCTGATCTGTAGATTTATATCATAGTTCTAAGTAACTCATTATGGCACATTATGGCTTGGAGGCTTGGCTTCGCCACAACGTTAATCCGTGTGACTCCACTCTAAGACTTGACATCCGTTGTAACACGTTATGTGCGTGTTATGGTGTGTTATTTTGTAAAGCATGGATTTTTTCTTTACCTTTTTTAAACATATAACTTTTGAATAAATGATAATTTAAGTACAACATCTAAGACTTACATAAACATTGTGAGGAAACATAAAAATTAAAACCTTAAATAGGTAAATCCTTACATGGAGAGTCCAACAAGAATTATTTGGAGTGGAGACTCAAGAGATTTAATCCTAATTTTGCCCATAGTTTTCCCAAAGTGCCTAAACCTGTCAGACTCGGTCAAATTTCCATGGTCTGGATACTTCATTTTCAACTGCACAGTTTTTGAAATTCTCAAACTGCTACTTGTGGTCCGGTACATTAAAATAGACTTAAACCTCCCGGACCACACCGCAAACACTCTTAAGCTCGATATACTTGACATAAATGGTTCTTCTTTCTTATCTAGTTTTATGACTTTATATGAGTTCAAAATATTCTACATGATTATTCTAAATGCTAACACGCACAGGTATATACATATATATATATATGGGTGTTTGGGATTGCTTATTTTGTTGACTTATTTGCTTATTGTTTTTCTTCACCGCAAATAAGTTATTTTGAGTGTTTGGATTAAAAAAAAAAGACAAAAATAAAGAAATCACTCTTCACCGTTGCCACCATCTCTCTCCTCCTTTTCCTCTCTCTCTCCCAAAGTTGCAACAAAAATGACGAAAAAGTCCTCATCCAAATCAAAAAATCCCTAGGAAACCCCTACCTCTTGGCAAACCACTTTGGATTGCTGCCAATGGTAGAACGTCGAATGTGACCCAAAAACCAACCGTATCATCGCCCTCACCATCTTCTCCCCGGCCAAATCCCAAACGAAGTCGGCGACCTCCCTTACCTCCAAACCTTAATCTTCCGAAAACTCACCAACCTCACCGGAGAAATCCCATCGGCGATTACCAAACTCACCCACCTCACAATGCTCAGGCTTAGTTACACTAATTTATCTGGTCCTGTTCCTTCGTTCCTCAGTCAACTCAAAAACTTAAATTTACTCGACTTGTCGTTCAATAATCTCACCGGCTCTATCCCGCCGGAGCTTGCAACCTTGAAGAATTTAAACGCCATATACCTTGATCGGAATAAACTCACCGGTGTCATCCCTGAATCATTCGGAAAGTTCACCGGAAACACCCCGAGTCTTGACCTGTCACATAACCAGCTCACCGGAACAGTACCCTTATCTTTAGGGTATTTAAATTTCACCACCATTGATTTTTCTCGTAACCAGTTTACGGGTGATTTGAGTATGTTTTTTGGAAAAAATAAGACGATTGAAATAGCTGACTTTTCGAGGAACAGTTTCGAGTTTAACCTCTCGCAGGTGGAGTTTCCGGCGAGTTTGACTTCGTTGGATTTGAATCATAACAAGATGTACGGGAGTCTGCCGGCGAGTTTGACGGGACTAGACTTGCAATATTTTAATGTGAGTTATAATCGGCTGTGGAAGGATTCCTCAAGGTGGGGAATTGCAGAAGTTTGATAACACGTCGTATTTTCATAACCGGTGCCTGTGTGGGTCGCCGTTGCCGGCCTGTACATGATACACTTCCGTCTGGCTCTTGGCCAAGTGTTGGACTGAAATCAGTGTAATAAAAATCGTCATCGATTGCGTTTGTCATTATTTCGAACATGGAGGGTCTATGGTAGATTTATAGAAATTAAGGGGCTTAAAAGCATATTAGGCCATCAGTACCCCATTCCTTCTATCTTTCAAAGATTCCACTCTACATCAGCGCCACATCAGCTTTTCTTCCATCCCTCACTCCATCCCTAACGATCCCTAAATATCCGTACCCCATTCCCTCAAACCCCTTTGCCACCTCATTTATTTTAATTCTTTTATTTATACATTTAATTATTTAACAAAATAAAAATATTTATATATATTTTTAATAAATAAAAATAAGATAAATAATAAAAATAAAAATTCATATCATTCATTAAAAAATTAAAAATTACAAAATAAATTTAAAAATCTACTCGTCATCATTCCAATCATGATATTTTTTAATTTGCTCTTTTCTCTTTAGCGTAGCCATCAAAGCGGGGCCCGAAAGGTGATCATGCGGGGTTATGTAAAACTGGAAGTCTGCATCAAATCGTTTTGCTCGTTCGAGTTCTCGTTCGTGATGAGAGAGGTGTGAAAAATAAGAGGCTGAGAGAATTTGAGAGAGTTTGAGAGGTGTGAGATTGAGAGAATTTGATAGTGTGAAAAATAAGAGGTTGAGAGGTGTGAGAAATAAGAGGTGTGAGAAATAAGAGGTTGAGAGGTGTGAGAAATAAGAGGTTGAGGGTTAAATATATAGTGGGATTAAATTGAGATTTTTTTTAAGAAAGAGCCGTTCAACGGTTATTTTTAAAAAAAATTAATTAATTTTTTTTAAAAAAAAACCCTCGGGATGGATCGGGATCCCATCCCCGAAAACCATCCCGCCCCGCATGCCCATCCCGAGCCGTAGCCCAACCCCGCTGCCACCCCCGCTGCCACCTCACCCATCCCGAGCCCATCCCGAAGCCCGCTACTGATGGCCTTAGATAAAGTAGAGCGGTGCGCCGCCTTGATTGACCCAACAATGAATAAAATAAATACTAGTGTTTGATATCGTGTGTTGCGCGATGATAAAAAAACATGTCAAATATGATATAGAAAAGTTATGACACTACAAATCAACTCAAAACCTAAGAATGCCAAATTCTTACATTGGTTAATACTCTTCCAATATTCAAAAACATATTTCCTCCTTTCATACACTCAATTATCTATTCCAATATTTCAGTTTATCGTCAATGTAGGATAAACAAAACTCAACTACAATTTATTATTTGAGAAAATACTAAATTCTCATTGTATCATTCGATAACTTATAGCCAACACTTCTTTCACATTCATTTTTATGTATTTATATTTATATTCATGATTGTATTGATTTGACTCTAATGAACATTTAATCAATCGAAAGTGAAAGGCGTTGCTTTTTAATAAAATATTTCACATAGCTTTAAAATTACCATTTAATCCCAAATTTTGATGGCAAGTGTGACATTTTTAGCCAACTAACTTTTTTTTTATCTTGAAGGCATTCCCCCTCCTTTACCTACCTACCTCTTTTCAATATTTGTATCATTTGTTGATGTCATGTGAAATACTGAAAATATGTGAAGTATGTGACTAACCCAAGAAGGTTTCGTAGGATTTCTATATACATTTATATTGAAATCTATATTCAAGCCATCCCCCTCCTTTTATATATTCAACTATATTTTCTAATATTTCTCATTCTCATCAATATGTGATAACCAAATTCAACCATAATTTGAGAATACTAAATTCTCATTTGTCATGTTAATACTTTATAGCCTTCATTTGCATATTTATATTTCCCGTACTTATCAATGTTGGATAACCCAAAGATCAACGACAATTCATGATTTGAGATTGCTAGATTCTCATTGTGGCATTTTAATATCTCAATCTTTCTTTACATTTTTATGTTGATACCGTTTTTAAAGCATCACCCTCCTTTCGTATACATAACTACATTTTTTGATATTTTTCTTTCTTATCAACGTGGGATAACCCAAACTCAACTACAATTCATGATTTGAGCATACTATATGTTTTCATTATGTCATGTTAATATCTTATCGCATTCATTTATATATTTGTGTTGGACGGGAGAGGAAATTTATTGTTAGAAGATCCATACTAAGTTAATATAAAATGCAATTTGATGATTGGCAACTAATTAGATCTAATATAAGACAATACATTTATTGGGGTTGTATACATGTAAATTATTGTGGTTATACACAAAGTTAGTCTTTCTAATGTTTCCTTTTAGTTTATAATGTTTGTTTTGCAACATAACTATTAAAACATTATGAAATAGGTTGCACATAAGAATTACAATTAACAATCGTAAAGAGAAAAAATGATTTCATGCATAAAAAATTAAGGACATGTCTAACTTGGAAAATTTTGTTATCATTGTGGAGCCCAAAAACAATTCATGTCTATTGTCATCCTACTTAATTAGTTTTTGAGATATCAATAGATGGAGAGATGAATTAATTAAAATGAATGATAATAGGAAGTTGGATAGTTTGAGGTTAAAGTTAATTAAATTAGAAATAAAATTACCAAATAACCCTTCTTATGATGAAATACAAAATTTTCATTTAAGGGTAGAAAAGTCTTTAACTTATTGGTATTTTAAAAAATTCAAAACAATGAGAAAATTTCTTTAGGAGAATACTACTCTATCATTGTGCCACATCATCATTTGTGGGTTTTTCTTTAATATATATATAGATATGTGCACATTTATTTATAGGGTCAGGTTCAAGGGAACCTCAAATAAACGGAAAACTAAGGAACACTGTAATTATATATATATATATATATATATATATATATATATATATATATATATATATATATATATACTTTTGCTGTGAACGTTTAGTGTTATTTTTGTGGTCTCATGGAAATAGCTTGGTCTCACATGATATATATATATATATATATATATATATATATAGAGAGAGAGAGAGAGAGAGAGAGAGAGTTGGGTTCAAATGAAAACTCATTTTTCATTGTGCACGCGAGGACCAATATTAGAGGACCAATATTAGTCATTGATCAAAATTTAAGAAATTAATCAATGGTTAAAACTTAATGAAATCAATTGAGAAGTGATTAAGGACAAATCTGGAAATTTGAATCAACATCTGCCATATTTGACTTTTTATTTTCTTTTTTAATTAAAAAACTTTTACTCCCCTTAAAGTTTAAAATAAATTATCTTAAAAAATAATAATATTTTAATCAAACAAATTACATAAAAAAACGAGAATTTCGTGTTCTTCGATATGACATCCATCTCGATATAGTTTTTTCTTCATTTTAACCATTTTTACGTGAAATGTTATATAAGTGTTATATTCATTATGAATATGTATACACGTTTCCTTGTGTCCATATTCAGTATGAATAACAAAAGGAACGTTAATTCACTATTCATGACGAATAATACAACATTCATGATGAATAATACACGAATTCATGATTTCATGTATTATTCATCATGAATCGTGTACTATTCACCTTGAATGTTGTATTATTCATTCTGAATGATACATCATTATTCATGATGAATAATATACGAATGAATCGTGAAGATGTGGACACATGACACACTCTCTTTTGTTCTTCTATTCACAACCGAAACTTGGTTTTATTCATTATGAATATGTATGCACATCTCCAGGTGTCCACATTCACTATGAATAACAAATATGAACGTTCATTCACTATTCATGATGAATAATACAATATTCAGGATGAATAATACACGAATTCATGAATCGTGTATTATTCACCCTGAATGATGTATTATTCATACTGAATGATGTATTATTCATGATGAATAATAATGAGTGACCCGTGAAGGTGTGGAGACGTGACACAATCTCTTTTGTTCCTTGGTTCACAACACTCGATAGGTACCCGATTCATCTCGATGGGTGTTGGGTTACAGTAATGAAGAACACGATGTCTTACGACGTTGAAGAAAGTGTTGTAGAAGATGATGTCGAGTTACAGACTTATGATGTCGAAATGTTGTACACACTTGAACGTACATAAATATTCATAATGAATGTAACATATATATGGCGTTAATCGTAAAAACAGTTAAAACAACAAAAAACCTATATCGAGATGAATGTCATATCGAAGAGCACAAAATTCTCGTTTTTTGATGTAATTTGTTTGATTAAAATATTAGTTATTTTTAAGATAATTTATTTTAAAACTTTAAGGGGGCAAATGTTTTAATTAAAAAAGAAAAGAAAAAGTCAAACATACAGGCGTGAGTTTAAATTATTTTACCTTTTTACCCCTAATTATCTTAATTAATAATTCTAATTAGAAACTCTATTTAATATGAGTTGTTGGATCAATAGAGATGGAGTGGCTGAGATTAATCCTCACGTGCACAATGAAAATTGAGTTTTAATTTGAACTTTCATATATATATATATATATATATATATATATATGGGCTTAATCAAATGAGAACTAGTTAGCTCGTGGTAACCGTGAGATCCAATATGAGTCAATCATTTTAGATAATTAATGTTATTTACTAAAATAAAATAAAGGGTAAATTGGTAATTTGTTTTTTTGACAACTCATACTTAAAACCCTAAAAATTGTTCCAGCCGCCATCCTACTTCAACAAAGCTCTCCATCGGATCTGTGGATTCATCATCTCCGACGATTTGTGTAACAACCCACAATTTGAATATACATATAACATATAATCCATAACATGTTTACAACAAAGTACTTCATATTTCACATTTGGTCCCATCTAAAGTCTGAACATAAAGATTCAGTACAACTCGATCCACTTTAAGTTACATAGTAATAACAATAAAATTATAAATACAAAAGCATCCATAGCATCATGATGATCATCTTCTCATAAGCTAGTCAACAAGTACTCTATTTACTTGTTCTTACTGGAACCATCACCTGGAATACATAATTTTTGAAACAGGAAATGAGGGTTAGACCTAAGGGTCTAGTGAGTAAATCCCTGACATTTGTAAATCATTAAAAAATTCATTTACATAAAATACTCTTCGTATAAATACACATACATCACACGTAAATTAATATCAACTAAGATTTATACATTATGCCTGTCTCATTCCACCTTATCCCTCCACTAATGGCCAATATCAATTGGTTGCGAGCCAATTTATCACACCGGTCCAAAGCCCGGCCACGTATTATATTTTCATATAATACTCACGTAATTATAATATCTCAATATATTATAATCACCCACGTATGACATATTCATACACTTTATCAAACATTTGTTATTCACAAAATGTATTCCAGTAAAATACTCTTTAAAGAAAAACTCACCTGATTTGTTTATCACCAAAAGCCTTCCCAAGTTAATATCACGTATGATCACCCTTTACAGATGCTGAAATCACACAAAATACCAAATATTTCTTTTTAAAACTACACTTATGAAATCCTCGACTAAAGTCGCAACCCATTAAAAGTAATTTAAAATCGCAATGAACAGTACCAAGTCGCAACCTCCTACTGCGACTTCACCCCGAAGTCGCAACCCACTATTGCGACTTCACCCCTAAGTCGCAATCAACTACTGCGATTCCAAACCCAAATCGCAATCAACTACTGCGATTCCAAGCCAAGTCGCAAACGACCATTGCGACTTCATAACCAAGTCGCAACCAACCATTGCGACCTCGATGAATGTCGCAGTCATCCATTGCGACTTCGATGAATGTCGCAGTCGTCCATTGCGACTTCGATGAATGTCTCAGTCCACTGTTCATCCTAAAACCCAGATTTTTGCAGTTTTTATACTATGCATGTTACTGATAATTTACAGATATGTTTAAGACCAAAAACATCACCTAACCTTAAGCTTAAATTTCCCAAAACATCCATCTTTAACAAAACCCATTTAACAACGTAACTAGCAACCTTCAAGAATACTTTTAAGAGATTAATACATATAAAAGGATGGATTTGTTACCTTGTTTACTTCAACCTAGTCCTTAAATCACAGCAGCAACTTTGATTTCCTTCTTCTCCTTTAATTCCTTCGATTTCTTTCTCTCCCTCTCCAAACCGAATACACCACACACACACAACACTTTTGCTAATAGTGTCCTAATGAGACACCTCATGGTCTTTCAAGGGGTAGTGGCGGTGATGGGTGTGGGGTTTGATTAACATGACCAAACTAACCCTAAGTTTCTCTCAAATGGCAAACCACACCCCCAAACTTCCTATTAAAATTAAAACTTATCCCTTAACTTCTAATTCCATAAAACACTAGCATAAAGACTTATAAAATTCCAAATTTAAATTAAATAAAATACTTGGTTATTACAACATCTCCCCCTTAAAAGAATTCCGTCCCGGAATTCAGTTTAAGAGAACAGATGAGGGTATTTGGTCCTCATCTCCGATTCCGATTCCCACGTCGCATCCTGACCTCTATGATGTTTCCACTGCACCTTTACCTGTCTGATCTCTTTATTCCTCAATACTTTAACCTTGTGATCAACTATGGCTTCCGGTTCCTCCACATAATTCAACTTTTCGTCCACTTGAATATCTGGTAGAGAGACTGCCTGATCTGGCGTAACTAAACATTTTCGAAAATTCGATACATGAAACGCGTTGTGAATCCTGCTTAATTCTGACGGAAGAGCCAATCTGTACGCTACTTCACCAATCCTTTCCGTAATTTCAAATGGCCCAATATACCGCGGACTAAGTTTACCTTGCTTCCCGAAACGTATGACTCCTTTCCAGGGCGAAACTTTCAACATCACAAATTCCCCGACTTGGAACTCTAACGGTTTCCGGCGTCGATCTGCATAACTTTTCTGTCTGTCTTGAGCCGTTTTCAATCTGTCCCGAATCTGCGAAATTTTATCTGCTGTTAACTGTACTAATTCTGGCCCTGCTAATTGTTTCTCCCCCACTTCATTCCAACACAGAGGCGTTCGACATTTTCTACCATACAATACTTCAAACGGTGCCGCTTGAATGCTGGAATGATAACTGTTGTTGTAGGCAAATTCTATCAAAGGCAGATGTTTATCCCATGATCCCCCAAAATCAACTATACAAGCCCGGAGCATATCTTCTAAAGTCTGGATTGTTCTTTCACTCTGCCCATCAGTCTGAGGATGATATGCTGTACTCAATTTTATCTGCGTTCCCATCTCCTTTTGAAAGCTTCTCCAAAATCTAGAAGTAAAACGACTATCTCGATCGGAAATAATCGAGATTGGAACTCCATGTCGAGTTACTATTTCATTAATGTACAATTTAGCTAAACGTTCCAAGGAATCAGTTTCTTTTATCGGCAAGAAATGAGCAGACTTCGTCAATCTATCCACAATCACCCAAATAGAATCGAATCCCTTTGAAGTTCTAGGCAACTTGGTAATAAAATCAGTAGTGATCTGATCCCATTTCCACATTGGTATATCCAGTCGTTGTAACTGACCAAACGGCTTCTGATGTTCGATCTTTACCTTCTTGCAGGTAGCACAATCTTCCACATACTTAGCAATACCCCTTTTCATTCCCGGCCACCAATAGAATTGTTTCAAATCTCTATACATCTTATTCGTACCTGGGTGAATAGAAAATCGAGATTGATGAGCTTCTTGTAGTACACGATCACGTAATCCACCCAAACGAGGTACCCAAATTCTGTTTCCCATACACAATAACCCACGGTCGTCTTTCCCAAGCAATGCTGATATTCCCACTAACCGTTCAGATTTCAAACTTTCTTCTTGATAAGCATCTATTTGGCACTTTAGTAATTCGTCAAAAATATTTGGAAGAAGTTCAGCTCGTAGCGAGATAGCTTTTATTGTTCCACTTCTTTCTTGGCGACTTAGTGCATCTGCTACCACGTTTGCTTTCCCAGGGTGATATAGAATTTCACAATCATAATCATTTACCAATTCCAACCATCTTCTTTGCCTCATATTCAATTCCTTCTGATCGAATAGATGTTGGAGACTTTTATGGTCAGTGAAAATTTGGCATTTAGAACCGTAAAGATAATGTCTCCAAATCTTCAATGCAAAGACAACTGCTGCAAGCTCCATATCGTGAGTAGGATATTGTCTTTCATGATCCTTTAGTTGACGAGAAGCATAGGCAATCACCTTTCCACGTTGCATAAGTACACATCCCAATCCCCGCTTAGAAGCATCACTGTAGACCACAAAATCATCGGAACCTTCTGGCAATGCTAATATCGGCGCGCTGCAGAGTTTCTCCTTCAATATTCTGAATGCCTCATCCTGTTCTGCTTTCCATTCAAACTTCAGATTCTTCCGAGTCAGCTTAGTCAATGGCGTCGCGATTCGAGAAAAGTCTTTTATAAATTTCCGATAATATCCAGCTAGACCCAGAAAACTACGTACTTCGGTTGCCGTTTTTGGCGGTTCCCATCTTTCAATTGCTTCCACTTTCGCTGGATCAACTTGTATACCCTTCTCTGAAACTACATGACCCAAAAACTGAACTTCCCGCAACCAGAATTCACATTTAGAGAACTTAGCGTACAACTTTTCTTTCTTCAATAACTCCAAAATCAAACGAAGATGTTGCGCATGATCCTCTTTGGATCGGGAATAAATAAGTATATCATCGATAAACACAATGACAAATTTATCGAGATAAGGCTTACATACCCGATTCATTAGATCCATAAAAGCGGCTGGAGCGTTCGTCAATCCGAAGGGCATTACCAAAAATTCGTAGTGGCCGTATCTTGTGCGAAAAGCAGTCTTTAAAACATCATCCTCCTTCACCTTTAACTGATGATAGCCAGATCTGAGATCAATCTTGGAGAAGTAACAAGCTCCAACTAATTGATCGAAGAGGTCGTCAATTCTTGGAAGTGGATACTTGTTCTTAATCGTACGCTTGTTCAGCTCCCGGTAGTCAATACACATTCTCATTGAACCATCTTTCTTCTTTACAAACAAAACTGGTGCACCCCACGGCGAAGAGCTAGGTCTGATGAAACCCTTATCAGATAAATCTTGAAGTTGTGCCATCATTTCGTTCATTTCTGGAGGTGCTAGTCTGTACGACGCACGAGCGATAGGAGCGGCTCCAGGGATTAAGTCGATACCAAATTCTACTTGCCTAACAGGAGGAAGACTGTTCAAGTCTTCAGGAAAAACTTCTGGGTATTCACTAACAATAGAAATATCTTCCAGCTTAATCTTTTCAGGTCTACTATCTATCACATAAGCTAGATAACTAGAGCAACCCTTATTGACACATTTACGGGCTTTTACCATAGATATAAGACTGGACTGATGATTCTTACGATCTCCATAAATCACTACCGATCTCTTATCAGGTAAAACGACATTGATTATTTTCTTATCACAAACTATGTTAGCCTGATTCTCAGCTAGCCAATCCATTCCTACTACCACATCAAATTCAATAAAAGCTATTGGAAACAGTTGTATCGGTACTCCACATACCTCTATATTTATCATGCAACGATCAAAAACCTCTTTAACTGCCACTTGGTTATCATTTGCAGTGTCTACTAATAAAGCATGTTTTAACATTTTAGGCTCTAAATGCATGTGAGCAGCAAAGGAGGGAGACACAAAAGATCGGTTTGCACCGGAATCAAATAACACTTTAGCACGCGTGGAGTTTATGAAAAATGTACCTGTGACCACATCCGGAGTTTCCTCCGCCTCTTTAGCTGTCATTTGAAATGTACGACCCCTCGTTCTGGGCGGTTCTATTCTTGGAACCACTGGTCTAGTAATGGCTGGTTTCCCTGATGTACCCCCTTGTTGTATTCTACCTCGCGGACAATCTGATTGGAGGTGATCCGGAGAGTTGCACAAAAAGCAAAACCGTGTTACTCGACAATCTTTAACAACATGACCGGTTTTCCCACACTTAAAACAAACCCGCGACTCCACTTGACAATTTCCCTGATGGTAGCGATTACATCTTGGACATGGTCTATCCACTGGTCGAAACGACGGACGATTATCGAATCTTTGAAATCTAGGCTTCTTTGAATCCTGTGGTGGTCCTTCCCATTTCCTTTTCCCCAAGCTCTTATCACCAGCATCTCTTTTATTATCTCTTTCCACATTTTCTGCAGCATCCACCGCAGCTGTAAAAGTATTTGGCCCTGTAGCAGTTACCAGTCTTCGGACCTCTGCATTTAATCCATAGATGAATCTTTCCATTTTCATCTTCTCCGTAGCAACATAATATCCTGCAAAACGAGATTTTCCAAAAATCGTGCAGTATAATCTCTAACCGATAGATTCCCTTGTTGTAGATTCATAAATTCTTCCTCTAATTGTCTAACGGCAGCTTGTGGACAGAAGTGTGTTGTGAAAGCTAACACAAATTCCTCCCATGAAAAGGTAGTATATACATCCGTTCCTCTTGATTCTATATGAGCCTCCCACCAATACAGAGCATCACCTTTCAGCATCGCAGCTCCATAAAGTACTTTATCTTCTTCGGCACATTTACAAGTCTTGAAGATGGCCTCTATTTCTTTCAGCCATCTCATCGCCTTTACCGGATCCCGATCTCCTGAATATGTAGGGGGCTTACAACTAAGAAACATTTTATAGTCACACCTTTTCATCATCGGTAAGACCGTAGAGGTAAGTGGTATTTCGACTTCGTGTTCCGGACTTGGTCTTTCAGTTTCATTATGACGATTATGTTCGAACATAGCTTGTATGCTATCCTGTAATCTCCCCATTTCCGCAGTCAAATCATCCCGTGTAACAAACTCTGTACCATGCTGTTGTGTTCTACCTCCAGTTCGGCCCCCAGTTCCCCTTCCGATTCTGCCTCTACCACGATCTCCTCCTCTTCCCCCTGTTCCTATTGGTGGATTCTCTCCACCCGAATTTCTTCCTCCTCTTTGATTCCTTTGTCTAGTGCCACTTGCCATTCTGAAGATTCAAACAAAGTTAATATACACATAAGCACGTACCCCATATAACAAGGTATTCCAGTTCAAACATGTACCTGTAAGATCGTAATTACACTGGCCTGGTGTAATTTGAAATTACCTTACATTATGTTCCTTCTACCTTTTATACTTAGCATCCCCAGGTTCTAAAATAATAGGGACATCCTACTTCGCATGCAGTTTAAGTCTAGGTACAGATACTAATACCTAAATCCCTTAAACTAGGGCTCTGATACCATCTGTAACAACCCACAATTTGAATATACATATAACATATAATCCATAACATGTTTACAACAAAGTACTTCATATTTCACATTTGGTCCCATCTAAAGTCTGAACATAAAGATTCAGTACAACTCGATCCACTTTAAGTTACATAGTAATAACAATAAAACTATAAATACAAAAGCATCCATAGCATCATGATGATCATCTTCTCATAAGCTAGTCAACAAGTACTCTATTTACTTGTTCTTACTGGAACCATCACCTGGAATACATAATTTTTGAAACAGGAAATGAGGGTTAGACCTAAGGGTCTAGTGAGTAAATCCCTGACATTTGTAAATCATTAAAAATTTCATTTACATAAAATACTCTTCGTATAAATACACATACATCACACGTAAATTAATACCAACTAAGATTTATACATTATGCCTGTCTCATTCCACCTTATCCCTCCACCAATGGCCAATATCAATTGGTTGCGAGCCAATTTATCACACCGGTCCAAAGCCCGGCCACGTATTATATTTTCATATAATACTCACGTAATTATAATATCTCAATATATTATAATCACCCACGTATGACATATTCATACACTTTATCAAACATTTGTTATTCACAAAATGTATTCCAGTAAAATACTCTTTAAAGAAAAACTCACCTGATTTGTTTATCACCAAAAGCCTTCCCAAGTTAATATCATGTATGATCACCCTTTACAGAATCTGAAATCACACAAAATACCAAATATTTCCTTTTAAAACTACACTTATGAAATCCTCGACTAAAGTCGCAACCCATTAAAAGTAATTTAAAATCGCAATGAACAGTACCAAGTCGCAACCTCCTACTGCGACTTCACCCCGAAGTCGCAACCCACTATTGCGACTTCACCCCTAAGTCGCAATCAACTACTGCGATTCCAAACCCAAATCGCAATCAACTACTGCGATTCCAAGCCAAGTCGCAAACGACCATTGCGACTTCATAACCAAGTCGCAACCAACCATTGCGACCTCGATGAATGTCGCAGTCGTCCATTGCGACTTCGATGAATGTCGCAGTCGTCCATTGCGACTTCGATGAATGTCTCAGTCCACTGTTCATCCTAAAACCCAGATTTTTGCAGTTTTTATACTATGCATGTTACTGATAATTTACAGATATGTTTAAGACCAAAAACATCACCTAACCTTAAGCTTAAATTTCCCAAAACATCCATCTTTAACAAAACCCATTTAACAACTTAACTAGCAACCTTCAAGAATACTTTGAAGAGATTAATACATATAAAAGGATGGATTTGTTACCTTGTTTACTTCAACCTAGTCCTTAAATCACAGCAGCAACTTTGATTTCCTTCTTCTCCTTTAATTCCTTCGATTTCTTTCTCTCCCTCTCCAAACCGAATACACCACACACACAACACTTTTGCTAATAGTGTCCTAATGAGACACCTCATGGTCTTTCAAGGGGTAGTGGCGGTGATGGTGTGGGGTTTGATTAACATGACCAAACTAACCCTAAGTTTCTCTCAAATGGCAAACCACACCCCCAAACTTCCTATTAAAATTAAAACTTATCCCTTAACTTCTAATTCCATAAAACACTAGCATAAAGACTTATAAAATTCCAAATTTAAATTAAATAAAATACTTGGTTATTACAATTTGGTCCTTGCCGGCTAGAGGAAGCCATAGAGAGGAGAACCACGACAGTAACATTGTGTTTATTTTAGGTACCATAATGGCATCACAATTTGCTTTCTGGACAGGGATGACCTTTGTATCTTCATGGTCCTCGTCGACACCGTTTTGGTCTACAACACCACCGCCAATAGTTCCTTTACCACCGGCGGCCATTCCCGTCCCCCTCCCCCGACCACCATCATCAACGGTACGTTAACCTCGTCTCGTCCACCTCTCTATCTCTACCCTAAAAACAGATATGTGAACCCAACTTGTCTCTTCACCATCATCAATCTGGCACAATCCCCCTCTTTTTCCTCTCTTGTTCAATCAAATCGACAATAACGATGGACCTCCGATGACGAAAAACCGATCAGAGATAGTCACTGTTTTGGTATCCTTATTTGATTTCATTAGGCCAAGGTGGGTACAACCCACAATGGGTATCACAACGGGTATCACAATGTATTTTCTTTTTTTACGAAGTGTATCACAAAATATCATGCGATATTGCTTTACTAAGTGTATCACATTATGTTTTTTTCTTTATTTTCGTTATGTTGTTAAGGGTATCACAATATACACCATGTGTTTGCCGGAAAACATTTCGCGGGAAAAAAGTTTGCCGGAGGGAGGAGAGAGAATATGTTTAAATACCTAAATTACCCTTTAATTAAAATTTAAGTCGGAGTTACCAAAATTAATAACTTCCTAATTTATTCTCTGATTTGTGGTTGAGATTGGATCTCACGGTTAGCACAAATAACTCAGTTCTCCCTTGAATGGCCGCCTATATATATATATATATGAAATACAAATTTCAGTCTTATTATCACACTTGAAAAATATCATGTCCTTGTCTTGTGATTTTATGTCATCTATATATATATATATATATATATATATGAAATACAAATTTCAGTCTTATTATCTAGGCTATGTTTGGCAAAATAGCTGATAAGCTAGCTGGTAGCTGATAAGCTAGCTGGTAGCTGATAAGCTAGCGGATGAAAAAGTCACGTTTGGCAAAAAGTAGCTTATAAGCATTTAAATGACCAAAAAAGACGTATTAAAAAAAAGTTAATAAATAATAATTAATATTAATGAGGGTATTTTTGAAAGAAAAAAAATCAAAAGCTCCATAAGCTCATGAAACGCTACTCTCACTAGCGTTTTGAAAAGCTAGCTTATGGTCATCCAAACATGTACCTAGCTTATAAGCTAGCCTTTTTTTGCCAAACAATGCCCTATACTACTTTATGAAAATTGTAAAACGGTTTTTTTTCAAGAGTCGATTTTTCAAGATTACCATTTATTAAGCATAATATACAACCTTTTAAGCTGACCTCTCCCACACCTCTCCCACGTCTATCAAAAATCAAACAAATTCAATTTCTAAGTTACACTTTATACCATTAGAATTAGTTTTTCAATTTACTTTTAATCCCTTTCTTTTCATTTTTTATTTTACACCCTTATCGTTTTAACATAAATAATCGTATATGAATTAGAATGCATTAAAAATACATTTATTTTTTACAAATTACACCATTGTAATCGTCTCGTCAATACCTCCGAAATGAGCCCAATATTGAATATTTTTGGATTTAATCATGTTATTAAATATCATGAACATGTTCGAATTAATTTGTTTTATATCTCTTACATTATTCATTTTCATTTTACACCCTTATAATATTAAGTTACACTTTATACCCTTAGAATTAGTTATTCAATTTACTTTTAATATCTTACCTTTTCATTTTTTATTTTACACCCTTATCATATTAATATAAATAATCGTATATGAACAAGAATGAATTAAAAAAATACATTTCTTTTTTTTACAAATTATATCATTGTAATCGTCTCGTCAATACCTTCGAAATGAGTCCAATATTGAATATTTTGGGATTTAATCATATTATTAAATATCATGAACATGTACGAATTAATTTGTTTTATATCCCTTACATTATTCATTTTCATTTTACACTCTTATAATATTAAAAATAGATAATCATAGTTTAACTAAAACATACTAATAAATGCATTTTTTTACAAATTATATTATTACAATATTCTCGTCAATAATTTCAAAATAAATTTATTATTAAATATTTTTTTAACTTAATAATATTGTGAAATATCATAAATACGTATCAAGATTTTTCAAGAATGACGTACCGAGATTTTTTTTAAACTTGTACATTTTACGCTCTTATCTATATTTATCTATTATACTTCTTTAAAAATAATTCTATTTACGGTTATTCTTGAATTTTTAAAAAGTACAAACTTCAATACATCATGTACAAGTTTAAAAGCTTTAAAACCTTCAACGTTCAACATAATAATTAAAAATAAAATTATTTTTTATTTTTAAATTACATTTTATACAATTATAATTAGTTATTTAATTTACTTTATATTCTTCTTCTTTCATTTTACATATTTATTATATCAACATACATAAACTAAAATATATTAAAAAAAATATGTTTTTCTTTTTTATAAATTATATCATTATAACCGTTCATCAAACCCTTCAAAATGAGCACAAATGTTATGCGTTTGAAGATCCCCACTATCGAACGGATATTTTTCAATTCTTTTGATCAATTAACCATATTGACCTTTAGTTTTATACATCTGATATACGATTTAAAATCGAATAAATATAAACATGAAACAAAATTATTTTTTTGAATTCTCGAGTTTAGATTTGAGATACTTCGCACCGCATGCGGGTACGTATCTAGTCACACTTGAAAAATATCATGTCCTTTGTCTTGTGATTTTATGTCATACTTTGTTTCAACTTGATTTATAGAAATAGAATGTGGTTGGAGCACCTCTCTTCCACTTCTGTCATGTCATTTCCATGGTACAAAAAGTCAAAAAGCACCCTGAAGTCTATCTTGGGAAATTGACCAAAATAGCCATTTTTAAAACACATATTCACTTTTTAACCATGCAAAATATTTTTTTACAAAAATGACCGGAATCCCGCAAGCCTGACACCGCAAGACTTGCGGTGTCAGTTTTTTCTGACAAAACGAAAAAAATATTATTTTTTTAAAAAATGACGATCCCGCAAGCCACCGCAAGCCCACCGCAAGCCACCGCAAGCCTTGTGTTTTGTCAGAAATATTTTTTTTTTCGTTTTGTCAGAAAAAGCTGACACCGCAAGCCTTGCGGTGTCAGGCTTGCGGGATTCCGGCTATTTTTGTAAAAAAAAACTTGGATGGTTAAAAGTTGAAGATTTGTTTTTAAAATTGTTATTTTGGTCAATTTCCCGTCTATCTTTTATTTGTAATATTTATTTAAATAAAAATATTCACTTAGAAATTTATATGATTAATGATTTTTCATAATTAACCCATCAGCAAGCCCATTACCAATATAATCATACAATTTGGGCCTCCTACCCAGCCCAATAAATTCGGGTTCAATACACCCATTACCCATCACCCGACTTCGACCTAATACCCGATTCTCCACCACCGCCTTCAACGCTCTCTTCAACGACTCCACATCATCCTCCCCTCCGCTGCCACATTCCGGCCACTCCACCACCACCTCCGCCTTCGTTCGCCCACCCACCGTCGCCATCTCCGCCTTCACCGCCTTTCCACCAACCGATTGAATCGTCTCCGTCAGATCTTTGTTCAGATCCGGTCTGTCTTCGCAACAGATGATTGCTCGAACGACTTTCTTATTGCCACTGCCGCAGTAATTGACGCTCATTTCGTCGTTCTCGCCGGGTATGAAAAACGACCTCCGTGATCGGTCGCCGGAACACCGCCCTCCGTCCTCATGCGGCGGCGCTACGGCGGCGACAATGTTTTTCAGCTCTTTTAAACGACGTACGGTTTCCGTTAGCACTGAAGCCTTATCAATCTGTATAATATATTAATATATATGACTTTAGGTAAATTATACTTCAGAACCTTAAACTATGGACTTATTATAATTTACCCCCTTTTCTTTTTAACTCCATGGTAAATGTAGAATAGCATAAATAAGGATTTCTGATCTATAAGCTAGCTGTTAGCTGATAAGCTAGCTGATAAAAAAGTCACGTTTGACAAAACTAGCTTATAAACATGTAAAATGACCAAAAATGACATCTTCAAAAAAATTATCCATTACGATATTTAATTATATAATTAAAACAAATTTATAAAAATATAATATGTTAATTAATACAACCAATGTAGTAAAGAAAAATTAAATAATACAACATGTTAATTAAATAAATTTAAAATTTATTATTACATATATACCATAAATTTTTAATTTGTTAAACAAGTTTTAGAAATCTATACATATAATAAATAAGTAACTACATTGACACGTGTCGTCGTCTGGTGAGCCGACTTTATTGTTTTCCCGCCTAAACATGTATCTGGACGCCTTTACATTATAGGTTCAATTAACACACCCACATTCACTCCTCCTTAAATCTCTCCTTAATTAAATTTTTAATATTTATACCTTATATTTACTACCCTTATAATTACGTAGTTTACTTTTAATCCATTACTTTTTTATTTTTCATTTTATATGATAAGAGTCTAAAAGGAAAAATAAAAAAGTAAGAGATTAAAAGTAAACTACATACCTAATTATAAGGGTAGTAAATGTAACGTATAAATTAAAAAAATTAAATTAAGGAGAGATTTAAGGAGGAGTGAATGTGGGTGTGCTAATTGAACTTATAATGTAAACTGCGTCCAGATACATGTTTAGGTGGAATAATACTGAAGTCGGCTCACCAGAAGACGGCACGTGGCATGCTAGTTACTTATTTATTAAATGTATAGATTAACTTACGATTTTAAATAACCGTTACATATAATATGAAAATAATAATCAAATAATACTTAAAAAGATAATAGTAGTTGGTAATTAAAATATATTAATTAATATTATAAAATATATAAAAATAATTTATATGATTAACAATAACTCTAAATTATTAAAAATTAAAATTATATAATTAAACTTTAATTTAATAATTTTCAGTTAATATTAATTAATTTTTATTAATTAATAATAATTAAATTTAAAAATTAATATTTATTAATAATAATAGTTAGTAAATAATAACGAGGGGGAAATATTGGAATATTCACAAAAAACTACTCAAAAAGCTAGCTTATGGTTATCCAAACATGTACACAAAAAAAAGCTAGCTTTTTTTTGCCAAACAATGCCTAAAATGAAAACAAAAATTAATATCTGTAAAAGAAATTACATTGAAACTCTTTTAGAATTAATTATATTACCAATATTTAATAAGTTTTAAGAGTAGATCATGATTTTCGTCCATGTGGTTTGTTAATAATTCAGATTTTCATCGATGTGGTTTGCAATTTATTACTATTTATGTCCCTCCAATTTACAATTTATTGCTATTTTCGTCCTTTTCATCTACAATTTATTGCTATTTTAGTCCATGAAGTCATGAACTATTTTTTACTTTTGACTACAAGGAATCAAAATAGTACAGAATTGTAGACTATAGGGACCAAAACGACAATATATTGAAAATCATATAAAGGAAATTACAAACCATAAAGATGAAAAAAGTGTAAGGTTTTCTGATATTGTAGAATTCTCGTATTATATATATATACATGGATGTATACTTTTTGTACGTACCTTGAGTAGTCGAGGGAAGAATTGTCGAAGTGAGTCATAATGACTGTTGATTCGCTTTCTACGTTTCCGCTCAGAGAAGGCGTGCTTTTGCGCTGCTACCTCAATTGTCGTTCTTAGTTTTGTGGTTGTTATCAGTCCTCCAACACTCGAGCTATTTGAATCTCCACTGTAGATTTCATTATTCGATGATTCCTTATTTTCTTGATCTCCATGACTACTGTGAGTCTGGTGGATGCCATCGTAGCCTTGTAACGGAGCCATCGTGTTTCAATGTTAGTGAACGGAAAACAGGGTCAAAGAGATATGATCTGAGAGATACTTAAGTATGTTGAAAGAGATAATCGAGAAATATCTCATTAAAATATTTTTTATAATTTTTGTAATAATTGGGAGTAAATTCTATTTTTAAGGAAACATAAATAGGATGAAGGATATTTGAGATTTGAAGAATTTAAATATTTAAAGAAAATAAAAACAAATAAATATATGTAAAATGTCCAAAAGTTTGATGTATCATACCAATTATAAAGTAGTTTCGTCTGGTTCGAAATCGAATTTGGTTCAAAACCAAGTCCGCATACAGTTTGATTCATGGTTTGTATGTTTACAATTTTATGGTTATAGTTTAGTTTGATTAGGTCCAACTTTGTCTCGTTAGTTGGTAGGGGTTGGTTCTGGTGAGAAGCTAAGGTTAAAGTGATAAACATTAGAAGTGGTTATCAACCGTTGAATGAGAAATGAATTACATTAAAATGAAATGCACCGAGGTGTACCAGATCAATTACTTTTTAAGACGCAACTCATGGAAAGGATTTGATTAAAAATGATTAACTGGGTCCGTACATTGGCGGATCTAACCTATAGTTAGTGGGGGGATGGGACCCCACTAAAATGATTTTTTTTTAAATTTTCATGTTAAAAATACTGATTTTTCAACTTTCTATTCTAATGTCCCTCCAGTAGTTTTTCGTCCGGGACCCCATCAACCAAAAAAATTGTTTCGAAATCAAACAAAAAAACCAAAACTACTCTCGAAATTGACTAAAAAACCAAAAAAGTCCCTCAAATTCGACAAAAAAACTTAAAAGTCTCTTAAAATCTACCAAAAAACTTTAAAAAATCCTCGAAATGTTGGATTTAGACAAAAAATATACCGGACAATTTTACGGGCATTTAAGCTTCCTTAAAGGGGACCCTAGTAGGAAAAAATCTTGGATCCGCCACTGGATCCGTATAAACTTTTCACGCTTTTCACATTAGCCTCAGTTTCTCACACGATTCTCACGTAGTTGGAGTGTCCAAAATTAAATAACGGTATAAATAATTAATATATTTTCTACCATGCCCTTGTGCCCCAAATTTAATTAAAATCAAATGAAAAGTTGATACAATTGATATTAATATAAAAATTTAATCATAAACATATATTTTAAAAACTATAATATACTTCAAAATATGTAGGCTTAAAAATTATTTATTTTTATTTGTACGCTAAGGTCCCTAAACAATCCCTTAATGGAAAAGGAAGTGATCGAACGATGAAACCAAGAGGAGAATTTATGGAGGAAATCCGGTTTTAAATTCCTAGAAACCACACGATTATATAGCCAAAGGGCTTTTATCTTTATGTTCCCCTTGTACCTAATCGACAACGAATCAGAATGGCTTTTTTAGGCCCAATTCCATCTATTTTTGTTGAATGCTTGGTTTTGATCTTGACAATAATATTAAAATATTGTGTACAAATTAATAATTTATACAAAGTTTTTTCAATATTCATTGTACTTTTACTTTATCCATTTTATCATTTTATGAACTAGAGGAATGGGAGTTTGAAGGTTCTTGTCAAACATATTCAGACGTTTTTTAGTTTAAAAAAACAAACAGTCTTATTGATTCAGATTTCAGATTTCAGCACCACCTCTTAAAAATCAAAAGTGAAATCAGACTTCAGCACCTCTTAAAAAACAAATGCCGCCTAAGTTAATAAACTTTCTCATTTTAAATGATTAAATTTTAATTTTTTTAAAATAAATAAAATATCAGACTTTTAGAAATTGATCATCTATATCATTTTAATCTAAAAAGGTTATATGTAACGGGGTAGACAAATTCTAAATTAGAAAAAAAAACTAGAATGAGTTTTACCATTCTCAAATCCTACATCATTCAAACCTCTTCCACTAAAGGCCATCACTCCTTCGTCGCCCCATCGTCGTTCGTTATTTATCACTTTTGCCTAACACATCACCGTCATTGGTCCATGCCATCTTTCTCACGTTTTGACATTTTTTTGTTCGAATAGATGATTTATTCGACCAATTGCAAGGCGCAACTTATTTCTGAAAGATTGATCTTCGATCAGGTTATCACCAGTTAAGAGTCCGTAAGGAGGACATTCCTAAGACAGCTTTTAGGACACGATATGGACACTATGAGTTTTTAGTTATGCCTTTCGGATTAACAAATGCACCAGCTGTGTTCATGGATTTAAGGAACAGTGTATGCAGATCATACATTGACAAGTTTGTGATCGTGTTTATCGATGACATTTTGATCTACTCTCGAAGTAAGGAGGATCACCAGCAACACTTAAGATTAATTCTAGAACTTCTTAAGGAACAGAAACTTTACGCCAAATTCTCTAAGTGCGAATTTTGGATTAAAGAAGTACACTTTCTTGGTCATGTGATTGGAGAGAAAGGAATTCACGTGGACCCGGCTAAAGTGGAAGCCGTTAAGAAATGGGAAGCTCCAAAAACCCCAACAGAAATTCGTCAATTTCTGGGTATGGCGGGTTATTATGGGCGATTTATCGAGAACTTCTCAAGAATTGCTAAACCACTCACAACACTGACTCAAAAGGATAGGAAATTCATTTGGGGAGAATCGCAAGAGGAGGCGTTCCAGCTATTGAAGAGAAAGCTGTGCAATGCACCAATTCTAGCGTTACCAGAAGGAACAGAAAATTTTGTGGTGTATTGTGATGCATCACATCAGGGATTAGGTTGCGTAGTAATGCAAAATGATAAGGTGATAGAATACGTCTCGAGACAATTAAAAGTTCATGAGAAGAACTATACCACACACGATTTAGAGCTTGGAGCTGTGGTGTTCGCGTTAGAGATTTGGAGACATTATTTGTACGGCACTAAATGCACTATCTTCACCAATCATAAGAGTCTTCCGTATATCCTAGACCAGAAAATGCTCAACATGAGACAAAGGAGATGGGTAGAACTACTCAGCAATTACTATTATGAAATTCGCTATCATCCAGGCAAGGCCAATGTAGCGGCCGATGCCCTGAGTAGGAAGGAAAGGGTAAAACCTTCACGTGTACGAGCAATGGGAGCACTTGTACAAACGAGTTTAAAGACTCGAATTCTTGAAGCTCAGATCGAAGCAATGAAAACGGAAAACCTGAAGGACGAGACCCTTCACGGTAAAGTAGATTTGAAACTAAGGTTGATGGAGTACGTTATTTCAAGGAAAGAATTTGAATTCCGAAAGCCAACGACGTACGAGAAATGGTTCTGGACGAAGCCCACAAGTCTAGATATCCAATTCATCCGGGAACGGATAAGATGTACAAGGACTTAAGGGAATATTATTGGTGGCCAGGAATGAAGAAAGACATTGCCTTGTACGTAGGGAAATGTTTGACTTGCTCAAAGGTCAAACCTTTATACTAAAAACCATCTGGTTTGCTGCAACAACCAGAGATTCTCCAGTGGAAATGGGAACAAATAACCATGGATTTTATAACCAAACTCCCGAGAACTGCCAAAGGGCACGACTCGATTTGGGTTATAGTAGACCGATTCACGAAATCTGCACTTTTCCTACCAATCAGGGAAGATTATAAGATGGAAAAGCTTGCTCAGATCTACATCAAGGAAATTGTTACACGTCATGGAGTCCCAATTTCCATCACATCAGATAGAGATAGCCGTTTCACATCTCGGTTTTGGCAGTCACTCCAAAGAGTGTTGGGTACGCAATTGAATTTGAGTACTGTCTACCATCCTCAAACGGATGGGCAAAGTTAACAAACTATTCAAACATTAGAAGACATGCTTCGGCATGCGTTTTAGACTTCGGAGGAAGTTGGAATAATCACTTACCTTTGGTCGAGTTTTCTTATAGCAATAGCTATCACACTAGTATTCAGTGTGCGCCATTTGAAGCTTTGTATGGACGCAAGTGTTGTTCACCCCTTTGTTTGTTAGAATTTAGAGATAGACATAAAGCATCCAGAGATCGTCAGAAAAGTTATGTGGATAATCGTAGGAAGCCCTTAGAATTCCAAATTGGTGATATAGTGCTTCTAAGGGTATCACCATGGAAAGGAATAGTCCGGTTTGGAAGACGAGGAAAGTTGAGCCCTCGATATATTGGACCAATGGCATACAAGCTGGATTTGCCAAAGGAGTTAAGTGCTATCCATGACACGTTTCATGTGTCGAACCTCAAGAAATGTTTAGCCGACGATTCATAAATCATACCTCTGGAAGAAGTTCAGATTAACGATAAGTTTCATATCATGGAAGAACCGATTGAAATCCTCAATAGAAAAGTTAAGCGTCTTAAGCAAAGTAATATTTTGATTGTAAAAGTTCATTGGAACACAAGGCGTGGGCCTGAGTATACATGGGAATGAGAGGATTACATGAAACATATGTATCCTCATCTTTTTGCTAACAAAACCGGTTAAGGACGGAAGTTCTTGAATTTCAGGACGAAATTCTTTTAACCGGGGGAGACTGTGACAACCGTCAATTTTGCGTTTCAGGTTAGAACTGCACTAAACGTTTCAGTTATTCACATTATAGGTCACACAGTTCAATTTTACAAATAAACCCAGTACAGTAGGAAAAATCTAAGGATTTTTGCTTAGAAACCCCTCAAATTAGGGAATTATCCATAAATCTCATAAAATGTCAACGTAAACAACAATTATACCACAACTATAATTATATTTTACAACTAAGATTAATTCAACCAAAAATAATGTTAATACTTCTATTATTAAAGTTTGAAAGTATTTGTTGCATGCATGAAATTAAATCAAAAAGACAAGATTTGACAATTTTAGCAAGACATCATCATTTTATTACATTTAATTTTATACCCCATTTTCTCTTCTCTCTCTCCCAAAAATCGTCCAACCTCTCCCCTTTACCCCTTTTTATGTTTTCTCTTCTCATTTCCAATTCACTTGCAACTTCACTCTCTCTCTCTCTAAATTCTCACTCTAAACTTTCTCCCTTTTCTCTCTCAATCTTCATCCACATTCATTCAAGAAAAGCCATAAACTTCAGCCCCTAAAACACATCTCATTCAAGAGATTAAAGTGTTCAAGGTAACTACAAGTGTGTTGGATGAAATCCACACACCCCCTTTTGTTCTAATTTTCATTCTTGCACTTTTTCTTATGAATGTTCTTCATCTTCTTCTATATTTTCTTTAATTTTGTTAAGAAACTTCTTCATACATCTTAATGTTTGTAGATTCATCACCATAACACTTTGCATGTTATTAAAAAGGTGATGAATCCATAATCAAACCCATGTTAAGATCAAAGAAGAACTCTAAATAGCATGCATGTAGTTGTTCTTAAAGATCCATACTTTTTGACCCAAAAGTTTCATAAGTAGCTCTTTGAATCCACTAAAAACATGTTTAAATCAACATGCATGAACCAAAAATATACAATTTTAAGTTGCATGGAGAAGATCTTGGCATAAACACCCAAGAAATCTTCAAAAAGACCCATTTTCAAGTTTTTACAAAAGATGAGTTTCATAGATAGCTTGCATGTATTCTAAATGGCTCAAAAATATGTTTCTAAACTTAAAATATCTGTATGGGGATGTGTCAAGTCGGATTGCATGCAAGAAGAATAAGAAAATTGATAAAAGGACAAAAGGATTGCACATGCAAGAAGAATAAGAAAATTGATAAAAGGACAAAAGGATTGCATGTCAAGTCCAAATGGAGTGATTCTTTTCCTGGAATTTACTTTTATGAGTTAGGATTCAAACCCAACTGGAATCATTGAAAAATATTAAGATTTAGACCTTCAAACATGTTTCACAAAAACAGTGCGCAAACAGTAACATTTTCTGTAGTAGTTTACGTCAAGTATTATTTTATGTACTTAAATATCTCTAAAAATTATGAATCTTATGTCAAACGTTTCCTAACACATTGAGTTATCTGGACATGAAATATCATAACCTAAATGTTTCTGGAAGGTATCCAAAAACGAACCGAAAGTGACAGCAAATTCTTGACAGCAAGACTAACTTTCTGCCATGGTTAAAAACTAACTCTTGAACCCGTTTCATCATTCTTATGATGAAATTGTGGAATAAATATATATACTATATGTATATGCATTTTATATATTTTAACTTTACATTTTGAACCCGTTTCATCATCCTTATGATGAAATTGTGGAATATATATATATATATATATATATATATACTATATGTATATGCATTTTTAATACTTTAACGCAGTGTATACATATATTATATATAACTTCTTTAGACCCTTTTCGTTACTTATTGTGGCGAGATTGCGGTAACATTAATCTAAAAAGAATGAAGTATATATGTTACGATTACAAAATTCAGTAACTCCATATGATTTATAATATTTAAATCACAACAAAGGCATTTTATGACGATTTGGATAGTTAGTACAGAACCTTTGAGTTTAAAACTCACTAGTGACCTTACGTTCGTAGGATCGAAGTAGGATCGTTTCACGGATTGCATTACGCACCTCTTGGGAATATCTACGCTTACCACCGTGAGTTTTCACAGCCCCCTTTTTACTACTTTTATACATTTTGGGGTGAAAAGCATGTTACGATTTTATTACGCATCGGTTGTACTATTTACTCAAATGATTTACATTACTACGAATTTTTATGCGCTATGGTATGTATGCTTATGTTAGTTGATTCTGAGTTTCACTTTCGTTTTAAGTCCCCGGTTCACTCTACTTTACCCATTTAACTCATTTATTGAGCCGTTGGTATATTATGGATAACGTTATTTGGTTGACTCCCCACTCACCTCGCGAGTGCATAATTACCGTCTTCTTTATCATGTTTGTGAGGAACATGTGTCTTTGGGGCGTGCAGTCAGGAGGTTTGGGTAGTGGCTCATTACTTTAACATATAATTGCATACGATACTATACCTTGCGCATGTTGACAACTGAAATCTTTATCCATTGTGCGGATTTACAAAGATGCTTTGAAACTACAACCGATTACTCAATCCATTGTGCGGATTTACAATGGTGTATTTAAACTACAACCGAATACTATATCCACTTGTGTGGATTAAAACTGTTTTCTATGACAAACTTATATTCACTTGTGCGGATTAAAATTGTTTTCTATGACAAACTTATATCCACTTGTGCGGATTAAAACTGTTTTCTATGACAAACTTATATCCACTTGTGCGGATTAAAACTGTTTTCTATGACAAACTTATATCCACTTGTGCGGATTAAAACTGTATCTATGACAAACTTAGATGTACTCATAAAACCTGTGAACTCACCAACTATTCAATAGTTGACCCTCTCATTTACATGCTTTTCAGGAAATAGCAAGTAAGATTGGAACTTTAGAAGGCACCTCAAGTAGCTACATTCAACACGTTTTTCCTTATCATGTCGAATTGTGTTTTGGACAAACTTTATATTTTTGGAACAAGATGTATCTTTTGTAAACTTTTTATGCTATGACGATTGTGTGTTGTCTTCTACCTTACGCAATGAAATCTTTAGCTGTGACATCCCGTATTTCCGCTTTAGCGGGGTGTGACATAAATGGTATCAGAGCCGAAGGTTATAGAGAATACCGGTCTTTCATTGGAAAAACCCAACTATAACCAAAAGTCCAAAACTGACATGAAAATAACTGAACCTACCACTAGTATAACTAAGTCTAGAATGGTATTAACAGACTTTAATTAAACATAGCCTGATCACCTATGTTCGATTAAGGAAGGTTAATGCGAGACTAGAAATGGTTATAGTAGGAGTATGTCAATTTTTACTTGCACTCTCTAGAAGCATGCTTAGTGTGTAGACATTGCATAGGATAGACATATCACTTATGCGATTAGTTACTAAGTACACTTTTGCTTCAATTTCACTATGTCATCATCGTCACCATCCTACACTCCCGATTCTTACTTGACCGATGTGTCGGATCACGTCACTGGTCAACCTCAAGTCAACCCACCCGAGCATCCGGGAAAATGAGAATCCTAGGAGCACTGAATCAGAACAGGAAGTGTCGAGCGAGCGAGATCCTTACGACGGACCGAGGGTGTCGCCAACCCTGGTACTACCCCGACCGACCCCAATAATTGTCCAACCGAACCCTAGAGGGCCCCGTATTAGGCAAACGGCGAGAAAAAGCGTCCCGATCCCGATACGAGTAACGCTTAGGTCAGAACGTACGGAGGCGCCGGAGCCGCCGCGTATAATCACCGACATGCTAATCGGACGAGTGTTCGGAATGCCTTGGGCGGAAGAGCATCACTTAAGGGCAATGACGACCGAACTACAAGGCTGTCAGGTGAGGGTAACATACCAAGGACAGGTCTTAACAGAACTGGTGGAGCTAACACCTATTGTCCAATGTTTCGACCCAGGTTTTGGAGAGCGTTAAGACGGTTAGGCAGACCGCGATGAGGGCGGAGCTTTCATGAGTGATTGGAGGAGTAGTACTCGCTATGCTTGTGTTGATGATTTTGATAGTTGTGTATTTGGGATGGTTTTGATTAGTATGATTGATAGTTTGGAAGCTTTTGATAAGCCTTTTAGGTTCAGAGGAAAACATTTTCTTGTGGTTATTATAAACTAAGTATTTTGGGTAATTTTAAGTGATTGATTGTATTAGATCTAAAAACTTTAGTATTGATGTAGGATGAACCTCGAAATTTTGGTATTGGTGGCATTATCTAAAAATAGGAATGTATTTTTATATTGATGTTATCTGGATCACGGATAGGAAGATGGTGAGAATATCGGAGAAAAGGCTCAAGACTCTAGGCAGTTCAATGGTCCACACCCAAAGTGTAACAAATGTAACTACCATCATGAAGGAGCCTGCCCTGTTGTGGCGATTGTAAACGAGTGGGTCATTACACCAAGTACTGTAGGATGGAAAAGGGTGTCATTGATGGGAGAAGGGTACGTTTCGAGTGCGGAAGTCAGGATCACTTCCGGAATAAGTGCCCGAGATTGGGTAAAAGGCCAAGCAATAGCAACAGTGGGAATCATGCTAGGTAAACCAATCAGGGAAACCAAGGAGGCCAAGCTCGAGGACGGGTATTTGTCATCGGAGCTGACGAAGCACGTCGCGACCCTAATATGATGACAGGTACGTTTCTCCTAAACGACAATTATACATCAGTATTATTTGATACTGGAGCCGATAGGAGCTTTGTTTCGTTAGAATTTAGGCCTTTGATCAATCTAAAATCTAAGAAGATGCCGAATGCTTATATTGTTAAGGTTGCTATGGATATGAATTTGAGACTAAGGGTGTAATTATAGAATGTACCTTGAATCTAGCAGATAAATTGTTTAGCGTTGATCTTATTCCTATTGAATTGGGGAGTTTTGACGTAGTAATAGACATGGATTGGTTATCCAAGAATCGAGCGGAGATCTGTTGTTTTGATAAGACGATTAGAGTACCTTTGCAAGACGGAGAAACCATAGTCATACAAGGAAACAAAGTCGGAAGAAGCCTAGAGATAGTATCAAGTGTGAAAGTACATAAGTATTTGAGGAAGAAGTTCGTTACATTTTTGGCACTCATAGTTGAGAAGAAATCCGAGGAAAGGCGAATCCAAGACATTCCGGTGGTGAAGGATCACCCGGAGGTGTTCCCCGATGATTTGCCTGGACTTCCCCCATTTAGACAAGTGGAATTTCAAATTGACCTCATACCTGGAGCAGCACTCGTAGCTAAGGCACCGCTTAGCACCTGCCGAAATGCAAGAGTTGTTAAGCCAACTCCAAGAACTTCTGGACAAGGACTTTATTAGGCCAAGTTCCTCGCCTTGGGGAGCTCCAGTCCTGTTCATCAAGAAAAAAAAGGGATGGATCGTTTCGAATGTGCATCGATTATAGGGAGCTAAATAAGTTGACAATCAAGAACCGATATCCTCTCCCTCGAATAGATGATTTATTCGACCAATTGCAAGGCGCAACTTATTTCTCAAAGATTGATCTTCGATCAGGTTATCACCAGTTAAGAGTCCGCAAGGAGGACATTCCTAAGACAGCTTTTAGGACACGATATGGATACTACGAGTTTTTAGTTATGCCTTTCGGATTAACAAATGCACCAGCTGTGTTCATGGATTTAAGGAACAGTGTATGCAGACCATACCTTGACAAGTTTGTGATCGTGTTTATCGATGACATTTTGATCTACTCTCGAAGTAAGGAGGATCACCAGCAGCACTTAAGATTAATTCTAGAACTTCTTAAGGAACATAAACTTTACGCCAAATTCTCTAAGTGCGAATTTTGGATTAGAGAAGTACACTTTCTTGGTCATGTGATTGGAGAGAAAGGAATTCACGTGGACCCGGCTAAAGTGGAAGCCGTTAAGAAATGGGAAGCTCCAAAAACCCCAACAGAAATTCGTCAATTTCTGGGTATGGCGGGTTATTATGGGAGATTTATCGAGAACTTCTCAAGAATTGCTAAACCACTCACAACACTGACTCAAAAGGATAGGAAATTCATTTGGGGAGAACCGCAAGAGGAGGCGTTCCAGCTATTGAAGAGAAAGCTGTGCAATGCACCAATTCTAGCGTTACCAGAAGGAATAGAAAATTTTGTGGTGTATTATGATGCATCACATCAGGGATTAGGTTGCGTAGTAATGCAAAATGATAAGGTGATAGCATACGTCTCGAGACAATTAAAAGTTCATGAGAAGAACTATACCACACACGATTTAGAGCTTGGAGCTGTGGTGTTCGCGTTAGAGATTTGGAGACATTATTTGTACGGCACTAAATGCACTATCTTCACCAATCATAAGAGTCTTCCGTATATCCTAGACCAGAAAATGCTCAACATGAGACAAATGAGATGGGTAGAACTACTCATCAATTACTATTATGAAATTCGCTATCATCCAGGCAAGGCCAATGTAGCGGCCGATGCCCTAAGTAGGAAGGAAAGGGTAAAGCCTTCACATATACGAGCAATGGAAGCGCTTGTACAAACGAGTTTAAAGACTCGAATTCTTGAAGCTCAGATCGAAGCAATGAAAACGGAAAACCTGAAGGACGAGACCCTTCACGGTATGAAAAGTAGATTTGAAACTAAGGTTGATGGAGTACGTTATTTCAAGGACAGAATTTGAATTCCGAAAGCCAACGACGTACGAGAAATGGTTCTGGACGAAGCCCACAAGTCTAGATATCCAATCCATCCGGGAGCGGATAAGATGTACAAGGACTTAAGGGAATATTATTGGTGGCCATGAATGATGAAAGACATTGCCTTGTACGTAGGGAAATGTTTGACTTGCTCAAAGGTCAAACCTTTATACTAAAAACCATCTGGTTTGCTGCAACAACCAGAGATTCCCAAGTGGAAATGGGAACAAATAACCATGGATTTTATAACCAAACTCCCTAGAACTGCCAAAGGGCACGACTCAATTTGGGTTATAGTAGACCGATTCACGAAATCTGCACATTTCCTACCGATTAGGGAAGATTATAAGATGAAAAAACTTGCTCAGATCTACATCAAGGAAATTGTTACACGTTATGGAGTCCCAATTTCCATCACATCAGATAGAGATAGCCGTTTCACATCTCGGTTTTGGCAGTCACTCCAAAGAGTGTTGGGTACGCAATTGAATTTGAGTACTGTCTACCATCCTCAAACGGATGGGCAAAGTGAACAAACTATTCAAACGTTAGAAGACATGCTTCGGCATGCGTTTTAGACTTCGGAGGAAGTTGGAATAATCACTTACCTTTGGTCGAGTTTTCTTATAGCAATAGCTATCACACTAGTATTCAGTGTGCGCCATTTGAAGCTTTGTATGGACGCAAGTGTTGTTCACCCCTTTGTTTGTTAGAATTTAGAGATAGACATAAAGCATCCAGAGATCGTCAGAAAAGTTATGTGGATAATCGTAGGAAGCCCTTAGAATTCCAAATTGGTGATAGAGTGCTTCTAAAGGTATCACCATGGAAAGGAATAGTCCGGTTTGAAAGACGAGGAAAGTTGAGCCCTCGATATATTGGACCAATGGCATACAGGCTGGATTTGCCAAAGGAGTTAAGTGCTATCCATGACACGTTTCATGTGTCGAACCTCAAGAAATGTTTAGCTGACGATTCATAAATCATACCTCTGGAAGAAGTTCAGATTAACGATAAGTTTCATATCATGGAAGAACCAATTGAAATCCTCAATAGAAAAGTTAAGCGTCTTAAGCAAAGTAATATTTCGATTGTAAAAGTTCATTGGAACACAAGGCGTGGGCCTGAGTATACATGGGAATGAGAGGATTACATGAAACATATGTATCCTCATCTTTTTGCTAACAAAACCGGTTAAGGACGGAAGTTCTTGAATTTCAGGACGAAATTCTTTTAACCGGGGTAGACTGTGACAACCGTCAATTTTGCGTTTCAGGTTAGAACTGCACTGAACGTTTCAGTTATTCACATTATAGGTCACACAGTTCAATTTTAGCAATAAACCTAGTACAGTAGGAAAAATCTGAGGATTTTTGCCTAGAAACCCCTCAAATTAGGGAATTATCCATAAATCTCATAAAATGCCAACGTAAACAACAATTATACCACAACTATAATTATATTTTACAACTAAGATTAATTCAACCAAAAATAATGTTAATACTTCTATTATTAAAGTTTGAAAGTATTTGTTGCATGCATGAAATTAAATCAAAAAGACAAGATTTGACAATTTTAGCAAGACATCATCATTTTATTACATTTAATTTTATACCCCATTTTCTCTTCTCTCTCTCCCAAAAATCGTCCAATCTCTCCCCTTTACCCCTTTTTATGTTTTCTCTTCTCATTTCCAATTCACTTGCAACTTCACTCTCTCTCTCTCTAAATTCTCACTCTAGACTTTCTCCCTTTTCTCTCTCCATCTTCATCCACATTCATTCAAGAAAAGCCATAAACTTCAGCCCCTAAAACACATCTCATTCAAGAGATTAAAGTGTTCAAGGTAACTACAAGTGTGTTGGATGAAATCCACACACCCCCTTTTGTTCTAATTTTCATTCTTGCACTTTTTCTTATGAATGTTCTTCATCTTCTTCTATATTTTCTTTAATTTTGTTAAGAAACTTCTTCATACATCTTAATGTTTGTAGATTCATCACCATAACACTTTTCATGTTATTAAAAATGTGATGAATCCATAATCAAACCCATGTTAAGATCAAAGAAGAACTCTAAATAGCATGCATGTAGTTGTTCTTAAAGATCCATACTTTTTGACCCAAAAGTTTCATAAGTAGCTCTTTGAATCCACTAAAAACATGTTTAAATCAACATGCATGAACCAAAAATATACAATTTTAAGTTGCATGGAGAAGATCTTGGCATAAACACCCAAGAAATCTTCAAAAAGACCCATTTTCAAGTTTTTACAAAAGATGAGTTTCATAGATAGCTTGCATGTATTCTAAATGGCTCAAAAATATGTTTCTAAACTTAAAATATCTGTATGGGGATGTGTCAAGTCGGATTGCATGCAAGAAGAATAAGAAAATTGATAAAAGGACAAAAGGATTGCACATGCACAAAGTCTAGTTTTGACAGCATGCTGCCAGAATTTACCTCTCTCTTCAAAAAGTCACATCTCACTCAATAATGCTCCAAATGGAGTGATTCTTTTCCTGGAATTTACTTTTATGAGTTAGGATTCAAACCCAACTGGAATCATTGAAAAATATCAAGATTTAGACCTTCAAACATATTTCACAAAAACAGTGCGCAAACAGTAACATTTTCTGTAGTAGTTTACGTCAAGTATTATTTTATGTACTTAAATATCTCTAAAAATTATGAATCTTATGTCAAACGTTTCCTAACACATTGAGTTATCTGGACATGAAATATCATAACCTAAATGTTTCTGGAAGGTATCCAAAAACGAACCGAAAGTGACAGCAAATTCTTGACAGCAAGACTAACTTTCTGCCATGGTTAAAAACTAACTCTTGAACCCGTTTCATCATTCTTATGATGAAATTGTGGAATAAATATATATACTATATGTATATGCATTTTATATATTTTAACTTTACATTTTGAACCCGTTTCATCATCCCTATGATGAAATTGTGGAATATATATATATATATATATATATACTATATGTATATGCATTTTAAATACTTTAACGCAGTGTATACATATATTATATATAACTTCTTTAGACCCTTTTCGTTACTTATTGTGGCGAGATTGCGGTAACATTAATCTAACAAGAATGAAGTATATATGTTACGATTACAAATTTCAGTAACTCCATATGATTTATAATATTTAAATCACAACAAAGGCATTTTATGACGATTTGGATAGTTAGTACCGAACCTTTGAGTTTAAAACTCACTAGTGACCTTACGTTCGTAGGATCGAAGTAGGATCGTTTCACGGATTGCATTACGCACCTCTTGGGAATATCTACGCTTACCACCGTGAGTTTTCACAGCCCCCTTTTTACTACTTTTATACATTTTGGGGTGAAAAGCATGTTACGATTTTATTACGCATCGGTTGTACTATTTACTCAAATGATTTACATTACTACGAATTTTTATGCGCTATGGTATGTATGCTTATGTTAGTTGATTCTAAGTTTCACTTTCGTTTTAAGTCCCCGGTTCACTCTACTTTACCCATTTAACTCATTTATTGAGCCGTTGGTATATTATGGATAACGTTATTTGGTTGACTCCCCACTCACCTCGCGAGTGCATAATTACAGTCTTCTTTATCATGTTTGTGAGGAACATGTGTCTTTGGGGCGTGCAGTCAGGAGGTTTGGGTAGTGGCTCATTACTTTAACATATAATTGCATACGATACTATACCTTGCGCATGTTGACAACTGAAATCTTTATCCATTGTGCGGATTTACAAAGATGCTTTGAAACTACAACCGATTACTCAATCCATTGTGCGGATTTACAATGGTGTATTTAAACTACAACCGAATACTATATCCACTTGTGTGGATTAAAACTGTTTTCTATGACAAACTTATATTCACTTGTGCGGATTAAAACTGTTTTCTATGACAAACTTATATCCACTTGTGCGGATTAAAACTGTTTTCTATGACAAACTTATATCCACTTGTGCGGATTAAAACTGTATCTATGACAAACTTTGATGTATTCATAAAACCTGTGAACTCACCAACTATTCAATAGTTGACCCTCTCATTTACATGCTTTTCAGGAAATAGCAAGTAAGATTGGAACTTTAGAAGGCACCTCAAGTAGCTACATTCAACACGTTTTTCCTTATCATGTCGAATTGTGTTTTGGACAAACTTTATATTTTTGGAACAAGATGTATCTTTTGTAAACTTTTTATGCTATGACGATTGTGTGTTGTCTTCTACCTTACGCAATGAAATCTTTAGCTGTGACATCCCGTATTTCCGATTTAGCGGGGTGTGACATAAATGGTATCAGAGCCGAAGGTTATAGAGAATACCGGTCTTTCATTGGAAAAACCCAACTATAACCAAAAGTCCAAAACTGACATGAAAATAACTGAACCTACCACTAGTATAACTAAGTCTAGAATGGTATTAACAGACTTTAATTAAACATAGCCTGATCACCTATGTTCGATTAAGGAAGGTTAATGCGAGACTAGAAATGGTTATAGTAGGAGTATGTCAATTTTTACTTGCACTCTCTAGAAGCATGCTTAGTGTGTAGACATTGCATAGGATAGACATATCACTTATGCGATTAGTTACTAAGTACACTTTTGCTTCAATTTCACTATGTCATCATCGTCACCATCTTACACTCCCGATTCTTACTTGACCGATGTGTCGGATCACGTCACTGGTCAACCTCAAGTCAACCCACCCGAGCATCCGGGAAAATGAGAATCCTAGGAGCACTGAATCAGAACAGGAAGTGTCGAGCGAGCGAGATCCTTACGACGGACTGAGGGTGTCGCAAACCCCGGTACTACCCCGACCGACCCCAATAATAGTCCAACCGAACCCTAGAGGGCCCCGTATTAGGCAAACGGCGAGAAAAAGCGTCCCGATCCCGATACGAGTAACGCTTAGGTCAGAACGTCCGGAGGCGCCGGAGCCGCCGCGTATAATCACCGGCATGCTAATCGGACGAGTGTTCGGAATGCCTTGGGCGGAAGAGCAGCACTTAAGGGCAATGACGACCGAACTACAAGGCTGTCAGGTGAGGGTAACATACCAAGGACAGGTCTTAACAGAACTGGTGGAGCTAACACCTATTGTCCAATGTTTCGACCCAGGTTTTGGAGAGCGTTAAGACGGTTAGGCAGACCGCGATGAGGGCGGAGCTTGCATGAGTGATTGGAGGAGTAGTACTCGCTATGCTTGTGTTAATGATTTTGATAGTTGTGTATTTGGGATGGTTTTGATTAGTATGATTGATAGTTTGGCAGCTTTTGATAAGCCTTTTAGGTTCAGATGAAAACATTTTCTTGTGGTTATTATAAACTAAGTATTTTGGGTAATTTTAAGTGATTGATTGTATTAGATCTAAAAACTTTAGTATTGATGTAGGATAAACCTCGAAATTTTGGTATTGGTGGCATTATCTAAAAATAGGAATGAATTTTTATATTGATGTTATATGGATCACGGATAGGAAGATGGTGAGAATATCGGAGAAAAGGCTCAAGACTCTAGGCAGTTAAAGCCCGTATCCCGGTACGTAATTTCTTTTTTTAGTTTTATTTAACGTGGTTTCCGTTAACGGGGTTAGACGAATTGGACCTTATAGTTATATATGTCAAAACGTTGGTTAGTTTGCGAGAAGGATGTAGTTAAGGGATCAAAACTGTAAAAGGGCCAAAAATATGGTGTGTTCGGCCCATGCAAAGTCCACAACCGAAATCCATTTTTTTGGGGTGTGTTGTGTGTTCGTGAGAAGCAAGCAAGGAATGAGGTGAGAAGAAAAAAAAAATAAAACCCTAAGGTCTCTCTCACGTTTGGTTCCTCTCGGCTGCAAAACCTACATCCCCTTCCCCTCTCGTTTTACTTCATCACCGCCGAACACCCATACCCTCTCCTCCCTAGGGCTGCCGTCGACCACCCCTGAGAACCACCACCACCGGCGCTGCCGGCGCAGTTTCTGCCGGCGGGAGAGAGAGAAAGCAGCGGCGAGAGGGAGAGAGCGAGCAGCGGCGGGAGAGAGAGAGAGAGCAGCGGCGAGAGGGAGAGAGAGAAGCGAGAGAGACGACCGAGAGAGAGAGAGAGTCGTTAGCGGCAGCCGGGACGTGAAGGTCGGGATCCCTCGTGGTTTTCTGCTGAGTGGTAAGGTTCCGTTTCCTTTACGTTTTCTTTTCGTACGTCGTATTCAATCGCAAAACACCACCGCCGGTGGTGGCTGCCGCCTCCGACCACCACTGCCGGAGGTGGCAGTGGGTGGAGCGTGGATTGTCCAGCCCTAGTGACAACCTAAAACCCGAACCGAATAACCTTAAACCGCTTTTATAAAATCGTCATTTTATGTGAAAACGTTGTTCTGCCACTGTTTTGCGACGGCCATAACTTTTCCGTCGTATCTCGGATTGAGGCGAATCCGGTGCCCACGGTTCCCATTCTGTGCCGGGCACACTTTTCGTGTTTTAGTGGAAGTCCGGTTCGGCCTCTAGATAGGCATAAATTGGCTGTTTATACAGCAGGTCCGGAATTGACAGTTTCGCGTTCCGTTTTTTTTAAAAAAAAGTCACAGTTTCTTCCACTGTTTTGGGAAAGCCATAACTTTTTATAGGAACGTCGTATTGGGGTGAAACCAGTGCCAAAATCTCCCATTCTGAGTCCAGTAAGTTTCATATGTTTTACGGAAAAACCAGTTCGGACCATAGCTAGTGTCAAATTGCTGTTTTGTACTGAAAGATCATGTTTTTCACTGTGCTGCAAGTCGGTTTTGTAAAATCCATAGTAAATTGTAGAAAAATCATTAGAGCGCGTGCAATATGTCCCTGGAACCCTAAGTCATGGGACTCTGTGATTATGGAAAAATATATCTGGATTTATCAGTTTATAAAGGGTTAAACAGGTCCCGAACAGACCTATGTTTTTAGAGTAAAAGCTGGAATTTGTAACTTGTAATCTAGTAGTTGTGAATTTGGGTTAGGACTTCGTGGTGACGTTTGGTATCACTTATTTAGGTGGAAAATGGTGAGTTGGTGTTGGCCGGTTTGTGTTGCTGTTGAGGACATAAGCTTTGTGTTTGAGGTGAGTTCTCTCACTATATAGGATGGGAATTATATTTGTGTTACTATAGCTCGAGTGTGATAGTTATGATTGTTTGTTGATATTATTGTGTTATGGGGTATATATAATTGTGTATATATATTGAACTGTGATTGAGGTACTTCTTGATGGGTGTTCCAAGAAGTATATGTGTTTGTATAATGAGTTGGGATTATATTTTCTTGATGGTCGTTCCAAGAAGTATAAGGCTTATTATTAGTGGTGATATATTTTCTTGATGGTTGTTCCAAGAAGTATATGTGGTTGTATAATGAGTTGCGATTATATTTTCTTGATGGTCGTTCCAAGAAGTATAAGGCTTATTATTAATTGTGATATATTTTCTTGATGGATGTTCCAAGAAATATATGTGCTGGTATATTTGGTATATATAAATTTGGGTGCAAGACGTGATTGCATGGTATGAGTTGGTTGCGATAACTAACTGTTTAAGGGTGATGCTGATATAATTGCGATCCTATTTATGGTTTGAATTCACTAAGCTTCGTGCTTACCCCTTCCTAAAATCTTATGATTTCAGGTGCGAGTAGCAGTCGGGCATGACGGTACACACGGGCGCAAGGCGAAGACTGTTTAAGTTAAATTTTTATTAAATGGGGATTTAATTATATAACTTTTCCGCTGCTTAACTTTGTCTGACGGTTTAAATCAACGACGTTTATTTTTATTGTAATGGGATTTGTTAACTTGTGGTTTGATTATAGTGAAATGCATTATTTTTGAAAATTTAAATTCCTTGTAATTTTTGGGACGTTACAACTTGGTATCAGAGCATAGCTTGAGTGAATCAGACACATCTCGGTGTGTTTGGTCTCAAGTTGCGGCTATGAAATTTTAAATCCTTTTACTAAAATCTTTTCGAATGAAAGAAAAAAGGAAAACCCGTTTGGGAAACGGTGATTGAGGGCGCAGTGTGTACAGTCAGCCGACGCTAAGTGGGAAGGTACAGTACTTAGTGTATTTATCGCTTTCTAGATCATAAGGTATGCATGCTAGATTGCCTATGTTGTTTACACTGTACTGTATGATGATTGCTTGCTAGTAGGAATCAATACTAGTTATAGTAGGTTGTTAAGTGAATGCCCTATAGGTTGTATGCAGTAAGGATCATATAGCCTTAGAATATTTGATTTAGTTCTATTGCACAGCTCTTGTTTGAGTCCAACCGTTCTAGGATAGAATCTTGTATTCGAATGTCTATTTGATTCACGTTGCATGCGACTGGGTATTCGCGAGGCAACTCGTTATGGCTAATAGGGATTCCGTGGTAGCAAGGGTAGTGGGATGAGATGAAATTCCTAGTGAGCTGGGAAGAGTGTTTGCATATGAGTATGTATGCTAGATTGCTTTCTAGAACATAGGAGTATGTGTGCTGGATTGTTTGGTGCTTATTACACTGTACTGCGTGTTTGTTGCTTGCTAATAGGAGTTTATGCTAGCCTTGATAGGTTGTTAAGTGAATGCACTATAGGTTGTATGCGGTAGGAACCGAATAGCCCTAGAATGTCGGATTTAGTTCTATTGCGCAGCTCTTGTTTGAGTCCAACCGTTGTAGGATAGAATCTTATATTCGAATGTCTATCTGGTTTTACGCTGTGTGCGACTGTGCATTCGCGAGACGACTCGTCATGACTAGTGGGGATTTCGTCATAGCAAGGGTAGTGGAGTTGGGTGGAATTCCTAGGGAGCTAGGAAGAGTGTGTACCTATGCCGGTGTGGGCATATGTGTATAGTTCTCGGCAAGGAACTACCTGGGCACTTCGGGACGGGACTCGAAACGAGTGAGGATAGGTGTGGAAGGTAGTAGTAGAGCTCCTACTATCTGAAGCACAGGATCCGTGCTCGAGTCGGGGAAAGTCACGAGGAATCCAAGGAGTTGAGCGTGAGCGTTGTTAGTGTGAGTTATTATGTACTAATAACTAGTTGTAATATCTACCCAGGATAGCCATCACAAGGAGGAACGATTATAGTAAACCTACTAGTACAGGTGTGTACTTGATTTGCTTTGATGGGATGATCGTTGGGGTAGTGACGAAGGTTATAAATTAGTAGTCGTTGGAATAAAAGGACGATTCTCGTATTAATCACTTGGAGTGACGATGAGGATGATGTTTGTTTCGGGCCAAGATGGATGATTGTGCTAGAATCATAGGCTTATAGAGCCGACTTTGATTTGAGGACAAATCGTAAGGATTATTTGACGTAATTTCCCAACTTGCCTAAGAGGTTTAAATGTCCGGATGACGTTAGTGGATCGGAGAGATTGGAGGAGTAGGAGTCGAGGCGTAGAATGCCGACTGAGTCATGCACAAAGTTTGATTTTGAAATAGATTGCATTAACAAATTCTTGTGTTTCAAATCATTTTATGGATGGTGTTTTGGAATTTTGGGAAATGTTCAGCACACACACAAGATTTTGAAATATGGTTTTGAAAGTGTATGAAATCGTTTTATCACGGGAGTGCAAACTTTGTTAGAATTTGTCTCATTTCGTTATTTTTTTCAACGGTTCTTTCGGGTAAGATGATATCCGTGTTTTGTGGTGTTTAAAATGTTGGGCAAGTGACTACGGCTTGTGACTTTAACATTGGAACTCCTCCACATATGTTAGAGTTGAGACGGAAAGTTACATTCAACGATGTCTGTATCAAACCTTTTGAGTGATTTGGTAAGATAAGTTTTGTTTTACGGCATGTTGAGTCGTGTGGGTTTAATTTCACGAGGTTCATATCTTATGTGTTTATGTGACCATTTGGGGAAATCTTGGAAATCAATTTAAAGAACCCCACCTTTTGAGATTTTATGAGATTTTAGTCGATATTTTCAAATGATGGAAACGGATTGGTTTTTTAACTTTAAGTTGAAACTTACACGAGACAGTTGTGTTTTAACAAAAATATATTTGTAAACCGTTTCATCGTTTTGTATGACTAGCCGACGCGCGTAAAAAAAAATTTGTTGGTGAACCCGGTGCCACGGCATTTTATGTTTAAAAAGAGAAATTTTGGGGTCAAATGTCGTGGAACTGATTTTGAAATTATGTGCACACTTTTGTCGCACCCGGTGTAAGGTCGAGCGGTTACTTTAAGTACATGTCATGAGTCAATCCATACTAGAACCGTGACGGTTCATTTTTAAAGAAATTATTTATTTCGCTTTGCGTTTTGTGAGTAAACTGAGCTGCAATGGAATGATTTTCAACATGATTTTCATATGTGGGACGAGCGTGTCCGTTTTTGTGTAACTACCGACCTGGTAATAGTAGTGTTATTGCATACGATCTTTCTGAGATGAAAAATCTTGACATTGAAAATATTTTGTAAATGATTTTGTAAACCATTTGGGAAATGCGCTTTTAAGTGTTATGTGTCATATTGAGGATTTTAAGGGTGTGAGTCCTGTTGGAAAACTCTTTTGTTTAACCCGTATTGTGGTTGGGACTAATGTTGATTTTAGAGTATTGCTTGCTTAAACTTTATTTAAACGCATTTTTGACGAACTTATGGGTCTAGCAAGCGTGGAGCATATTGCTCGGTTTTGACTTTGAGATAGTCATGGGTCAATTGCACGGTTTTAATGGCTCAATGGGGAGTCTTGTTGATGGGTTGTTTTGTTGCACAATTTGCATTTATTGCACGTTGAGTATTTACATGTTTGGGTGAGTGAGTCATTCCGGGATAGGCATGCTGTTGGTAGACTGTTTGGCATTAGATCCTTAGACACGTTAGTCAGTCGTTGGTAATGGTCGGTTGGGTATCTCGGGGTGGGACTCCGGTATTCATGTGTTATGACCTTGACTTTCCAGTAGGCACTAAGAGGATATAGTCTTGGGCACTTACCTGAGAGGTAGTTCCGATGTGCCGGGCCTTGAGACATACCTGGGAGGTAGGCGTTAAGGTGTATCTTGTTACGGTGTAACTAGGTTTCCTAGAGCGAGCGTGGAGGATAAGTAGACGGTGGAAGATTGGGTGTTCCACGCGTGATGTTAGTGTAGACCGAATAGTGTCGGTTAAGGGATTGATGCCCTTGGTAATTAAGAGAATAAATGCGCAGTAACCTCTTTGAAGTAAGTAGTATATTTAGGTGTCGACTTTTGGGCTTGAGGCCAAACACCTTTAGTGTAATCGGAGATTTGTAGCCGATTTTAAAATAATTATGGTGATGGTAGTAGTAACCTTGAGATGCTTAATTGCGATGAATGGCTATGGTGGAATGACCTTCGTGGGTGATTATAAGTTTACTGGTTTGATGATCTGTGTGAAATAAATTTTGGGAGTCTATTAGAACTCGTGGAAGTTAATCGGCAGTAATGGTAGGAGTGATCGGTTTCGAGTATCCTGTAGGGTATATTGTTGAGCATCTTTAGAATGGTTAGAGATTGAAAGTTGAATCAGGATGTATGGAACATCTAAGGCTGGGAGGCAACCGAAGTCGTTTGACTAGAAATGAATCCAGTTGTTGGAGTGTTCTTCTGATCATAATTTTCAGTGTCTTTGAAGGAGTTTTGGTAGTAAGAAAAGTATTCGAGAAATTCTAGACGGGGTGAGAAATTTAGATTCTAGTTGAGGAAAGTCCAGTGGCAGCACCGAAGGGGTTCGAGTGGACGTGGGAACCCGAAGCGGAGATGCGCGAAAACTTTTCCGAGTTATTCGCCGGTCTAGACTTCGAGGACGAAGTCTAATCCAAGTGGGGGAGAGTTGTAAAGCCCGTATCCCGGTACGTAATTTCTTTTTGTTAATTCTTTTTTTTAGTTTTATTTAACGTGGTTTCCGTTAACGAGGTTAGACGAATTGGACCTTATAGTTATATATGTCAAAACGTTGGTTAGTTTGCGAGAAGGATGTAGTTAAGGGATCAAAACTGTAAAAGGGCCAAAAATATGGTGTGTTGGGCCCATGCAAAGTCCACAACCGAAATCCATTTTTTTTGGGGTGTGTTATGTGTTCGTGAGAAGCAAGCAAGGAATGAGGTGAGAAAAAAAAAAATAAAACCCTAAGGTCTCTCTCACGTTTGGTTCCTCTCGGCTGCAAAACCTACATCCCCTTCCCCTCTCGTTTTACTTCATCACCGCCGAACACCCATACCCTCTCCTCCCTAGGGCTGCCGTCGACCACCCCTGAGAACCACCACCACCGGCGCTGCCGGCGCAGTTTCTGCCGGCGGGAGAGAGAGAAAGCAGCGGCGAGAGGGAGAGAGCGAGCAGCGGCGGGAGAGAGAGAGAGCAGCGGCGGGAGAGAGAGAGAGCAGCGGCGAGAGGGAGAGAGAGAAGCGAGAGAGACGACCGAGAGAGAGAGTCGTTAGCGGCAGCCGGGACGTGAAGGTCGGGATCCCTCGTGGTTTTCTGCTGAGTGGTAAGGTTCCGTTTCCTTTACGTTTTCTTTTCGTACGCCGTATTCAATCGCAAACCACCACCGCCGGTGGTGGCTGCCGCCGCCGACCACCACTGCCGGAGGTGGCAGTGGGTGGAGCGTGGATTGTCCAGCCCTAGTGACAACCTAAAACCCGAACCGAATAACCTTAAACCGTTTTTATAAAATCGTCATTTTATGTGAAAACGTTGTTCTGCCACTGTTTTGCGACGGCCATAACTTTTCCGTCGTAGCTCGGATTGAGGCGAATCCGGTGCCCACGGTTCCCATTCTGTGCCGGGCACACTTTTCCTGTTTTAGCAGAAGTCCGGTTCGGCCTCTAGCTAGGCGTAAATTGGCTGTTTATACAGCAGGTCCGGAATTGACAGTTTCGCGTTCCGTTTTTTTTTTTTAAAAAAAGTCACAGTTTCTGCCACTGTTTTGGGAAAGCCATAACTTTTTATAGGAACGTTGTATTGGGGTGAAACCAGTGCCAAAATCTCCCATTCTGAGTCTAGTAAGTTTCATATGTTTTACGGAAAAACCAGTTCGGACCATAGCTAGTGTCAAATTGCTGTTTTGTACTGAAAGGTCCTGTTTTTCACTGTGCTGCAAGTCGGTTTCGTAAAGTCCATAGTAAATTGTAGAAAAATCATTAGAGCGCGTGCGATATGTCCCTGGAACCCTAAGTCATGGGACTCTGTGATTATGGAAAAATATTTCTGGATTTATCAGTTTATAAAGGGTTAAACAGGTCCCGAACAGACCCGTGTTTTTAGAGTAAAAGCTGGAATTTGTAACTTGTAATCTAGTAGTTGTGAATTTGGGTTAGGACTTCGTGGTGACGTTTGATATCATTTATTTAGGTGGAAAAAGGTGAGTTGGTGTTGGCCGGTTCGTGTTGCTGTTGAGGACATAAGCTTTGTGTTTGAGGTGAGTTCTCTCACTATATAGGATGGGAATTATATTTGTGTTACTATAGCTCGAGTGTGATAGTTATGATTGTTTGTTGATATTATTGTGTTATGGGGTATATATAATTGTGTATATATATTGAACTGTGATTGAGGTACTTCTTGATGGGTGTTCCAAGAAGTATATGTGTTTGTATAATGAGTTGGGATTATATTTTCTTGATGGTCGTTCCAAGAAGTATAAGGCTTATTATTAGTGGTGATATATTTTCTTGATGGTTGTTCCAAGAAGTATATGTGGTTGTATAATGAGTTGCGATTATATTTTCTTGATGGTCGTTCCAAGAAGTATAAGGCTTATTATTAATTGTGATATATTTTCTTGATGGATGTTCCAAGAAATATATGTGCTGGTATATTTGGTATATATAAATTTGGGTGCAAGACGTGATTGCATGGTATGAGTTGGTTGCGATAACTAGCTGTTTAAGGGTGATGCTGATATAATTGCGATCCTATTTATGGTTTGAATTCACTAAGCTTCGTGCTTACCCCTTCCCAAAATCTTATGATTTCAGGTGCGAGTAGCAGTCGGGCATGACGGTACACACGGGCGCAAGGCGAAGACTGTTTAAGTTAAATTTTTATTAAATGGGGATTTAATTATATAACTTTTCCGCTGCTTAACTTTGTCTGACGGTTTAAATCAACGACGTTTTGTTGATCCAAACCCTCAGTGATTTGATAATGACCCTATCTTAAATACTTAGTGAAAATTGTAAGTAAACAATATGTATCAGAGTTTCACTATCGCTGATAAGTACTAAGATCTTACAGTACTGCTGATAGGAACTCTCGCTCTTTTAGATTAAACATTCAGCGAACACTGTTCACCATATCGCTGAGTCTGTTCAGTCCTTATGGTGATCGCTGATAAATTAGTTGGTTACTTATGATTCCTGAAGACAAGATTCACGTCAACAAAGGTTCTACGCTGAAGTCGAAGATCAAGCTCAAGAACCAGCGACAAGTCTCCTAATGAACTGATGCGGATCAGCGAAGACTCAGATTTGTCCACTCAACGTGAAGTATCAAGTACAAGACTTTAGCTATCGCTGAACTTTATCATTCGCTGAATAGTAAATGATAATCGCTGAATCAACGAAAGCTGATCATGAAGTCCTCCGTACAAAGTACTTTTGTCTTAACCTCCCTTGCACGCCACCGTACGAAATGTCAGAAAAGAACCTCCAAAAATCTGAAATCGTACAACCACTCTGATACTACACTGTTCATTCATGCGGCTACTAAGGTTGTCAACAAAGGTCAATGACATGCAACCAATCCGCTGATGACACGTGTAAAGTGTATACTGAATTGCATTAAATGCATGCAGTATATAAAGAGATGAACTCACTTCATTTGAAGTAACTTGCTAACTCTGGACAAGTTCAAATCTCTCTTAAGATAGGATTTTATTAGTAATCTCCTTATCTTTCTTAGTGCAAGAAACCTTAGTGTTCCAACTTGTTTAGATTTAGGTTTATCCTTAATCTTGTTTCCGCAACAAGCTGTAAATTGTTAATGATTTATCAATAAACAATTTAGAAAAGTAAAATAGTGTGTTTGTATTCAACCCCCCCCCCCCCCCCCTTCTACAAACTTGTTTAGGCCTTTCGGGACCAACAAGTGGTATCAGAGCAGATTTGTTTAATCTCATAAACAAGATCTAATCTAAGATATTTCTCTTCCTAGCTATTATCTGAAAATGGCCAACACAAACACAAACACTCACTATATAGACAATGGTTCTCTTGCAAAACCCCCTAGATTTTCCAGAGATAACTTCAACTTATGGAAAAATAGGATGACACTCTTCTTAGAAGGTGTAGACCCTACTATACCTTACTATCTTGAAAACGGCCCACACATCCCTGTAACAATTGATCCTGCAGTTCCAGCCACTGCAACTAGAGCTGCTATTCCAGAAAGGCTGATTCCAAAGGAAATCCATCATTGGACCGATGAAGACAAGAAGAAAGTGGCTATAGATACAAAAGCCAGATCCATACTATCCATGGCCCTTCCTGACGAAGTCTACCACTCCGTCATGAACCTGAAATCCTCAAAAGCCATGTGGGACACAATATGTGTTCAGTATGAAGGAACGTCTGAAGTCCAGGATTCAAGAAAGATCAACCTGGTAAGACAATACGAAAGCTTCATCTCTGGTAAGAATGAAACTCTCTCTGAAGTTCATCAACGTTTTAATTGCTTAATTATAGATCTAAAAACGGTTGGTAAGGAATATTCTAACTTTGAAGTGCTGGCAAAGTTTTTAGAATGTTTACCTGAAAGCTGGGACAATTATTCCATGTGTCTCAAGCTGTCAAAAGATCTAAGATCAATGACACTTGCTACCTTATATGGCACATTGCTGAATCATGAGCAATCTAGCCATCTTAAGAAGAATCTTGTAAAAGATTCCAAAAGCACCCCTGTTGCTTTAATCTCAGAGGAACCTTCTACTCAGCGACCCGTGGTCACTATCACTGAGTTAGAAAGTAACTCTGAAAGGTCATCAGATTCTGATTCTTCAGATGATGATGAATCCTTGGCTCTCCTAACTAAAAAGTTCAGGAGATTCGCCAAGAAGAAAATGTTTAGAAAGAACAAAACTCTTTCTATAGCTGACAAGCCTAAGTCATCAGCTTTTGTTGATAAGGCTACTGCTACTTGTTTCAACTGCGAAAAGACAGGTCATTTCGCTAACGAGTGCAGGTCAAAGAAAATCATGAGACCTTCAGCTTTTACAAAGAAATCCTTTGTTCCAAGAAATAAAGACGACAAATACTTAAAGCTGAAGGAGAAGTATGCAAAGCTGAAAAGCTTTAAGAAGAAAGGAAAATGCCTGATGGCTGACTATGATTGGGCTGCTTCTGATGAAGAAGCCTCATCATCTGATTCTGAAGATGATGAAGCAAATCAATGTCTCATGGCCAAGATTGAAGAAGAGGAAGAAAGTTCAGATATTCCCTCCACTTCAACATCTGCCATTCAGGTTAAGAAGGGTATCTGGTATCTCGATAGCGGATGCTCTAGACACATGACTGGAAAGAAAAGCCTGCTCGCTGAATACAAGGAAGAGAAGGGTCCCTCTGTGACTTTCGGTGGAAATGGAAAAGGACACACCCGAGGGTATGGTGTACTTTCAAATGGTACAACATCCTTCAGAAGAGTCGCATATGTTGAAGGGCTGAAGCATAATCTTCTGAGCATCAGTCAGCTTTGCGACATGGATAACAAAGTGATTTTCACTAAGGAATCCTGCTTTGTCTCTGGAAAAAAGGAGAAGATAGCTCTCAGCGGTTATCGTTTGGAAAATGTTTACGTTATAAACATGGACTCAACAACCACTGAAAACTCCTGTTTCTTCTCAAAGGCATCTTCTGATGTCAACTGGCTATGGCACAAGAGGCTCTCACATCTCAACTTCAAGACACTGAATACTCTTTCATCCAAAGAGTTAGTCACTGGTCTACCTCAACATTCATACGCCAAAGAATCCTTATGTTCAGCGTGTGAAAAAGGGAAGCAGACCAAGGCAAGCTTTAAGTCAAAGCAAGTTTCCTCAGTGTCATCTCCTCTTCAACTACTCCATATGGATTTGTTTGGCCCCGTTAACAAACAATCCATCGCTGGAAAGAAATATACGCTGGTCATAGTTGATGAATTCTCTCGTTACACATGGGTAATGTTTCTCCGTTCTAAGAGTGACACCCCTGAAGAACTCATCACCTTTGTTCGGAAGATGGAAACTCTGAACAATTTGACTGTTCGCTCAATAAGGAGTGATCATGGAACTGAATTCAAAAACAGTTCTCTTGATTCCTTCCTTGAGAGCAAGGGTATTTCTCACAACTTTTCGTCAGTGAGAACACCACAACAAAACGGAGTCGCTGAAAGAAGAAATAGAACAATTATTGAAGCTGCACGTTCAATGCTCAGCGATTCTCACCTGCCTACTCAGTTTTGGGCAGAAGCTGTCAACACGGCTTGTTTTACGCAAAACAGGTCGCTGATAGTCAAAAGATTCAAAAAGACAGCCTATGAACTTTTTCATGGGAGAAAGCCCTCAATCAACTTTCTTCACATCTTTGGTTGTCAGTGTTACATACTGAACAATAGAGATGCCCTTGGAAAATTTGATCCTAAAGCTGATGATGGAATCTTTCTTGGATACTCCTCAGTTTCCAAAGCTTTAAGAGACTTCAACCGAAGAAGACAAACTGTAGAAGAAACTATTCACGTCACGTTTGACGAATCCCGTTCAGCGAACTCTAAACCGAACGCTGATACAGAAGAACTGAATCAATGGATGTTTTCTCATCTTGGTGATTCAGAAGTTGTTCCCACTACTCATGCTCATACAACTGAAAATGATGGTCCTACTATCATTCCCAATATGCAGAATAGTGAAGCTGAAACATCTTGGGTCTCAGCTGTTCCTATAAACACTATACCCGCAGTTGATGAAGTGACAAATGCAAGCATTCCTCTATTTCTCAGAAATTCCATCTATTTCTCAGCAATCAGTTAATGAAGTGACAAATGCAAGCATTCCTCTCTTAGCTGATAATCCAGAAGTAGCTGAAGCCTCATCTTCAGTTTCACCAGTTCAGACTGAGTCAGCGACGCATGCTCCGGCTCAGCGATGGACTGTAAATCACCCAATCGATCAAATTCTTGGTGATCCCAACGCTGGTATTCAGACTCGTAGAAGTGCAGGTAATATTTGTTTATTTGTTAACTTTATTTCTCTAACTGAACCAAAGAAAATAGATGATGCCCTCAGAGTCCAAACTGGGTCAGCGCTATGCAAGAAGAGCTGACTGAATTCGAAAGAAACAAAGTTTGGAAACTTGTTCGAAGACCAACTGACAAAACAGTGATAGGCACTAAGTGGGTCTATCGAAACAAGTTGGACGAACATGGTACTGTAACTCGCAACAAAGCTCGTCTTGTTGCTCAGGGATACAGACAAGAGGAAGACATAGATTATGACGAAACCTTTGCTCCAGTAGCAAGACTTGAATCTATTCGTCTTTTCTTAGCATATGCTGTACACAAAAACTTCACTGTACATCAAATGGATGTTAAGTCAGCGTTTCTAAATGGAAAGCTGAATGAAGAAGTTTATGTGGAACAACCTCCAGGATTCTCAGATCCTAAGCGTCCAGGTTATGTTTATAAGCTGGATAAGGCACTTTATGGCTTGAAGCAAGCTCCTCGTGCATGGTATGACACTCTTTCTACTTATCTCCATCTTGAAAAATTTGAGAGAGGTAAGATTGACAAAACTTTGTTTTTTAGAAAAATAAATGGTCATATCATTTTAGTTCAAATATATGTTGATGACATTATATTTGGTTCTACTAACCCTGAGCTTTGTACTCGTTTCGCTGATAGAATGAAAGATGAGTATAAAATGAGTATGATGGGTGAACTAACATATTTCCTTGGTCTTCAGATTAAGCAAACTGAAAAAGGAACTTTTATAAATCAGGGAAAGTATGTTAAAGATATGCTGAAGAAATTTGACTTAACTGAAAGTTCAGCTATGAAAACCCCTATGGCACCACCGCTGATACTTGATAAGGACACAAAGGGTGTTCCTGTCAATGTCACGCTGTACCGTGGAATGATCGGCTCACTACTGTATCTTACAGCTAGCCGACCCGATATTATGTTTGCAACATGTCTGTGCGCACGATATCAAGCTGAACCTAAGATATCCCATATGAAAGCTGCAAAGCGAATCTTTCGATATCTTAAGGGTACAGCGAATCTAGGTCTTTGGTATCCCAAAGATTCAGGATTCGATCTAACCGCCTATTCAGACAGTGATTTTGCAGGTTGCAAAATGGATAGGAAAAGCACCACAGGAGGATGTCAGCTCCTGGGTGGAAAGCTGGTAAGTTGGACAAGTAAGAAGCAAAACTCAGTGTCCACTTCCACAGCTGAAGCTGAGTATGTAGCCGCTGGAAGCTGCTGTTCTCAAGTCTTGTGGATGAGAAATCAACTACTAGACTATGATCTTCAGCTCTCCAAAATTCCAATCTATTGCGACAGCACAAGTGCCATCGCTATAGCGAACAATCCAGTGCTACACTCAAAGACAAAACACATAGAAATCAAATATCATTTTATCAGAGATCATGTGATGAATGGTGATATAGAACTTCATTTTATCCCAACTGATTATCAGTTAGCTGATTTGTTTACCAAACCTCTTGATGAGACAAGATTCAACTTTCTCATCAGCGAGCTTGGAATGCTGAACTTTGAAGGATAAATCTTCAGCGGTTCACATTTAATCAGCGATACGTTTATACATTCTTGTATAGGCTCTCGGATAAAATAAACTTGTACAATCCATTTCATCATTTTCTCTCTGAATAAATTTGGTTAAACTGATATCAAGGTATGTTTTCTCTCTCTGACAAAACGCATGAAAATGCAAGATTTCAAATTCTTACATCGCTGAATATCTCTTCCTTAACAGCGATATTTTGAAATTTCTTAAAACCCTCACTGATATTTCTATTCAGTACTTCATATTTTCCAAAGAGTCCCTGAGTTTTTCTTTCAAAACCTCAGAGACAACGAAAGAATGTGAAAGGACAGTTGTGACGTCATTGCAACGGATAACACCAGGCACGCTCTTTTTCTGACACACGTTTCAACGTTTCGTTGTCTATCCAATCAAATGCAAACACGTGTCCGTGTCATGATAAAAAACTTTCCCGCTCAAGTTTTTCTCTCTCTACTCTCTTCCTATATAAACACTCTCAAAGTTTATATTTGTCTTTTACGCGAATCAATCTTTCTCCGCAAGAAAAGAACACTGTTGCATTTTGTGCTCTCAATCTTCAAGAACTGTTCATCATCTTCTTCATCAAACTCAAGGTTAATATGTTCTTATCTATTATCAAATGCGAATAACTTGTTTCGATCTTATCATTGTTTTACACAAGATCAAACAAAAGAACTCAAAAATAAAATCATTTTCTTTCATGGTTTTATAAACACAACCATTTCATGGTTGTTCTTCAAGTTTTAAATCTAAAATCTTAAACTTGTTCTTCTTTCGTATCCATTTTTATTAAGAAATTGGAATACAAGGCTTATGGGTGTTATATTCGTTTTTCTTTAAAAACAAGAAAAACCCTAATCTTCATTAAGACTTTTTTGTCTGAATGAAATGGACAAAATTCGAAAAATCTTAATGGAAATTTTCTTTCCACGTTAAGATAATTCTTATTTGTTAACATCTTTGGTTGAACTGATAATACAGTGAAATGGCAACTTCAAAGCTGAATGTTACCGCTGAGTCCATCTCCGCTGATTCTGAGGAACTGGAAATCACCAAAGCTCCTCAGGTTAAGTTTGAGCTGGATCAACTAGACTGGACAAAGGCAAATAACCTCTCAGCGCTTCTCGAGTTTCCTCCTCGGAAGCAGGTATCCCATCTAGACGACGCTGTAAATCTTTTGAAGAATAGCCCCATCTACACAGCACTGACAATCACACCTCCTGCCAGTCAGCGTCTATTATCCCAATTCTGGTACTCTGCCAGACACACCGACCTACCCTCCGCCAAAGATCCATATAAAACCATCGACTGCATACTCAGCGATACTGAGTATGGCACCATCAAGATAACCCCCGCAATAATCCGCAAAGCTCTGAAATTCCCTAACGCTACCTCAGAAAATCCTTTCATTCCATTACCTGACCACAAGAAGCACGCTGACAGGGAAGAAATCATTGCTTTCCTTGATGCGATGGGTTACATCTGGGAGACTGGAAGAGACAAGCTACCTGAGAAGAAGCTGACGCTGATAAAGAAATCCAAGATGCCCAGCGAGATGAACTTCATCTTCGCTCACCTGATCAGCTGCATGACAGCGAAATCCGGATCTTCTGATCAAGCCGCTCAACCTCAGCAGGCCATGGGTTACGCACTGCTGAAAGGTCTCAACATTGACTGGGCCTCCATCATCTATGAAGACCTCATTCAACGTGTTGATTCTGCCGCTGACCGACCAGCATGGGTTCCTTACCCACGATTCATCAGCGCCATCTTTCAATATGGCCTGAAGGACAGCTATCCTGAAGAGGGTGATCTGAAACTCTCTCAGATTGGCCCTAAAGTTCTCGACTTCAAGCCTGTCGCCAACGAGGTACGTCTCTCTACCCTTCTCACTCTACTTAATTCTCCGCTTTCTGTGGCTCCTTCAGCGACAATACCCCTCGCTGATTCCCAGGCCACAAAATCCATTCCTTCTAAGAAAAGGAAACAATCTCTTACCCCTCTTGATTCCAAAAGGATCAAGAAAACCAAGGAGCAACCCCAGCAATTCCATGCTGAAGACTCCTCAGCTCATTCTGAAGAGCTGAAGGAAAGTTCCGTGGTACGCTCTGCCACACCAATTCAAGCCATCCCTTCTAAACCTACTTCAGCGTCCTTAAACGCTGAGGTTAGAACTTTGGAATCTACCCAACCTTCTTCAGTCTCTCAAAAGACTGATGAAGTACTTCTCAGCGAATCCAACGCTGAACTTGAAACCCAACCCCAATTCTTATCCTTCGATCCTCCCTCTATTTCTTTGGACACTCCTCCAGTTAAAGCTGGAGATGCCATCATTCAAGAAGCCGTTGAAGCTTCTCAGCGAATGACGAAGAAAGGACCTGCAGAGATATCCATCCCTCACGGAACTTTTGAGGGAGATATGGAACACTATGGAGGGACTCGAAACTTTGATGAGTTCGTCAACGCTCCTGCAGGTACAGATCCCACCTTAAACACTGTAACTAAACCTGAAACTTCTGAGCTTTCCTTTGTTCACAAGTACTTATATGTTACAGGTCCTTATTTGGGAGACATCAACCAGTCTCTGAAGTCCATGGAGATGAAACTTACAGATCTCACCACCGGTCTATCAAATAACTCTACAGCTGTAACAAACGCTGGAGAGAATCTGACGAAGCTGACTGCTGTGGTGGAAAAGAAGGCCTCCTCTGATGACATCAAAGACCTTGATAAAACTCTCGCCGACTTTGCCAAAGTGCTCTCCGACATCTACACTGACTACACCAACCTCAAATCGTCAGTTTCCACCGTTTCCAGCGAGGTTACAACGCTGAAGAAATCGGTTGGTACACTCGAAGGTGATATGTCCGTGGTCAAGACCGACTTGGGCTCAGTGAAGACCGACCTTAGTTCTGTCAAGACAATGATCGAGACGCTGGTGAACAAGGCAAACAATCCAGCTCCTGCTCCGGCCCCTGCACCTATTTTGGACTCATTCACCGCAGAGGATCGCCAAGAGCTGAAGAAAATCACGCCTGCTATTTCTGGCCTAGAAGACAGAATAGCTAAGCTTGAAGGTTGTGTGAAAGTCTCTGGCCCAGAAGACAGAGACAACACCAATGCTGAGTCTACCCATTCCTCCCCCGCCCATCATGAGAAAGAGGGGGAGAAGAGCGCTGAACAGGAGAAGAGCGCTGAAGATCAAAATAAGAGCACTGAAGACCTTTCCCATGATGAATCTATCAGGGGAGAGGGTAATGAAGATCTAATTACTGGACCTCAGGGAGATGAAAACCCTGAGGGAACCGAGAACCTCGCCTCTGTATCTGAGGGGGAGCAACTCGAAGAAGATGCTGAGGAATCCGAAGCAGAAGAAGACAAAGACATCGACATCCCTGAAGCTGAACCATCCTCCTCTCCAAGGAACGATGATGATGATGATGAAGATAACGAATTCTTTGTCGTCAAACATGCTCCTCGAAAAGCTCTTAAAGGGATCGTGATAACCGAATCCACAGGGGAGAAGACAAAAACAAAGACAAAGCACTCAGCTTCTGGCGCTGAGAAAAGCAAAGACAAAGGCATCGCTGAAGATGATAATCTGGCGATCCTGCTTGCAAAGCCGATTTGTCAGGTACACTAAACTTATTTTTCCTTCCCTGATCATCTCTGAACAATCAGTTATCCATTCCACAAACACCATACACATCCACATTATTTTTTTCTATCTTTTCTACCCAAGTTCTTCTACCCAGTTCTTATTTGTAAGATCGCTGCGTTTCAGCTAGTCCTCTCCCCTGTTTGAGGATATCACTGAAGGATCTACTATTGCGAATTCACCAATAATTCCAGCTACCGCTGAAGACATAATCCCAGTCTTAGATTTAATCTCTGAGACTGATGAACCAGAAGAACAACCTCTCTCGCACATAAACAGACCTTCCTCAGTTCCTCAAAGGCTGAGTGAAGAAGATCAAAAGAGGAGAGAAGAAATGATAAAGCGATTCGAGGATCAGCGAATCATTCTAAGGCGCGATCAACTACCTTCAGTTCCTCCTAAGTTCAGAATTTCAAAAGCTGAATACCAGGAACATCTCAGAGCTGAACGCCTCATCGCTGAAAGGAAGGAAGCTGAAGATAAAGACAGAGAATACGCCATCAAGCTCACTCAAGAATCTGTCAAAGACCCCAAGCTGAAGCGTATTCCCATTCAAATCCAACGAAAGCTTTGGGAACAAGCCCAGAAGATCGTGGAAAAGAAAGCTGAAGTTTCTCAGACCACCCTGATCTGGTGTAAAGAGAAAATCCACTTCAGATATCGTCCAGCGAAGATCAACAAGGTATTCATCTCTGGAAGAACCTCCATCGGAGTACCTATTGTTGACATCAAACTGTTCAGAGAAGATGGCTCATCTGAAACCTTTCGTGCTGACACTGTAAAAAGGTATGGTCTCTCTGAATGGCTGGAGATGAGGTTAGCTATCCAACCATCACAATCTAAGTACAAGGATCATTTCGAAAAGATGATAAACAGACAGATCGATTTGATATCTTCTTGTGTGGATATTCCTCCTGTTCCTGATCTAAAACCGAAAAGAAAAAGGGGCTCACCAAAGAAGAAACGTCAAGATTCAAACTCAGGTCCTGTCATACGAAATGAAACTGGAATTGGTTTCTCTCGCGCTGAAGTACTTGGTCCTGATCCTGATCTATCTGCCCTTGACATCTCCTTGCCACCATGTGAACTTTTCGTCCCTGGTAAAGTCATCAGTAATCCTTATGGAATATTCTTTCTTGACTACGACGGACGTAAATGCTTTCAACGGATCGTTGAGCTTCCAATCACTCCAATCGAACAGCTCAGAGATCTCATCTACTGGTGCGACTTCAGAAAAGACATTCAGGCACGACACCTAAAACCCTTGATTTTTGAAGCTGCTCTGAAGCTAAAGAATAAAGGAGAAAAGGTTCCTGACTGGATGATTCCAACTGAAAAGACAACCCTTGATGAACTTCTCATTAAGGAAGAACCCTTTGAAGGCTGACAACAATCACCACTTTCTCTATTGTATCAGTCATCCTTCAGTACTTGTAATTTATTTCGCTTGTACTTGTAATCTTTCTTATTCATATTGTATCCTGATTCAAAGATTTAAAGAAAGATTTCAGCGAATGTACTTTACTCCATCAGTACTGAAAAGATCCCAGAAAACAGTAAAAGGGACAAATATTTTATGAGTTCTTTTTATCCTTATGTTTTCATTAAATAGCAATTTTCTTTGTTGCTATGTCATAATCAAATAGGGGGAGATTGTTGATCCAAACCCTCAGTGATTTGATAATGACCCTATCTTAAATACTTAGTGAAAATTGTAAGTAAACAATATGTATCAGAGTTTCACTATCGCTGATAAGTACTAAGATCTTACAGTACTGCTGATAGGAACTCTCGCTCTTTTAGATTAAACATTCAGCGAACACTGTTCACCATATCGCTGAGTCTGTTCAGTCCTTATGGTGATCGCTGATAAATTAGTTGGTTACTTATGATTCCTGAAGACAAGATTCACGTCAACAAAGGTTCTACGCTGAAGTCGAAGATCAAGCTCAAGAACCAGCGACAAGTCTCCTAATGAACTGATGCGGATCAGCGAAGACTCAGATTTGTCCACTCAACGTGAAGTATCAAGTACAAGACTTTAGCTATCGCTGAACTTTATCATTCGCTGAATAGTAAATGATAATCGCTGAATCAACGAAAGCTGATCATGAAGTCCTCCGTACAAAGTACTTTTGTCTTAACCTCCCTTGCACGCCACCGTACGAAATGTCAGAAAAGAACCTCCGAAAATCTGAAATCGTACAACCACTCTGATACTACACTGTTCATTCATGCGGCTACTAAGGTTGTCAACAAAGGTCAATGACATGCAACCAATCCGCTGATGACACGTGTAAAGTGTTTACTGAATTGCATTAAATGCATGCAGTATATAAAGAGATGAACTCACTTCATTTGAAGTAACTTGCTAACTCTGGACAAGTTCAAATCTCTCTTAAGATAGGATTTTATTAGTAATCTCCTTATCTTTCTTAGTGCAAGAAACCTTAGTGTTCCAACTTGTTTAGATTTAGGTTTATCCTTAATCTTGTTTCCGCAACAAGCTGTACATTGTTAATGATTTATCAATAAACAATTTAGAAAAGTAAAATAGTGTGTTTGTATTCAACCCCCCCCCCCCCCCCCCCCCCCTTCTACAAACTTGTTTAGGCCTTTCGGGACCAACACGTTTATTTTTATTGTAATGGGATTTGTTAACTTGTGGTTTGATTATAATGAAATGCATTATTTTTGAAAATTTAAATTCCTTGTAATTTTTGGGAGTTACAAAGTAAGATTGGAACATTAGAAGGCACCTCAAGTAGCTGCATTCAACACGTTTTTCCTTATCATGTCGAATTGTGTTTTGGACAAACTTTATATTTTTGGAACAAGATGTATCTTTTGTAAACTTTTTATGCTAGACGATTGTGTGTTGTCTTCTACCTTACGCAATGAAATCTTTAGCTGTGACATCCCGTATTTCCGCTTTAGCGGGGTGTGACATTACCTCCACCCACTATGAAACCAAGATACACCAAATTCTTTTTGCCAAATTCACATTTTTTTGTTCAATCGAAGCTGATGCTGTTGGAGCAAGTTAAAGATTTTGCTCAAGTGTTCCCAATGCTCATCTTCTGTGCGGATATAAATGAGTATATCGTCGAGATAGACCACGACAAAGTCATCAATATAAGGTCGAAGAATGTCATTCATCAACCGCATGAAAGTAGCTGGTGCGTTGCAAAGGCCGAAAGGCATCACCAACCACTCGTACAATCCTTGTCGAGTTTTGAATGCCGTCTTCCACGTGTCATCTTCTCGAATTCGAACTTGGTGATATCCGGACCGTAAGTCCAGTTTTGTAAAAATGACGGCATGCTTCAATTGATCTAATAAGTCATCAATACGTGGAAGAGGGTACCGATTTTTTACCGTGATCTTGTTGAGAGCTCGATAATCGATACACATGCGCCAACCTCCATCTTTCTTCGGCACCAATATCACCGGTGAGCTGCATGGGGAGCTGCTTGGTTTAAGAACTCCCGATTTGAGCAACTCCTCTACTTGCCGTTTGATCTCTTCATTTTCCAATAACGAGTTTCGATACATGCCAATGTTGGGTAGAGTTGAATCACCCATTAGTTGAATATCGTGTTCAATGGCTCATCTTGGCGGTATACCGAGCGTATCGTCGAAAAGAGATGAGTATTGTAGAAGAATATCACCAACCTTACTGTCACTTTTCCCACATGCAAGAGTGATGGTGGTTTCTTTATTACACAAATGTGTCGGACGAATTACCAAGAGCACAAAAGTTTTGTTTCGAGAGGCATTCACCATTCTCCTGGCTTGGCATGCTGTGATCAAATCAACACTTGTGGCAATTTTATTTTTGTTGACCACGTATTTCACGCCATTCTTTTTGAATTGATACTTTTGTGCTCGTCAGAAGTATACTGCATCTCGCTCCCAAAGATATGGGTTGCCAAAAATAACTTGACAAATATCGAGTGGAACCACCTCACACATGATTTCATCGATATATTGGTTAGTAATGGCAAAATGAAACTTACATTGGCGGTTGATTTGCATATCAACGTCCTTCTGAATCCACCCAAGCGAGTAAGGACGAGGGTGTGGCGTCGTCTCAAGACCCAAACGTTGAACGAGGCTAGCCGAGATCAGATTCTTTTGACTTCCTGTGTCGATAATCGCCTCGATCATCTCTTGCTTCACTTGAATCTTTAACGTGAACAATTCCTCCTTTCTTTCGTTTTCACCCAATTTGCTCGACTGCCCTTCTCTCGGTCTCGTCATTAACATGAGGCTCTTGTCAACCCCTTCAACTGGGCCAAGTTCAACCGTAGTGTTAGGAACCGTTACTGCATAGGAACCGTTACTGCAGCAGTACGCTTGCCTCGATCATCTTTCACCCATTTCTTCGGAAACAACTAAGGATGTACCTTCCAACATTTCTCCTTGACGTGCCCGATAATTTTGCAGTGTTCACACATTTTATTGGCATTGTTAGAAGTCACTGGACCCTTCTTCTTGACATCCTTCATAACATCTTTCTTGAACCGCTGCGCATTATGGAATGGCTCTTTCACGCTTTCATCCATCCTTGGACCACCAGTTTTATTCTTTATTTCTATGGCCATCGCAACTTGACTTGCACTAGAGACATTCCCCGATGCATGAAGCCGTAACTCATTTTGAATTTTCCGATGTAACCCAGCAACATACTTGGTGAATACATCCTCGTTGTCTGTTGAAATTCCCAACGTCACCGCAAGTCGTCGAAACTTCGTGGTATATTCTTGGACCGATTGCCCTCGTTGTTGTCGAAGGTTATGCCATCATGACTATCGTTCTTGTGAATATCCCATAGGATAGTATTCATGCCGTATAAGTGTTGGTCCCGAAGGGCTATACAAGTTTGTAGAAGGGGGGGGGGGATGAATACAAACACTAAGATTTTACTTTTCTAAATTGTTTATTGATAAATCATTAACAATTTACAGCTTGTTGCGGAAACAAGATTAAGGATAAACCTAAATCTAAACAAGTTGGAACACTAAGTTTCTTGCACTAAGAAAGAGAAGGAAATTACTAATAATAACCTATCTCAAGATAAGAAGGATGAACTTGTCCAGAGTTAGCAAGTTACTTCAAAATGAAGTGAGTTCTTCTTCTTATATAATGCATGCATTTAATGCATGGCAGTTTACACTATACACGTGGCAACAGCTCATTGGTTGTACGTCATTGACCTTTGTTGACAACCTTAGTAGCCGCATGTTTGAACAGTGTAGTATCAGAGTGGTTGTACGATTTCAGACAATTAGGAGGTTCTTTTTCTTACATCGTACGGAGTCGTGCAAGGGTGGTTAAGACAAAAGTACTTTGTACGGAGGACTTCATGACCAGCTTTTCGTTTATTCAGTGATCTATCATTCTACATCAGCGAATGATAGAGTTCAGCGATAGCTAAAGTCTTGTACTTGATACTTCACGTTGAGTGGACAAATCTGAGTCTTCGTTGATCCGCATCAGTTCATTAGGAGACTTGTCGCTGGTTCTTGAGCTTGATCTTCGACTTCAGCGTAGAACCTATGTTGACGTGAAACTTGTCTTCAGGGATCACAAGTAAACAACTAACTTATCAGCGATCACTATAAGTACTGAACAGACTCAGAGCATTATGGTGAACAGTGTTCGTTGAATGTTTAATCTAAAGAGCGAGAGTTCCTATCAGCGGTACTGTAAGATCTTAGTACTTATCAGCGATAGTGAAACTCTGATACATATTGTTTACTTACAATTTTCACTAAGTATATAAGAGAGGGTCATTATCAAATCACTGAGGGTTTGGATCAACAATCTCCCCCTATTTGATTATGACATAGCAACAAAGAAAATTGCTATTTAATAAAAACATAAGGATAAAAAGAACTCATAAAATATGTGTCCCTTTTACTGTTTTCTGGGATCTTTTCTGTACCGATGGAGTAAAGTACGTTCACTGAAATTTTTCTTTAAACTTCGTAAAGATTACAGATGGAAGTGGAAAAATTACAAGTACAGCGAATACAATTACAAGTACAAAAGAATAACTGATATAATAGAAGAATGAGGCGATCCTATCAGCTTATAGAGGTTTTTCCTTAATGAGTTGTTCATCAAGGGTCATTGATGTGGGAATCATCCAGTCAGGGACATTTACTCCTTGATTTCTTTTGTTCAGCGCTTCTTCAAAAATCAAGGGTTTAAGATGCCGTGCCTGAATGTCGTTCTTGAAGTCACACCAGTAGATGAGATATTTCAGCTGTTCGATGGGAGTGATGGGAAGTTCAGAGATACGTTGAAAACGCTTTCGTCCATCCCAGTCATTAAAGAATATCCCTTAGGGTTTGCTTATGACTTTCCCAGGGATGAAAGTCTCATCAGGAGGAAGAGATGTGTCAAGTGCAGAAAGGTCAGGTTCAGGACCAAGGACTTCAGCTAGACAAAAACCAATACCTGTTTCGTTTCGAATACGAGGACCATCTTCTGAAGATTTAGACTTTTTCTTTGCAGAGGCCCTTCGTTTCTGACTTTCGAGAGGAGGAGGAGGAGGAATATCCACACAAGAATAGACTAAGTCGATCTGTTTGTTTATCAGCTTTTCGAAATGATCCTTGTACTTAGACTGAGACTTCTGGATGGCTAATCTGATCTCCAACCATTCAGAGAGACCGTACTACGTGATAGCTTCAGCATAGAATTTTTCGTACTTTCCGTCTTCTCTGAATATCTCGATTTCAGCGATAGAAATTTTGATGGTTGATCTTCCAGATACGAGTACCTTGATTATTCTGGAAGGTCGATGTCTGAAGTGTACCTTTTCTTTGCACCAGGCTAGGGTAGATTGAGACACAGTTCTCTTTTCTTCAACGATCTTCTTGGCTTCTTCCCATAGCTGACGTTGAACTTCGATTGGAGCTCTTTTCAGCTTGGGGTCTTTTACTGATCGTTGAGTAAGCTGGATGGCGTATTCTCTGTCTTTTTCTTCAGCTTCCCTTCTTTCAGCGATTAGGCGTTCAACTCTGAGGTGATCCTTGTATTCCTTTTGTGAAAGTCTGAACTTTGGAGGAATAGAAGGAAATTGATCACGCTTCAGAATGATTCGCTGATCCTCGAACTTCTTTATCATCTCATCTCTTCTTTTCTGATCCTCTTCACTTAGCTTTTGAGGAGCCTAGGAAGGTCTATTTTTGTGAGAGAGTATCTGTTCTTCAGGTTCATCAGTCTCAGAGTTCAAATCTAAGACCGGGATTATTTCTTCAGCGTTGGGAGCTGGGATTATTGTTGGTGAAGTCGCAGCTGTAGGAACTTCAGCGATATCCTCAAACAGGGGAGAGGACTAGCTGAAACACAGCGATCTTACGAGTAAGAACTTAGGTAGAACAGAGATAGAGAAAGAATGTGATAAAGTGTATGGAGGTTTTAGTGAGTGTAGAACTGATAATGTGTATAGAGAGGAGGGATGTAGTGTAAGGAAGATTAGTGTACCTGACAAACAGGCTTTTTAAGCAAGATCGTCAGATTTTCATCGTCTTCAGCGATACTTTTTCCTTTGCCCTTGTCAGCTTCAGACGCTGATGGCTTTGTCTTTGTCCGCTCCCCTGTAGGTTCATTTATCAGAATCCCTTTAAGAGTTGTGGTCCTCTGAGCAGGCTTGACGATAAAAGAGTCATCATCATCATCATCTTCATCATCATCATTCTTTGGAGAAGAGGATGGTTCGTCATCAGACAAGTCGATGGCTTCTTCATCTTCAGCTTCAGACTCAGATTCTTCAGCTTCTTCTTCGAGTTGCTCCCCCTCAGATACAGAGGTAAGCTTCTCGGTTCCCTCAGGGTTTTCATCTCCCTAAGGTCCAGCGGCTGCTTCAATTGTCTTCTCACCCTCTTCAGTAAAGGTGAGGTCTTCAGTTTTCTCTCCCCTGATAGATTCATCATGGGAAAGGTCTTCAGCGCTCTTCTCCCCCCTTTTTCATGATGAGTGGGGGAGGAATGCGATGACTCAGCAACTGGTGTTCGTTCCCTGTCTTCTTGGCCAGGGATCCCCACACAAATTTCAATCGCTGATAATCTGTTTTCTAGACCAGAAATACCAGGATTGATCTTTACGAGTTCAGCATGATCCGCCGGAGTAAAAGATGAAGGTTGGCAGGGGCGATCGTGTTGGTCAGGATCTGCTGCATCATTTTTGTTCATCGAATCCACGACAATCTTTACAGAACTCACGTCGGTCTTTACAGCAGACATATCTCCTTTGATTCTGCCAACCGATGTCTTCAGCATTGTGACCTCGCTGGACATGGTGTTAACTGAAGTTTTGATGGCGAGGTAGTATGTGTAGATATCAGCGAGAACTCTGGCAAAGTTGCTGAGCGTTTTATCAACCTTCTCCAAGTCAGCTTTGGAGGAATTCTTTTCGACCACGATTGTCAGCTTTGTGAGATTCTCTCCAACGTTTGTTACAGCTGAAGAGTTGTCGGAAAGAGTAGTTGTGAGACCTGTCAGCGTCGTCTCTATTGTCTTCAGAGAGGCGTTGATGTCTCCCAAATTAGGACCTGTAACATATAAGAACTTGTGAACAGAGGAAAGCTCAGAAGTTTGGGGTTCAGTTACAGTGTATAGGGGTTGGTGTATACCTGCAGGAGGATTGGTGAATGCATCAAAATCTCGGTGTCCTGAGAAAAGTTCCATGTCGTCAGCTAAAGTGCGTGGACGCATGGTCATCGCTGCAGGTCCTACACCCATCATTCCTTGAGTGTCAGCTTTAACTTCTGGAGGAATGACAGGTGCTTCAGAGACAACTGGATTAGAGTCCAATTGGGTAGACGGAGAAGCGAAGGTTAAGAATGGAGGTTGGGTGCGGAGTTCAGCGTTGGATTCGCTGAGAATCGCTTCGTCAGTCTTTTGAGAGACTGAAGGAGGTTGCGTAGATTCCAAGTTTGTAACCTCAGCGTTTAGAGACGCTGAAGTTGGGATAGAATGGGTGGCTTGTTCAGCTGTGGCAGAGCGTACCACTGAACGTTCCTTCAGGTCTTTCAGATGAGGTGAGGAGTCTTCAGCAAGAGATTGCTGGGGTTGCTCCTTGGTTTTCTTAGTTCTTTTAGAACTAAGTTGGGTAGAGGAGTGTTTCCTTTTAAGAGAAGGAATGGAGGTTGCAGCCTGGGTATCAGCGGTGGGTTTGTCCGCTGAAGGAGCTGCAGAAGTCGAAGAAGTAGGGTTGAGAAGAGTTAAAAGTGTAGAAAGACGTACCTCATTTGCCACTGGCTTGAAGTCGAGAACCTTAGGGCCAACCTGAGAGAGTTTCAGGTCACCCTCTTTTGGGTAGCTGTCCTTCAGGCCTGTTTGGAAGACGGCGCTGATGAATCAAGGATAAGGAACCCATGGAGATCTGACAGCGTCGGAGTCTACTCTGAGTACCAAATCATCATAGATTATCGATGCCCAGTCTATATGTAGACCTTTCAGCAAGGCATATCCCATTGCTTGCTGAGGCTGAGCGGCTTGATCAGAGGAACTGGTCTTTGCAGTCATGCAGCTGATTAAGTGAGCGAAGATGAAATTCATCTCGCTGGGCATTTTAGACTTTTTGATGAGGGTCAGCTTCTTCTCGGGCTTCTTGTCCCTCCCAGTTTCCCATACATAGCCCATTGCATCGAAGAATGCAGTGATGGATTCCCTATCTGAGTGTTTCTTGTGGTCAGGGAGGGGAACAAAGGGTTTTTCTTTGGTGGCCAAGGGAAGGTTCAGGGCTTTGCGGATAATGGCAGGTGTAATCTTCATAGTGCCATAGTCAGTATCGCAGAGGATGCAGTCAATTGTTTTTTAGGAGTCTTTGGTTGATGGTAGCTGAGAGTGTCTGGCAGAGTACCAGAATTGGGATAGCAGTAGCTGATGTGCAGGAGGTGTTATGGTCAGGGCTGTGGATAGACAACAATTCTTCAGGAAGTTCACAGCATCATCCAGATGTGTGACTTGCTTTCGAGTAGGAAACTCGAGAAGCGCATGGAGGTTATTTGACTTTGTCCAATCCAGTTCTTCAAGAGAGAACTTAACCTGAGGAGCCTTGATGATATCCAATTCCTCAGTAGTATTATCAGCAGCAGTGTTCTCAGCGATGGTGTTCTTGGCAGAGGAAATGTCAGAAGATGCCATTCTGTATTATCAGTTCAATCAAAGATTAACAAATAAGAATAATCTTAATGTGGAAAGATTTTCCAATAAGATGGTTCGAAATTTGTCCATTTCATTTAGACAAAAATGTCTTAATGAAGATTAGGGTTTTTTTGAAAAACAAAATGCAAACCCAATAAAAATCTTGTTTTCCAGTTTCTTTTGAGAAAAAGGATTCTGGAAAAACGAATGTGTGAAGAACAAGTTTAAGATTTTGCGTTTAAACTTGAAGAACAACCATGAAAGGTTGTGTTCATAAAACCATGAAAGAAATGATTTCATTTTATAAAGTTCTTTTGTTTGATCTTGTGAAAACAAAGAGAAGATCATTAACAAGTTTGAAGAAACAGGTAAAATAAAAGAATTATTAACCTGGTTCGTTGAAGAAGATGAAGTTCTTAAGTTCTTGAAAAACTTGAGAGCACAAATGCAACAGTAAATTTTCTTTTTCTTGCTTGGAGGAGAAGTTCGCGTAAAAGAAAAATATAAACCCAGAATGAGTTTATATAGTGAGATTAGAGAGAGAGAAAATCTTGAGCGGGAAAAGATTTTCGTCATGACACGGACACGTGTTTGCATTTGATTGGAAGGAAAACGAAACGTGCAAACGTGTGTCAGAAAGAAGAACGTGCCAGGGCTTATCCGTTGCAATGACGTCACAACTGTCCTTTCATATTCTTGGATGTCTCTGAGGTTTTGAAAACTCAGGGACACTTTTGAAAACATGAAGCACTGAATAGAAATATCAGTGTTGGTTTTAGAAATTTCAAAGTATCGCTGATAAGGAAGAGATATTCAGCGATGCAATTTATTTTGAAATCTTGCATTTACATGCGATTGCAAGAGAGAAAAACATACCTTAATATGAGCGAATCAAGTTTTTTCAGAGAGAAGATGATAGAATGGGTTATACAAGTCGATTTTATCCTATCGTTGATCATATGTGAATCACTGAAGATTTTACTCTTCAAAGTTCAGCATTCCAAGCTCGCTGATGAGAAAGTTGAATCTTGTCTCATCAAGAGGTTTGGTGAACAGATCAGCTAACTGATAATCAGTTGGGATAAAGTGAAGTTCTATATCACCATTCATCACATGATCTATGATAAAATGATACCTGATTTCGATGTGTTTTGTCTTTGAGTGTAGTACTGGATTATTGGCTATAGCGATGGCACTTGTGCTGTCGCAATAGATTGGAATATTTGAGAGCTGAAGGTCATAGTCCAGTAGTTGATTTCTCATCCACAAGACCTGAGAACAACAGCTTCCAGCGGCTACATACTCAGCTTCAGCTGTGGAGGTGGACACTGAGTTTTGCTTTTTGCTTGTCCAACTCACCAACTTTCCACCCAGGAGCTGACATCCTCCTGTGGTGCTTTTCCAATCCAATTTGCAACCTGCAAAATCACTATCTGAATAGGAGATTAGATCGAACCCTGAGTCTTTGGGATACCAAAGACCTAGATTCGCAGTACCCTTAAGGTATCGAAAAATTCGCTTTACAGCGGTCATATGAGATATCTTGGGTTCAGCTTGATATCGTGCACACAAACATGTTGCGTACATAATATCGGATCGGCTAGCTGTAAGATACAAGAGAGAGCCGATCATCCCACGGTACAGCGTGACATTAACAGGAATACCCTTAGTATCCTTATCTAGTGTCAGCGGTGGTGCCATAGGGGTTTTCATAGCTGAACTTTGAGTTAAGTCAAATTTCTTCAGCATATCTTTAACATACTTTCCCTGATTAATGAAAGTTCCTTTTTCATTTTTCTTTATCTGAAGACCAAGGAAATATGTTAGTTCACCCATCATGCTCATTTTATACTCATCTTTCATTCTATCAGCGAAAGGAGTACAAAGATCAGGGTTAGTAGAGCCAAATGAAATGTCATCAACATATATCTGAACAAGAATGATATGACCTTTTACTTTCCTGAAAAATAGAGTTTTGTCGATTTTACCTCGCTCAAATTGTTCAATATGGAGATAAGTAGATAGAGTGTCATACCATGCACGTGAAGCTTGCTTCAAGCCATAAAGTGCCTTATCCAGTTTATAAACATAACCTGGACGCTTAGGATCTGAGAATCCTGGAGGTTGTTCCACATAGACTTCTTCATTCAGCTTTCCATTTAGAAACGCTGACTTAACACCCATCTGATATACTTTGAAGTCTTTGTGTACAACGTATGCTAAGAATAGACAAATAGATTCTAGTCTTGCTACTGGAGCAAATGTTTCGTCGTAATCTATGCCTTTCTGTTGTCTGTATCCCTGAGCAACAAGACGAGCCTTGTTGCGGGTTACAGTTCCATGTTCGTCCAACTTGTTTCGATAGACCCATTTAGTGCCTATCACTGTTTTGTCAGTTGGTCTTCGAACAAGTTTCCAAATTTGTTTCTTTCGAATTCTGTCAGCTCTTCTTGCATGGCGCTGACCCAATTTGGATCTTTGAGGGCATCATCTACTTTCTTTGGTTCAGTCGGAGAAATAAAGTTAACAAATAAACAAATATTACCTGCACTTCGTCGAGTCTGAATACCAGCGTTTGGATCACCTAGAATTTGATCGATTGGATGATTTACAGTCCATCGCTGAGCCAGAGCGTGAGACGTTGACTCAACCTGAACTGGAGTAGCTGAAGATGAAGCTTCAGCAACTTCTGGAGTATCAACTAAGAGAGGAATGGTTGCAATTGTCATTATATTCACTGATTGCTGAGAAGTAGATGGAATGTCTGAGACATTTGGTTCAGGAGCATGTATAGTGTTTAAAGGAACAACTGAGACCCATGATGTTTCAGCTTCACTATTTAGCATATTTGGGATGATAGTAGGACTATCATCTTCAACTGTATGAGTATGAGGAGTGGGAATATCTTCTGAATCACCAAGATGAGAAAACATCCATTGATTCAGTTCTTCAGTATCAGCGGACAGTTTAGAGTTCGCTGAACGGGATTCGTCAAACGTGACGTGAATAGTTTCTTCATTAGTTTGTCTTCTTCGATTGAAGACTCTGAAGGCTTTGGAGATTGAAGAATATCCAAGAAAGATTCCATCATCAGCCTTAGGATCAAACTTTCCAAGGGAATCTCGGTTGTTCAGTATGAAACACTGACATCCAAAAATGTGAAGAAAGCTGATTGAAGGCTTTCTCCCATGAAAAAGTTCATAGGTTGTTTTATTGAATCTTTTGACTATCAGCGACCTGTTTTGCTTAAAACAAGCAGTGTTGACAGCTTCTGCCAAAAACTGAGTAGGCATGTGAGAATCACTGAGCATTGAACGTGCAGCTTCAATAATTGTTCTATTTCTTCTTTCAGCGACTCCATTTTGTTGCGGTGTTCTCACTGATGAAAAGTTGTGAGAAATACCCTTACTCTCAAAGAAGGAATCAAGAGAACTGTTTTTGAATTCAGTCCCATGATCACTCCTTATTGAGTGAACGGTCAAATTGTTCAGGGTTTCCATCTTCCGAACAAAGATGATGAGTTCTTCAGGGGTGTCACTCTTGGAACGGAGAAACATAACCCATGTATAACGAGATAATTCATCAACTATGACCAGTGTATATTTCTTTCCAGCTATGGATTGTTTGTTAACAGGGCCAAACCAATACATATGGAGAAGTTGCAGAGGAGATGACACTGAGGAGACTTGCTTTGACTTAAAGCTTGCTTTGGTCTGCTTCCCTTTCTCACACGCTGAACATAAAGACTCTTTGGCGTATGAGTGCTGAGGTAGACCAGTGACTAACTCTTTTGAAGAAAGAGTGTTCAGTGTCTTGAAATTCAGATGAGAGAGCCTCTTATGCCTTAGCCAGTTGACATCAGATGAGGCTTTTGAGAAGAAACAGGAGTTCTCAGTGGTTGTTGAGTCCATGTTTATTACATAAACATTTTACAAACGATAACCGCTGAGAGCTATCTTCTCCTTTTTGTCAGTGACAAAGCAGGATTCCTTGGTAAAGATTACTTTGTTATCCTTGTCGCAAAGCTGACTGATGCTTAAAAGATTATGCTTCATCCCTTCAACATATGCGACTCTTCTGAAGGTGGTTGTACCATTAGAGAGTACACCAAACCCTCAGGTATGTCCTTTTCCATTTCCTCCAAAAGTCACAGAGGGACCCTTCTCTTCCTTGTATTCAGCGAGCAGGCTTTTCTTTCCAGTCATGTGTCTAGAGAATCCGCTATCGAGATACCGGATACCCTTCTTAACCTGCATCACAAAGGAAGATTAGTTTTTCTTAGGTACCCACTTAACCATATGTATACGTTTGTCAGTGGAAGTAGTTGGAATGGAAGGTTCAGCAATCTTCGCAGCATTTGAAGATTCAGCTTTGTCAGTCTTCACTTTGGTTAATTTCTTAACCTCAGTGGTCTTCTTTGCCTTGGGGGCAATGATCTTCACCTTAGCTATCTTTTCAGCTTTGGTGGCTGTGGGGCATTTACTAGCAATATGATCAGTGAGGCCACAGTGATAACATTTCATATAACTAAAAGTTCTAGGACCGTTTGAATGCTGAGCTTTAGATTTTGAATTAGAAGTACCAGCACCAAGTAAGCTGATGGCTTTTGAAATGGGAGGAACATTCAGTTCTTCGGATTTCTTACCAGAGACATCCACTCTGATTTTGAATAGATCCACGCTGAGTAGATCCAGAGATCTGATTCCTTGATCCAGAGGAATGAATCACTAAAGTTTTAGAAGCATTCAGCTTAGGTACTAAGGTACCCTTATGAGGATTTTGGTTAATAGCAATTCCTTTACCTTTATCTTTAAAGACAGAGGTAGGTTTTGGATAAACCATTTTCTCTTTACCTTTTGAAGAGGTAGAAATTTCCTCAGGGATAGGCGGTCTGGACGAGGAACCTTGAGAGGATAAAGTATCAGCGACTGAGGATACGAAAGTTCCAAATAAGAGCATGGAACGATCAGTGGTTGGTTCTAGATTATAAGCTTTGTAACCAAGACCACGTTTATCACTCAGGGGAATCTAAGACTTAATTATCTCAGTGATCTTTGTTGAAAATTACACCATCCTTCAATAGTAGCTTTTTCATCTCTTAAAGCAGAGATAGCTTCTTCTCGCTCGATTTTGACTAGCTGATTTAAATGCACTTGATCTTTAAAATCTTCTTCAATTTTAGAAAGCTTTTATATTTGAAGGTGACAGTTTTTGAGCTGTTCAGCGAGATCAAGGTTTTGATTTTCAACTACAGTTTTGCCATTCATGGCTTCATATAAACTTCTAGTCAAGAGATCGATTTTACGAAGACTATCAGCTTCATCAATATTTGCAATATTTGTAAAGAAGGAAGGTGATACCTGAATAACAGAGGTTGAAGTAGAGGGAATGTCTGAGCTTTCTTCCTCATCTTCAATCTTGTCCATAAGACATAGATTGGCTTCATCATCTTCAGAGTCAGATGATGATTCTTCTTCATCAGAGGCAGCCCAATCATAAGCCATCAGGCCTTTGCCTTTCTTCTTAAAGCTTTTCAGCTTCGCATACTTTTCTTTCAGCTTAGCGTATTTGTCATCTTTATTCCTGGGAATAAAGGATTTCTTGGGAAACGCTGAGTTTCTCGAAACTTTCTTAGACCTGCACTCGTTAGCGAAATGTCCAATCTTTTCGCAGTTAAAACAAGTAGCAGTAGCCTTATCAACAGGAGCTGATGATCTTGGCTTATCAGTAATAGAAAGGGGTTTGTGCTTTCTGAACATTTTCTTTTTGGCGAATCTCCTGAACTTTTTAGTGAGGAGAGCCAAAGATTCATCATCATCTGAAGAGTCAGATTCTGATGACCTTTCAGAGTTACTTTCTAACTCAGTGATAGTGACAACGAGTCGCTTAGTAGAAGGTTCCTCTGAGATTAAAGCAACAGGGGTGCTTTTGGAATCTTTTACAAGATTCTTCTTAAGATGACTCGATTGCTCATGATTCAGCATCGTGCCATATAAGGTAGCAAGGGTCATTGATCTTAGATCCTTTGACAGCTTGAGACACATAGAATAACTGTCCCAGCTTTCAGGTAAACATTCTAAAAACTTTGTCAGCACTTCAAAGTTAGAATATTCCTTACCAACAGTTTTCAGATCTATTATTAAGCAATTAAAACGTTGGTGAACTTCAGAGAGAGTTTCATTCTTACCACAAATGAAACTTTCGTATTGTCTTACCAGGTTGATCTTTCGAGAGTCCTAGAATTCAGACGTACCTTCATACTGAACACATATTGTGTTCCACATGGCTTTTGAGGTTTTCAGATTCATGACGGAATGGTAGACTTCGTCAGGAAGAGCCATGGATAGTATGGATCTGGCTTTGGTGTCGATAGCCACTTTCTTCTTATATTCGTCAGTCCACGTATGAACTTCCTTGGGTATCAACCTTTCTGGAATAGCAGGTCTGTTCTCAGCGGCTGGTACTGCAGCATCGATTCTTACAGGAATATATGGGTCGTTTTCAAGATAGTAAGGCATAGTAGGATCTACACCTTCTAAGAAGAGAATCATCCTATTTTTCCATAGATTAAAATTATCTCTGGAGAATCTAGGGGGTTTAGCAAGAGAACCATTGTCTCTGGAGAATCTAGGGTGTTGGCAGCCATTTTTAGAATTAGCAAGGAAGAGAAATCTTAGTATAGATCAGATCTTGTTTATGAGATTAAACAAATCTGCTCTGATACCACTTGTTGGTCCCGAAGGGCTATACAAGTTTGTAGAAGGGGGGGATGAATACAAACACTAAGATTTTACTTTTCTAAATTGTTTATTGATAAATCATTAACAATTTACAGCTTGTTGCGGAAACAAGATTAAGGATAAACCTAAATCTAAACAAGTTGGAACACTAAGTTTCTTGCACTAAGAAAGAGAAGGAAATTACTAATAATAACCTATCTCAAGATAAGAAGGATGAACTTGTCCAGAGTTAGCAAGTTACTTCAAAATGAAGTGAGTTCTTCTTCTAATATACTGCATGCATTTAATGCATGGCAGTTTACACTTTACACGTGGCAGCAGCTCATTGGTTGTACGTCATTGACCTTTGTTGACAACCTTAGTAGCCGCATGTTTGAACAGTGTAGTATCAGAGTGGTTGTACGATTTCAGACAATAAGGAGGTTCTTTTTCTTACATCGTACGGAGTCGTGCAAGGGTGGTTAAGACAAAAGTACTTTGTACGGAGGACTTCATGATCAGTTTTTCGTTGATTCAACAATCTATCATTCTACATCAGCGAATGATAGAGTTCAGCGATAGCTAAAGTCTTGCACTTGATACTTCACGTTGAGTGGACAAATCTGAGTCTTCGCTGATCCGCATCAGTTCATTAGGAGACTTGTCGCTGGTTCTTGAGCTTGATCTTCGACTTCAGCGTAGAACCTATGTTGACGTGAAACTTGTCTTCAGGGATCACAAGTAAACAACTAACTTATCAGCGATCACCATAAGTACTGAACAGACTCAGAGCATTATGGTGAACAGTGTTCGCTGAATGTTTAATCTAAAGAGCGAGAGTTCCTATCAGCGGTACTGTAAGATCTTAGTACTTATTTGTAACGTCCCAAAAATTACAAGCAAATTTAAAATTTTAAATAAACAATTCATTTATAACAACTCATTAAATGAATCCCAACGTTTCGTTTGCAAACTCATAATTAATATCTTTATAATAAAAACCAGCGGAATAAACGTTTAATTAATAAAACCATAAAACAACCAGCTCTCCTCGCGCGCCAGTGTGTACTTGTCACGCCTTGGAGCCGCTCGGACCTGAAACCACAGTTTATTGGGAAAGGGTAAGCACGAAGCTTAGTGAATTCCAACACATGCGCAGATAGGAATTATATACACATCACCTCTATCCGCACATAAGCAACAACATCACAGTTACATAAAACAAGTAAACATCTACAAGTAATTATGTATCCAACACCTCGGTTCCACCGAGCCCTCGGTCCCACCGAATTGTAAGGTAACACACTCGTCACACCGAGTTCCCACAACGTTTCTTTCCACATCCTCGGTCCCACCGAATTGTAATGTAACACACTCGTCACACCGAGTTCCCACAACGTTTCTTTCCACATCCTCGGTCCCACCGAATTGTAATGTAACACACTCGTCACACCGAGTTCCCACAACGTTTCTTTCCACATCCTCGGTCCCACCGAATTGTAATGTAACACACTCGTCACACCGAGTTCCCACAACGTTTCTTTCCACTTCCTCGGTCCCACCGAATTGTAATGTAATACATTTATACTAAGCATTCAAACCAATCAAATATTACACACCACAAACAACTAGTTCACACCACAAAGACAGTAGTACATACAAACTACTATGACATGCATACAACCCCTAACTACACAGTGAGAGAACTCACCTCGAATGCGCGCCCAGCTTAATAACACAAATCAAGCTTCACAATTACGGTCACTTCCCAGCACCTAAATTCATGTTAAAACGTGTCAATACGAGACCCGGACCCTATGACACGACACACGCTTAAACCGTCACTAAAACTATATTCCGTTCACCCAAAACAGGTCTGTTCGGGACCTGTTTCGACCCCTTTAAACCCAGAAAATTCCCAATATTATTTCGTGACCAGAAATTCCTCTGAGTTAGGGTTCCAAGGACATATTATACGCCTCCTAACGATTTTTCTACAATTTAATATGAATTAAATACGAACGAATACCAAAACTGCCAGATTTCGGTCCAGCCTGCACAAACAGCCCAATACAGCCTAGCTACGGGCTTAATCAGACTTTCGGCAAAACATGAAAAACCTTCCCAACTCAATTTGGGAGTTTTGGGCATCAATTTAACGATAAAACGGGCTACGAGTGAAAAGTTACGGCTTTCGCAAAACCGAGACAGATTCCAGAATTTTCACATGAAATGACGAACCGCAGAACTTGCGACCACTTTTTCTCCCAACTCGAGGCCGAACCAGTTTTCCGCTAAAACACAGAAAACGTGCCCGGTCCCAAGCTCGAAGCGTGGGCGCCAGTTTCGGCTCAATCGGAGTTACGACGGAAAAGTTATTGCCGTCACAAAACAGGGGCTGAACCATATTTTCGCATAAAAAATGATTTTTGAACCGACGGTTTAAACTACTCGGCTTAATCGATTAAGTTACGGTTTCAAAGGTTCTATGCTGATCACTACTAGGCCATAGCTGCGCACCACCCACTGCCCTCCGGCAGTGGTGGTCGCCGGTGGCGGCCGGCGGCGGTTTATCGACGAAATAAAAGAGCGAACCGCGGACCACCGCGAGACCACAACCCCCGCCTCGATCGGCTGACCGCAAGCATACACACACACGCGGTGCACACAACCACTACCACCCGACACCCAGCCACCACGGTGGCGGCGCGCGGCGGCGGCTGCGCCGTTGACTCCTTCACCGGAAACGAAAGAACGAGAACGAAAGAAAAAGAACGAGAAGAACCTACCTTAATTCGGCGACTCAAGCGCACCCCAGCCTCCTCGACCTCCGGCGATCGCAGGTAACAGCGGCGACGTCTTCCGACGATGCCCGAACTCCGGCGTCTTCTTCCTCCTTCACTCTCTCCCTCTCGCTCCTCGTTTCTTCCTCACGAAAATCCTCTCTCGGTCTCTCTAGCTTGCTGCCGCACCAAAAAGGGAACAAGACGAAGGGTTTATGGGGTTTAGGTTAAGATGAGACTGCCGTAGATGATGGAATGAAGGGAAAAATAGGGGGGGGGGTCGGTGCTGTGCTTGCATGGGCCGAACCCATCATCAACTTTTAATTAAAACCCAAAACGACCCCTCAACAATTCAACCCTTGGCACCACTTTGAAATTTTTAAAACTTATGGCACACCTGGTCAATCTCGAAACGTTTCGCATTTTGGTCCCTTGACACCGAACCTCAAACCGAAACAAATACGGTTGGGCGATTTTCGTAGCTTAAAAAAAAAGGAAATAAAAAGAATTAAAATAAGCGTACCGGGACACGGGCTTTACAACTCTCCCCCGCTTGGCTTAGACTTCGTCCCCGAAGTCTACGTCCGCAAACAGCTCCTAATAACTCTCTGGCATTTGATGATATCCCAAACTCAATCCACTTTCAAGCTTTAACCATTCTAAAGCTGCTCACAGTATACCCTACAGGATACTCGACTACGATCATTCCTACCATTAACGGTCGATTAACTTCTACGAATTCTAATAGACTCCAAAGATTTTCAATAACTTATATTAACAAAACATCGACCCCCTGCCGAACATCGGTCCAACCGATTACAATAACAAACATCGGCCACCCGCCGAACATCGGTCCAACCGATTACAATAACAAACATCGGCCACCCGCCGAACATCGGTCCAACCGATTACAATAACAAACATCGGCCACCCGCCGAACATCGGTCCCACCGATTACAATAACAAGCATCAGCGTGGTATTATCCTAGACACTAACACAAAAAGATATCCCCCACCACCAAAACAACTAACACACACGAAGGTCATTCCACCATGACCATTCATCACAAGTGATCATTTCAGGGTTACTACTACCGTCACCATGATTATCTTAAAATCGGCTACAACTCTCCGATTATACTAAAGGTGTTTGGCCTCAAGCCCAAAAGTCGACACCTAAATATACCACCTACCTCAAAATGGTTGATGCGCATTTATTCTCTTAATAACAAAGGGCATCAATCCCTTAACCGATACTATTTGGCCTACAGTACTAACGCGCGTGGAATACCTACCTTCCACCGTCGACGTATCATCCACACTTGCTCTACGAAGCCAAGTCACACCGTATCGAGGATACACCTTGACGTCTACCTCCCAGGTAACGCCTCAAGACCCAGTACACCGGAACTACCTCCCAGGTAAGTGCCCACAACTATATCCTCCTGGTACCTACTGGAAAGTCTAGGTTAAAACACATGAATACCGGGGTCCCACCCCGAGATACCCAACCGACCATTACCAACGACTGACTAACGTGTCTAAGGATCCAAAGCAAACAGCCTTCCAACAACATGCCTATTCCGGATTGACTCACTCACCCAAACATGTAAACACTCAATGTGCAAAGAATGCCAAACGGTGCGACAAAAACAACTCATCAACTAGACTCCACATCAAGCCATTAAAACCGGGCAATTGGCCCATGACTAACTCCAAGTCAAAACCGAGCAAAATGCTCCATGCTTGCTAGACCCATAGGTCGGAAAATGCGTTTAAACAAAGTTTAAGCAAGCAATACTCTGAAATCAACCTTAGTCCCAGACTTAACACGGGTTAAACAAAAGAGTTTTCCAAAAGGACTCACACCCTAAAAATTCTCGAAATGACACATGACACTTAAAAGCACATTTCCCCAGATGGTTTACAAAATCATTTACAAAATATTTTCAACATCAGGATTTTCATCTCAAAAAGATCGTATGTAATAAAACTACTATTACCAGATTGATAGTTACGCAAAACTGGACACGCTCGTCCCATTGCAGTTCGGTTTACTCACACAAAGCAAAGCGTAATAAATAATTTCTTTAAAATGAACCGCCTCGATTCCAGTATGGATTGACTCATGACGTTCACTTAAAGTAACCGCATGACCTTAAACAGGGTGCGACAAAGGTGTGCACATAATTCAAAATAAGTTTCACGACATTTGATTCAAAAATTCTTCTTTTAATCATAAAAAGGACGTGGCACAGGGTTCGCCACAAATTTTCCGCGCGTCAGCTAATCACACAAAACGATGACACTGTTTACAAATATATTTTTGTTAAAACACAACTGTCTCGTGTAAGTTTCAAACTTGAAGACAGAAACCAGCCCGCTTCTAATAATTGGAAATGTCAATAAAACCTTTAGCTGACAAAAAACAAAAAAAAAAGCGCACTAAACAACTCCTTATGAAATGTTACCAAAATTCCCCCATGCACCACTTATGTCACGCATGAATCAATCCACACACCGAATTATTTGCAATAAAATACTTATTAACACGAACTCTCGAAAGGAAAGTTAAGCGACACTAGAACTCCAAACTCATTTTAAACAAATCATCAACAAAGTTTGTAACTCTCGTTATAAAAAGGTTTCATGCACTTTCAAAACCATAGTTTAACATCTTGTGCGTGTGCTAAACGTTTCCCAAAATTCCAAAACACAATCCATATAAGGATTGGAAACACAAAAATTAGTTATTGCAATCCTATTTTCAAAATAACTTCGTGCATGACTCATTCGGCATTCAACGTCTCGACCCATACTTCTTCGAAACTCTCCGGTCTACTATTGTCATCCATACATTTACACCTCTTAAGGCAAGTTGGTAATTCACATCAAATCATCTTACGGGTTTTCCTCAAATCAAAGTCGGCTCAAAAGCCTATAATTCTAGCACAATTGCCAATTTTTTGACCCCAATTGGTCTACAAATATTACCTCAGCAACCTCATCTACAAGTGTGAGGCACGAATTAATGGGTAGCCCCGCTATCAAACATCACTACAGCAGACACCGGGTTAACTAAGGGCGTACTTAAACACACAGCTTAAGCAAAAAGCAACCATATACCAATATCAAGTGATGAAATATACCTGTCACCACTTTAAGCGTGGCCTGTGCCTCTTCCACCGTCAGTTAATGAACTCTACCTCGGCCGCCTCGGGTCCAGCCTGACCCACACGACCATCAATAATACGCAAGGGAGCAGCCGCAGGAGCTCCTTGTGCCCCGCCCCCAACAGTAACTCTCGGATTCGGGCAGTTGACCTTCACGTGGCCCATCTGTTTGCAGTTAAAACAGACCATCTGTGGTGGTTCCCTGCAGTCGCGACCGTAGTTTCCCACCTGGCCACACCGGAAACATTTGTCATTTCTCCTTCCGCTACCATTCATGGTTTTAAACCCACCGCTCCCTTGATTCAAGAGCGAGTCTGAAAACCTCGTTTTCTTTGGAACTGTCGATTCTGGTGCAACGGCCTGCGCTGTTTTCCTCTTCTCAGTCTGTTCCTCTAACTCAGGTTCCTGGCTCCGAGCGGCCTCCATCATCACTACTACCTCCTCACAAACGGCGGTAAAAATCTCGGGGATTGCCTTCCTAATAGCATGCTTCACCTCAGCCGTGATCCACTCACGTATCTGCTCAGCAGTGATCCCGGCGCAAATCCCTGGCTCAGTAGTGTTGTTTCCCTTAGTAATGGCCATTTCTGGGGTAAAAAATTACAACGAGTTATTAGCACGTAATAACTCACACTAGCAACACTCACGCTCAACTCCTTGGATTCCTCGCGACTTTTTCCGACTCGAGCATTGATCCTGTGCTTCCGGTAGTAGGAGCTCTACTACTACCATCCACACCTATCATCGCCCGTTCCGAGTTCCATCCCAAGGGGTCCAAGTAGTTTCTCGCCGAAACTATACACATATGCCCGCACCGGCATATGTACACACTCTTCCTAGCTCCCTAGGAATTCCATCCAACCCACTACCCTTGCTACTGCCAAATCCCTAATAGCAAGCAGCAGACATGCAATACAGTGTAACAAGCACCAAGCAAATTAGCATACATACTCCTATGTTCTAGAAAGCAATCTAGCACACGTACTCATACATAAACACCCTTCCCAGCTCTCTAGGAACTTCCTCTTATCTCACTACCCTTGCTACTACCGAATCCCTACTAATTATAACGGGTGACCTCGCGAATACCCGATTATATGCAGTGCGAAACAAATAGACAGTCGAATACAAGACTCTATCCTAGAACGGTTGGACACAAACAAGAGCTGCGCAATAGAACTAAATCGAATATTCTAAGGCTATAAATCTCTTACTGCATACAACCTAGAGGGCATTCACTTAGTAACCTATCATAATTAGCATAAATTCCTAATAGCAAGCAGTTCAACATACCGCATAGTGTCAACAACAGGCAATAAAATACTAAGCATTGTACCTTTCCCTTCGGCTCCGGCTGACTGTACACACTGCGCCCTCGATCACCGTTCCTCGAACGGGTTTTTACTTTTTCTTTTATTTCCAAAAAGATTTAATAAAGAATTTGAAAATTTCCCAGCCGCAACTTGAGACCAAACACACCGAGGTGCGTTTGATTCACTCAAGCTGTGCTCTGATACCAAGTTGTAACGTCCCAAAAATTACAAGCAAATTTAAATTTTTAAATAAACAATTCATTTATAACAACTCATTAAATGAATCCCAACGTTTCGTTTGCAAACTCATAATTAATATCTTTATAATAAAAACCAGCGGAATAAACGTTTAATTAATAAAACCATAAAACAACCAGCTCTCCTCGCGCGCCAGTGTGTACTTGTCACGCCTTGGAGCCGCTCGGACCTGAAACCACAGTTTATTGGGAAAGGGTAAGCACGAAGCTTAGTGAATTCCAACACATGCGCAGATAGGAATTATATACACATCACCTCTATCCGCACATAAGCAACAACATCACAGTTACATAAAACAAGTAAACATCTACAAGTAATTATGTATCCAACACCTCGGTTCCACCGAGCCCTCGGTCCCACCGAATTGTAAGGTAACACACTCGTCACACCGAGTTCCCACAACGTTTCTTTCCACATCCTCGGTCCCACCGAATTGTAATGTAACACACTCGTCACACCGAGTTCCCACAACGTTTCTTTCCACATCCTCGGTCCCACCGAATTGTAATGTAACACACTCGTCACACCGAGTTCCCACAACGTTTCTTTCCACATCCTCGGTCCCACCGAATTGTAATGTAACACACTCGTCACACCGAGTTCCCACAACGTTTCTTTCCACTTCCTCGGTCCCACCGAATTGTAATGTAATACATTTATACTAAGCATTCAAACCAATCAAATATTACACACCACAAACAACTAGTTCACACCACAAAGACAGTAGTACATACAAACTACTATGACATGCATACAACCCCTAACTACACAGTGAGAGAACTCACCTCGAATGCGCGCCCAGCTTAATAACACAAATCAAGCTTCACAATTACGGTCACTTCCCAGCACCTAAATGCATGTTAAAACGTGTCAATACGAGACCCGGACCCTATGACACGACACACGCTTAAACCGTCACTAAAACTAAATTCCGTTCACCCAAAACAGGTCTGTTCGGGACCTGTTTCGACCCCTTTAAACCCAGAAAATTCCCAATATTATTTCGTGACCAGAAAGTCCTCTAAGTTAGGGTTCCAAGGACATATTATACGCCTCCTAACGATTTTTCTACAATTTAATATGAATTAAATACGAACGAATACCAAAACTGCCAGATTTCGGTCCAGCCTGCACAAACAGCCCAATACAGCCTAGCTACGGGCTTAATCAGACTTTCGGCAAAACACGAAAAACCTTCCCAACTCAATTTGGGAGTTTTGGGCACCAATTTCACGATAAAACGGGCTACGAGTGAAAAGTTACGGCTTTCGCAAAACCGAGACAGATTCCAGAATTTTCACATGAAATGACGAACCGCAGAACTTGTGACCACTTTTTCTCCCAACTCGAGGACGAACCAGTTTTCCGCTAAAACACAGAAAACGTGCCCGGTCCTGAGCTCGAAGCGTGGGCGCCAGTTTCGGCTCAATCGGAGTTACGACGGAAAAGTTATTGCCGTCACAAAACAGGGGCTGAACCATATTTTCGCATAAAAAATGATTTTCGAACCGACGGTTTAAACTACTCGGCTTAATCGATTAAGTTACGGTTTCAAAGGTTCTATGCTGATCACTACTAGGCCATAGCCGCGCACCACCCACTGCCCTCCGGCAGTGGTGGTCGCCGGTGGCGGCCGGCGGCGATTTATCGACGAAATAAAAGAGCGAACCGCGGACCACCGCGAGACCACAACCCCCGCCTCGATCGGCTGACCGCAAGCATACACACACACGCGGTGCACACAGCCACCACCACCCGACACCCAGCCACCACGGTGGCGGCGCGCGGCGGCGGCGGCGCCGTTGACTCCTTCACCGGAAACGAAAGAACGAGAACGAAAGAAAAAGAACGAGAAGAACCTACCTTAATCCGGCGACTCAAGCGCACCCCAGCCTCCTCGACCTCCGGCGATCGCAGGTAACAGCGGCGACGTCTTCCGGCGATGCCCGAACTCCGGCGTCTTCTTCCTCCTTCACTCTCTCCCTCTCGCTCCTCGTTTCTTCCTCACGAAAATCCTCTCTCGGTCTCTCTAGCTTGCTGCCGCACCAAAAAGGGAACAAGACGAAGGGTTTATGGGGTTTAGGTTAAGATGAGACTGCCGTAGATGATGGAATGAAGGGAAAAATAGGGGGGTCGGTGCTGTGCTTGCATGGGCCGAACCCATCATCAACTTTTAATTAAAACCCAAAACGACCCCTCAACAATTCAACCCTTGGCACCACTTTGAAATTTTTAAAACTTATGGCACACCTGGTCAATCTCGAAACGTTTCGCATTTTGGTCCCTTGACACCGAACCTCAAACCGAAACAAATACGGTTGGGCGATTTTCGTAGCTTAAAAAAAAGGAAATAAAAAGAATTAAAATAAGCGTACCGGGACACGGGCTTTACATTATTAGCGATAGTGAAACTCTGACCGTTACACTGGCCAGATGTAACTCCAAACTTACCTTACATGACCGTCCTCAACACCCTATAAATCCTACCTTAGAATAGTGCTCTCCTAACGCATTCCTGTTTCTCAGTTGTGATTCTACTCCTCACAGTTTAAGTCTAGGCTCCTTTCGGTCACCTAAATCCCTTAAACTATGGCTCTGATACCAACTATAAAGACCCTCCCGAACATTAACAAGCAAAACATCAATTTCATAACATCCCAGAATCACGGTCACAAAATTTCATTACAAATACTTAATAGGTTTGCGGAAACAACCTACACAACTGAGAAATACTAAATACTAGAGTGCCTCTATCCACCTTTACTCTCCACGCTAAGCTCAGCCTATTTGCCCGAGCTTCTGGAAACCTGCTTACCTGAAAAGGGTTTTAATTTTGAAAATGCGAGGGTTAGACCATGAGGTCTAGTGAGTCCCTCCTAACAGTTATCAAAGCATTCAAAAACAGTTTATCTTTTCAGCATAAAACGTTTGTACTCAACATGTCAAAAATCATATACGAACTAAAATCCGCCTCCTCGTAATCTGACACCCTGAAGCCACCCGAAGGTGACAACGAGTCAGCCTCGCACTGCCTTGCAGAGCCTCGCTCCTGGCATATAGGGACCTCCCTTCCCGCACGAGAGCTGGCGGAACTACTTTCCCGTCTTTGCCAGTTTACGTCTCCTCGATGTATGCATACATTCCACATAAAACTTTAAACAACTTTCATGCAATTAAAGCATAATAATAAAGCATGGCAATTCTCAACATTCATAACATGTTTTGAAAACACTTTAAAAGCCACACATTTTAGTTTAGAAAACTCACCTGATTGCAACTCCCGTTTACTTCAAGACTCGCTCCAAACGCACACCTAAACAATGATTTATTGATTAAGTGGATGCATCTAACTTGGATCCTAAACTTTCTCAGCTCTAACTCGCAAGACACGAAAATCGCAGAACTCAAAAACTCGCAAGACTCTAAATTCGCAAGGCACTGAAACTCGCAAGGCACTGAAACTTGCAAGGCATTGAAACTCGCAAGGCATTGAAACTCGCAACCTTGGGTTGCGATTTTCTCCAAAACTCGCAAGCGTAGCTTGCGAAATTCTCAAACCCGCAGGACTCTGAAACTCGCAACCTTGGGTTGCGATTTTCTCCAAAACTCGCAAGCGTAGCTTGCGAAATTCTCAAACTCGCAGGCTTAGCTTGCGAAATTCAGACTCAACCACTTCATCTTCTTTCCCCAGATACGCAGACAGGTCTGATACAGGGTTTTTCTACTGCTCAACTCGAAAACTTGCTAAAACTTATCGAAAATCCTTAGGCTAAACTAGAAATCAGTTCAAAGAAAGATTCTAGGCTCACATCACCAATTAAACTCAAGAAAGGCGATCTCCCCACCCTCTTAATAAGGAATCAGCGCTGGAACAGATTGTGTGTGTGATTACACACACTCAAACCTTCCCAAACACCTTCTAATCGAAAAAGGAACTAAGGAGAAAGGAATTAAAATACTTACTTGATCAAAAGTCAAGAATTCTTCTCTTGCTTTCCAAAGAACACCCACAGCGTTTTTTTTTTTTCGTTTCTTCTATTCCCCACCGCCGCCGCACACACACACACAGAGCACACCAAAATAATACTGATTGCTGAAAATGATTTTTCTCCTAGGGCTTTGGACCCTTTTAAATATTCTTCCCAACTTTACACTTTGACCCCTCAACTTTCTTCTTGATTCACATTTTACACAAGCTCCTTTTATTTAATTACACAAAAATCCCGGTTGTTACAACACTCCCCCCTCAAAAGAATTCCGTCCCCGGAATTTCCATTCTTAAAGAGGTGAGGGTACCTGCTTCTCATCTCCGCTTCCACCTCCCAAGTTGCTTCTCGACCTTGATGATACTTCCACTGAACCTTCACCAAACGTGTCTCCTTATTCCTCGTCTTTCGTACTTTAGTGTCTAAAATATCGACTGGCTCTTCCTCGTACGCCAATTTCTCGTCAATGCTTACATCTTCTATCGGAATGGCCACATCGGCTTCGGCTAGACACTTTTTCAAATTCGAGACATGGAAGGTCGGGTGGATTCGCTCTAGCTCTTCTGGTAACTTTAACTTGTAAGCTACAGGGCCTACTCTTTCAACTATCGCGAACGGTCCGACATACCTCGGTCTCAACTTCCCCTTCTTTCCAAAACGGACCACACCTTTCCAAGGCGACACCTTGAGCATTACTCTGTCACCTACTTGGAACTCGATCGGCTTCCTTCGCCTATCGTCATACTTTTTCTGTCGGTCTTGGGCAACCTTCATTCTTTCTCGAATCACTTCTATCTTTTCTGACGTCAGCTGCACAATTTCCGGACCCGTCAACTGTCTTTCTCCCACTTCATTCCAGCATAACGGCGTACGACATTTTCGTCCGTACAACGCCTCAAATGGTGCCGCTTGAATACTCGCGTGATAGCTATTGTTGTAAGAGAACTCTATCAACGGCAAGTGCGTTTCCCACGATCCTTTGAAATCAATTATACAAGCCCTCAACATATCTTCCAGCGTTTGGATGGTCCTTTCGCTCTGACCATCCGTCTGCGGATGATACGCCGTGCTCAGCTTCACTTGAGACCCCAATTCACGCTGAAGGCTCCTCCAAAACTTCGATGTGAATCGACTATCCCGATCAGACACAATGGACTTTGGCACTCCATGCCTAGACACAATCTCGGTGATGTACAACCGTGCCAACTTCTCCAACGAATCCGACTCCCTCATAGGCAAGAAATGAGCTGATTTGGTGAGAATGTCCACTATCACCCATATCGTATCATTGCCTTTAGGGGTTTTCGGCAATTTCGTGACAAAATCCATCGTGATGTTGTCCCACTTCCACACTGGTATCACCGTGGACTGCAACTCTCCATAAGGTCGTTGATGTTCCGCCTTAACCTTCAGGCAAGTCACACACCGCTCCACGAAATGAGCGATATCCTTCTTCATCCCCGGCCACCAGTAGAACTGTCTCAAGTCTTGATACATCTTATTCGTGCCCGGGTGCACGGACAATCGTGACCTATGCGCCTCTTCGAGGATCTTTACCCTCAAGTCACCGATCCTTGGCACCCACACTCGGCCGTTCCTGCAATTCAACCCGCTACTGTTGACTTCAAACGATGTCGCAATCCCGACAACTCGTTCGCTCTTCACATTTCCTTCTGACAGTGCTTCTTCCTGAAACTTCTTAATCTCATCGAGCAGATTTGAGGTTGCTTCCATTCGGAAAGCCACGACTTTGGTCTGCTCTCCGCGTTCTCTCCGACTCAACGCGTCTGCCATCACATTGGCTTTACCCGGGTGGTAAAGGACTTCGCAATCGTAATCGTTCAACAGCTCCATCCACCTCCTTTGTCTCATGTTCAGCTCTTTTTGATCAAACAGGTGCTTCAGGCTCTTATGGTCGGTGTAAATCTGACACTTCACCCCATAGAGGTAATGTCGCCAGATTTTCAACGCAAAGACAACGGCCGCTAATTCCATGTCATGGGTGGGATAATTCTTTTCGTGATCTTTCAACTGACGCGAAGCGTAGGCAATCACCTTCCCGTTCTGCATCAACACGCACCCCAACCCGAGCTTGGAAGCGTCGCTGTACACTACAAACCCTTCCGATCCATTCGGTAACGATAGGATCGGAGCACTGCACAAACTTTCCTTCAATTTCTCAAACGCGGTCCTCTGAGCTTCTTCCCACACGAATTTGACGTCCTTCCTTGTCAACAAGGTCAAAGGCGAAGCTATTCGAGAAAAGTCCTGGATAAACTTACGGTAGTATCCGGCTAGACCAAGGAAACTTCTCACCTCTGAAGGATTTCTAGGCGCCTCCCAGTCTTTGATGGCTTCGATTTTAGCAGGATCCACTTTGATTCCATCCGCAGATACTACGTGTCCCAAAAACTGAACTTCTCTGAGCCAGAACTCGCATTTCGAAAACTTTGCATACAACCTTTCGCGCTTTAGCAACTCCAACGTTGTCCGAAGATGACGCTCGTGATCCTCCCGCGTACGAGAATAGATTAAGATGTCGTCAATAAAGACGATCACGCACTTATCCAACAACGGGTTACACACCCGGTTCATCAGATCCATGAACACTGCGGGCGCGTTAGTCAACCCGAAGGGCATGACTAGGAACTCGTAGTGCCCATATCTCGTACGGAACGCCGTTTTCGGTACGTCTTCTTCTCTCACCTTCAACTGATGATAACCCGACCTCAAGTCTATCTTTGAGAAGTAACTCGCGCCTTGCAGTTGGTCGAAAAGGTCATCGATCCTCGGGAGCGGGTACTTGTTCTTCACGGTCACCTTATTAAGCTCGCGATAATCTATGCACATTCGCATCGATCCATCTTTCTTCTTAACGAAAAGTACAGGTGCTCCCCAAGGTGATGAACTCGGACGTATGAAACCTTTGTCAAGTAACTCCTGCAATTGGGTCATCATCTCCTTCATCTCTGCTGGTGCTAACCGATAGGGCGCACGAGCAATCGGTGCCGCCCCCGGCACGAGGTCAATCCTGAACTCCACTTGACGATCCGGAGGTAGGCTCGTCAAGTCATCCGGAAACACTTCCGGGTACTCGTTTACTACAGGCACATCTTCCACATTTTTCTTCTCTTTCTTGGCATCTAGTACATATGCTAGATACCCCGCGCAACCCTTCCCCAAGCATCGCCTAGCTTTCATCAACGAAATTAGACACGACTTCCTATTTCGTTGATCCCCGTATATTACCACCTCTCCCTTATCGGCTAGGGGTATACGGATCAACTTCTTATTACACACAATGCTCGCATCGTTCTCCGCTAGCCAGTCCATTCCTAGGACTACATCAAACTCCCCCATTCCCATAGGATAAAGCTCCAATGGAAATGAGTGACCATCTATGTCTATATTGCAACCCTCATAGACATCCCTTACCCAGACTCGGCAATCACCCGCTATATCTACTTCAAACCCCAAGTTTAACCTCTTGGGTTTCACCCGCAACCTTTGAGCAAAAACGGGCGACACAAATGAACGATTTGCCCCCGTATCAAACATCACTTTAGCAAATATCGAGTCTATAGGAAAGGTACCTGTCACTACATCTGGCTCGTTCTCCGCCTCCTCAGCTGTCATGTGGAATGCCCTCGCTCTAGCACGAGCCGGCTCCACCTTCCTCTCATTACCTTTTCCTCCATTGCTACCACCTTCACCCCCTGCCTGACCCTTCTTTAGCTGCGAACAATCCCATTTAACATGACCCGACATCCCGCAATGAAAGCAAGTCCTCTGCCCACGACAATCTCGGGCCAAATGTCCCGTCCTCCCACAGTTATAACATCCCCCTTTATCAGCCAAACATTCACCCCGGTGCACTCGGTTACATTTACTACAAGGCTTTTCTGCTGGCCGGAAACTTGCCCGCGGTTCAATTCTGTTCGTGCTCGGCCTCTTACCGTCTCGGGTCGGCCCTTCCCATTTGCGCTTATCCCCAGCTCTCTCATTCATCTGCCTGATCTTATCTTTCTCTGTCAATTCTGCTTTGTCAACTGCTGCCTGAAACGTAGTTGGTTCCTTTGCCTGCACCAACTCTCTAATACTGCTTTTCAACCCATAGATGTACCGCTCGATTCGTCTCTCTTCAGTTGGTACATATAACTCAGCAAATATGGACTTCTCAATAAATTTCAGCGTATACTCTTGTACTGTCATTGACCCCTGTTCCAAGCTCAAAAACTCTTCCTCCAACTTCTTAACTGCCGCCAGAGGGCAGTATTGAGCCTTGAACCTCTTCACAAATGTTTCCCACGACATGCTCCTTGCCGCCTCTGACCCTTTTCCCCCAGTTTCAACATCCCACCAGAAGATCTCTTCTGCCTTCAACACTAACCTCGCAAACAGAACTTTATCTTCCTCCGCGCATTTACTTGTATCAAAGACTAGCTCCATCTCACGAACCCACTGAATAGCCTTAACGGGATCACGCTCCCCATTGTAGGTCGGTGGTTTGCATGAGTTGAAAGCCTTAAATGTACACCCATTTGCTGTCTTTGGTTCATCGGCAATCGGAGTTATCATCGAGTTGGTGCCCATCTCAGTTTGCGGTTCGCTACCTTCCACTGTCTTCTTCCCAGTACTACCTTTGCTCGGTTCTCCAGACGCCGTCTTGTTCTGATTTTCTAAAACTGCTTTCAGAGTCTCCTGAATTTTCCCCATCTCGGATGTGAACTTCTCCTCGGTTATAAAAGCCTGCTAGGCCTCGGGTTTACGCCCTTTCTTAGCTTTGGTCTTTGTCGCAGGCGTGGAACTTTCCTGTTCAGAAATGTCCTGCACTTCGGGTTCTGCCAAACTCCTAGTCGTACGCTTGACGGTTGCCTTCTTCTTCCTACCCTTTTCCTTGGCGGTTGCTGCCCCCGCTTCAGTCGCCGCTTTTCTCGGCGCTGCTCCCTTAGGTCTTCCACGACCCCTTCCTCGTCCACGAGTGGCTACTACTCTTGGCTGATTCACTGGTTCTTCCTCGACTCGCACCGCTTCCTCACGCAGTGTAGTACTCTTGGTTCGTGTGTCTACTGCCACTGGTATGGACCTACTTCTCAATGACTTTGCAGACATTCTGATGTAGCAGCAAAACAACGGAAAGTTTACTTACTAACAAAAGTCTAACAACGCATAGAAGACTCTCTAACGCCGCGACACAGGATAACAAGGTAGCTCAAGCACATACATGTATCTATAAGTTCACAGTTACACTGGCCAGATGTAACTCCAAACTTACCTTACATGACCGTCCTCAACACCCTATAAATCCTACCTTAGAATAGTGCTCTCCTAACGCATTCCTGTTTCTCAGTTGTGATTCTACTCCTCACAGTTTAAGTCTAGGCTCCTTTCGGTCACCTAAATCCCTTAAACTATGGCTCTGATACCAACTATAAAGACCCTCCCGAACATTAACAAGCAAAACATCAATTTCATAACATCCCAGAATCACTGTCACAAAATTTCATTACAAATACTTAATAGGTTTGCGGAAACAACCTACACAACTGAGAAATACTAAATACTAGAGTGCCTCTATCCACCTTTACTCTCCACGCTAAGCTCAGCCTATTTGCCCGAGCTTCTGGAAACCTGCTTACCTGAAAAGGGTTTTAATTTTGAAAATGCGAGGGTTAGACCATGAGGTCTAGTGAGTCCCTCCTAACAGTTATCAAAGCATTCAAAAACAGTTTATCTTTTCAGCATAAAACGTTTGTACTCAACATGTCAAAAATCATATACGAACTAAAATCCGCCTCCTCGTAATCTGACACCCTGAAGCCACCCGAAGGTGACAACGAGTCAGCCTCGCACTGCCTTGCGGAGCCTCGCTCCTGGCATATAGGGACCTCCCTTCCCGCACGAGAGCTGGCGGAACTACTTTCCCGTCTTTGCCAGTTTACGTCTCCTCGATGTATGCATACATTCCACATAAAACTTTAAACAACTTTCATGCAATTAAAGCATAATAATAAAGCATGGCAATTCTCAACATTCATAACACGTTTTGAAAACACTTTAAAAGCCACACATTTTAGTTTAGAAAACTCACCTGATTGCAACTCCCGTTTACTTCAAGACTCGCTCCAAACGCACACCTAAACAATGATTTATTGATTAAGTGGATGCATCTAACTTGGATCCTAAACTTTCTCAGCTCTAACTCGCAAGACACGAAAATCGCAGAACTCAAAAACTCGCAAGGCTCTAAATTCGCAAGGCACTGAAACTCGCAAGGCACTGAAACTCGCAAGGCATTGAAACTCGCAACCTTGGGTTGCGATTTTCTCCAAAACTCGCAAGCGTAGCTTGCGAAATTCTCAAACCCGCAGGACTCTGAAACTCGCAACCTTGGGTTGCGATTTTCTCCAAAACTCGCAAGCGTAGCTTGCGAAATTCTCAAACTCGCAGGCTTAGCTTGCGAAATTCAGACTCAACCACTTCATCTTCTTTCCCCAGATACGCAGACAGGTCTGATACAGGGTTTTTCTACCGCTCAACTCGAAAACTTGCTAAAACTTATCGAAAATCCTTAGGCTAAACTAGAAATCAGTTCAAAGAAAGATTATAGGCTCACATCACCAATTAAACTCAAGAAAGGCGATCTCCCCACCCTCTTAATAAGGAATCAGCGCTGGAACAGATTGTGTGTGTGATTACACACACTCAAACCTTCCCAAACACCTTCTAATCGAAAAAGGAACTAAGGAGAAAGGAATTAAAATACTTACTTGATCAAAAGTCAAGAATTCTTCTCTTGCTTTCCAAAGAACACCCACAGCGCTTTTTTTTCGTTTCTTCTATTCCCCACCGCCGCCGCACACACACACACAGAGAGCACACCAAAATAATACTGATTGCTGAAAATGATTTTTCTCCTAGGGCTTTGGACCCTTTTAAATATTCTTCCCAACTTTACACTTTGACCCCTCAACTTTCTTCTTGATTCACATTTTACACAAGCTCCTTTTATTTAATTACACAAAAATCCCGGTTGTTACACATGCCATCTTTCTCACTTTTTGACATTTTTTTTGTTTTCTGATTATCCATCTTTTTTTACCTATCTTTATACGCACTTCATTAAATTGTTGTAAAAAAGGGACATTCGAAAGACAAAAAAACAGATCAAAGAGAGATAGATCGATGTTAGGGGCCAGTGAAAGTTATTTGCAATATGGAGAATAGACGGTGATAAGGTGGTGACAACTGGCGAGATCGAGCGCCGTCGTCGGGGGTGCTAAGGTTTGAATGTCATAGGTTTGGGAAAGATAAGACTTATTTAAGTTTTCTTTACTTTAAAATCTTCTTAGCCGGTTACATGTAAAAAAATTTAAGTTAAATAATATGCAGTTAGGACGATAATCAAATGAAAACCACAAATAGGTTATAAACCCGTGAGAACCAATGTAAAATTTTTTGTTTACATGATTTTTTTTCATCAAAACCTATGATTTAAGATATTGTTATACATATGTTCGTGTTCACCATATGATAAGTTTACATGTGAAAAACGAATTTTGTTTCACCTAGTGAAATGAAAAATACTCGTAAAAAATATTCATATGGTGAAACAAATCCATGTGAAACTATCATATTATGAAACACATATATTTGAAGTAGAATATAATAAATCCTAGCATTTGATGAAAAAATTTCATGTAAAAAAATATTTTTTATATCGGTTCTCACAGTTTATAACATATTTGTGGTTCTCACATGATTTAACCCCTATGCAGATAACCAATTTTTATTATTTCGATGGTTTAATTATTTAGAAAATTGTTCATGGACTTTTTTTTGTTCATGGATTAGAAATTAGATCATTAAAATGGGAAAATTCAATGATTTATTCCATAATAAAATAATTCAGTGATTTGATCATTCAAATTGGAAAATGTCATCGACAGTTTTGGACTAAGGGTGCTCAAAAAACCGACTAACCCAACTCGAAATACCTCGGAAAAAAATCAATCCAAGGTAACCCGATATAATCGATACAAAATTAAGGAAAGCCGAATCTATTAGGTCGATATTTGGTTAACCCAAAGTAACCCAACCAACCCGATAATCCGATGAAAGTTTTAGCAGTTTCTCTAAAATTATTTATAGTTCTTTTTAACATGTATAAGTTACCAAAAACAACTCCGCAACAATGAACAATGAAACTCATAAGAGGAAATTCTTGGAAAATTATACGTAATATATATTTGATGAACTCGTATATTCTTTTGAATGGTTGATCGTATTTCAAAGGGATATTTCATTTATTATTATGTTTTCAACGTTGGTTTTACTTTGTTTAAACACAATCTGAATGGATTAGGTTGAGAATTTCAAAACCACCAACATTGAATTAAGTTGTTCAAATGCTTTCAACCCAATCAAGATTGACACCCATATTTTGGACTTTTCCTGTAATTTTAGGATAGTGTTTATTAACTTATTTCGGTGTGATACCGACAATAAGAAGTTTTTAGTGTTTGGATGGAAAAAAAATTGGAAGTGCTTAAACCGGTTTGACACCGGTAATAAAGAGTTTTTGAAAAGTTACTCATTTCTAACTTGTTAACATATTTGAAACAAGTTATCAGCTTTCTAGTCGTTTTACATGTATAAGCAATCTTAAACACCCTCTAAAAACAACTTTTCAACTTATTAGGTTTTGCCATTTTAATAACGTCGTAAGCTAATCAAAACAATTTTATAAAATCCCATATTAACAATAAATAAGTTTGATAAATATTTTTACAAAAAACAGAAGTTTTAAATAAAAAAGCAAACAACTATTTTTTTAATCACAATAGGCCCCACAACCTAATCTCCGTTCAGACAAAAACAACCGGGAAAAAAAACATTTTCCGGCAATGCAAGCGCCGAGCAGAGCCGAAGCCGAGCGACTGCTAGGAATCGCCGAGAAGCTTTTAGAAGAAAAAGATCTGAACGCCGCTCGAGATTTCGCTCTCTTAGCTCAAGAAACAGAGCCGTTACTCGACGGTTCCGATAAGATCATGGCAATCGCCGACGTCCTAATCGCCGCCGATAAACAAATAAACAACAACCACCACCACTGGTACGCCATCCTTCAGATCGGCATTCACCGGAACAACGATTCCGATCTCATCAAACAACAATACCGTCGTCTCGCTCTCCTTCTTCATCCCGACAACAACAAATTTCCGTTCGCCGGATCTGCTTTCAAGCTCGTCGGCGATGCGTGGGATGTTTTATCAGATCCGTTGAAGAAAACTGCATACGATGAGAAATTGTTCGAGTTTTTGAAAGTAGATCTGGACGCCATGAGGAATCAGAGGGAGAAAGAGGATCGAAATCTGTGCGAGAAGATGACGGTGAAGCGGAATTCCGTTAAGGAAGGAGTGGCGGAGACGCCGTCGTCGGAGAATATATGGACGCCGTGTCCGTACTGTTATAATCTATTTGAGTATCCTAGGGTTTTCGATGGTTATTGTTTGAGATGTGCGAATTGTGAAAGGGCATTTCAGGTAATAGAGATAATCACAATCAATCTGTACAAAACTAAATCGTAATAGAGATACTCTCAAGGTGTGTATATGTATATATCCACCTACAAAACTAAATCATAACTTACAAGATATTTACAATGAAGTCGTTATGAGAGAATATTTAATTTTTGTAGAGATTGATTGTAAGTATCTCTATTATCAGGTAGTTGCAATACCGTCGGAATCTATGCCACCACTCGTGCCCGGAAAAGAAGCTTACTACTGCTCCTGGGCGAATTTTCCGATGCCAGAATCAGAGAAGAAGCTTACTACTGCGAATTGTGAAAGACCACCAGAATCACGGTCGATGCCGGAATCAAAGAAAAACCCAGCTGCTTCTACCACCGGCGCTAGTGTTCCGAGAAAGAGAGGTAGGCCGACGAAGAATCCCCTTATGTAGATAGTGTTGGAAATTTTTGAGTTTTCATCCAATTTGATGAAAGAATTTATTGGGATTTATGTAAAAAGTCATCAATAATTTATTTAAATATTCATTGGTTTTTTTTGTAAAGAAATTTTTCAAAATTTCATTGGGTTTTTTCAGGAAAATCTTCAAAATCGTATTTGTTTTTTCAAGTTCTTCAAAATTTAATGCAATTCGAAGATTTAAACTTCACCCCATTGTGTTCGATTTAATCTTTGTATGAACAAATGGAATTTGATCTTAATATTTATGTTCTTTTGAATCATCCAAGTTGGTCATACGGATGCTTAAAAATCCGACTAATCCAAAGCAAAATCATTCAATCTGAAGTAACTTGACGTCTATTAGAATTGTAAATCTTCAAACTGTATGAATTGGGTTGGAATTGAGTTACGGTCATTTGAACCCAACCCTATCCCATGAAGCCGATAACCATTTATTTCTTTGATTTAATATGATTGCTAAATCCTTAAGTACATTAGATAATTACACCATCACGTGATAATATACATATATATCCAATCTCTTATCTATCTCTATATAACTCTTTCGTATATATGTAACATGTTCAGTAAATGGTGTAACAACCCAAATCCCATAACATACATCATAATACATAACATGCATACATATCATTGATTTACAACAAAAGTTACATAACAAACCAAGTACGGTCTCATTAGTCTTGACATTACAAAATATATAAAAGCTTCCTAATCAACATCCATCAAAAGCTTCCTACACTTCATCCTCTCCTGCCGATCCTTAACCTGGAAAACATATTTTTGAAAACAAAATGAGGGTTAGACCAAACGGGTCTAGTGAGTTAATCCCGGTCCTTTCCAAAATCATTATAAAACCTTTTATGTAAATCCTTTGTATCAAAATAGTTTAGATAAACCTTTGGTAATCCTTTCGTAAAATATAAACATACCACACGTATTTAAATAGCAATCCAGACTCGTGCATCGTGTACATCTCATTCACCCTATTCCTCCACAAATGGCCATATTAGTTGGTAGCAAGCCAACTAATAAATCAACAACCGGTCCGCTCACCGGAACCCGGCTACCTGTCGGTCCGCACACCGGAACCCGACTACTCACCGGTCCGCACACCGGAACCCGACTACACACCGGTCCGCACACCAGAACCCGGCAACAAGTGCACTCGTGTAGTGCAAAGCTTATATAAATACAATATATATCTCATTACATCATATTGTCATTTATATACACATAATCATATTCCTACCACATAATCATCTCATATATATATTTATACACATATATGTATTCCAGTTCAAAACGTTTTAAATCAAAACTCACCTTGAATGCTTAAAATACGCTTCCAAGCCTTTCTCCGAGCTATCCGATCCTTTATCCAAATACCTCAGAATCTGAAACCATTTACATACAAATATCTCCTTACCAATTTATGTATAAGACTTACTAGCAGGCTATGGACTCTAGATACATCTACATAACTCTTATCCTCAAAATTGACCAAACAGCCAAGTTATCCGGAAACCACAAAGTATCCGGAAAACTTTCCGGACAACAAGACTAATCCGGACAAAACGATTTATCCGGACAACACAAGGAATCCGGATGCCATCCGGACTCTAAATCATCCGGAAACCATCAATCCAATCGTCCGGACTCTATCAACAACTTACCCGGACACCACCCAATAATCTACCCGGACACATTCAACAGGACTACCGGACACATTCTTACTGTGTCCGGACACCTCTGTCGGTTTCATCCTTTTTGCCCAGAAATCGACAGAATTAATACCAGAAGGGTTTATGATGTTTCTACTCCGATAGAACCCTTTCAAAAGCAATTACAAACACAAAATACAAAGGAACATACCTTAATTTCTCTTCCAAGTACTCCAAATTGAGTCTCTTAGCCACCACCTTTCTTTCTTCTTCTTGCTCTCTCTTTCTCTCAACACACACACACAACACCTACTGATTTTCTGCTTTGTGAATATCTGGAAGTCCAAAAGGATAATATCTAATCCTTATTTACCATTTAAACCCCACATTTCTCACTAATGACCACAATACCTTTTTAACTTACTAATTAATCCAAACACCCCTAAACTTATATATTTACCCAAACTTATATATTTACCCAAACTTACCCTAAATATCAACTTTAAAGTTAACTAAACTTAACAGAATTATTAACTAACGGATTTACCCGGGGTATTACAAATGGGAACCTATGTATGCAAAAAAGTTGTTGAATGTGATATTTTTAAGATTTAAGGAAGATAAACTGTACCAAATAATTGATAATAAAAAATGAATTATATGTAGAGAAAACAACATATTCAAGGTTAGGATAATATTTTGATGTCCAAAATTATCAACTCGACCACAAACCGTATGCTTTTGGTCGGGTTGGGTTGAAAATTTTCAAACCGCAAACATTAGGTTGGGTTGTTTAAATGTTTGGAACCCGGTCAATCCAACCCATGAGCCCACTGGTCATAGTGATCTACAATACAATGAATAAGAACGATTCTTGAACTATAATCCCGGTCCATTTGGGATAATAAAAGGAGAGTTTAGTGGTAACAGTGAGAAAAAGAAAAGTTTGTGGGAGTAGTGAGAAGGTATAAAAGGGGTCAAAAACCATAAAAATTGAGGTATTCTCATATAGAATTGAAAGCGGCTACAGTGTGTGTGTGCGATTTGTGGAAGAACTCGGTATCGATTTTGGAGGTGAAAGCTTGGAATCGGAAACTCAAGGAAGTGCATCTCAATCATTTCTTCAAGGTAACCTTATCTTCTTTAATCTCTTTCTAATGGGAATATCTAGAGTTTGATTGAGAAATACTGCCTTTGATAACCTAAAAGGTGAGAGGCAATCTGCGTGTGAAGTGGTGGGTTAAACCGGGCAAGAATTAGGTTAAGGATGTCAGAGTTATTCTTTGATGACTCAAATCCAACTTCTATTTTGGTTTTTTGTTGTAATTAGTAAATTATGTTAATTTCTGGGAGAAGCTGTGCTTGCCCGAGAATAGAAGTCCGGACAGAAGTACCCAAACTAAGTTGTCCGGAAGATTGAGTTTCCGGAAAGGTGTATAATCCGGATATATCAGAAATCGGACCAGTGTCAGGAAGTTGTTAGGAATCCGGATTGATCCGGATAGTGACTACCTGGATTTAGAGATGGAATCTGGACACCTCCAGAAAGCGACAGTACCCGAAAACCGGGTTATCTGGTAACTGGTATCCGGACTCTTGAGTCCAGAAACTGCAATTGGTTGTTTATGGGTGTTCTCCTGAAAGTGAGACGTTGGGCGTTACTTCGTGAGATTTAGGATTTATTTGAGAGGATTGTAGGAGCGACTCCTCACTCTCTTTTGTGCGATTTGAAATTTTAGGTGTGCGGTTCTAGTGTGGTGATTTCAGTCGAAAGAGAAATTAGCGTGGACGTCAGGTGAGTCTTTCCAAACTAAGTGTTGATCCAAACCCTCAGTGATTTGATAATGACTCACTCTATTATACTTAGTGAAAATTGTAAGTAAACAATATGTATCATAGTTTCACTATCGCTGATAAGTACTAAGATCTTCCAGTACCGCTGATAGGAACTCTCGCTCTTTAGATTAAACATTCAGCGAAACTGTTCACCATAATACTCTGAGTCTGTTCAATACTTATGGTGATCGCTGATAAGTTAGTTGTTTACTTAAGATCTCTGAAGACAAGTTTCACGTCAACATAGGTTCTACGCTGAAGTCGAAGATCAAGCTCAAGAACCAGCGACAAGTCTCCTAATGAACTGATGCGGATCAGCGAAGACTCAGATTTGTCCAATCAACGTGAAGTATCAAGTACAAGACTTCAGCTATCGCTGAACTCTATCATTCGCTGATGAAGAATGATAGATCGCTGAATCAACGAAAAGCTGATCATGAAGTCCTCCGTACAAAGTACTTTTGTCTTAAACCACCCTTGCACATCTCCGTACGATATGTCAGAAAAAGAACCTCCTTATTGTCTGAATTCGTACAACCACTCTGATACTACACTGTTCAAACATGCGGCTACTTAGGTTGTCAACAAAGGTCAATGACATGCAACAAATCAGCTGCTGCCACGTGTAAAGTGTAAACTGCAATGCATTAAATGCATGCAGTATATAAGAAGAAGAACTCACTTCATTTTGAAGTAACTTGCTAACTCTGGAAAAGTTCATCATTCTTATCTTGAGATAGGTTATTATTAGTAATTTCCTTCTCCTTCTTAGTGCAAGAAACTTAGTGTTCCAACTTGTTTAGATTTAGGATTTATCCTTAATCTTGTTTCCGTAACAAGCTGTAAATTGTTAATGATTTATCAATAAACAATTTAGAAAAGTAAAATCTGTGTTTGTATTCAACCCCCCCCCCCCCCCCTTCTACAAACTTGTATAGCCCTTCGGGACCAACAAGTGGTATCAGAGCGGATTTGTTTAATCTCATAAACAAGATCTAATCTATACTAAGATTTCTCTTCCTTGCTATTTCTGAAAAATGACTACTAACACAAACACAAATTATATCGACAATGGTTCTCTTGCAAAACCCCCTAGATTCTCCAGAGATAATTTTAATCTATGGAAAAATAGGATGACTCTCTTCTTAAAAGGTGTAGACCCTACTATGCCTTATTATCTTGAAAACGGCCCATTTATTCATGTAAGAATTGATGCCGCAGTACCTGCCGCTGAGAATAGACCTGCTATTCCAGAAAGGCTGGTACCCAAAGAAGTTCATACGTGGACTGACGAAGATAAGAAGAAAGTGGCTATCGGCACAAAAGCCAGATCCATACTATCCATGGCTCTTCCTGACGAAGTCTACCATTCCGTCATGAACCTGAAATCCTCAAAAGCCATGTGGGACACAATATGTGTTCAGTATGAAGGTACTGCTGAAGTCCAGGACTCTCGAAAGATCAACCTGGTAAGACAGTATGAAAGTTTCATTTGTGGTAAGAATGAGACTCTCTCTGAAGTTCACCAACGTTTTAATTGCTTAATAATAGATCTGAAAACTGTTGGTAAGGAGTATTCTAACTTTGAAGTGCTAAAAAAGTTTCTAGAATGTTTACCTGAAAGCTGGGACAGTTATTCTATGTGTCTCAAGCTGTCAAAAGATCTAAGATCAATGACCCTTGCTACCTTATATGGCACGATGCTGAATCATGAGCAATCAAGCCATCTTAAGAAGAATCTTATAAAAGATTCCAAAAGCACCCCTGTTGCTTTAATCTCAGAGGAACCTTCTACTCAGCGACCCTCGGTCACTATCACTGAGTTAGAGAGTAACTCTGAAAGGTCATCAGATTCTGACTCTTCAGATGATGATAAATATTTGGCTCTCCTAACTAAAAAGTTCAGGAGATTCGCCAAAAAGAAAATGTTCAGAAAGAACAAACCTCTTTCAATAACTGATAAGCCAAGATCATCAGCTACTGTTGATAAGGCTACTGCTACTTGTTTTAACTGCGAAAAGATTGGACATTTCGCTAACGAGTGCAGGTCTAAGAAAGTATCGAGAAACTCAGCGTTTCCCAAGAAATCCTTTATTCCCAGGAATAAAGATGACAAATATTCTAAGCTGAAAGAAAAATATGCAAAGCTGAAAAGCTTCAAGAAGAAAGGCAAAGGCCTGATGGTTTACGATTGGGCTGCTTCTGAAGAAGAAGAATCATCATCTGATTCTGAGGATGATGAAGCAAATCTTTGTCTTATGGCAAAGATTGAAGATGAGGAAGAAAGTTCAGACATTCCCTCTACTTCAACATCTGCAATTCAGGTATCACCTTCATTCTTTACAAATATTGCAAATATTGATGAAGCTGATAGTCTCCGCAAAATTGATCTCTTGACTAGAAGTTTATATGAAGCCATGAATGGCAAAACAATAGTTGAAAACCAAAACCTTGATCTCGCTGAACAGCTTAAAAACTGTCACCTTCAAATAGAAAAGCTTTTTAAAATTGAAGAAGATTTTAAAGATCAAGTGCATTTAAACCAGCTAGTCAAAATCGAACGAGCAGAAGCTATCGCTGCTTTGAAAGCTGAAAAAGCTACTGTTGAAGGATGGTGTAACTCTTCAACAAAGATCACTGAGATAATTAAGTCTCAGATACCCCTGAGTGATAAACGTGGTCTTGGTTACAAATATGAAACTAAAGAACCAACCACTGATCGTTCCATGCTCTTATTTGGAACTTTCGTATCCTCAGTCGCTGATACTTCATCCTCTCAGTGTTCCTCGTCTAGACCGACTATCCCTGAGGAAATCTCTACCTCAAAAGGTAAAGAGAAAATGGTTTATCAAAAACCTACCTCTGTCTTTAAAGATAAAGTTAAAGGAATTGCGTTGAACCAAAATCCTCAAAAGGGTACTTTAGTACCAAAGCTGAATGCTTCTAAAGCTTTAGTGATTTATTCCTCTGGATCAAGGAATCAGATCTCTGGATCTACTCAGCGTGGGTCTATTCAACGATCTACTCCTAGACTCAGAGTGGATGTCCTTGGTAAGAATCTGAAGAACTAAATGTTCCTCCCATTTCTAAATCCAAAAGCTTATTTGGTGCTGGTCCTTCAAATTCAAAATCAAAAGATCAGCACTCAAATGGTCCTAGAACTACTTTTAGTTATAGGAAATGTTATCACTGTGGACTCACTGATCATATTGCTAGTAAGTGCCCCACAGCCACCAAAGCTGATAAGATAGCTAAGGTGAAGATTGCCCCCAAGGCAAAGAAGACCACTGAGGTTAAGAAATTAACTAAAGTGAAGACTGACAAAGCTGAATCTTCAAATGCTGCGAAGACTGCTGAACCTTCCATTCCAACTGCTTCCACTGACAAACGTGTACACATGGTTAAGTGGATACCCAAGAAAAACTAATCTTCCTTTGTGATGCATGTTCAGATGGGTATCTGGTATCTCGATAGCGGATGCTCTAGACACATGACTGGAAAGAAAAGCCTACTCGCTGAATACAAGGAAGAGAAGGGTCCCTCTGTGACTTTCGGTGGAAATGGAAAAGGACATACCCGAGGGTTTGGTGTACTCTCAAATGGTACAACCACCTTCAGAAGAGTCGCATATGTTGAAGGGCTGAAGCATAATCTTCTAAGCATCAGTCAGCTTTGCGACAAGGATAACAAAGTAATCTTTACTAAAGAATCCTGCTTTGTCACTGACAAAAAGGAGAAGATAGCTCTCAGCGGTTATCGTTTGGAAAATGTTTATGTAATAAACATGGACTCAACAACCACTGAGAACTCCTGTTTCTTCTCAAAAGCCTCATCTGATGTCAACTGGCTATGGCATAAGAGGCTCTATCATCTGAATTTTAAGACACTGAACACTCTTTCTTCAAAAGAGTTGGTTACTGGTCTACCTCAACACTCATACGCCAAAGAGTCTTTATGTTCAGCGTGTGAAAAAGGGAAGCAGACCAAATCAAGCTTTAAATCAAAGCAAGTTTCCTCAGTGTCATCTCCTCTACAACTACTCCATATGGATTTGTTTGGCCCTGTTAACAAACAATCCATCGCTGGAAAGAAATATACACTGGTCATAGTTGATGAATTTTCTCGTTATACATGGGTTATGTTTCTCCGTTCCAAGAGTGACACCCCTGAAGAACTCATCACCTTTGTTCGGAAGATGGAAACCCTGAACAATTTGACCGTTCGCTCAATAAGGAGTGAACTCTAAACTGTCCGCTGATACTGAAGAACTGAATCAATAGATGTTTTCTCATCTTGGTGATTCAGAAGATATTCCCACTCCTCGTGCTCACACAGTTGAAGATGATGGTCCTACTATCATTCCAAATATGCAGAATAGTGAAGCTGAAACATCATGGGTCTCAGCTGTTCCTATAAACACTATACCTGCTTCTGAAACGAATGTCTCAGACATTCCATCTACTTCTCAGCAATCAGTGAATATAATGTCAACTGCATCCATTCCTCTCTTGGCTGATACTCCAGACGTCGCTGAAGCCTCATCTTCAGCTCCTCCAGTTCAGGTTAAGTCAGCGTCTCACGCGCCGGCTCAGCGATGGACTATAAATCACCCAATTGATCAAATTCTTGGTGATCCAAACGCTGGTATTCAGACTCGACGAAGTGCAGGTAATATTTGTTTATTTGTTAACTTTATTTCACTAACTGAACCAAAGAAAGTAGATGATGCCCTCAAAGATCCAAACTGGGTCAGCGTCATGCAAGAAGAGCTGACTGAATTCGAAAGAAACAAAGTTTGGAAACTTGTTCGAAGACCAACAGATAAAACAGTGATAGGCACTAAATGGGTCTATCGAAACAAGTTGGACGAACATGGAACTGTAACCCGCAACAAGGCTCGTCTTGTTGCTCAGGGATACAGACAAGAGGAAGGCATAGATTATGACGAAACATTTGCTCCAGTAGCAAGATTAGAATCTATTCGTCTATTCTTAGCATACGCTGTACACAAAGACTTCAAAGTATATCAGATGGATGTTAAGTCAGCCTTTCTAAATGGAAAACTGAATGAAGAAGTCTATGTGGAACAACCTCCAGGATTCTCAGATCCTAAGCGTCCAGGTTATGTTTATAAACTGGATAAGGCACTTTATGGCTTAAAGCAAGCTCCACGTGCATGGTATGACACTCTTTCTACTTATCTCCATATTGAACAATTTGAGCGAGGTAAAATCGACAAAACTCTATTTTTCAGGAAAGTAAAAGGTCATATCATTCTTGTTCAAATATATGTTGATGATATTATATTTGGCTCTACTAACCCTGATCTTTGTACTCGTTTCGCTGATAGAATGAAAGATGAGTATAAGATGAGCATGATGGGTGAACTAACATATTTCTTTGGTCTTCAGATAAAGCAAAATGAAAAAGGAACTTTCATTAATCAGGGAAAGTATGTTAAAGATATGCTGAGGAAATTCGACTTAACTGAAAGTTCAGCTATTAAAACCCCTATGGCACCACCGCTGACACTTGATAAGGATACTAAGGGTATTCCTGTTAATGTCACTTTGTACCGTGGGATGATCGGCTCACTTTTGTATCTTACAGCTAGCCAACCCGATATTATGTTTGCAACATGCTTGTGTGCACGATATCAAGCTGAACCTAAGATATCTCATATGAAAGATGTAAAGCGAATTTTTCGATATCTTAAGGGTACAGCGAATCTAGGTCTTTGGTATCCCAAAGACTCAGGATTCGATCTAATCGCCTATTCAGATAGTGATTTTGCAGGTTGCAAAATGGATAGGAAAAGCACCACAGGAGGATGTCAGCTCCTGGGTGGAAAGCTGGTAAGTTGGACAAGTAAAAAGCAAAACTCAGTGTCCACCTCTACAGCTGAAGCTGAGTATGTAGCCGCTGGAAGCTGCTGTTCTTAGGTCTTGTGGATGAGAAATCAACTACTGGACTATGACCTTCAGCTCTCAAATATTCCAATTTATTGCGACAGCACAAGTGCCATCGCTATAGCCAATAATCCAGTGCTACACTCAAAGACAAAACACATCGAAATCAGGTATCATTTTATCAGAGATCATGTGATGAATGGTGATATAGAACTTCACTTTATCCCAACTGATTATCAGTTAGCTGATCTGTTCACCAAACCTCTTGATGAGACAACATTCAACTTTCTCATCAGCGAGCTTGGAATGCTGAACTTTGAAGAGTAAAATCTTCAGCGGTTCACATTTGATCAACGATAGGATAAAATCGACCTGTATAACCCATTCTATCATCTTCTCTAAATAAACTTGATTCGCTGATATCAAGGTATGTTTTTCTCTCTCTGACAAATCGCATGAAAACGCATGATTTCAAAATAAATTACATCGCTGAATATCTCTTCCTTATCAACGATACTTTGAAATTTCTAAAACCAACTGATATTTCTATTCAGTGCTTCATTTTTTTTAGTGTCCCCGAGTTTTCAAAACCTCAGAGACATCCAAGAATATGAAAGGACAGCTGTGACGTCATTACAACGGATAAGCCCTGGCACGTTCTTCTTTCTGACACACGTTTGCACGTTTCGTTTACTCGCCAATCAAATGCAAACACGTGTCCGTGTCATGATGAAAATCTTTTCCCGCTCAAGATTTTCTCTTTCTAAATCTCTCTATATAAACAATTTCTTCGTTTATATTTTCCTTTTACGCGAACTTCTCCTCCAAGCAAAGAAAGAATTCACTGTTGCATTTTGCTCTCGATTTTTCAAGAACAACTGTTCATCTTCTTCAAACATCAAAGGTTAATATGTTCTTATTATTTACCAAATGCAAATAACTTGTTTCTGATCTTCTCATTGTTTTAACAAGATCAAACAAAAGAACTTCTCAAAAATGAAATCATTCTCTTTCATGGTTTTATGAACACAACCATTTCATGGTTGTTCTTCAAGTTTAAATGCAAAAATCTTAAACTTGTTCTTCATTCGTTTTTCCAGAATCCCAATCTTCAAAGGAAACTAGAAAACAAGATTTTTATTGGGTTTGAAATTTCGTTTTTCAAAAACAAGAAAAACCCTAATCTTCATTAAGACATTTTGTCTGAATGAAATGGACAAAATTCGAACCATCTTATTGGAAAATCTTTCCACATTAAGATTATTCTTATTTGTTAATATTTGGTTGAACTGATAATACAGAAAATGGCATCTTCTGACATTCCCAAGAACACCATCACTGAAAACACTGCTGAGGAAGTGGACATCCTCAAGGCTCCTCAGGTCAAGTTCTCTCTTGACAAGCTGGATTGGACTAAGGTAAACAACCTTTATGCGCTTCTCGAGTTTCCTCCTCGAAAGCAAGTCACACATCTAGATGATGCTGTGAAATTCCTCAAGAATTGCTGCATCTCCACAGCCCTGACCATAACCCCTCCCGCACATCAGCTTTTGCTATCACAATTCTGGTACTCTGCCAGACACTCTCAGTTACCATCAGCCAAAGACCCCTCCAAAACAATTGACTGCATCCTTTGCGATATCGAATATGGCACCATGAAGATCACCTCTGCCATCATTCGCAAAGCCCTCAGCCTTCCCATAGCAACCAAAGAAAAACCCTTCGTTCCCCTCCCTGACCCCAAGAAAAACTCAGACAGGGAAGCCATCATTGCATTCTTTGATGCAATGGGCTATGTATGGGAAACTGGAAGGGATATGAAGCCCGAGAAGAAGCTGACCATTATAAAGAAATCGAAAATGCCCAGCGAGATGAATTTCATCTTCGCTCATCTAATCAGCTGCATGACTGCCAAGAGCGGCTCCTCTGACCAAGCCGCTAAACCTCAGCAAGCAATGGGATATGCATTGCTGAAAGGTCTACATATAGACTGGGCATCGATCATCTATGATGACCTGGTACTAAGAGTGGACTCCGTCGCTGACAGACCTCCATGGGTTCCGTATCCTCGATTCATCAGCGCCATTTTCCAAAAAGGCCTGAAGGACAGCTACCCAACTGATGGTGACCTGAAACTCTCTCAGGTCGGTCCTAAGATTCTCGACTTCAAACCGGTAGAAAATAAGGTACGTCTCTCAACTCTGTTAACTCTTCTAAACCCTACTTCTTCTACTTCTGCAGCTCCTTCAGCGGACAAACCCACCGCTGATACCCCAGCTGCAACCTCCATTCCTTCTCTGAAAAGGAAACCCTCTGACACCCAACTTGGTTCCAAAAGAACTAAGAAACCTAAGGAGCAACCCAAGCAATCTCCTGCTAAAGTCTCCTCAGCTCCTCCTGTTGAGCTGAAGGAAAGTTCAGTGGTACGCTCTGCCACACCTGAACAAGCCATCCACTCTATCCCGACTTCAGCGTCTCCAAACGCTGAGGTTACAAACTTGGAAACTACCCAACCTCCCTCAGTCTCTCAAAAGACTGATGAAGTGATTCTCAGCGATTCCAACGCTGAACTCAGTAACCAACCTCCATTCTTACCCTTCGCTTCTCCCTCTACTCATTTGGACACAACTCCAGTTATCACTGATGCACCTGTCATTCCTCCAGAAGCTAAAGGAACGATGGAAGTAGGACCTGCAGAGATGATCATACGTTCAGGTTCTCTCGCTGACGATATGGAACATTTCTCAGGCCATTGAGATTTTGATCAATTCATCAATCCTCCTGCAGGTATACAACAACCCCTAAACACTGTTACTAAACCCCAAACTTCTGAGCTTTCCTCTGTTCACAAGTTTTTATATGTTACATGTCCTAATTTGGGAGACATCAACGCGTCTCTGAAGACAGTAGAGACAAAGCTGACAGGTCTCACGTCTACTCTTTCCGGCAACTCTTCAGCTGTAACAACCGCTGGAGAGAATCTTTTAAAGCTTACAACTGAAGTCGGAAAGAATGCCTCCAAAGCTGATGTGCAGAAGGTTGATAAATCACTCGGTGATTTTGCCAAAGTTCTAGCTGACATCTACACAGACTACCTCGACATCAAGAAATCAGTTGACACCATGTCCAAAGAAGTCACAACGCTGAAGACATCGGTTGGCACACTCGAAGGTGATATGTCTACTGTAAAGGCTGATGTCAGTTCAGTAAAAACTGATATGAGTTCTGTGAAGACTGATGTCAACACGATGAAGAATGACATCTCTTCTATTCAGAACTTGTTACAGCAGATCCTGACCAACACGACCGCCCCTGCACCTGCCCCTGCACCTCCATCTTTTACTACGGCGGATCGTGCTGAACTTGTGAAGATCAATCCTGGTATTTCTGGCATAGAAAACAGATTATCAGCGATTGAAATCTGTGTGGGGATCCCTGGCCAAGAAGACAGGGAAACCACACGAGCTGCTGAATCATCTCATTCCTCCCCCAGTCATCATGAAAAAGAGGGGGAGAAGAGCGCTGAAGACCCTTCCAAGAGCGCTGAAGACCTTTCCCATGATGAATCTATCAGGGGAGAGAAGAATGAAGACCTCACCTTCACTGAAGAGGGTGAGAAGACAATTGAAGCTGAAGCAGCCGCTGGACCTCAGGGAGATGAACACCCTGAGGGAACCGAGAAGCTCGCCTCTGTATCTGAGGGGGAGCAACTCGAAGAAGAAGCTGAAGAAACTGAGTCTGAAGCTGAAGATGAAGAAGCCATCGACTTGTCTGATGATGAACCATCCTCTTCTCCAAAGAATGATGATGACGATGATGATGATTCTTTTATCGTCAAGCCTGCTCAGAGAACAATAACTCTTAAAGGGATCCGAATAAATGAACCTTCAGGGGAGCGGACAAAGACAACGCCATCAGCATCTGAATCTGACAAGGGCAAAGGAAAAAATGTCGCTGAAGATGAAAATCTGATGATCTTGCTTAACAAGCCGGTTTGTCAGGTACATTAATCTTACACAACATCCCTCCTCTATACACTATCAGTTCTACACTCCACAAACCTCCATACACTTTATCCCATATTCTTTCTCTCTCTGTTCTACCCAAATTCTTACTTGTAAGATCGCTGCGTTTCAGCTAGTCCTCTCCCCTGGTTGAGGATATCGCTGAAGTTCCTACAGCTGCGACTTCAACAATAATCCCAGCTCTCAACGCTGAAGACATAATCCCAGTCTTGGATTTGATATCTGAGACTGATGAACCTGAAGAACAGACTCTCTCTCACAAAAACAGACCTTCCTTGGCTCCTCAAAAGCTAAGTAAAGAGGATCAAGAAAAGAGAGATGCAATGATCAAGAGACTCGAAGATCAGCGAGTCATTCTAAAGCGTGATCATCTTCCTACCGTTCCTCCAAAGTTTAGAATTTCCCAAAAGGAATACAAGGAACACCTCAGAGCTGAACGCCTAATCGCTGAAAGAAAGGAAGCTGAAGAAAAAGACAGAGAATACGCCATCCAGCTTACTCAACGATCAATATAAGACCCCAAGCTGAAAAGAGTTCCCATTGATGTTCAACGTCAGCTATGGGATGATGCTCAAGAGATCGTTAGAGAAAAGACTAAGGTCTCTGACACGACTTTGGAATGGGCTAAACAAATGCTGACCTATCGATCTAGACCATCCAAAATCATCAAAGTAAACATCAGAGGAAGACTGTACGCCGACGTTCCTGTTGTTGAAGTGGATGTCTACAGAGAAGACAAAACCAAGCAAACTTTCTATGCTGCTACCTTAGAAAAGTTTGGTCTCTCTGAATGGTTAGAAATGAAATTAGCCATTCAGGGATCGCGCTCAAAGTTCAAAAGCCATGTCGAGAAGATCTTAAACAAACAGATCGATTTGCTTTCTTCTGCTGTGGATATTCCTCCTCAACAAAGAAAGAACTCTGCCAAGGGAAAGAAAGTCTCAGACTCAGGTCCTATTATACGGAACGAAACATGTATTGGTTTCTCTCATGCTGAAGTTCTTAGCCCTGATGTTGATCTCTCAGCGCTTGACACCTCCGTACCACCTGGAGAAACTTTCATTCCTGGCACAGTTGTAAGTGATCCCTATGGTATATTCTTTTTAGACTACTATGGAAATCATCACTTTCAACGTGTCTCTGAGCTCCACATCGCTCCCATCGAACAACTCAGAGATCTTTTATACTGGTGTGAAGTCAGACGCGACATCAAAGCGAGATACCTGAAGCCCTTGATTTTTGAAGAAGCTCTAAAGAAAAATAATCAAGGAGCAGATGTCCCTGATTGGATGATTGCCACATCAATGACCCTTGATGAACAACTCATTAAGGAAGAACCTTTTGACGGATACGATCGCCTTGTAATTCTTTCTATCCTTATCTGTCTACATCTTTTGTACTTGTAATTTTATTCGCTGTACTTGTAATTTTTCCACTTCCCTCTGTAATCTTTACAAAGTTTAAAGAAAAATTTCAGCGAACGTACTTTACTCCATTAGTACAGAAAAGATCCCAGAAAACAGTAAAAGGGACAAGTATTTTATGAGTTCTTTTTATCCTTATGTTTTCATTAAATAGCAATTTTCTCTGTTGCTATGTCATAATCATATAGGGGGAGATTGTTGATCCAAACCCTCAGTGATTTGATAATGACCCACTCTAATATACTTAGTGAAAATTGTAAGTAAACAATATGTATCAGAGTTTCACTATCGCTGATAAGTACTAAGATCTTTCGGTACCGCTGATAGGAACTCTCGCTCTTTAGATTAAACATTCAGCGAAACTGTTCACCATAATACTCTGAGTCTGTTCAGTACTTATGGTGATCGCTGATAAGTTAGTTTTTTACTTATGATCTCTGAAGACAAGTTTCACGTCAACATAGGTTCTACGCTGAAGTCGAAGATCAAGCTCAAGAACCAGCGACAAGTCTCCTAATGAACTGATGCGGATCAGCGAAGACTCAGATTTGTCCAATCAACGTGAAGTATCAAGTACAAGACTTCAGCTATCGTTGAACTCTATCATTCGCTGATGAAGAATGATAGATCGCTGAATCAACGAAAAGCTGATCATGAAGTCCTCCGTACAAAGTACTTTTGTCTTAAACCACCCTTGCACATCTTCGTACGATATGTCAGAAAACGAACCTCCTTATTGTCTGAATTCGTACAACCACTCTGATACTACACTGTTCAAACATGCGGCTACTTAGGTTGTCAACAAAGGTCAATGACATGCAACAAATCAGTTGCTGCCACGTGTAAAGTGTAAACTGCAATGCATTAAATGCATGCAGTATATAAGAAGAAGAACTCACTTCATTTTGAGGTAACTTGCTAACTCTGGACAAGTTCATCCTTCTTATCTTGAGATAGGTTATTATTAGTAATTTCCTTCTCCTTCTTAGTGCAAGAAACTTAGTGTTCCAACTTGTTTAGATTTAGGATTTATCCTTAATCTTGTTTCCGCAACAAGCTGTAAATTGTTAATGATTTATCAATAAACAATTTAGAAAAGTAAAATCTGTGTTTGTATTCAACCCCCCCCCCCCCCCCCTTCTACAAACATGTATAGCCCTTCGGGACCAACACTAAGTTTTATCAAGTGTGTTTATTTACGCAAATACGCAATTGAACTGCATGTTTCGTTTAATGCTTTTAAACATGATTAAACGTGTGATTATTTATAAAAGGTGTGATTATTTATAAAAGGTGTGATTACTTGGGTGCGGGCATGCGATGGCTTATGGTGTGTATATGGGGTGTGTCCCATAAAGAATATTTATATACATATATGATTCTGTTTCATATAATTTATAAAGGGCGGATGTGTGCCCTAACACGCTGTCACGGGTGTGGGTGACCATAGCGTGGGCCATCAGCATGTGCCGTTTGTGTGTATATCATGATAAAAGTATGTTGTTTAAACTTGTTTATAAACTGCTTCATAAATTGTATTTATTCTGTAGCATGGATGTAAAATTGAGGGAACTCACTAGAGCTCGTGGTCTAACCCTCGCTTTCAAAACTAAAACCCTTTTTCTGGTAAACAGATAGTTGAGGGCTCGTTTAAGGGCAATGGCAAGTTGTGAGTTGGAGCTTGCGTTTAGAGGATCTAGAAGACTTCTCTTTTATTTGTCTATTTACATCTCTCAGTTGTAGTTAGGGTTATTTCCGCGAACCCAGTTTTTGTAATTTGATAGTGTGACTATGTTGGTCCATTTTGGCGTTTTTAATTAAAGTAGTACCTTCTGGTATGTTTGTTCGGTGTGGGTTGTTACAGTTGGTATCAGAGCCATAGTTTAAGAGATTTAGGTGACCGGATGGGCCTAAACTTAAACTGTGGAGTAGGGGGACACAACTGAGATATAGGAAGCCTTTAGGGGAGACCTTGGTCATCGAGAATTCAGGACAATGGTAGTGAGGACTCTCATGTAAGGTAAATTCAAATCACATCTGGCCAATGTCATTATGAATTTACAGGTGCATGGGTATGCTCGATTACTGTTGTTCAGATGATCGATGGATGTGGTAGTGTGTAGTGAGTTCTAACCTCGCAAGGATAGCAATGGTTTAGTGCGTCGTGCGAGATCGTTCATGGTGTAAATGATGGCACTTTTTAGAAGGAGTATTGTTTGAGTTATTGGTGGTCCGATGTGAGGTAGAATCTCTAGGGTTCATAAAGGAAGAATGATTGATTGTTTTATATCCCTTACATTATTCATTTTCATTTTACACTCTTGTAATATTAAAAATAGATAATCATAGTTTAACTAAAACATACTAATAAATGCATTTTTTTACAAATTATATTATTACAATATTCTCGTCAATAATTTCAGAATAAGTTTATTATTAAATATTTTTATAACTTAATAATATTGTGAAATATCATAAATACGTATCAAGATTTTTCAAGAATGACGTACCGAGATTTTTTTTAAACTTGTACATTTTACGCTCTTATCTATATTTATCTATTATACTTCTTTAAAAATAATTCCATTTACGGTTATTCTTAAATTTTTAAAAAGTACAAACTTCAATACAAAATGTACAAGTTTAAAAGCTTTAAAACCTTCAACGTTCAACATAATAATTAAAAATAAAATTATTTTTTATTTTTAAATTACATTTTATACAATTATAGTTAGTTATTTAATTTACTTTATATTCTTCTTCTTTCATTTTACATCTTTATTATATCAACATACATAAACTAAAATATATTAAAAAAATATGTTTTTCTTTTTTTATAAATTATATCATTATAACCGTTCATCAAACCCTTCAAAATGAGCACAAATGTTATGCGTTTGAAGATCCCCACTATCGAACGGATATTTTTCAATTATTTTGATCAATTAACCATATTGACCTTTAGTTTTATACATCTGATATACGATTTAAAAGCGAATAAATATAAACATGAAACAAAATTATTTTTTTAAATTCTCGGCTTTAGATTTGAGATACTTCGCACCACATGCGGGTACGTATCTAGTCACACTTGAAAAATATCATGTCCTTTGTCTTGTGATTTTATATCATACTTTGTTTCAACTTGATTTATAGAAATAGAATGTGGTTGGAGCACCTCTCTTCCACTTCTCTCATTTCCATGGTACAAAAAGTCAAAAAGCACCTGAAGTCTATCTTTTATTTGTAATATTTATTTAAATAAAAATATTCACTTAGAAATTTATATGATTAATGATTTTTCATAATTAACCCATCAGCAAGCCCATTACCAATATAATCATACAATTTGGGCCTCCGACCCAGCCCAATAAATTCGGGTTCAATACACCCATTACCCATCACCCGACTTCGACCTAATACCCGATTCTCCACCACTGCCTTCAACGCTCTCTTCAACGACTCCACATCATCCTCCCCTCCGCCGCCACATTCCGGCCACTCCACCACCACCTCCGCCTTCGTTCGCCCACCCACCGTCGCCATCTCCGCCTTCACCGCCTTTCCACCAACCGATTGAATCGTCTCCGTCAGATCTTTGTTCAGATCCGGTCTGTCTTCGCAACAGATGATTGCTCGAACGACTTTCTTATTGCCACTGCCGCAGTAATTGACGCTCATTTCGTCGTTCTCGCCGGGTATGAAAAACGACCTCCGTGATCGGTCGCCGGAACACCGCCCTCCGTCCTCATGCGGCGGCGCTACGGCGGCGATAATGTTTTTCAGCTCTTTTAAACGACGTACGGTTTCCGTTAGCACTGAAGCCTTATCAGTCTGTATAATATATTAATATATATGACTTTAGGTAAATTATACTTCAGAACCTTAAACTATGGACTTATTATAATTTACCCCCTTTTCTTTTTAACTCCATGGTAAATGTAGAATAACATAAATAAGGATTTCTGATCTATAAGCTAGCTGTTAGCTGATAAGCTAGCTGATAAAAAAGTCACGTTTGACAAAACTAGCTTATAAACATGTAAAATGACCAAAAGTGACATCTTCAAAAAAATTATCCATTACGATATTTAATTATATAATTAAAACAAATTTATAAAAATATAATATGTTAATTAATACAACCAATGTAGTAAAGAAAAATTAAATAATACAACATGTTAATTAAATAAACTTAAAATTTATTATTACATATATACCATAAATTTTTAATTTGTTAAACAAGTTTTAGAAATCTATACATATAATAAATAAGTAACTACATTGACACGTCTCGTCGTCTGGTGAACCGACTTTATTGTTTTCCCGCCTAAACATGTATCTGGACGCCTTTACATTATAGGTTCAATTAACACACTCACATTCACCCCTCCTTAAATCTCTCCTTAATTAAAATTTTAATATTTATACCTTATATTTACTACCCTTATAATTACGTAGTTTACTTTTAATCCATTACTTTTTTATTTTTCATTTTAGACTTTTATTATATAAACATAAATAATGTATATGAACTAAAATGCATTAAAAAAACATTTTTATTTTTTTACAAATTATACCATTGTAATCGCTTTGTCAATACCTTCGAAATGACCTCAATATTGAATATTTTTGGATTTAATTATATTATTAAATATCATAAATATATACGAATTAATGTGTCGTGATTAGTATGGGATTTGATACAAATAATCACTAAATTGTCGTGATTTTCTTTTTGCAATTTCATATCAATTTTTACTTCAAAGTCGAATTATTTCGACGAATTACAATTCTATCAAATTCCATTCTGTCAACGAAACACCCTTAGAATTATCATAAGAGATTTAATTACTTGGAAAAAAAGATATCACTTATCAACTGACTTTTGGATTATGAGTTCGAACATTTTTCAAAAATATAAATATGCAATTATCGTGTATTCGTTTGATAAATTCATTTAGTAACGACATTTATAATATGTATCAAACTTAATAGACATATTTTTATCTTCAAGATAATATTCCCTATTTGTGGAATTTTTGTTTTCTTTTTATCAATTATTGTACGTGTCACAAAATTATTCAACAACTATTAAACATCAAATAATTAACTTAAAACACAAATTTGATCGTCGCGCAGCGGGCGAGCCAAAGACTAGTATATATATATATATATATATATATATATATATATATATATATATATATATATATATATATATATATATATATATACTAGGTTCGAACCGTGTATTACACAGGATAATTTAAAAAAATTAAATCATGCCAGAAAACTTATCTTACAGATATGAATGATCATCGAAAGTACGATGCTACTTTTCCAAGCTTTTTTCCCATCAGAGTTGTTTTTTTTGCAGCTGGTTACAAAATGTTCTTGTTTTAGGTAGTTTTCACAAAGAATGTTTTACAAAAAAATAATAAAAAATATGAATAAATATTAAGAATTTATAAAACAAAATTTATGATAGAACGTAAATGAAATTATGGAAAAGTACATAGTTAAAATATTAATAAAATAAGAACAACGTATCATAAATTACTAAATACTTCTTTATATACAACATCATTTGTTTTATTGCTAATTATACCTTCATCATCTATAATTAATATTTTTAAACTTTATCTAGTTTTTATTTTAGATAAAGCAACATACAACTGACCATGGGTGAAGGTTGGTTGTCTCAGAAACAAACCAACCTTCGATAATGACTGTCCCTGACTTTTATTTATGGTCATGGCAAAACATGCAACAATTGGAACTCATATTTTTGAAAAAGGTTCAAACTCATAATCCAAAAGTCAGTTGATAAGTGATATCTTTTTTTCCAAGTAATTAAATCTCTTATGATAATTTTAAGGGTGTTTCGTTGATAGAATGGAATTTGATAGAATTGTAATTCGTCGAAGGAATTCGACTTTGAAGTAAAAATTGATATAAATTGCAAAAAGAAAATCACGACAATTTAGTGATTATTTGTATCAAATCCCATACTAATCACGACACATTAATTCGTATATATTTATGATATTTAATAATATAATTTAATCCAAAAATATTCAATATTGAGCTCATTTCGAAGGTATTGACGAAGCGATTACATTGGTATAATTTGTAAAAAATAGAAATGTTTTTTAATGCATTTTAGTTCATATACATTATTTATGTTTGTATGATAAGAGTCTAAAAGGAAAAATAAAAAAGTAAGAGATTAAAAGTAAACTACATACCTAATTATAAGGGTAGTAAATGTAACGTATAAATTAAAAAAATTAAATTAAGGAGAGATTTAAGGAGGAGTGAATGGGTGTGTGCTAATTGAACTTATAATGTAAACTGCGTCCAGATACATGTTTAGGTGGAAAAATACTGAAGTCGGCTCACCAGAAGACGACACATGGCATGCTAGTTACTTATTTATTAAATGTATAGATTAACTTACGATTTTAAATAACCGTTACATATAATATGAAAATAATAATCAAATAATACTTAAAAAGATAATAGTAGTTGGTAATTAAAATATATTAATTAATATTATAAAATATATAAAAATAATTTATATGATTAACAATAACTCTAAATTATTAAAAATTAAAATTATATAATTAAACTTTAATTTAATAATTTTCAGTTAATATTAATTAATTTTTATTAATTAATAATAATTAAATTTAAAAATTAATATTTATTAATAATAATAGTTAGTAAATAATAACGAGGGGCAATATTGGAATATTCACAAAAAGCTTCTCAAAAAGCTAGCTTATGGTTATCCAAACATGTACACAAAAAAAGCTAGCTTTTTTTTTGCCAAACAATGCCTAAAATGAAAACAAAAATTAATATCTGTAAAAGCAATTACATTGAAACTCTTTTAGAATTAATTATATTACCAATATTTAATAAGTTTTAAGAGTAGATCATGATTTTCGTCCATGTGGTTTGTTAATAATTCAGATTTTCATCGATGTGGTTTGCAATTTATTACTATTTCTGTCCCTCCAATTTACAATTTATTGCTATTTTCGTCCTTTTCATCTACAATTTATTGCTATTTTAGTCCATGAAGTCATGAACTATTTTCTACTTTTGACTACAAGGAATCAAAATAGTACAGAATTGTAGACTATAGGGACCAAAACGACAATATATTGAAAATCATATAAAGGAAATTACAAACCATAAAGATGAAAATCCAAATTTCCTAACCACAAGTATCAAAATTACAATTTTTAATGAACCACAAGGACTAAAATCGTAATTTACTCTAAATTTAATATATAAAGTATTAAGTAAACGGAAATTAATTAAAATGTCCAAAGTTCACGTTTGACTTACTCAAATGTCTAAACTCTCCTCAACTTAACCAAAATACCCAAAAAATCCGTGAACGGGTCCGCGATTACGTACTTCTTTTGTGAGTTGGATTTTTGTCCGTGAAATTGATTATTGGTCCGTGAAATGATAATTTTTTTCCAATTCACGGACTTTTTAAATTTATTATTTTGATGTGTTTGTGTAATTCACGGAAAAAAAATCACCCACTATGCAAATTGATTATTGATCACGAATACCCACTATGTAAATTGATTATTGATCACGGACTCCTTTAAATTTTTTCACAAACATATCACAAATTTTCACGGAAATTTTGGGTATTTTTGTGATATTAGGAAGAGTTTGGCATTTTAGTAAGTCAAAGTCAAACTTGGGCATTTTAATTAATTTCCCTTAAGTAAATTTTCATAATTGTTTGTAGGAATAATAAAAAATAAATACTCTATCTTATTATTAAATTTTAAAGGGTAAATATATTTGGCCAATAGCAAATAATTTTACAAGTGTACCCTTGTAGGCATTTGGATGACATGTTTGTTTCATTGCAAAATAAGGGTAATTGTGTAAAGTTACATACCTATTACCGAAATGTTCTTGTAGTATGAGTCTCTTTTAAGATTGTCTTTTTATTTAAAGAAAAAAAGTGTAAGGTTTTCTGATATTGTAGAATTCTCGTATTATATATATATATATACATGGATGTATACTTTTTGTACGTACCTTGAGTAGTCGAGGGAAGAATTGTCGAAGTGAGTCATAATGACTGTTGATTCGCTTTCTACGTTTCCGCTCAGAGAAGGCGTGCTTTTGCGTTGCTACCTCAATTGTCGTTCTTAGTTTTGTGGTTGTTATCAGTCCTCCAACACTCGAGCTATTTGAATCTCCACTGTAGATTTCATTATTCGATGATTCCTTATTTTCTTGATCTCCATGACTACTGTGAGTCTGGTGGATGCCATCGTAGCCTTGTAACGGAGCCATCGTGTTTCAATGTTAGTGAACGGAAAACAGGGTCAAAGAGATATGATCTGAGAGATACTTAAGTATGTTGAAAGAGATAATCGAGAAATATCTCATTAAAATATTTTTTATAATTTTTGTAATAAATGGGAGTAAATTCTATTTTTAAGGAAACATAAATAGGATGAAGGATATTTGAGATTTGAAGAATTTAAATATTTAAAGAAAATAAAAACAAATAAATATATGTAAAATGTCCAAAAGTTTGATGTATCATACCAATTATAAAGTAGTTTCGTCTGGTTCGAAATCGAATTTGGTTCAAAACCAAGTCCGCATACAGTTTGATTCATGGTTTGTATGTTTACAATTTTATGGTTATAGTTTAGTTTGATTAGGTCCAACTTTGTCTCGTTAGTTGGTAGGGGTTGGTTCTGGTGAGAAGCTAAGGTTAAAGTGATAAACATTAGAAGTGGTTATCAACCGTTGAATGAGAAATGAATTACATTAAAATGAAATGCACCGAGGTGCACCAGATCAATTACTTTTTAAGACGCAACTCATGGAAATGATTTGATTAAAAATGATTAACGGGTTCCGTACATTGGCGGATCTAACCTATAGTTAGTGGGGGGATGGGACCCCACTAAAATGAATTTTTTTTAAATTTTCATGTTAAAAATACTGATTTTTCAACTTTCTATTCTAATGTCCCCCCAGTAGTTTTTCGTCCGGGACCCCATCAACCAAAAAAATTGATTCGAAATCAAAAATAAAAACCAAAACTACTCTCGAAATTGACTAAAAAACCAAAAAAAGTCCCTCAAATTCGACAAAAAAACTTAAAAGTCTTAAAATCTACCAAAAAACTTTAAAAAAATCCTCGAAACGTTGGATTTAGACAAAAAATATACCGGACAATTTTACGGACATTTAAGCTTCCTTAAAGGGGACCCTAGTAGGAAAAAATCTTGGATTCGCCACTGGATATGTATAAACTTTTCACACTTTTCACATTAGCCTCAGTTTCTCACACGATTCTCACCTAGTTGGAGTGTCCAAAATTAAATAACGGTATAAATAATTAATATATTTTCTACCATGCCCTTGTGCCCCAAATTTAATTAAGATCAAATGAAAAGTTGATACAATTGATATTAATATAAAAATTTAATCATAAACATATATTTTAAAAACTATAATATACTTCAAAATATGTAGGCTTAAAAATTATTTATTTTTATTTGTACGCTAAGGTCCCTAAACAATCACTTAATGGAAAAGGAAGTGATCGAACGATGAAACCAAGAGGAGAATTTATGGAGGAAATCCGGTTTTAAATTCCCAGAAACCACACGATTATATAGCCAAAGGGCTTTTATCTTTATGTTCCCCTTATACCTAATCGACAACGAATCAGAATGGTTTTTTTAGGCCCAATTCCATCTATTTTTGTTGAATGCTTGGTTTCGATCTTGACAATAATATTAAAATATTGTGTACAAATTAATAATTTATACAAAGTTTTTTCAATATCATTGTACTTTTACTTTATCCATTTTATCATTTTATGAACTAGAGGAATGGGAGTTTGAAGGTTCTTGTCAAACCTATACTACCATTTCTATATGAACAACAGAACAAGTTAACTTTTAGAGACTCATATTTAACTCAATTTAACAAGCTAAATTCTCTTAATTACATATAATTTTTTAATTAAACAAATAATATTGAAAAGGTCATATTTTATTATCTTTAATCTAATATACATATTGATATGTAAATAAAATATATATATATATATATATATATATATATATATTCAAATTTTTAACTCGGTTTTGAAAATTTCAATCATGTGTATATTCACATGCTAGTGTATTTATATAACATTTTTACTATTATATAACTTATTATTAAATATGTACAACTAATTAATATGTTTAAATGTTATAAAATTAATTTATAACCAATTTATAAACATGATCAAATACAAAATAAATGTCGAGTATTATTAGTAAAAAAAAAATATTCTATAAAATTGATAATAAAAAAAACTTATAGTTCTCCTAAGACCATAGTTATTAATAAAATAAAATAAAATATAAATATATCAGCTTACATTACATTTGTGTGGTTTCAGTAATAGAAAGGTGGTGTTTGTTTTTTTCAAAAATAGGCTCTTAATTGCCACTTATGTCTGATTCGGTCAGACATAAAATAATTCGGATTGTTTGTTTTTTTTTTTCAGCGCCTCTTAACCCTTAATGTCTTCTGAATAATTAAGTGATAACCCAACCACTTAATTACCTCTTATTTATGTCCAACATCATTCTTTCGATTTCGACGTCGGTTTAGCCCAAATGCACCCTAAATTGCAAAAATGCAAAATACGAATATTGTAGATTTATGTGTTGGCTTTTCAAAACATCTTGAATCGCTTAAATTGGCACTTCGGAGTTTGAGATGTGATTAAAACTTCACAACCTCGCAAATCTGTCAACATCCTTCTTTTGTTTTTTTCCCATGCCCTCCTTCGATAATCGATGCTCACTTCAATTGACGTATTTTAGTTGGATTTTTGAGGAATAACATAGACAATTATACATATTCAGACGTTTTTTAGTTTAAAAAAACAAACAGTCTTGTTGATTTAGATTTCAGATTTCAGCACCACCTCTTAAAAATCAAAAGTGAAATCAGACTTCAGCACCTCTTAAAAAACAAATGCCGCCTAAGTTAATAAACTTTCTCATCTTCTGTGCGGCTATAAATGAGTATATCGTCGAGATAGGCCACGACAAAGTCATCAATATAAGGTTGAAGAATGTCATTCATCAACCGCATGAAAGTAGTTGGTGCGTTGCAAAGGCCGAAAGGCATCACCAACCACTCGTACAATCATATCCTTGTCGAGTTTTGAATGCCGTCTTCCACGTGTCATCTTCTCGAATTCGAACTTGGTGATATCCAGTTTTGTAAAAATGACGGCATGCTTCAGTTGATCTAATAAGTCATCAATACGTGGAAGAGGGTACCGATTTTTTACCGTGATCTTGTTGAGAGCTCGATAATCGATACACATGCGCCAACCTCCATCTTTCTTCGGCACCAATATCACCGGTGAGCCGCATGGGGAGCTGCTTGGTTTAAGAACTCCCGCTTTGAGCAACTCCTCTACTTGCCGTTTGATCTCTTCATTTTCCAATAACGAGTTTCGATACATGCCAATGTTGGGTAGAGTTGAATCACCCATTAGTTGAATATCGTGTTCAATGGCTCATCTTGGCGGTATACCGAGCGTATCGTCGAAAAGAGATGAGTATTCACCATCCTCCTGGCTTGGCATGCTGTGATCAAATCAACACTTGTGGCAATTTTATTTTTGTTGACCACGTATTTCACGCCATTCTTTTCGAATTGATACTTTTGTGCTCGTCACAAGTATACTGCATCTCGCTCCCAAAGATAACTTGACAAATATCGAGTGGAACCACCTCACACGTGATTTCATCGATATATTGGTTAGTAATGGCAGAATGAAACTTACATTGGCGGTTGATTTGCATATCAACGTCCTTCTGAATCCACCCAAGCGAGTAAGGACGAGGGTGTGGCGTCGTCTCAAGACCCAACCGTTGAACGAGGCTAGCTGAGATCAGATTCTTTTGACTTCCTGTGTCGATAATCGCCTCGATCACCTCTTGCTTCACTTGAATCTTTAACGTGAACAATTCCTCCTTTCTTTCGTTTTCACCCGATTTGCTCGACTACCCTTCTCTCGGTCTCGTCATTAACATGAGGCTCTTGTCAACCCCTTCAACTGGGCCAAGTTCAACCGTAGTGTTAGGAACCGTTACTGCATAGGAACCGTTACTGCAGTAGTACGCTTGCCTCGATCATCTTTCACCCATTTCTTCGGAAACAACTCAGGATGTACCTTCCAACATTTCTCCTTGACGTGCCCGATACAGTTAATTGGCATTGTTAGAAGTCACTGGACCCTTCTTCTTGACATCCTTCATGAAATCTTTCTTGAACCGCTGCGCATTATGGAATGGCTCTTTCACGCTTTCATCCATCCTTGGACCACCGGTTTTATTCTTTATTTCTATGGCCATCGCAACTCGACTTGCACTAGAGACATTCCCCGATGCATGAAGCCGTAACTCATTTTGAATTTGCCGATGTAACCCAGCAACATACTTGGTGAAGACATCCTCGTTGTCTGTTGAAATTCCCAACGTCACCGCAAGTCGTCGAAACTCCGTGGTATATTCTTGGACCGATTGCCCTCGTTGTTGTCGAAGGTTATGCCATCGTGACTACCGTTCTTGTGAATATCCCATAGGATAGTATTCATGCCGTATAAGATGGGTGAATTCCTTCCACCCGATCTCCTCTTCGTCGACCGTCTTTAGATGAGAATTCCACCAAGCCAATGAAGTTTCAATCTCGCAAACGAAACTTTCTCATTACTACTAAACCCATATAGAGTGAAGTAGGTCTCCAATTGGTCGATCCAAGAATCCAACTTTTTTGCGTCGATGGTGCCATCGAATGTTGGAATGTCGATTCGAGCCTCGACCTTGAAGGGTTGACGGCTATTGCGGTTAGTTTTAGATGCTCGGTCGTCTTCCTCATCCTCCTCCGAACTTGTTTCTTCCTCATTTTTCTTCTTTCGATCTTTCGGTGGGATTTTTTCTTGGGACTGAATCCATTCGAGTACGGTCTCCAATTGATTAGCGAGTTGATCGACCTTGGCGGAAAACTCGTTTTGCCCCGGTGGGGGTACTCCCTTCTCCTGCCATCGTTGACGTTGGTCGGTTTCGGTTTGGCGGCCTTCGATGGTTTTGTAACACGGTAAGCGGTACGCCGGAAGATTTGTAGTTGGACTTATTTAAGTTTTCTTTACTTTAAAATCTTCTTAGCCGGTTACATGTAAAAAAATTTAAGTTAAATAATATGCAGGTAACCAATTTTTATAATTTTGATGGTTTAATTATTTAGAAAATTGTTCATGGACTTTTTTTTTGTTCATGGATTAGAAATTAGATCATTAAAATGGGAAAATTCAATGATTTATTCCATAATAAAATAATTCAGTGATTTGATCATTCAAATTGGAAAATGTCATCGACAGTTTTGGACTAAGGGTGCTCAAAAAACCGACTAACCCAACTCGAAATACCTCGGAAAAAAATCAATCCAAGGTAACCCGATATAATCGATACAAAATTAAGGAAAGCCGAATCTATTAGGTCGATATTTGGTTAATCCAAAGTAACCCAACCAACCCGATAATCCGATGAAAGTTTTAGCAGTTTCTCTAAAATTATTTGTAGTTCTTTTTAACATGTATAAGTTACCAAAAACAACTCCGCAACAATGAACAATGAAACTCATAAGAGGAAATTCTTGGAAAATTATACGTAATATATATTTGATGAACTCGTATATTATTTTGAATGGTTGATCGTATTTCAAAGGGATATTTCATTTATTATTATGTTTTCAATGTTGGTTTTACTTTGTTTAAACACAATCTGAATGGATTATGTTGAGAATTTCAAAACCACCAACATTGAATTAAGTTGTTCAAATGCTTTCAACCCAATCAAGATTGACACCCATATTTTGGACTTTTCCTGTAATTTTAGGGAGTGTTTGAAATTGCTTAAAGTGTTTATTAACTTATTTCGGTGTGATACCGACAATAAGAAGTTTTTAGTGTTTGGATGGAAAAAAAATTGGAAGTGCTTAAACCGGTTTGACTCCGGTAATAAAGAGTTTTTGAAAAGTTACTCATTTCTAACTTGTTAACATATTTGAAACAAGTTATCAGCTTTCTAGTCGTTTTACATGTATAAACAATCTTAAACACACTCTAAAAACAACTTTTCAACTTATTAGGTTTTGCCATTTTAATAACGTCTTAAGCTAATCAAAACACTTTTATAAAATCCCAGATTAACGATAAATAAGTTTGATAAATATTTTTATAAAAAACAGAAGTTTTAAATAAAAAAGCAAACAACTATTTTTTTTAATCACAATAGGCCCCACAACCTAATCTCCGTACAGACAAAAACAACCGGGAAAAAAAACATTTTCCGGCAATGCAAGCGCCGAGCAGAGCCGAAGCCGAGCGACTGCTAGGAATCGCCGAGAAGCTTTTGGAAGAAAAAGATCTGAACGCCGCTCGAGATTTCGCTCTCTTAGCTCAAGAAACAGAGCCGTTACTCGACGGTTCCGATAAGATCATGGCAATCGCCGACGTCCTAATCGCCGCCGATAAACAAATAAACAACAACCACCACCACTGGTACGCCATCCTTCAGATCGGCATTCACCGGAACAACGATTCCGATCTCATCAAACAACAATACCGTCGTCTCGCTCTCCTTCTTCATCCCGACAACAACAAATTTCCGTTCGCCGGATCTGCTTTCAAGCTCGTCGGCGATGCGTGAGATGTTTTATCAGATCCGTTGAAGAAAACTGCATACGATGAGAAATTGTTCGAGTTTTTGAAAGTAGATCTGGACGCCATGAGGAATCAGAGGGAGAAAGAGGATCGAAATCTGTGCGAGAAGATGACGGTGAAGCGGAATTCCGTTAAGGAAGGAGTGGCGGAGACGCCGTCGTCGGAGAATATATGGACGCCGTGTCCGTACTGTTATAATCTATTTGAGTATCCTAGGGTTTTCGATGGTTATTGTTTGAGATGTGCGAATTGTGAAAGGGCATTTCAGGTAATAGAGATAATCACAATCAATCTGTACAAAACTAAATCGTAATAGAGATACTCTCAAGGTGTGTATATGTATATATCCACCTACAAAACTAAATCATAACTTACAAGATATTTACAATGAAGTCGTTATGAGAGAATATTTAATTTTTGTAGAGATTGATTGTAAGTATCTCTATTATCAGGTAGTTGCAATACCGTCGGAATCTATGCCACCACTCGTGCCCGGAAAAGAAGCTTACTACTGCTCTTGGGCGAATTTTCCGATGCCAGAATCAGAGAAGAAGCTTACTATTGCGAATTGTGAAAGACCACCAGAATCACGGTCGATGCCGGAATCAAAGAAAAAACCAGCTGCTTCTACCACCGGCGCTAGTGTTCCGAGAAAGAGAGGTAGGCCGACGAAGAATCCCCTTATGTAGATAGTGTTGGAAATTTTTGAGTTTTCATCCAATTTGATGAAAGAATTTTGTGGGATTTATGTAAAAAGTCATCAATAATTTATTTAAATATTCATTGGTTTTTTTTTGTAAAGAAATTTTTCAAAATTTCATTGGGGTTTTTCAGGAAAATCTTCAAAATCGTATTTGTTTTTTCAAGTTCTTCAAAATTTAATGCAATTCGAAGATTTAAACTTCACCCCATTGTGTTCGATTTAATCTTTGTATGAACAAATGGAATTTGATCTTAATATTTATGTTCTTTTGAATCATCCAAGTTGGTCATAAGGATGCTTAAAAATCCGACCAATCCAAAGCAAAATCATTCAATCTGAAGTAACTTGACGTCTAATAGAATTGTAAATCTTCAAACTGTATGAATTGGGTTGGAATTGAGTTACGGTCATTTGAACCCAACCCTATCCCATGAAGCCGATAACCATTTATTTCTTTGATTTAATATGATTGCTAAATCCTTAAGTACATTAGATAATTACACCATCACGTGCTAATATACATATATATCCAATCTCTTTTCTATCTCTATATAACTCTTTCGTATATATGTAATATGTTCAGTAAATGGTGTAACAACCCAAATCCCATAACATACATCATAATACATAACATGCATACATATCATTGATTTACAACAAAAGTTACATAACAAACCAAGTACGGTCTCATTAGTCTTGACATTACAAAATATATAAAAGCTTCCTAATCAACATCCATCAAAAGCTTCCTACACTTCATCCTCTCCTGCCGATCCTTAACCTGGAAAACATATTTTTGAAAACAAAATGAGGGTTAGACCAAACGGGTCTAGTGAGTTAATCCCGGTCCTTTCCAAAATCATTATAAAACCTTTTATGTAAATCCTTTGTATCAAAATAGTTTAGATAAACCTTTGGTAATCCTTTCGTAAAATATAAACATACCACACGTATTTAAATACCAATCCAGACTCGTGCATCGTGTACATCTCATTCACCCTATTCCTCCACAAATGGCCATATTAGTTGGTAGCAAGCCAACTAATAAATCAACAACCGGTCCGCTCACCGGAACCCGGCTACCTGTCGGTCCGCACACCGGAACCCGACTACACACCGGTCCGCACACCAGAACCCGGCAACAAGTGCACTCGTGTAGTGCAAAGCTTATATAAATACAATATATATCTCATTACATCATATTGTCATTTATATACACATAATCATATTCCTACCACATAATCATCTCATATATATATATTTATACACATATATGTATTCCAGTTCAAAACGTTTTAAATCAAAACTCACCTTGAATGCTTAAAATACGCTTCCAAGCCTTTCTCCGAGCTATCCGATCCTTTATCCAAATACCTCAGAATCTGAAACCATTTACATACAAATATCTCCTTACCAATTTATGTATAAGACTTACTAGCAGGCTATGGACTCTAGATACATCTACATAACTCTTATCCTCAAAATTGACCAAACAGACAAGTTATCCGGAAACCACAAAGTATCCGGACAACTTTCCGGACAACAAGACTAATCCGGACAAAACGATTTATCCGGACAACACAAGGAATCCGGATGCCATCCGGACTCTAAATCATCCGGAAACCATCAATCCAATCGTCCGGACTCTATCAACAACTTACCCGGACACCACCCAATAATCTACCCGGACACATTCAACAGGACTACCGGACACATTCTTACTGTGTCCGGACACCTCTGTCGGTTTCATCCTTTTTGCCCAGAAATCGACAGAATTAATACCAGAAGGGTTTATGATGTTTCTACTCCGATAGAACCCTTTCAAAAGCAATTACAAACACAAAATACAAAGGAACATACCTTAATTTCTCTTCCAAGTACTCCAAATTGAGTCTCTTAGCCACCACCTTTCTTTCTTCTTCTTGCTCTCTCTTTCTCTCAACACACACACACAACACCTACTGATTTTCTGCTTTGTGAATATCTGGAAGTCCAAAAGGATAATATCTAATCCTTATTTACCATTTAAACCCCACATTTCTCACTAATGACCACAATACCTTTTTAACTTACTAATTAATCCAAACACCCCTAAACTTATATATTTACCCAAACTTACCCTAAATATCAACTTTAAAGTTAACTAAACTTAACAGAATTAGATTTTTAACTAACGGATTTACCCGGGGTATTACAAATGGGAACATATGTATGCAAAAAAGTTGTTGAATGTGATATTTTTAAGATTTAAGGAAGATAAATTGTACCAAATAATTGATGATCAAAAATGAATTATATGTAGAGAAAACAACATATTCAAGGTTAGGATAATATTTTGATGTCCAAAAGTATCAACTCGACCACAAACCGTATGCTTTTGGTCGGGTTGGGTTGAAAATTTTCAAACCGCAAACATTAGGTTGGGTTGTTTAAATGTTTGGAACCCGGTCAATGCAACCCATGAGCCCACTGGTCATAGTGATCTACAATACAATGAATAAGAACGATTCTTGAACTATAATCCCGGTCCATTTGGGATAATAAAAGGAAAGTTTAGTGGTAACAGTGAGAAAAAGAAAAGTTTGTGGGAGTAGTGAGAAGGTATAAAAGGGGTCAAAAACCATAAAAATTGAGGTATTCTCATATAGAATTGAAAGCGGCTACAGTGTGTGTGTGCGATTTGTGGAAGAACTCGGTATCGATTTTGGAGGTGAAAGCTTGGAATCGGAAACTCAAGGAAGTGCATCTCAATCATTTCTTCAAGGTAACCTTATCTTCTTTAATCTCTTTCTGATGGGAATATCTAGAGTTTGATTGAGAAATACTGCCTTTGATAACCTAAAAGGTGAGAGGCAATCTGCGTGTGAAGTGGTGGGTTAAACCGGGCAAGAATTAGGTTAAGGATGTCAGAGTTATTCTTTGATGACTCAAATCCAACTTCTATTTTGGTTTTTTGTTGTAATTAGTAAATTATGTTAATTTCTGGGAGAAGCTGTGCTTGCCCGAGAATAGAAGTCCGGACAGAAGTACCCAAACTAAGTTGTCCGGAAGATTGAGTTTCCGGAAAGGTGTATAATCCGGATATATCAAAAATCGGACCAGTATCAGGAAGTTGTTAGGAATCCGGATTGATCCGGATAGTGACTACCTGGATTTAGAGATGGAATCTGGACACCTCCAGAAAGCGACAGTACCCGAAAACCGGGTTATCCGGTAACTGGTATCCGGACTCTTGAGTCCAGAAACTGCAATTGGTTGTTTATGGGTGTTCTCCTGAAAGTGAGACGTTGGGCGTTACTTCGTGAGATTTAGGATTTATTTGAGAGGATTGTAGGAGCGACTCCTCACTCTCTTTTGTGCGATTTGAAATTTTAGGTGTGCGGTTCTAGTGTGGTGATTTCAGTCGAAAGAGAAATTAGCGTGGACGTCAGGTGAGTCTTTCCAAACTAAGTGTTGATCCAAACCCTCAGTGATTTGATAATGACTCACTCTAATATACTTAGTGAAAATTGTAAGTAAACAATATGTATCAGAGTTTCACTATCGCTGATAAGTACTAAGATCTTCCAGTACCGCTGATAGGAACTCTCGCTCTTTAGATTAAACATTCAGCGAAACTGTTCACCATAATACTCTGAGTCTGTTCAATACTTATGGTGATCGCTGATAAGTTAGTTGTTTACTTAAGATCTCTGAAGACAAGTTTCACGTCAACATAGGTTCTACGCTGAAGTCGAAGATCAAGCTCAAGAACCAGCGACAAGTCTCCTAATGAACTGATGCGGATCAGCGAAGACTCAGATTTGTCCAATCAACGTGAAGTATCAAGTACAAGACTTCAGCTATCGCTGAACTCTATCATTCGCTGATGAAGAATGATAGATCGCTGAATCAACGAAAAGCTGATCATGAAGTCCTCCGTACAAAGTACTTTTGTCTTAAACCACCCTTGCACATCTCCGTACGATATGTCAGAAAAAGAACCTCCTTATTGTCTGAATTCGTACAACCACTCTGATACTACACTGTTCAAACATGCGGCTACTTAGGTTGTCAACAAAGGTCAATGACATGCAACAAATCAGCTGCTGCCACGTGTAAAGTGTAAACTGCAATGCATTAAATGCATGAAGTATATAAGAAGAAGAACTCACTTCATTTTGAAGTAACTTGCTAACTCTGGAAAAGTTCATCATTCTTATCTTGAGATAGGTTATTATTAGTAATTTCCTTCTCCTTCTTAGTGCAAGAAACTTAGTGTTCCAACTTGTTTAGATTTAGGATTTATCCTTAATCTTGTTTCCGCAACAAGCTGTAAATTGTTAATGATTTATCAATAAACAATTTAGAAAAGTAAAATCTGTGTTTGTATTCAATCCCCCCCCCCTTCTACAAACTTGTATAGCCCTTCGGGACCAACAAGTGGTATCGGAGCGGATTTGTTTAATCTCATAAACAAGATCTAATCTATACTAAGATTTCTCTTCCTTGCTATTTCTGAAAAATGACTACTAACACAAACACAAATTATATCGACAATGGTTCTCTTGCAAAACCCCCTAGATTCTCCAGAGATAATTTTAATCTATGGAAAAATAGGATGACTCTCTTCTTAAAAGGTGTAGACCCTACTATGCCTTATTATCTTGAAAACGACCCATTTATTCATGTAAGAATTGATGCCGCAGTACCTGCCGCTGAGAATAGACCTGCTATTCCAGAAAGGCTGGTACCCAAAGAAGTTCATACGTGGACTGACGAAGATAAGAAGAAAGTGGCTATCGACAAAAAAGCCAGATCCATACTATCCATGGCTCTTCCTGACAAAGTCTACCATTCCGTCATGAACCTGAAATCCTCAAAAGCCATGTGGGACACAATATGTGTTCAGTATGAAGGTACTGCTGAAGTCCAGGACTCTCGAAAGATCAACTTGGTAAGACAGTATGAAAGTTTCATTTGTGGTAAGAATGAGACTCTCTCTGAAGTTCACCAACGTTTTAATTGCTTAATAATAGATCTGAAAACTGTTGGTAAGGAATATTCTAACTTTGAAGTGCTAACAAAGTTTCTAGAATGTTTACCTGAAAGCTGGGACAGTTATTCTATGTGTCTCAAGCTGTCAAAAGATCTAAGATCAATGACCCTTGCTACCTTATATGGCACAATGCTGAATCATGAGCAATCAAGCCATCTTAAGAAGAATCTTATAAAAGATTCCAAAAGCACCCTTGTTGCTTTAATCTTAGAGGAACCTTCTACTCAGCGACCATCGGTCACTATCACTGAGTTAGAGAGTAACTCTGAAAGGTCATCAGATTCTGACTCTTCAGATGATGATAAATCTTTGGCTCTCCTAACTAAAAAGTTCAGGAGATTCGCCAAAAAGAAAATGTTCAGAAAGAACAAACCTCTTTCAATAACTGATAAGCCAAGATCATCAGCTACTGTTGATAAGGCTACTGCTACTTGTTTTAACTGCGAAAAGATTGGACATTTCGCTAACGAGTGCAGGTCTAAGAAAGTATCGAGAAACTCAGCGTTTCCCAAGAAATCCTTTATTCCCAGGAATAAAGATGACGAATATTCTAAGCTGAAAGAAAAATATGCAAAGCTGAAAAGCTTCAAGAAGAAAGGCAAAGGCCTGATGGTTTACGATTGGGCTGCTTCTGAAGAAGAAGAATCATCATCTGATTCTGAGGATGATGAAGCAAATCTTTGTCTTATGGCAAAGATTGAAGATGAGGAAGAAAGTTCAGACATTCCCTCTACTTCAACATCTGCAATTCAGGTATCACCTTCATTCTTTACAAATATTGCAAATATTGATGAAGCTGATAGTCTCCGCAAAATTGATCTCTTGACTAGAAGTTTATATGAAGCCATGAATGGCAAAACAATAGTTGAAAACCAAAACCTTGATCTCGCTGAACAGCTTAAAAACTGTCACCTTCAAATAGAAAAGCTTTTTAAAATTGAAGAAGATTTTAAAGATCAAGTGCATTTAAATCAGCTAGTCAAAATCGAACGAGCAGAAGCTATCGCTGCTTTGAAAGCTGAAAAAGCTACTGTTGAAGGATGGTGTAACTCTTCAACAAAGATCACTGAGATAATTAAGTCTCAGATACCCCTGAGTGATAAACGTGGTCTTGGTTACAAATATGAAACTAAATAACCAACCACTGATCGTTCCATGCTCTTATTTGGAACTTTCGTATCCTCAGTCGCTGATACTTCATCCTCTCAGTGTTCCTCGTCTAGACGGACTATCCCTGAGGAAATCTCTACCTCAAAAGGTAAAGAGAAAATGGTTTATCCAAAACCTACCTCTGTTTTTAAAGATAAAGTTAAAGGAATTGCGTTGAACCAAAATCCTCAAAAGGGTACTTTAGTACCAAAGCTGAATGCTTCTAAAGCTTTAGTGATTTATTCCTCTGGATCAAAGAATCAGATCTCTGGATCTACTCAGCGTGGGTCTATTCAACGATCTACTCCTAGACTCAGAGTGGATGTCCTTGGTAAGAAATCTGAAGAACTAAATGTTCCTCCCATTTCTAAATCCAAAAGCTTATTTGGTGCTGGTCCTTCAAATTCAAAATCAAAAGATCAGCACTCAAATGGTCCTAGAACTACTTTTAGTTATAGGAAATGTTATCACTGTGGACTCACTAATCATATTGCTAGTAAGTGCCCCACAGCCACCAAAGCTGATAAGATAGCTAAGGTGAAGATTGCCCCCAAGGCAAAGAAGACCACTGAGGTTAAGAAATTAACTAAAGTGAAGACTGACAAAGCTGAATCTTCAAATGCTGCGAAGACTGCTGAACCTTCCATTCCAACTGCTTCCACTGACAAACGTGTACACATGGTTAAGTGGATACCCAAGAAAAACTAATCTTCCTTTGTGATGCAGGTTCAGATGGGTATCTGGTATCTCGATAGCGGATGCTCTAGACACATGACTGGAAAGAAAAGCCTACTCGCTGAATACAAGGAAGAGAAGGGTCCCTCTGTGACTTTCGGTGGAAATGGAAAAGGAAATACCCGAGGGTTTGGTGTACTCTCAAATGGTACAACCACCTTCAGAAGAGTCGCATATGTTGAAGGGCTGAAGCATAATCTTCTAAGCATCAGTCAGCTTTGCGACAAGGATAACAAAGTAATCTTTACTAAGGAATCCTGCTTTGTCACTGACAAAAAGGAGAAGATAGCTCTCAGCGGTTATCGTTTGGAAAATGTTTATGTAATAAACATGGACTCAACAACCACTGAGAACTCCTGTTTCTTCTCAAAAGCCTCATCTGATGTCAACTGGCTATGGCATAAGAGGCTCTCTCATCTGAATTTTAAGACACTGAACACTCTTTCTTCAAAAGAGTTGGTTACTGGTCTACCTCAACACTCATACGCCAAAGAGTCTTTATGTTCAGCGTGTGAAAAAGGGAAGCAGACCAAAGCAAGCTTTAAATCAAAGCATGTTTCCTCAGTGTCATCTCCTCTACAACTACTCCATATAGATTTGTTTGGCCCTGTTAACAAATAATCCATCGCTGGAAAGAAATATACACTGGTCATAGTTGATGAATTTTCTCGTTATACATGGGTTATGTTTCTCCGTTCCAAGAGTGACACCCCTGAAGAACTCATCACCTTTGTTCGGAAGATGGAAACCCTGAACAATTTGACCGTTCGCTCAATAAGGAGTGATCATGGGACTGAATTCAAAAACAGTTCTCTTGATTCCTTCTTTGAGAGTAAAGGTATTTCTCACAACTTTTCTTCAGTGAGAACACCGCAACAAAATGGAGTCCCTGAAAGAAGAAATAGAACAATTATTGAAGCTGCACGTTCAATGCTCAGCGATTCTCACCTGCCTACTCAGTTTTGGGCAGAAGCTGTCAACACCGCTTGTTTTACGCAAAACAGATCGCTGATAGTCAAAAGATTCAATAAAACAGCCTATGAACTTTTTCATGGGAGAAATCCTTCAATCAGCTTTCTTCACATCTTTGGATGTCAGTGTTTCATACTGAACAACAGAGATGCCCTTGGAAAGTTTGATCCTACGGCTGATGATGGAATCTTTCTTGGATACTCCTCAGTTTCCAAAGCCTTCAGAGTCTTCAATCGAAGAAGACAAACTGTTGAAGAAACAATTCACGTCACGTTTGACGAATCCCACTCAGCGAACTCTAAACTGTTCGCTGATACTGAAGAACTGAATCAATGGATGTTTTCTCATCTTGGTGATTCAGAAGATATTCCCACTCCTCGTGCTCACACAGTTGAAGATGATGGTCCTACTATCATTCCAAATATGCAGAATAGTGAAGCTAAAACATCATGGGTCTCAGCTGTTCCTATAAACACTATACCTGCTTCTGAAACGAATGTCTCAGACATTCCATCTACTTCTCAGCAATCAGTGAATATAATGTCAACTGCATCCATTCCTCTCTTGGCTGATACTCCAGACGTCGCTGAAGCCTCATCTTCAGCTCCTCCAGTTCAGGTTGAGTCAGCGTCTCACGCTCCGGCTCAGCGATGGACTATAAATCACCCAATTGATCAAATTCTTGGTGATCCAAACGCTGGTATTCAGACTCGACGAAGTGCAGGTAATATTTGTTTATTTGTTAACTTTATTTCACTAACTGAACCAAAGAAAGTAGATGATGCCCTCAAAGATCCAAACTGGGTCAGCGTCATGCAAGAAGAGCTGACTGAATTTGAAAGAAACAAAGTTTGGAAACTTGTTCGAAGACCAACAGATAAAACAGTGATAGGCACTAAATGGGTCTATCGAAACAAGTTGGACGAACATGGAACTGTAACCCGCAACAAGGCTCGTCTTGTTGCTCAGGGATACAGACAAGAGGAAGGCATAGATTATGACGAAACATTTGCTCCAGTAGCAAGATTAGAATCTATTCGTCTATTCTTAGCATACGCTGTACACAAAGACTTCAAAGTATATCAGATGGATGTTAAGTCAGCCTTTCTAAATGGAAAACTGAATGAAGAAGTCTATGTGGAACAACCTCCAGGATTCTCAGATCCTAAGCGTCCAGGTTATATTTATAAACTGGATAAGGCACTTTATGGCTTAAAGCAAGCTCTACGTGCATGGTATGACACTCTTTCTACTTATCTCCATATTGAACAATTTGAGCGAGGTAAAATCGACAAAACTCTATTTTTCAGGAAAGTAAAAGGTCATATCATTCTTGTTCAAATATATGTTGATGATATTATATTTGGCTCTACTAACCCTGATCTTTGTACTCGTTTCGCTGATAGAATGAAAGATGAGTATAAGATGAGCATGATGGGTGAACTAACATATTTCTTTGGTCTTCAGATAAAGCAAAATGAAAAAGGAACTTTCATTAATCAGGGAAAGTATGTTAAAGATATGCTGAGGAAGTTCGACTTAACTGAAAGTTCAGCTATGAAAACCCCTATGGCACCACCGCTGACACTTGATAAGGATACTAAGGGTATTCCTGTTAATGTCACTTTGTACCGTGGGATGATCGGCTCACTTTTGTATCTTACAGCTAGCCAACCCGATATTATGTTTGCAACATGCTTGTGTGCACGATATCAAGCCGAACCTAAGATATCTCATATGAAAGATGTAAAGCGAATTTTTCGATATCTTAAGGGTACAGCGAATCTAGGTCTTTGGTATCCCAAAGACTCAGGATTCGATCTAATCGCCTATTCAGATAGTGATTTTGCAGGTTGCAAAATGGATAGGAAAAGCACCACAGGAGGATGTCAGCTCCTGGGTGGAAAGCTGGTAAGTTGGACAAGTAAAAAGCAAAACTCAGTGTCCACCTCTACAGCTGAAGCTGAGTATGTAGCCGCTGGAAGCTGCTGTTCTTAGGTCTTGTGGATGAGAAATCAACTACTGGACTATGACCTTCAGCTCTCAAATATTCCAATCTATTGCGACAGCACAAGTGCCATCGCTATAGCCAATAATCCAGTGCTACACTCAAAGACAAAACACATCGAAATCAGGTATCATTTTATCAGAGATCATGTGATGAATGGTGATATAGAACTTCACTTTATCCCAACTGATTATCAGTTAGCTGATCTGTTCACCAAACCTCTTGATGAGACAAGATTCAACTTTCTCATCAGCGAGCTTGGAATGCTGAACTTTGAAGAGTAAAATCTTCAGCGGTTCACATTTGATCAACGATAGGATAAAATCGACCTGTATAACCCATTCTATCATCTTCTCTAAATAAACTTGATTCGCTGATATCAAGGTGTGTTTTTCTCTCTCTGACAAATCGCATGAAAACGCATGATTTCAAAATAAATTACATCGCTGAATATCTCTTCCTTATCAACGATACTTTGAAATTTCTAAAACCAACTGATATTTCTATTCAGTGCTTCATTTTTTTTAGTGTCCCCGAGTTTTCAAAACCTCAGAGACATCCAAGAATATGAAAGGACAGCTGTGACGTCATTACAACGGATAAGCCCTGGCACGTTCTTCTTTCTGACACACGTTTGCACGTTTCGTTTACTCGCCAATCAAATGCAAACACGTGTCCGTGTCATGATGAAAATCTTTTCCCTCTCAAGATTTTCTCTTTCTAAATCTCTCTATATAAACAATTTATTCGTTTACATTTTCCTTTTACGCGAACTTCTCCTCCAAGCAAAGAAAGAATTCACTGTTGCATTTTGCTCTCGATTTTTCAAGAACAACTGTTCATCTTCTTCAAACATCAAAGGTTAATATGTTCTCATTATTTACCAAATGCAAATAACTTGTTTCTGATCTTCTCATTGTTTTAACAAGATCAAACAAAAGAACTTCTCAAAAATGAAATCATTCTCTTTCATGGTTTTATGAACACAACCATTTCATGGTTGTTCTTCAAGTTTAAATGCAAAAATCTTAAACTTGTTCTTCATTCGTTTTTCCAGAATCCCAATCTTCAAAGGAAACTAGAAAACAAGATTTTTATTGGGTTTGAAATTTCGTTTTTCAAAAACAAGAAAAACCCTAATCTTCATTAAGACATTTTGTCTGAATGAAATGGACAAAATTCGAACCATCTTATTGGAAAATCTTTCCACATTAAGATTATTCTTATTTGTTAATATTTGGTTGAACTGATAATACAGAAAATGGCATCTTCTGACATTCCCAAGAACACCATCGCTGAAAACACTGCTGCTGATGATACTGCTGAGGAAGTGGACATCCTCAAGGCTCCTCAGGTCAAGTTCTCTCTTGACAAGCTGGATTGGACTAAGGTAAACAACCTTTATGCGCTTCTCGAGTTTCCTCCTCAAAAGCAAGTCACACATCTAGATGATGCTGTGAAATTCCTCAAGAATTGCTGCATCTCCACAGCCCTGACCATAACCCCTCCCGCACATCAGCTTTTGCTATCACAATTCTGGTACTCTGCCAGACACTCTCAGTTACCATCAGCCAAAGACCCCTCCAAAACAATTGACTGCATCCTTTGCGATATCGAATATGGCACCATGAAGATCACCCCTGCCATCATTCGCAAAGCCCTCAGCCTTCCCATAGCAACCAAAGAAAAACCCTTCGTTCCCCTCCCTGACCCCAAGAAAAACTCAGACAGGGAAGCCATCATTGCTTTCTTTGATGCAATGGGCTATGTATGGAAAACTGGAAGGGATATGAAGCCCGAGAAGAAGCTGACCATTATAAAGAAATCGAAAATGCCCACCGAGATGAATTTCATCTTCGCTCATCTAATCAGCTGCATGACTGCCAAGAGCGGCTCCTCTGACCAAGCCGCTAAACCTCAGCAAGCAATGGGATATGCATTGCTGAAAGGTCTACATATAGACTGGGCATCGATCATCTATGATGACCTGGTACTAAGAGTGGACTCCGTCGCTGACAGACCTCCATGGGTTCCGTATCCTCGATTCATCAGCGCCATTTTCCAAAAAGGCCTGAAGGACAGCTACCCAACTGATGGTGACCTGAAACTCTCTCAGGTCGGTCCTAAGATTCTCGACTTCAAACCGGTAGAAAATAAGGTACGTCTCTCAACTCTGTTAACTCTTCTAAACCCTACTTCTTCTACTTCTGCAGCTCCTTCAGCGAACAAACCCACCGCTGATACCCCAGCTGCAACCTCCATTCCTTCTCTGAAAAGGAAACCCTCTGACACCCAACTTGGTTCCAAAAGAACTAAGAAACCCAAGGAGCAACCCAAGCAATCTCCTGCTAAAGTCTCCTCAGCTCCTCCTGTTGAGCTGAAGGAAAGTTCAGTGGTACGCGCTGCCACACCTGAACAAGCCATCCACTCTATCCCGACTTCAGCGTCTCCAAACGCTGAGGTTACAAACTTGGAAACTACCCAACCTCCCTCAGTCTCTCAAAAGACTGATGAAGTGATTCTCAGCGATTCCAACGCTGAACTCAGTAACCAACCTCCATTCTTACCCTTCGCTTCTCCCTCTACTCATTTGGACACAACTCCAGTTATCACTGATGCACCTGTCATTCCTCCAGAAGCTAAAGGAACGATGGAAGTAGGACCTGCAGAGATGATCATACGTTCAGGTTCTCTCGCTGACGATATGGAACATTTCTCAGGCCATCGAGATTTTGATGAATTCATCAATCCTCCTGCAGGTATACAACAACCCCTAAACACTGTTACTAAACCCCAAACTTCTGAGCTTTCCTCTGTTCACAAGTTTTTATATGTTACAGGTCCTAATTTGGGAGACATCAACGCGTCTCTGAAGACAGTAGAGACAAAGCTGACATGTCTCACGTCTACTCTTTCCGGCAACTCTTCAGCTGTAACAACCGCTGGAGAGAATCTTTTAAAGCTTACAACCGAAGTCGGAAAGAATGCCTCCAAAGCTGATGTGCAGAAGGTTGATAAATCACTCGGTGATTTTGCCAAAGTTCTAGCGACATCTACACAGACTACCTCGACATCAAGAAATCAGTTGACACCATGTCCAAAGAAGTCACAACGCTGAAGACATCGGTTGGCACACTCGAAGGTGATATGTCTGCTGTAAAGGCTGATGTCAGTTCAGTAAAAACTGATATGAGTTCTGTGAAGACTGATGTCAACACGATGAAGAATGACATCTCTTCTATTCAGAACTTGTTACAGCAGATCCTGACCAACACGACCGCCCCTGCACCTGCCCCTGCACCTCCATCTTTTACTACAGCGGATCGTGCTGAACTTGTGAAGATCAATCCTGGTATTTCTGGCATAGAAAACAGATTATCAGCGATTGAAATCTGTGTGGGGATCCCTGGCCAAGAAGACAGGGAAACCACACGAGCTGCTGAATCATCTCATTCATCCCCCAGTCATCATGAAAAAGAGGGGGAGAAGAGCGCTGAAGACCCTTCCAAGAGCGCTGAAGACCTTTCCCATGATGAATCTATCAGGGGAGAGAAGAATGACGACCTCACCTTCACTGAAGAGGGTGAGAAGACAATTGAAGCTGAAGCAGCCGCTGGACCTCAGGGAGATGAACACCCTGAGGGAACCGAGAAGCTCGCCTCTGTATCTGAGGGGGAGCAACTCGAAGAAGAAGCTGAAGAAACTGAGTCTGAAGCTGAAGATGAAGAAGCCATCGACTTGTCTAATGATGAACCATCCTCTTCTCCAAAGAATGATGATGACGAAGATGACGATGATGATGATTCTTTTATCGTCAAGCCTGCTCAGAGAACAATAGCTCTTAAAGGGATCCGAATAAATGAACCTTCAGGGGAGCGGACAAAGACAACGCCATCAGCATCTGAAGCTGACAAGGGCAAAGGAAAAAATGTCGCTGAAGATGAAAATCTGATGATCTTGCTTAACAAGCCGGTTTGTCAGGTACATTAATCTTACACAACATCCCTCCTCTATACACTATCAGTTCTACACTCCACAAACCTCCATACACTTTATCCCATATTCTTTCTCTCTCTGTTCTACCCAAATTCTTACTTGTAAGATCGCTGCGTTTCAGCTAGTCCTCTCCCCTGGTTGAGGATATCGCTGAAGTTCCTACAGCTGCGACTTCAACAATAATCCCAGCTCTCAACGCTGAAGACATAATCCCAGTCTTGGATTTGATCTCTGAGACTGATGAACCTGAAGAACAGACTCTCTCTCACAAAAACAGACCTTCATTGGCTCCTCAAAAGCTAAGTAAAGAGGATCAAGAAAAGAGAGATGCAATGATCAAGAGACTCGAAGATCAGCGAGTCATTCTAAAGCGTGATCAACTTCCTACCGTTCCTCCAAAGTTCAGAATTTCCCAAAAGGAATACAAGGAACACCTCAGAGCTGAACGCCTAATCGCTGAAAGAAAGGAAGCTGAAGAAAAAGACAGAGAATACGCCATCCAGCTTACTCAACGATCAATAAAAGACCCCAAGCTGAAAAGAGTTCCCATTGATGTTCAACGTCAGCTATGGGATGATGCTCAAGAGATCGTTAGAGAAAAGACTAAGGTCTCTGACACGACTTTGGAATGGGCTAAACAAATGCTGACCTATCGATCTAGACCATCCAAAATCATCAAAGTAAACATCAGAGGAAGACTGTACGCCGACGTTCCTGTTGTTGAAGTGGATGTCTACAGAGAAGACAAAACCAAGCAAACTTTCTATGCTGCTACCTTAGAAAAGTTTGGTCTCTCTGAATGGTTAGAAACGAAATTAGCCATTCAGGGATCGCGCTCAAAGTTCAAAAGCCATGTCGAGAAGATCTTAAACAAACAGATCGATTTGCTTTCTTCTGCTGTGGATATTCCTCCTCAACAAAGAAAGAACTCTGCCAAGGGAAAGAAAGTCTCAGACTCGGGTCCTATTATACGGAACGAAACATGTATTGGTTTCTCTCATGCTGAAGTTCTTGGCCCTGATGTTGATCTCTCAGCGCTTGACACCTCCCTACCACCTGGAGAAACTTTCATTCCTGGCACAGTTGTAAGTGATCCCTATGGTATATTCTTTTTAGACTACTATGGAAATCATCACTTTCAACGTGTCTCTGAGCTCCACATCGCTCCCATCGAACAACTCAGAGATCTTTTATACTGGTGTGAAGTCAGACGCGACATCAAAGCGAGATACCTGAAGCCCTTGATTTTTGAAGAAGCTCTGAAGAAAAAGAATCAAGGAGCAGATGTCCCTGATTGGATGATTGCCACATCAATGACCCTTGATGAACAACTCATTAAGGAAGAACCTTTTGACGGATACGATCGCCTTGTAATTCTTTCTATCCTTATCTGTCTACATCTTTTGTACTTGTAATTTTATTCGCTGCACTTGTAATTTTTCCACTTCCCTCTGTAATCTTTACAAAGTTTAAAGAAAAATTTCAGCGAACGTACTTTACTCCATCAGTACAGAAAAGATCCCAGAAAACAGTAAAAGGGACAAGTATTTTATGAGTTCTTTTTATCCTTATGTTTTCATTAAATAGCAATTTTCTCTGTTGCTATGTCATAATCATATAAGGGGAGATTGTTGATCCAAACCCTCAGTGATTTGATAATGACCCACTCTAATATACTTAGTGAAAATTGTAAGTAAACAATATGTATCAGAGTTTCACTATCGCTGATAAGTACTAAGATCTTTCGGTACCGCTGATAGGAACTCTTGCTCTTTAGATTAAACATTCAGCGAAACTGTTCACCATAATACTCTGAGTCTGTTCAGTACTTATGGTGATCGCTGATAAGTTAGTTGTTTACTTATGATCTCTGAAGACAAGTTTCACGTCAACATAGGTTCTACGCTGAAGTCGAAGATCAAGCTCAAGAACCAGCGACAAGTCTCCTAATGAACTGATGCGGATCAGCGAAGACTCAGATTTGTCCAATCAACGTGAAGTATCAAGTACAAGACTTCAGCTATCGTTGAACTCTATCATTCGCTGATGAAGAATGATAGATCGCTGAATCAACGAAAAGCTGATCATGAAGTCCTCCGTACAAAGTACTTTTGTCTTAAACCACCCTTGCACATCTCCGTACGATATGTCAGAAAACGAACCTCCTTATTGTCTGAATTCGTACAACCACTCTGATACTACACTGTTCAAACATGCGGCTACTTAGGTTGTCAACAAAGGTCAATGACATGCAACAAATCAGCTGCTGCCACGTGTAAAGTGTAAACTGCAATGCATTAAATGCATGCAGTATATAAGAAGAAGAACTCACTTCATTTTGAAGTAACTTGCTAACTCTGGACAAGTTCATCCTTCTTATCTTGAGATAGGTTATTATTAGTAATTTCCTTCTCCTTCTTAGTGCAAGAAACTTAGTGTTCCAACTTGTTTAGATTTAGGATTTATCCTTAATCTTGTTTCCGCAACAAGCTGTAAATTGTTAATGATTTATCAATAAACAATTTAGAAAAGTAAAATATGTGTTTGTATTCAACCCCCCCCCCCCCCCCCCCCTCTACAAACTTGTATAGCCCTTCGGGACCAACACTAAGTTTTATCAAGTGTGTTTATTTACACAAATACGCAATTGAACTGCATGTTTCGTTTAATGCTTTTAAACATGATTAAACGTGTGATTATTTATAAAAGGTGTGATTATTTATAAAAGGTGTGATTACTTGGGTGCGGGCATGCGATGGCTTATGGTGTGTATATGGGGTGTGTCCCATAAAGAATATTTATATACATATATGATTCTGTTTCATATAATTTATAAAGGGCGGATGTGTGCCCTAACACGCTGTCACGGGTGTGGGTGACCATAGCGTGGGCCATCAGCATGTGCCGTTTGTGTGTATATCATGATAAAAGTATGTTGTTTAAACTTGTTTATAAACTGCTTCATAAATTGTATTTATTCTGTAGCATGGATGTAAAATTGAGGGAACTCACTAGAGCTCGTGGTCTAACCCTCGCTTTCAAAACTAAAACCCTTTTTCTGGTAAACAGATAGTTGAGGGCTCGTTTAAGGGCAATGGCAAGTTGTGAGTTGGAGCTTGCGTTTAGAGGATCTAGAAGACTTCTCTTTTATTTGTCTATTTACATCTCTCAGTTGTAGTTAGGGTTATTTCCGCGAACCCAGTTTTTGTAATTTGATAGTGTGACTATGTTGGTCCATTTTGGCGTTTTTAATTAAAGTAGTACCTTCTGGTATGTTTGTTCGGTGTGGGTTGTTACAGTTGGTATCAGAGCCATAGTTTAAGAGATTTAGGTGACCGGATGGGCCTAAACTTAAACTGTGGAGTAGGGGGACACAACTGAGATATAGGAAGACTTTAGGGGAGACCTTGGTCATCGAGAATTCAGGACAATGGTAGTGAGGACTCTCATGTAAGGTAAATTCAAATCACATCTGGCCAATGTCATTATGAATTTACAGGTGCATGGGTATGCTCGATTACTGTTGTTCAGATGATCGATGGATGTGGTAGTGTGTAGTGAGTTCTAACCTCGCAAGGATAGCAATGGTTTAGTGCGTTGTGCGAGATCGTTCATGGTGTAAATGATGGCACTTTTTAGAAGGAGTATTGTTTGAGTTATTGGTGGTCCGATGTGAGGTAGAATCTCTAGGGTTCATAAGGGAAGAATGACTGATTGTTTTATATCCCTTACATTATTCATTTTCATTTTACACTCTTGTAATATTAAAAATAGATAATCATAGTTTAACTAAAACATACTAATAAATGCATTTTTTTACAAATTATATTATTACAATATTCTCGTCAATAATTTCAGAATAAGTTTATTATTAAATATTTTTATAACTTAATAATATTGTGAAATATCATAAATACGTATCAAGATTTTTCAAGAATGACGTACCGAGATTTTTTTTAAACTTGTACATTTTACGCTCTTATCTATATTTATCTATTATACTTCTTTAAAAATAATTCCATTTACGGTTATTCTTAAATTTTTAAAAAGTACAAACTTCAATACATCATGTACAAGTTTAAAAGCTTTAAAACCTTCAACGTTCAACATAATAATTAAAAATAAAATTATTTTTTATTTTTAAATTACATTTTATACAATTATAGTTAGTTATTTAATTTACTTTATATTCTTCTTCTTTCATTTTACATCTTTATTATATCAACATACATAAACTAAAATATATTAAAAAAATATGTTTTTCTTTTTTTATAAATTATATCATTATAACCGTTCATCAAATCCTTCAAAATGAGCACAAATGTTATGCGTTTGAAGATCCCCACTATCGAACGGATATTTTTCAATTCTTTTGATCAATTAACCATATTGACCTTTAGTTTTATACATCTGATATACGATTTAAAAGCGAATAAATATAAACATGAAACAAAATTATTTTTTTAAATTCTCGGCTTTAGATTTGAGATACTTCGCACCGCATGCGGGTACGTATCTAGTCACACTTGAAAAATATAATGTCCTTTGTCTTGTGATTTTATATCATACTTTGTTTCAACTTGATTTATAGAAATAGAATGTGGTTGGAGCACCTCTCTTCCACTTCTCTCATGTCATTTCCATGGTACAAAAAGTCAAAAAGCACCTGAAGTCTATCTTTTATTTGTAATATTTATTTAAATAAAAATATTCACTTAGAAATTTATATGATTAATGATTTTTCATAATTAACCCATCAGCAAGACCATTACCAATATAATCATACAATTTGGGCCTCCGACCCAGCCCAATAAATTCGGGTTCAATACACCCATTACCCATCACCCGACTTCGACCTAATACCCGATTCTCCACCACCGCCTTCAACGCTCTCTTCAACGACTCCACATCATCCTCCCCTCCGCCGCCACATTCCGGCCACTCCACCACCACCTCCGCCTTCGTTCGCCCACCCACCGTCGCCATCTCCGCCTTCACCGCCTTTCCACCAACCGATTGAATCGTCTCCGTCAGATCTTTGTTCAGATCCGGTCTGTCTTCGCAACAGATGATTGCTCGAACGACTTTCTTATTGCCACTGCCGCAGTAATTGACGCTCATTTCATCGTTCTCGCCGGGTATGAAAAACGACCTCCGTGATCGGTCGCCGGAACACCGCCCTCCGTCCTCATGCGGCGGCGCTACGGCGGCGACAATGTTTTTCAGCTCTTTTAAACGACGTACGGTTTCCGTTAGCACTGAAGCCTTATCAGTCTGTATAATATATTAATATATATGACTTTAGGTAAATTATACTTCAGAACCTTAAACTATGGACTTATTATAATTTACCCCCTTTTCTTTTTAACTCCATGGTAAATGTAGAATAGCATAAATAAGGATTTCTGATCTATAAGTTAGCTGATAAAAAAGTCACGTTTGACAAAACTAGCTTATAAACATGTAAAATGACCAAAAATGACATCTTCAAAAAAATTATCCATTACGATATTTAATTATATAATTAAAACAAATTTATAAAAATATAATATGTTAATTAATACAACCAATGTAGTAAAGAAAAATTAAATAATACAACATGTTAATTAAATAAACTTAAAATTTATTATTACATATATACCATAAATTTTTAATTTGTTAAACAAGTTTTAGAAATCTATACATATAATAAATAAGTAACTACATTGACACGTGTCGTCGTCTGGTGAACCGACTTTATTGTTTTCCCGCCTAAACATGTATCTGGACGTCTTTACATTATAGGTTCAATTAACACACCCACATTCACTCCTCCTTAAATCTCTCCTTAATTAAATTTTTAATATTTATACCTTATATTTACTACCCTTATAATTACGTAGTTTACTTTTAATCCATTACTTTTTTATTTTTCATTTTAATCTTTTATTATATAAACATAAATAATGTATATGAACTAAAATGCATTAAAAAAACATTTTTATTTTTTTACAAATTATACCATTGTAATCGCTTTGTCAATACATTCGAAATGAGCTCATATTGAATATTTTTGGATTTAATTATATTATTAAATATCATAAATATATACGAATTAATGTGTCGTGATTAGTATGGGATTTGATACAAATAATCACTAAATTGTCGTGATTTTCTTTTTGCAATTTCATATCAATTTTTACTTCAAAGTCGAATTATTTCGACGAATTACAATTCTATCAAATTACATTCTGTCAACGAAACACCCTTAGAATTATCATAAGAGATTTAATTACTTGGAAAAAAAGATATCACTTATCAACTGACTTTTGGATTATGAGTTCGAACATTTTTCAAAAATATAAATATGCAATTATCGTGTATTCGTTTGATAAATTCATTTAGTAACGACATTTATAATATATATCAAACTTAATAGACATATTTTTATCTTCAAGATAATATTCCCTATTTGTGGAATTTTTGTTTTCTTTTTATCAATTATTGTACGTGTCACAAAATTATTCAACAACTATTAAACATCAAATAATTAACTTAAAACACAAATTTGATCGTCGCGCAGCGGGCGAGCCAAAGACTAGTATATATATATATATATATATATATACTAGGTACGAACCGTGTATTACACGGGATAATTTAAAAAAATTAAATCATGCCAGAAAACTTATCTTACAGATATGAATGATCATCGAAAGTACGATGCTACTTTTCCAAGCTTTTTTCCCATCAGAGTTGTTTTTTTTTGCAGCTGGTTACAAAATGTTCTTGTTTTAGGTAGTTTTCACAAAGAATGTTTTACAAAAAAATAATAAAAAATATGAATAAATATTAAGAATTTATAAAACAAAATTTATGATAGAACGTAAATGAAATTATGGAAAAGTACATAGTTAAAATATTAATAAAATAAGAACAACGTATCATAAATTACTAAATACTTCTTTATATACAACATCATTTGTTTTATTGCTAATTATACCTTCATCATCTATAATTAATATTTTTAAACTTTATCTAGTTTTTATTTTAGATAAAGCAACATACAACTGACCATGGGTGAAGACTGGTTGTCTCAGACACAAACCAACCTTCGATAATGACTGTCCCTGACTTTTATTTATGGTCATGGCAAAACATGCAACAATTGGAACTCATATTTTTGAAAAAGGTTCAAACTCATAATCCAAAAGTCAGTTGATAAGTGATATCTTTTTTTCCAAGTAATTAAATCTCTTATGATAATTTTAAGGGTGTTTCGTTGATAGAATGGAATTTGATAGAATTGTAATTCGTCGAAGGAATTCGACTTTGAAGTAAAAATTGATATGAAATTGCAAAAAGAAAATCACGACAATTTAGTGATTATTTGTATCAAATCCCATACTAATCACGACACATTAATTCGTATATATTTATGATATTTAATAATATAATTTAATCCAAAAATATTCAATATTGAGCTCATTTCGAAGGTATTGACGAAGCGATTACATTGGTATAATTTGTAAAAAATAGAAATGTTTTTTTAATGCATTTTAGTTCATATACATTATTTATGTTTATATGATAAGAGTCTAAAAGGAAAAATAAAAAAGTAAGAGATTAAAAGTAAACTACATACCTAATTATAAGGGTAGTAAATGTAACGTATAAATTAAAAAAATTAAATTAAGGAGAGATTTAAGAAGGAGTGAATGTGGGTGTGCTAATTGAACTTATAATGTAAACTGCGTCCAGATACATGTTTAGGTGGAAAATACTGAAGTCGGCTCACCAGAAGACGACACATGGCATGCTAGTTACTTGTTTATTAAATGTATAGATTAACTTACGATTTTAAATAACCGTTACATATAATATGAAAATAATAATCAAATAATACTTAAAAAGATAATAGTAGTTGGTAATTAAAATATATTAATTAATATTATAAAATATATAAAAATAATTTATATGATTAACAATAACTCTAAATTATTAAAAATTAAAATTATATAATTAAACTTTAATTTAATAATTTTCAGTTAATATTAATTAATTTTTATTAATTAATAATAATTAAATTTAAAAATTAATATTTATTAATAATAATAGTTAGTAAATAATAACGAGGGGCAATATTGGAATATTCACAAAAAGCTACTCAAAAAGCTAGCTTATGGTTATCCAAACATGTACACAAAAAAAAAATCTAGCTTTTTTTTGCCAAACAATGCCTAAAATGAAAACAAAAATTAATATCTGTAAAAGAAATTACATTGAAACTCTTTTAGAATTAATTATATTACCAATATTTAATAAGTTTTAAGAGTAGATCATGATTTTCGTCCATGTGGTTTGTTAATAATTCAGATTTTCATCGATGTGGTTTGCAATTTATTACTATTTATGTCCCTCCAATTTACAATTTATTGCTATTTTCGTCCTTTTCATCTACAATTTATTGCTATTTTAGTCCATGAAGTCATGAACTATTTTCTACTTTTGACTACAAGGAATCAAAATAGTACAGAATTGTAGACTATAGGGACCAAAACGACAATATATTGAAAATCATATAAAGGAAATTACAAACCATAAAGATAAAAATCCAAATTTCCTAACCACAAGTATCAAAATTACAATTTTTAATGAACCACAAGGACTAAAATCGTAATTTACTCTAAATTTAATATATAAAGTATTAAGTAAACGGAAATTAATTAAAATGTCCAAAGTTCACGTTTGACTTACTCAAATGTCTAAACTCTCCTCAACTTAACCAAAATACCCAAAAAATCCGTGAACGGGTCCGCGATTACGTACTTCTTTTGTGAGTTGGATTTTTGTCCGTGAAATTGATTATTGGTCCGTGAAATGATAATTTTTTTTCCAATTCACGGACTTTTTAAATTTATTATTTTGATGTGTTTGTGTAATTCACGGAAAAAAATTCACCCACTATGCAAATTGATTATTGATCACGAATACCCACTATGTAAATTGATTATTGATCACGGACTCCTTTAAATTTTTTCACAAACATATCACAAATTTTCACGGAAATTTTGGGTATTTTTGTGAAATTAGGAAGAGTTTGGCATTTTAGTAAGTCAAAGTCAAACTTGGGCATTTTAATTAATTTCCGTTAAGTAAATTTTCATAATTGTTTGTAGGAATAATAAAAAATAAATACTCTATCTTATTATTAAATTTTAAAGGGTAAATATATTTGGCCAATAGCAAATAATTTTACAAGTGTACCCTTGTAGGCAGTTGGATGACATGTTTGTTTCATTGCAAAATAAGGGTAATTGTGTAAAGTTACATACCTATTACCGAAATGTTCTTGTAGTATGAGTCTCTTTTAAGATTGTCTTTTTATTTAAAGAAAAAAAAGTGTAAGGTTTTCTGATATTGTAGAATTCTCGTATTATATATATATATATATATATATATATATATATATATATACATGGATGTATACTTTTTGTACGTACCTTGAGTAGTCGAGGGAAGAATTGTCGAAGTGAGTCATAATGACTGTTGATTCGCTTTCTACGTTTCCGCTCAGAGAAGGCGTGCTTTTGCGCTGCTACCTCAATTGTCGTTCTTAGTTTTGTGGTTGTTATCAGTCCTCCAACACTCGAGCTATTTGAATCTCCACTGTAGATTTCATTATTCGATGATTCCTTATTTTCTTGATCTCCATGACTACTGTGAGTCTGGTGGATGCCATCGTAGCCTTGTAACGGAGCCATCGTGTTTCAATGTTAGCGAACGGAAAACAGGGTCAAAGAGATATGATCTGAGAGATACTTAAGTATGTTGAAAGAGACAATCGAGAAATATATCATTAAAATATTTTTTATAATTTTTGTAATAAATGGGAGTAAATTCTATTTTTAAGGAAACATAAATAGGATGAAGGATATTTGAGATTTGAAGAATTTAAATATTTAAAGAAAATAAAAACAAATAAATATATGTAAAATGTCCAAAAGTTTGATGTATCATACCAATTATAAAGTAGTTTCGTCTGGTTCGAAATCGAATTTGGTTCAAAACCAAGTCCGCATACAGTTTGATTCATGGTTTGTATGTTTACAATTTTATGGTTATAGTTTAGTTTGATTAGGTCCAACTTTGTCTCGTTAGTTGGTAGGGGTTGGTTCTGGTGAGAAGCTAAGGTTAAAGTGATAAACATTAGAAGTGGTTATCAACCGTTGAATGAGAAATGAATTACATTAAAATGAAATGCACCGAGGTGCACCAGATCAATTACTTTTTAAGACGCAACTCATGGAAATGATTTGATTAAAAATGATTAACGGGTTCCGTACATTGGCGGATCTAACCTATAGTTAGTGGGGGGATGGGACCCCACTAAAATGAGAATTTTTTTAAATTTTCAGGTTAAAAATACTGATTTTTCAACTTTCTATTCTAATGTCCCTCCAGTAGTTTTTCGTCCGGGACCCCATCAACCAAAAAAATTGTTTCGAAATCAAACAAAAAAACCAAAACTACTCTCGAAATTGACTAAAAAACCAAAAAAAGTCCCTCAAATTCGACAAAAAAACTTAAAAGTCTTAAAATCTACCAAAAAACTTTAAAAAATCCTCGAAACGTTGGATTTAGACAAAAAATATACCGGACAATTTTACGGACATTTAAGCTTCCTTAAAGGGGACCCTAGTAGGAAAAAATCTTGGATTCGCCACTGGATCCGTATAAACTTTTCACACTTTTCACATTAGCCTCAGTTTCTCACACGATTCTCACCTAGTTGGAGTGTCCAAAATTAAATAACGGTATAAATAATTAATATATTTTCTACCATGCCCTTGTGCCCCAAATTTAATTAAGATCAAATGAAAAGTTGATACAATTGATATTAATATAAAAATTTAATCATAAACATATATTTTAAAAACTATAATATACTTCAAAATATGTAGGCTTAAAAATTATTTATTTTTATTTGTACGCTAAGGTCCCTAAACAATCACTTAATGGAAAAGGAAGTGATCGAACGATGAAACCAAGAGGATAATTTATGGAGGAAATCCGGTTTTAAATTCCCAGAAACCACACGATTATATAGCCAAAGGGCTTTTATCTTTATGTTCCCCTTATACCTAATCGACAACGAATCAGAATGGTTTTTTTAGGCCCAATTCCATCTATTTTTGTTGAATGCTTGGTTTCGATCTTGACAATAATATTAAAATATTGTGTACAAATTAATAATTTATACAAAGTTTTTTCAATATCATTGTACTTTTACTTTATCCATTTTATCATTTTATGAACTAGAGGAATGGGAGTTTGAAGGTTCTTGTCAAACCTATACTACCATTTCTATATGAACAACAGAACAAGTTAACTTTTAGAGACTCATATTTAACTCAATTTAACAAGCTAAATTCTCTTAATTACATATAATTTTTTAATTAAACAAATAATATTGAAAAGGTCATATTTTATTATCTTTAATCTAATATACATATTGATATGTAAATAAAATATATATATATATATATTCAAATTTTTAACTCGGTTTTGAAAATTTCAATCATGTGTATATTCACATGCTAGTGTATTTATATAACATTTTTACTATTATATAACTTATTATTAAATATGTACAACTAATTAATATGTTTAAATGTTATAAAATTAATTTATAACCAATTTATAAACATGATCAAATACAAAATAAATGTCGAGTATTATTAGTAAAAAAAAATATTCTATAAAATTGATAATAAAAAAAACTTATAGTTCTCCTAAGACCATAGTTATTAATAAAATAAAATAAAATATAAATATATCAGCTTACATTACATTTGTGTGGTTTCAGTAATAGAAAGGTGGTGTTTGTTTTTTTCAAAAATAGGCTCTTAATTGCCACTTATGTCTGATTCGGTCAGACATAAGATAATTCGGATTGTTTTTTTTTTCCAGCGCCTCTTAACCCTTAATGTCTTCTAAATAATTAAGTGATAACCCAACCACTTAATTACCTCTTATTTATGTCCAACATCATTCTTTCGATTTCGACGTCGGTTTAGCCCAAATGCACCCTAAATTGCAAAAATGCAAAATACGAATATTGTAGATTTATGTGTTGGCTTTTTAAAACATCTTGAATCGCTTAAATTGGCACTTCGGAGTTTGAGATGTGATTAAAACTTCACAACCTCGCAAATCTGTCAACATCCTTCTTTTGTTTTTTTCCCATGCCCTCCTTCGATAATCGATGCTCACTTCAATTGACGTATTTTAGTTGGATTTTTGAGGAATAACATAGACAATTATACATATTCAGACGTTTTTTAGTTTAAAAAAACAAACAGTCTTGTTGATTTAGATTTCAGATTTCAGCACCACCTCTTAAAAATCAAAAGTGAAATCAGACTTCAGCACCTCTTAAAAAACAAATGCCGCCTAAGTTAATAAACTTTCTCATTTTAAATGATTAAATTTTAATTTTTTTAAAATAAATAAAATATCAGACTTTTAGAAATTGATTATCAATATCATTATCAATATCATTTTATACAAATTCTAAATTAGAAAAAAAAACTAGAATGAGTTTTACCATTCTCAAATCCTACATCATTCAAACCTCTTCCACTAAAGGCCATCACTCCTTCGTTGCCCCATCGTCGTTCGTTCTTTATCACTTTTGACTAACACATCACTGTCATTGGTCCATGCCATCTTTCTCACGTTTTGACATTTTTTTGTTTTCCGATTATCCATCTTTTTTTATCTATCTTTATACGCACTTTATTAAATTGTTGTAAAAAAGGGACATTCAAAAGACAAAAAACAGATCAAAGAGAGATAGATCGATGTTAAGGGCCAATGAAAGGTTACCTCCACCCACTATGAAACCAAGATACACCAAATTCTTTTTGTTCAATCGAAGTTGGTGCTGTTGGAGCAAGTTAAAGATTTTGATCAAGTGTTCCCAATGCTCATCTTCTGTGCGGCTATAAATGAGTATATCGTCGAGATAGACTGTTGGGTCTAGAAAGCCCCAATTATATAGAACGTTTTATAAAGTCCATGTAAAGTCAAGAAAAGTCAAATGTGTTGTAATTAGCTTTATAAGTATTTTGGGCTTTGGGAGTTTAATGGGAGTTAAATGGGCTTGGGCCCATGTCATGTAATTAGACACTATAAATAGGTGTCTTGGGCTTCCATTATGATTTGAGATATTTTGTAATTACACATACTTCATAGTGAGTTGTGGGATACGGTTTATAATAGAGAAATTCTCCCTCCATTGTATTCAAAGCTTATGAGTAGAAATCATTCAATAAAGTAATCTTCATGTCTACTTCTACTCAATTTCTATGGAGTTTCTTGATTGTTGCTTCAATTATGGGACTTACATAGACCACGACAAAGTCATCAATATAAGGTTGAAGAATGTCATTCATCAACCGCATGAAAGTAGCTGGTGCGTTGCAAAGGCCGAAAGGCATCACCAACCACTCGTACAATCATATCCTTGTCGACTTTTGAATGCCGTCTTCCACGTGTCATCTTCTCGAATTCGAACTTGGTGATATCCAGTTTTGTAAAAATGACGGCATGCTTCAGTTGATCTAATAAGTCATCAATACGTGGAAGAGGGTACCGATTTTTTACCGTGATCTTGTTGAGAGCTCGATAATCGATACACATGCGCCAACCTCCATCTTTCTTTGGCACCAATATCACCGGTGAGCCGCATGGGGAGCTGCTTGGTTTAAGAACTCCCGCTTTGAGCAACTCCTCTACTTGCCGTTTGATCTCTTCATTTTCCAATAACGAGTTTCGATACATGCCAATGTTGGGTAGAGTTGAATCACCCATTAGTTGAATATCGTGTTCAATGGCTCATCTTGGCGGTATACCGAGCGTATCGTCGAAAAGAGATGAGTATTCACCATCCTCCTGGCTTGGCATGCTGTGATCAAATCAACACTTGTGGCAATTTTATTTTTGTTGACCACGTATTTCACGCCATTCTTTTCGAATTGATACTTTTGTGCTCGTCACAAGTATACTGCATCTCGCTCCCAAAGATAACTTGACAAATATCGAGTGGAACCACCTCACACGTGATTTCATCGATATATTGGTTAGTAATGGCAGAATGAAACTTACATTGGCGGTTGATTTGCATATCAACGTCCTTCTGAATCCACCCAAGCGAGTAAGGACGAGGGTGTGGCGTCGTCTCAAGACCCAACCGTTGAACGAGGCTAGCCGAGATCAGATTCTTTTGACTTCCTGTGTCGATAATCGTCATTAACATGAGGCTCTTGTCAACCCCTTCAACTGGGCCAAGTTCAACCGTAGTGTTAGGAACCGTTACTGCATAGGAACCGTTACTGTAGTAGTACGCTTGCCTCGATCATCTTTCACCCATTTCTTCGGAAACAACTCAGGATGTACCTTCCAACATTTCTCCTTGACGTGCCCGATACAGTTTATTGGCATTGTTAGAAGTCACTGGACCCTTCTTCTTGACATCCTTCATGAAATCTTTCTTGAACCGCTGCGCATTATGGAATGGTTCTTTCACGCTTTCATCCATCCTTGGACCACCGGTTTTATTCTTTATTTCTATGGCCATCGCAACTCGACTTGCACTAGAGACATTCCCCGATGCATGAAGCCGTAACTCATTTTGAATTTGCCGATGTAACCCAGCAACATACTTGGTGAAGACATCCTCGTTGTCTGTTGAAATTCCCAACGTCACCGCAAGTCGTCGAAACTCCGTGGTATATTCTTGGACCGATTGCCCTCGTTGTTGTCGAAGGTTATGCCATCGTGACTACCGTTCTTGTGAATATCCCATAGGATAGTATTCATGCCGTATAAGATGGGTGAATTCCTTCCACCCGATCTCCTCTTCGTCGACCGTCTTTAGATGAGAATTCCACCAAGCCAATGAAGTTTCAATCTCGCAAACGAAACTTTCTCATTACTACTAAACCCATATAGAGTGAAGTAGGTCTCCAATTGGTCGATCCAAGAATCCAACTTTTTTGCGTCGATGGTGCCATCGAATGTTGGAATGTCGATTCGAGCCTCGACCTTGAAGGGTTGACGGCTATTGCGGTTAGTTTTAGATGCTCGGTCGTCTTCCTCATCCTCCTCCGAACTTGTTTCTTCTTCATTTTTCTTCTTTCGATCTTTCGGTGGGATTTTTGCTTGGGACTGAATCCATTCGAGTACGGTCTCCAATTGATTAGCGAGTTGATCGACCTTGGCGGAAAACACGTTTTGCCCCGGTGGGGGTACTCCCTTCTCCTGCCATCGTTGACGTTGGTCGGTTTCGGTTTGGCGGCCTTCGAGGGTTTTGTAACACGGTAAGCGGTACGCCGGAAGCTTTGTAGTTGGACTTATTTAAGTTTTCTTTACTTTAAAATCTTCTTAGCCGGTTACATGTAAAAAAATTTAAGTTAAATAATATGCAGGTAACCAATTTTTATAATTTTGATGGTTTAATTATTTAGAAAATTGTTCATGGACTTTTTTTTTTGTTCATGGATTAGAAATTAGATCATTAAAATGGGAAAATTCAATGATTTATTCCATAATAAAATAATTCAGTGATTTGATCATTCAAATTGGAAAATGTCATCGACAGTTTTGGACTAAGGGTGCTCAAAAAACCGACTAACCCAACTCGAAATACCTCGGAAAAAAATCAATCCAAGGTAACCCGATATAATCGATACAAAATTAAGGAAAGCCGAATCTATTAGGTCGATATTTGGTTAACCCAAAGTAACCCAACCAACCCGATAATCCGATGAAAGTTTTAGCAGTTTCTCTAAAATTATTTGTAGTTCTTTTTAACATGTATAAGTTACCAAAAACTGATAGGATTTATATAAACCCTAAACCGGATCTTTAAGCTCAAGAATGATTAGTTCTAGATCATGGAATAAACATATACAAATCACAACATGAACAGCGGAATTAAACGACAGATTTGTATAGCTAACAAGGTTCATTAATTTAAACATACTGATTACATACTCACGCCCCAATTTGTTGACCTAAGTTATCAACAAACGAATACTTCTTCTCAAGTATTAGGATTAAGAACCTTGGGGCTCATGCACACACATCTACACGTTTTTGTTTAAACGTGGGTTTCAAGAACGTCTAATTCTATATCTCTAGGTTTTTTATATACTAGAAACCTAGATAAACTAGAAACTAGATAAATACCATTCCTAGATAAACTAGGAATCCTAGATAAACTAGAATTTACAAGGATAACTATAAAATAAACATATTACAATTCGAACCCTTGTAAGTTGAAGTTTTGACACATCAAATCTATATGAAATATTCCTAACAAAAACAACTCCGCAACAATGAACAATGAAACTCATAAGAGGAAATTCTTGGAAAATTATACGTAATATATATTTGATGAACTCGTATATTATTTTGAATGGTTGATCGTATTTCAAAGGGATATATCATTTATTATTATGTTTTCAATGTTGGTTTTACTTTGTTTAAACACAATCTGAATGGATTAGGTTGAGAATTTCAAAACCACCAACATTGAATTAAGTTGTTCAAATGCTTTCAACCCAATCAAGATTGACACCCATATTTTGGACTTTTCCTGTAATTTTAGGGTGTGTTTGAAATTGCTTAAAGTGTTTATTAACTTATTTCGGTGTGATACCGACAATAAGAAGTTTTTAGTGTTTGGATGGAAAAAAATTGGAAGTGCTTAAACCGGTTTGACTCCGGTAATAAAGAGTTTTTGAAAAGTTACTCATTTCTAACTTGTTAACATATTTGAAACAAGTTATCAGCTTTCTAGTCGTTTTACATGTATAAACAATCTTAAACACACTCTAAAAACAACTTTTCAACTTATTAGGTTTTGCCATTTTAATAACGTCTTAAGCTAATCAAAACACTTTTATAAAATCCCAGATTAACGATAAATAAGTTTGATAAATATTTTTATAAAAAACAGAAGTTTTAAATAAAAAAGCAAACAACTATTTTTTTTAATCACAATAGGCCCCACAACCTAATCTCCGTACAGACAAAAACAACCGGAAAAAAAAAACATTTTCCGGCAATACAAGCGCCGAGCAGAGCCGAAGCCGAGCGACTGCTAGGAATCGCCGAGAAGCTTTTGGAAGAAAAAGATCTGAACGCCGCTCGAGATTTCGCTCTCTTAGCTCAAGAAACAGAGTCGTTACTCGACGGTTCCGATAAGATCATGGCAATCGCCGACGTCCTAATCGCCGCCGATAAACAAATAAACAACAACCACCACCACTGGTACACCATCCTTCAGATCGACATTCACCGGAACAACGATTCCGATCTCATCAAACAACAATACCGTCGTCTCGCTCTCCTTCTTCATCCCGACAACAACAAATTTCCGTTCGCCGGATCTGCTTTCAAGCTCGTCGGCGATGCGTTGGATGTTTTATCAGATCCGTTGAAGTAAACTGCATACGATGAGAAATTGTTCGAGTTTTTGAAAGTAGATCTGGACGCCATGAGGAATCAGAGGGAGAAAGAGGATCGAAACCTGTGCGAGAAGATGACGGTGAAGCGGAATTCCGTTAAGGAAGGAGTGGCGGAGACGCCGTCGTCGTAGAATATATGGACGCCGTGTCCGTACTGTTATAATCTATTTGAGTATCCCAGGGTTTTCGATGGTTATTGTTTGAGATGTGCGAATTGTGAAAGGGCATTTCAGGTAATAGAGATAATCACAATCAATCTGTACAAAACTAAATCGTAATAGAGATACTCTCAAGGTGTGTATATGTATATATCCACCTACAAAACTAAATCATAACTTACAAGATATTTACAATGAAGTCGTTATGTTATGAGAGAATATTTAATTTTTGTAGAGATTGATTGTGAGTATCTCTATTATCAGGTAGTTGCAATACCGCCAGAATCTATGCCACCACTCGTGCCCGGAAAAGAAGCTTACTACTGCTCCTGGGCGAATTTTCCGATGCCAGAATCAGAGAAGAAGCTTACTACTGCGAATTGTGAAAGACCACCAGAATCACGGTCGATGCCGGAATCAAAGAAAAAACCAGCTTCTTCTACCACCGGCGCTAGTGTTCCGAGAAAGAGAGGTAGGCCGACGAAGAATCCCCTTATGTAGATAGTGTTGGAAATTTTTGAGTTTTCATCCAATTTGATGAAAGAATTTTGTGGGATTTATGTAAAAAATCATTAATAATTTATTCAAATATTCATTGGTTTTTTTTGTAAAGAAATTTTTCAAAATTTCATTGGGTTTTTTTCAGGAAAATCTTCAAAAATTTATTTGTTTTTTCAAGTACTTCAAAATTTAATGCAATTCGAAGATTTAAACTTCACCCCATTGTGTTCGATTTAATCTTTGTATGAACAAATGGAATTTGATCTTAATATTTATGTTCTTTTGAATCATCCAAGTTGGTCATAACTCATAAGGATGCTTAAAAATCCGACCAATCCAAAGCAAAATCATTCAATCTGAAGTAACTCGACGTCTAATAGAATTGTAAATCTTCAAACTGTATGAATTGTGTTGGAATTGAGTTACGGTCATTTGAACCCAACCCTATCCCATGAAGCCGATAACCATTTATTTCTTTGATTTAATATGATTGTTAAATCCTTAAGTACATTAGATAATTACACCATCACGTGTTGATATACATATATATCCAATCTCTTCTCTATCTCTATATAACTCTTTCGTATATATGTAATATGTTCAGTAAATGGGAACATATGTATGCAAAAAAGTTGTTGAATGTGATATTTTTAAGATTTAAGGAAGATAAACTGTACCAAATAATTGATGATCAAAAATGAATTATATGTAGAGAAAACAACATATTCAAGGTTAGGATAATATTTTGATGTCCAAAAGTATCAACTCGACCACAAACCGTATGCTTTTGGTCGGCTTGGGTTGAAAATTTTCAAACCGCAAACATTAGGTTGGGTTGTTTAAATGTTTGGAACCCGGTCAATCCAACCCATGAGCCCCCTGGTCATAGTGATCTACAATACAATGAATAAGAACGATTCTTGAACTATAATCCCGGTCCATTTGGGATAATAAAAGGAAAGTTTAGTGGTAACAGTGAGAAAAAGAAAAGTTCGTGGGAGTAGTGAGAAGGTATAAAAGGGGTCAAAAACCATAAAAAATGAGGTATTCTCATATAGAATTGAAAGCGGCTACAGTGTGTGTGTGCGATTTGTGGAAGAACTCGGTATCGATTTTGGAGGTGAAAGCTTGGAATCGGAAACTCAAGGAAGTGCATCTCAATCATTTCTTCAAGGTAACCTTATCTTCTTTAATCTCTTTCTGATGGGAATATCTAGAGTTTGATTGAGAAATACTGCCTTTGATAACCTAAAAGGTGAGAGGCAATCTGCGTGTGAAGTGGTGGGTTAAACCGGGCAAGAATTAGGTTAAGGATGTCAGAGTTATTCTTTGATGACTCAAATCCAACTTCTATTTTGGTTTATTGTTGTAATTAGTAAATTATGTAAATTTCTGGTAGAAGATGTGCTTGCCTGAGAGTAGAAGTCCGGACAGAAGTACCCAAACTAAGTTGGTCGGAAGATTGAGTTTCCGGAAAGGTGTATAATCCGTATATATCATAAATCCGACCAGTGTCAGGAAGTTGTTAGGAATCCGGATTGATCCGGATAGTGACTACCTGGATTTAGAGATGGAATCTGGACACCTCCAGAAAGCGACAGTACCCGAAAACCGGGTTATCCGGTAACTGGTATCCGGACTCTTGAGTCCAGAAACTGCAATTGGTTGTTTATGGGTGTTCTCCTGAAAGTGAGATGTTGGGCGTTACTTCGTGAGATTTAGGATTTATTTGAGAGGATTGTAGGAGCGACTCCTCACTCTCTTTTGTGCGATTTGAAATTTTAGGTGTGCGGTTCTAGTGTGTCGATTTCAGTCGAAAGAGAAATTAGCGTGGACGTCAGGTGAGTCTTTCCAAACTAAGTTTTATCAAGTGTGTTTATTTACGCAAATACGCAATTGAACTGCATGTTTCGTTTAATGCTTTTAAACATGATTAAACGTGTGATTATTTATAAAAGGTGTGATTACTTGGGTGCGGGCATGCGATGGCTTATGGGGTGTATATGGGGTGTGTCCCATAAAGAATATTTATATACATATATGAATCTGTTTCATATAATTTATAAAGGACGGATGTGTGCCCTAACACGCTGTCAAGGGTGTGGGTGACCATAGCGTGGGCCATCAGCATGTGCCGTTTGTGTGTATATCATGATAAAAGTATGTTGTTTAAACTTGTTTATAAACTGCTTCATAAATTGTATTTATTCTGTAGCATGGATGTAAAATTGAGGGAACTCACTAGAGCTCGTGGTCTAACCCTCGCTTTCAAAACTAAAACCCTTTTTTGGTAAACAGATAGTTGAGGGCTCGTTTAAGGGCAATGGCAAGTTGTGAGTTGGAGCTTGCGTTTAGAGGATCTAGAAGACTTCTCTTTTATTTGTCTATTTACATCTCTCAGCTGTAGTTAGGGTTATTTCCGCGAACCCAGTTTTTGTAATTTGATAGTGTGACTATGTTGGTCCATTTTGGCGTTTTTAATTAAAGTAGTACCTTCTGGTATGTTTGTTCGGTGTGGGTTGTTACAGTTGGTATCAGAGCCATAGTTTAAGAGATTTAGGTGACCGGATGGGCCTAAACTTAAACTGTGGAGTAGGGGGACACAACTGAGATATAGGAAGCCTTTAGGGGAGACCTTGGTCATCGAGAATTCAGGACAATGGTAGTGAGGACTCTCATGTAAGGTAAATTCAAATCACATCTGGCCAATGTCATTATGAATTTACAGGTGCATGGGTATGCTCGATTACTGTTGTTCAGATGATCGATGGATGTGGTAGTGTGTAGTGAGTTCTAACCTCGCAAGGATAGCAATGGTTTAGTGTGTTGTGCGAGATCGTTCATGGTGTAAATGATGGCACTTTTTAGAAGGAGTATTGTTTGAGTTATTGGTGGTCCGATGTGAGGTAGAATCTCTAGGGTTCATAAGGGAAGAATGACTGATTGGTAGTGAGTTCCTAGTTTCTGGTGAGTCTCTTCCGGGAAGTTTACGATGTCGATGAATTGGGATCTTGAGAATTTCAACTCAAGAATTGGGTCGTAGAGATGAGCCTTTTTACTCTCTAGTTAGTGGAAGTGGGCAAGGGTGGTTGAGAAATGATAGACGAGTTGATTGGTAATATGAGGCAAGGACAGGATGAAAAAGGTCTATTGTTTGTTAACCTATTTGGGGTCGAAGTGAAGCCACATATTTTGAAAATCAGTAGTCAAGGTGGTAACTGTGTAGTTGGGACATTCAAGTATGTGGGGAAGCACCGGTACCAAAGGTTGTTGCAAATGTGAGAAACCGAATGGTTTGGTCGGAAGTAGGGCGCCGATGTTGAATTATTGTGAATGCCAACGATTGACCTTGCTAGAGCGAATAGCCTTCATTGTAAAGTGAGTCATGAATTGTATTTTCAAACAATTTACATGAGTCTTTCATGTCAAAATATATGTATGTGTGTGTGTGCCTTGTAAATTTCTGGTTTTGAAAATGAGTTGGCGCGTGCAAGCGTATGTTTGAAGAAAAGACAAATTTATTTACGTTGTGTGATAAATTTTGAACTTGGAGAAATAGTGAAGTATTTCACTATTTTTTACGAGTGAGTTAACCTTTGTTGTAGAAATCATGACAACATTTGATCGCATGGTTTTATAAGTGAAATCAGTATGGACACATTGCCGTCATACCAATGAGTGTGAGAGTCGACCTACCCTCTCAGTGTGAGTAATTTTGCCGTATTCTTTTTAAAATCGCATGAAAAGAGTTTCAGTGAATGCATTTTCGATTGCTGGACAATGTGAGATATCATGGGTTGCGTGTGAGCGATCCTCTAGATCGACGTGTGAGTGGCTATCCTTTATGGCGGTGTCATGTCATGCATATCTAACCTTGTTTCACTGTGTATTTTCAAATGTGCAAAATGGTTTAAATCATTGTGTCGTCATGCATGAAGGCTATGAACTTGCTAGGTATTGAGAGATATTGTATTTAAGGATGAGATAAAGTTTCGAGAGTGGAAATGTGTGGTTGAGTCGTCGATGGTCGATTCGTGACCATGGTTCTTCCTTTTGGGAGGACGACGAATAACTGAAGTCTCAATCTTTGACTTTAGAAATGCTTGTATCACGGTAGTCTTTGCTCTTATTTAGTAAGTGAGGCGTGGCTGGCCGGGGGGGGGGGGGTGTCCCGGGTGATTTCGAAGTGGACAATATACTCCTAAAGGTAACGTTGTAGTATGTTGATGAAATGGTATCGGTGTGGAGCCGAAGTTGGTGGTGGCCTCCTATTTAGGCTGAATGTCAGGTAAGTCTTGTGCCTCAATCATGTGAGGATTGTGGGGCATAAAGTTAGTTACGTTGTGCGGGAAGAAGTGGATTATGTTGGGAGTCCTCGTTTGTCGGAGACACCGTGGAAGCATCATCATGTCGACCGTTGACGTTGAAGTCAACGATCGTTCGTTAAGATCGTTGTCGGGAGGCTGGAATTGGAAAAGGAAACTCTGGTGTGCTTATTTTGTTGGGTTTATGCAAAGATGTAAGAGGTCATTCAGGGAAAGATGTGTACCTAACACGATGTTGATCCGCCTTGTGCGAGTGTTATGAAGGTGGAAGATCGCTAGTCGGATAGGTGGTTTCCTATGTGGTTGATGTTTCGTCTATGAATGAAGTAGTTAGCGCAACGGAAGTGGGACACATTGATTATGTTGGGTTGTAAGGGAGCGCCTTACCTTTTGGTTCGCTTAAGCTTGTTTCGTGTAGATCCCGAAGAACCGACTGGGGACAAAGACTCGTTTGAGTGAAGTAGACAATCTTAATTGTGTGGCTCATCTTTATTGAAGGGAGTCAAAGCCATGAGATAGCCTCATTCTAATGTATGTGTTATGGTTGGTATGGAGAAGACCAGACCTATTGTGTGTACAAATGATCGTGAGGATTTTGCCTCTAGTATGATGTTGAGGCGTGATGATTGTGTGGATAAGTTAGTGGTAACTTATACGTAGTAGACGTGCAAGTCGTTGGTGTGGAGATGAGTTACTGTGAGGATTAAGTGGTGGGGCTGGTGTGGTTGTTATGGGATGAGCGTAAGTGGGAATCGTTGCTCGAACATTGTTGATAAGTTATTCAAATGTGGTAAATATGTGTGTGTTGAAATGCATAGATGTTTGGTGGGTGGTATGGTATTGTTAATTTGAGAATAAAAGAATGAAGTGGTAGTGGTGGCTACCTGAGAGAGAAACCGTGTGCTCATAGGATGATATGAGCTGATGAGTGAGCTGTCTTGTGCCATTGACATGTTTATGAAGATTGGTTAGTTTATGATGTTTCGTAGTTGATACGAAATCTTTGGGAATGTTGAATTATTCCTTGTGTGTAAAGGAATTATGTTAAGTGGGTTAACCCCGTTTGGGGAACAAGATGTGTGTGGTGGCTTCGAGCATTGGGTGTTATTTCAGGATGACTTGATTAAATCCTCGAGTGAGACTTGTGGTGAAATCGATCGGTTGGGCATAGTAATGTAAAGGTGTTTCCACGCATTTAGATTGGATGGAAAAATGGAATGGGAAATGTTCTATACTAGCATGAGGAGGTGGAGATTGTATGTTGAAATAAGGGGGAAACCGGAAGTAAGAAGGTTTGAGCAAGTAACGCAGAATATGGGAAGCAACGTATTCAGGGTGTCATTGTTGGGTACATGAACCCCTAGTGGGAGTATGAGAAAGAGGATTTGCGTGTACGTGATGGTTTAAGGATCGAGGAAAGCTAGCTTGTGTGGTTGGTCAAAAGTGTGCACCTTCTAGTGAGCCATTTTTTTGGAAACATGTTTTATGTTTTGAGAAGGAAGTGGAAGAAGGTGTCGAATGTAGTGCTCGGAATGAAGGACCATTGGATTAGACTTGGTTTTAGTGTGGGAAATAGTCCAAGTGAGTTTTTTGTTCGGTGTTAAGCTAATGGGAATAGTTTTGTGTGAGCATGGTCACTCCTTCCTGTTGAGTGGGCGAAAGTTGAAATTATTTCATATATGGTTGGACGATTGTTGGATGCAGTGAGAATTTGAATGTGTGTCTTTAGGATTGGTTCGGCTTGGATTGGTGGCTACTTCAAATGTTGGAGTATGGAAGTTTCCTACTTCTAGCTATGTATAGCGTGGGGTGATGATGTGGTGAGAACGTATGAATTAATTAACATTAATGAATTGTAGTCAATGCGATTCGAGAAAGAAAGTGTTATCTGCATTAGACGTATATCGTGTTGGGGGAAGTGATTTTAGAATTTCGTTTTATCTGGTGAAACAGCTATTAGCGGTGAGTTTATGGTAATATTCAAGGTTGTACTTGTGTTGAATTGGAGAACTGAGTGTTCGTTTTTTTAATAAGGGGTTCAAGTTGTGGTGGCATTAACTTCGGTAAAAAGGAAGTGAAGCTGTGTATGAAACCCTTATTTTGGCATGTCTTAAAACTGTGAGTCCATGTGTGTGGACGATATTTCGTACAGTTAGTAGCAATACCTTAAACTATATACCTTTAGATTCGAGAGAGATTGAAGGTAGCTCAGGACCGCCAGAAGATGTACGCCAACAAGAGAAGGAAACCAATTGAATTCCAAGTAGGACACAAAGTCATGCTTAAGGTCTCGCCTTGGAAGGGTGTAGTTCGGTTCGGAAAGAAAGAAAAGTTGAGGCCCAGGTATGTCGGACCAAGCGTGTGGGCGAAGTAGCGTATAAGTTGGAGTTGCCTGAGGAACTTCGGGGAATTCACCCTACATTTCATGTGTCTAATCTAAGGAAGTGCTTGGAAGAAGCAAGTATGGCGGTGCCATTAGAAGATATACGGGTGGATGAAAAGTTAAGTTACGTGGAAGAGCCATTGGCGATAGTGGATCGTAAGGTCAGAAAGCTGAGGAACAAAGAGATGATGTTTGTAAAGGTCCGCTGGCAATTTCACAAGGGTCAAGAAGCAACTTGGGAGTTATAATCAGACATGAAATCCCAATACCCCCACTTCTTCGAAGATGGAATTCTGGGGACATAATTCTTTTGAGGGGTGGATGTTGTAATAACCCGGTCCATTTGGGATAAAAAAAGGAAAGTTTAGTAGTAATAGTGAGAAAAGGAAAGCTTAGGGGAGTAGTGAGAAGGTATAAAAGGGGTCAAAAACCCTAAAAATTGAGGTATTCTCATAAAGAATTGAAAGCGACTACAATGTGTGTGTGTGTGCGATTTGTGGAAGAACTCGATATCGATTTTGGAGGTGAAAGCTTGGAATCGGAAACACAAGGAAGTGCTTGGCAGAAGCAAGTATGGCGGTGCCATTAGAAGATATACGGGTGGATGAAAAGTTAAGTTACGTGGAAGAGCCATTGGCGATATTGGATCGTAAGGTCAGAAAGCTGAGGAACAAAAAGACGATCTTAGTAAAGGTTCGCTGGCAATTTCACAAGGGTCAAGAAACTTGGGAGTTAGAATCGGACATGAAATCCCAATACCCCCACTTGTTCGAAGATGGAATTCCGGGGACGAAATTCTTTTGAGGGGTGGATGTTGTAATAACCCGGTCCATTTGGGATAATAAAAAGAAAGTTTAGTGGTAATAGTGAGAAAAAGGAAAGTTTGGGGGAGTAGTGAGAAGGTATAAAAGGGTTCAAAAACTCTAAAAATTGAGGTATTCTCATAAAGAACTAAAAGCGGCTACAATGTGTGTGTGTGTGCGTTTTGTGGAAGAACTCGATATCGATTTTGGAGGTGAAAGCTTGGAATCGGAAACTCAAGGAAGTGCATCTCAATCATTTCTTCAAGGTAACCTTCTCTTCTTTAATCTCTTTCTAATGAGAATCTCTAGAGTTTGATTGGGAAATACTTCATTTGATAACCTAAAAGGTGAGAGGCAATCTGCGTGTGAAGTGGTGGCTTAAACCGGGCAAGAATTAGGTTAAGGATGTCAGAGTTATTCTTTGATGACTCAAATCCAACTTCTATTTTGGTTTATTGTTGTAATTAGTAAGATTATGTTAATTTCTGGTAGAAGTTGTGCTTGCCCGAGAGTAGAACTCCGGACAGAAGTACTCGGACTAAGTTGTCCGGAAGATTGAGTTTTCGGAAAGAAATTATCCGGAAAGGTGTATAATCCGGATATATCGGAAATCGGACCAGTGTCCGGAAGTTGTTAGGAAACCGGATGGATCCGGACAGTGACTACCTGGATTTAGAGATGGAATCCGGACACCTTCGGAAAGCGGCAGTACCCGGAAACCGGGTTATTCGGTAACTGGTATCCGGACTCTTGAGTCCAAAAACTGCAATTGGTTGTTTATGGGTGTTCTCATGAAAGTGAGACTTTGGGCGTTACTTCGTGATATTTAGGATTTATTTGAGAGGATTGTAGGAGCGACTCCTCACTCTCTTTTGTATGATTTGAAACTTTAGATGTGCGGTTCTAGTGTGGTGATTTCAGTCGAAAGAGAAATTAGCGTGGACGCCAGGCGAGTCTTTCCAAACTAAGTTTTATCAAGTGTGTTTATTTACGCAAATACGCAATTGAACTGCATGTTTCGTTTAATGCTTTTAAACATTCTTAAAGGTGTGATTATTTATAAAAGGTGTGATTACTTGGGTGCGGGCATGCGATGGATTATGGTGTGTATATGGGGGTGTGTTCCATAAAGAATATTTATATACATATATGAATCTGTTTCATATAATTTATAAAGGGCGGGTGTGTGCCCTAACACCAAGGTTCTAAATGGCGTGAGGCATGGCGTGGCGGCGAGGTCAAGCCTCAAGCCTTACGAGTTACGGCGAGGCCATAACGTTTTTCAAGGTGTGGCTTAAGGCGACAAATCTGTATATATATATATAGATGGTTGTGTCAATATCATGAACAACAATGATTAAACAAATTAAATTCATATAAAACTATAAGCAAAAGAAGAACCATACATTGATAATTTTATATCGTATATACAAAGCTTACAAAAATGATATCAATAAATCATAACAAAAAGAATGTTTTACTAATGGTTTCATAATTCATACATCTCTAATCTAAAATTCTAATATCATACACAAATCTTCCTCACCTTCAACTAATGGTTAATGAATTCCCGCTTTGTGTGTGGGTGACCATAGCGTGGGCCATCAGCATGTGTCGTTTGTGTGTATATCATGATAAAAGTGTGTTGTTTAAACTTGTTTATAAATTGCTTCATAAATTGTATTTATTATGTAGCATGGATGTAAAATTGAGGGAACTCACTAGACCTCGTGGTCTAACCCTCGCTTTCAAAACTAAAACCCTTTTTCAGGTAAGCAGATAGTTGAAGGCTCGTTTAAGGGCAAGGGCAAGTTGTGAGTTGGAGCTTGCGTTTAGAGGATCTAGAAGACTTCCCTTTTATTTGTCTATTTACATCTCTCAGCTGTAGTTAGGCTTATTTCCACGAACCCGGTTTTTGTAATTTGATAGTGTGACTATGTTGGCCATTTTGGCGTTTTTAATTAAAGCAGTACCTTCTGGTATGTTTGTTCGGTGTGGGTTGTTAAATGAACTTATTTCAAAAGCATCATTTGAATCGGTTAAAAAGTAGACTATAAGTGAATTTATTGAAACACTATTTGAATTATGTTCTAGGCTTTCTTATACACCTATTCCATTTATAACACTGGTGAATATTAATTGTTAAGTACATTAGACAATTACACCATCACGTACTGATATACATATATTTCCAATCTTTTCTCTATCTCTATATAACTCTTTCGTATATATGTAATATGTTCAGTAAATGTGAACATATATATGCAAAAAAGTTGTTGAATGTGATATTTTTAAGATTTAAGGAAGATAAACTGTACCAAATGATTGATGATAAAAAATGAATTATATGTAGAGAAAACAACATGTTCAAGGTTAGGATAATATTTTGATGTCCAAAAGTATCAACCCGACCACAAACTGTATGCTTTTGGTCGGGTTGAGTTGAGATTTTTCAAACCGCAAACATTAGGTTTGGTTGTTTAAATGTTTCGAACCCGATCAATCCAACCCATGAGCCCCCTAGTCATAGTGATCTACAATACAACGAATAAGAACGATTCTTGAACTTATTTCAAAAGCGTCATTTGAATCAGTTAAAAAGTATGTTATAAGTTAATTTATTGAAACGCTATTTGAATTATGTTCTAGGTTTTTTATACACCTTCTAGGTTTGGATTTAATCATACAATTAAATATCATGAATAGATATGAGTTAATTTGTTTTATATTTGTTATATTTTCATTTTCCATTTTACATCTTTATCGTATTAAAAATACACATTCATAATTATTTAAACTAATATGTCATAATGTAAAACCCTAAAATTTAAACAACAATAATAGGGAATTTCCGAAAATGGGTAATAAAAACTTCTAAAATAGGCCAACTAAAACCCATAGAGTTTGGGTAGATTGTACAAAAATAGATTATCGAAAGACGAGATATAAAATACAACAACCTATTTTATCTACAAACAATTTCTGACTAGATTAATAATGGATTTCGTCATATCTCCAAAATTTCTCTCTCCACAAAGCCCATAAGTGCCCGGTCCTAAGGTGCTCCTAGCCGCACCCACCGGTTCCTCTTCCCACATATTTACCCCCGCTAGTGGGACCTCTAATCCACAATCATACTGTTGGGTCACTTAAGATTTGAAGATGACCTCAGTCTTTCAGTTTTACACATCTTATACTTAGAATAATTTTTAGGTTCTTTACAAGCAGTTTAATTGTATAAAAATGTTCGGTGAAGTCGAAGATCAACCGAAGAAACAAAGTAGGAGTGTATCTTCAAAGCGGATTGAAGATGGACTTCTCAACCAAAGGTTAAGCTGCTACTTGAAGACTTCCTAAAGTCTTAGGCCAGTACACTTGAAGAGCAAGGAAAATCTTGAAGACATGATCGGCAGGATCACTTGAAGATGATGAAGACATGATCGACAGGATCACTTGAAGATGTTGAAGACATGATCGACAGGATCACTTGAAGATGTTGAAGACATGATCGGCAGGATCACTTAAAGAATTCTTGAAGATATCTTTTTGAAAGCATATTCGGTCAAACTGCAGGTATATTCTACTTTATCTGCAAAATATATTTAGGATATCTTGCAATGATAGACATCATCCAAGGATCAGAAAAAGGTTATTTGGATTTCTTATCTCTTTCAAGAAAGATCAACTTCAACAAGCTGGTCAACGCTTCAAGACAAAAGTGCATATCAGTACTTTTTCAGAAGACCTGCTGCTCTCTTATCTCTACTTGACAAGTGTCCATGCATTTAATGCATGAGGAACTATATAAAGAGATCATCTTCAACCTTCAACACCGCCAGATTACAGACTCTCCAAGCTCTCAAGTGCTGGCATTTTTCTCTCTCAGAAGTTCATTGTTTTCTTAGTGTTTTATAATTGTTCTTATTCTCTGTGTGACTTTGTGTTAGATTGTTTGAGCAGATTTTATCTGTTCCGTTCCGCAACAATCTTTAAGTTTTCTATGTGTAATTCTTAATTTTAAATCAATAAAGAATTAATTAAGTAAAAAATTTTGTGTATTGTATTCTCTACAATACTAGTTTATCTTTGCTACTCCATAGCTAGGACCAACAAGTGGTATCAGAGCAGGTCAGTTTAATCTAATAAACTAGATCTGCAATGGCTTCATCTTCTTCCTTAAACAATGTTTCTTCTCAAAACTCTACTACTGGATCATACGACAATGACTCCATAGCCAAACCACCAAAGTTTAATCCTAATAACTTCTCTCTGTGGAAAAGTCGTATGATGCTCTTTCTAGAAGGAGTTGACAACAGATATCCCACCATACTCCATGAAGGACCTCTTGTCCCTTGAGTCTAGGATCGTTATAATGCCAAAAAAAAGATGAGGATGGTGATGATTCCTCTTCTGATGAGGAAGAACGAACACCTGCTACTGGGAGATACATTGTAAAGGACCCCAGTAAGTACAATGATGACGATAAACGTCTTGTATCTCTTGATACTAAAGTCAGAGCCATCATTGCCCTCTCTCTGCCTGATGAGGTTTATCATTCTCTTGTGAACTTCTCTACTGCTAAGGAAATGTGGTCCACCCTGTGTGTTCTTTATGAAGGCACTTCTGAAGTGAAAAAGAGCAGAAAGATCGCTCTTGTTAGAAAATATGAAATGTTTTCTCATGAAAAAGGAGAATCTCTTTCTGACTACTATAACCGTTTTAATGGACTGCTTAATGATCTTAAGTTGTTGGGTCGCATTTATGATAATGAGGAAGTCTTATGCAAATTTATGGACTGTCTTCCTGATTTCTGGGAAAACATCTGCACATGCATTAAGACAACCAAGGACCTTGATCATATGCCTCTCACAGCTCTTTATGGTACTCTATTTAACTTTGAACAAACCAAGCTCCAAAGGAAGTCTGTCATCAAAGACATCAAGAGCTCCTCTCTAGCTCTTGTGAGTGACTCTTCCAAAAGATCTGTGTGCATTCCTAGAATCACATATCCTTCTGATTCTGACCATGATAGTCAGGAAGATACCAATGATCATTCGGAGGCATACCTTAGTGATGCTGATGATGAAGGTGAGGAAACCCCTGTTGACCAACTGTCAGATGGCTTGGCCATGCTGACAGGTTACTCTAAACCTAGATCACGTTTCTCTTCTGGTAAATCTAAATTTTCTAGAAAAGCTTCTCAAAATTTCCCCAACCACTCTTCAACTGATAAATCAAATGAGGAATGCTTTAAATGTGGGAAGAAAGGTCACTTTGCCTCTGAGTGCAGAAGCAAACTCTCTGAAAGATCTAAGAACTATTCTTCTGGTCGTTCTCTTTCAAAATCTAGCAGATCCAGACCTGATTCAAATTTCTCTTCCTCTCAAAAATTTGGCCAATCTGTTTCCTCTGTGAACTCTGATCGTGCTGAAAAGTACAAGGCTAAATACAAAAGAGAAAAAGAGAGAAATGAAATGCTTTCCAAAAAGGGAAAGGGTCTGCTGGCTGAGTCTCATGACTGGGCAGATGAACCCACATCTGACAGTGATAAGGACATGGCCAATATTTGTTTCATGGAAAAGATTGATGACATGAATGACTGTGAGGAAACTCCTTCTATTCTTGCTCTAGTCTCAACAGGATGCTCCTCCTCATCCACTTAGGTACATCCCTTTTACTCTCTTACTGATGCTGAAAAGATTGATGCTTTTGACTCTTTAACTGTTGACTTCCATGATGCTAAAGATGGTAAGAAAAAGGCAAATGCTCAGATAAAATCTCTCTCTTCTCAACTTCAAATCTGTCTTTCTCAACTGAAACATTTTGACAAAATCAAAGCTGAGCTTGAAGATCTGAAAACCATAAACTTTACACTTGCTAAAGAGAAAAATAAGCTGTTAAAAAGACTTGAAAAGGAACAAGAAACTGTGAAAAAGTGGACTAGCTCTTCTAAGAACTTAGAAAAGATTTTTCAAGACCAAATGAAGTGTGATGACAAATCTGGACTTGGCTTTGGCAAAATGGACATTGATTCTTCCTCAAATGTTCATGCTTCAACTTCCTTTGTGCTTCCTCCTTTCTATGAGTCATCTGAACACCATTCAAGCGATACTCATTCAATGAACTCTGTTGATCTTTCGGAAGCCTTGAAGTTTGGGATGTTCATTAAAGCTAAAGGTGATGCCTCAACTTCTGAAGTTGAAGAAGCCCAAGGCTCTAATGACCTTCCCAAACCTGTTCATGAGCTGATGAAATTTTTACACATAGATAAAGCCTCTTCCTCTGAACCTAAGCCTTCAAAGATCCCTAAGAGAGAACCTCAACCTCCTTCAAACATATTTTCCACTTCTGACAAGGGGAAATCAGTAGCCAATTTCCATCCCAAAAGAAAAACTCCAAAGAAATATTCTGGCAACTCTTCTATTTTTCCCATTCCTCGATATGTGCTTTTGAAAAAGTCAAATTCCATAGAATCCTCTCATTCACCAACCTATAACCCTGACAAAAGAATTCTAGGATCCAAACCTCCTGCTTCATCCTCTTCAGCCAAGATCATAAAAATTAATGTGAAAGGTCAAAGCAAGGAAAGTGGTCATGGTCTTAAAAAGGTTTTTATTTATAGAAAATGCTATAACTGTGGTGACACTTTTCATATGGCTAAAGATTGTCCTCTTGAAAGAATGAACAGGAACTCTCCCAAAGATCTCTCTACCTCTTCTTCTAACCCAAAAGGACCCATCTCCAAGTGGGTACCAAAGAACTAATTTTTCTGTGACTGCAGGTCTATGGACATCAACAGATCTGGTATCTGGATAGTGGATGTTCACGTCACATGACTGGAAATAAGTCTCTTCTCGTTAACTTCGTGACAGATAAAGGTCCATCTGTTACCTTTGGTGATAACTCTCGAGGCAGTACTAAAGGCTACGGAACTCTCTCAAATGGTTCTTCTACCTTTAATAAAGTCGCTTATGTTGAAGGCTTGATGCACAACCTCTTGAGCATAAGCCAACTGTGTGATCTTGGATACAAAGTAATCTTTGAACTGTCCATATGCACGGTGGTTGACAAAGACATGAAAGCTGTACTTTCCGGGTCCCGAAAAGAAAATGTATATGTTATAGACATGGGACAGAGTTCATCTTTTAGAACAAACATCTGTTTCGTCTCTGAAAACCCTGCTAAGATCAGTTGGCTTTGGCACAAGCGTCTCTCTCACCTCAAATTCAAAACCTTGAACTCTCTCTCCTACAAGGAGCTCGTGTCTGGAATGCCAAAGCTGACCTTTGTGAAAGAAAAGCTATGTGCTGCTTGTGAGAAGGGAAAGCTCACAAAATCCTCGTTCAAATCCAAGCAATGCTTCTCCATTTCTCAACCTCTTCAGATGCTGCACATGGATCTGTGTGGACCAGTCAGCACTCCAAGCCTTGGAGGAAGAAGGTACATTCTTGTTATTATTGATGAATTTACACCTTACACTTGGGTATTTTTTCTCAGGTATAAAAGTGATACTTCTGAAGAAATCATAAAGTTCATCAAAAGATCTGAAGTGATGAATGGGCAGCTGGTGAGATCAGTAAGAAGTGACAACGACACTGAATTCAAAAACAGTGTTTTGGATGACTTCTTCACTGAAAAGGGCATCTCTCAGAATTTTTCAGCTGTACGAATTCCACAACAAAATGGTGTGGTGGAGAGAAAGAACAGGACGCTGTGTGAAGTTGCCATATCCATGTTGAGTGAATCTCACCTGCCGACCTATTTTTTAGGCAGAGGCAATTAATACTGCATGTTTTACCCAAAATAGGTCCATTATTGTAAAAAGACATAACAAGACTCCTTATGAAGTCTTTTATGGTCGAAAACCTAACATTAGTTTTCTTCATATCTTTGGGTGTGTCTGCTATATTTTAAATGACAGAGAAAACTTGGGCAAGTTTGATCCTAAAGCAGATTAAGGCATCTTTATGGGTTATTCTCTCACCTCCAAAGCCTTCAGAGTCTACAATCTTCGGAGAAAATGTATTGATGAATCAATACATGTCAAGTTTTATGACCTCAAGGTATCATCCCTTTCCTCAGATGATGATGAATTAAATAGTTGGATCACCTCTTGCATTGGTGATGGTTCTTCCTCTACTTCACCTAACCCAACTATTCCCATACCTTATCCTCAAAATCCTACCTCTCAAGACAATAACCCTTCCACATCTTCACTCCCTTACTCAAACCAAGAAGAAAATCCTCTGTTGATCCAAACTTCCCAAAACCAACATTCTCTTCAAAACACATCAAATATTCCTTCTTCATCAAATCCAAATCCACGTGATCTTCCATCCTTCCATCCTGAAAATCTATCCTCTACATCTCATGCTCAACCTTCCTTTTCCTCCATCTTTGCCTCCTACACTTAAATGGACCAAAGATCATCCAATTGATCAAATAATTGGTGATCAACAGGCTGGTGTCCAAACCGAAAGAGGAGTAGGCAATATCTGTCTCTATGTGAACTTTTTGTCCCTTATAGAGCCTAAGAAGGTTGAAGAAGCTCTAGCTGATCCATGTTGGATCACTGCCATGCAAGAAGAACTCTCTCAATTTGACAGAAACAAGGTCTGGAGATTGGTTCCTCGTCCTCCTAGAAAACCAATTATAGGAACCAAGTGGGTCTTCAGAAACAAGATGGACGAAGAAGGCACTGTCATCAGAAATAAAGCCAGGCTGGTTGCTCAAGGGTACAGGCAAGAAGAAGGAATTGACTATGACGAAACATTTGCACCAGTTGCCAGACTTGAAGCAATCAGAATCTTCCTTGCTCATGCTGCATACAAGAACTTCAGAGTCTTCCAGATGGATGTCAAGAGTGCCTTCCTGAATAGAGAACTAGCTGAAGAAGTCTATGTGAAACAACCTCCTGGATTTGAAGATCCCTCTCATCCTGACTATGTGTACAAATTGGATAAGGCTCTCTATGGCCTTAAACAATCTCCTCGTGCCTGGTATGACACTTTAGCAGACTTTCTTCTGAAGAACAAGTATACTCGGGGTAAGATTGACAACACTCTTTTCATCAAGCAGACCTCAGGTAATCTTATTCTTGTTCAAATTTATGTGGATGACATCATTTTTGGTGCCACCGATGAATCACTGTGTGATGAGTTTGCTTCTCTCATGATGTGTCAATATGACATGAGCATGATGGGGGAGCTAACATTTTTCTTGGGTCTCCAAGTAAAACAATCTTCTGAAGGTATCTTTATAAACCAAAGCAAATACATTCGTGATCTTTTGAAAAAGTTTAAATTTGATACATGCTCTCCCATGAAAACTCCTATGGCACCACCTCTAAAACTTGATGCTGATCCAGCTGGTGTGTCTGTTGATGTAACAAAGTTTAGATGAATGATCGAGTCACATCTTTATCTTACTGCTAGTAGACATGATATTATATTTGCTACTTGTCTGTGTGCGCGTTACCAAACCAATTCTAAAGAATCTCATTTGGCTGCGGTTAAACGCATCTTCCGGTATCTGAAAGGTACCATGAATCTGGGTCTTTGGTATCCCAAAGACTCAGGTTTTGATCTAATAGGTTATTCAGATTCTGAATTTGCAGGATCAAAGGTTGATAGAAAGAGCACTACTGGAAGCTGCCAACTCCTTGGTGGTAAACTTGTTAGCTGGTCTAGCAAGAAGCAACACTCAGTCTCCACCTCCACGGCTGAAGCCTGAAGCTGAATATGTTGCTGCTGGTAGATGCTGTGCTCAAATCCATGGCTGAAGCTGGTCTACCTTCCTCTCTTTTTACCATATCTCCCTCACACAACAAACACAACCATTTTTATTTTCTCAATCCACGTCATCTCAATCTCAACCATCCATTTTCTTACCCATCCAAATTTACTTTTAATCCTCACCCTTATTTTTCCATCTCAACAAACACACCTTACCAATTTTTTTTCTCTCCAAACACAACCTATACTCTATCCTAAACTTACCTTCTCTTATCTCTATATTTTTGTTAAAACCACACCTAAAACTTATATCTCACAAAAAAAAACCCAAGACACCCTCGGCTCCCTTGCGATCCTTACTGCCGCCGAAATTCTCCCAGCCGCCGAAGACCATCACCAAACTATCGGCTATGCCGATTTCTCACGGCTGCCGATCTTCTTTCTTTCTTCTTACCGACACCAAAACCACATCAACTTATCGCTGTCATTTAGCCAAACCAAACAGCCTATCGGCTGGGTTTGTTTTCTGCCGACCGTAACCAAGCCGAAGCCCACCGCCGATCCATCTCTCATCTTTCCTTGCTGCCGACACCAACACAATTTGGCAACCCCTAGCCCATATCAGCTGCCGACATCCCTTAAATTCTGCCGACAGTGCTGCCGAACCCCCCCCCCCCCCCCGATTCCTAGCTGCCAAAACTCACAGCTGCCGAAAGACCTTCCCTTGCCTTCTTTTCCACCGCTACTGCCGACCTTCGGTTGCCGACACAAGCAGCTGCTGCTGCCGATCTGGTCCCTGTCGACCTCCAGCTAAACTCCCTCCCCCACCGACGCCTTTACTGCCGACTTAATACCCCCAAACCCCTTTTGTTTTGCCGAAATATCACACCCCCCTCCTAGCCGAAGCTAGCTCTCAAGGCTACCGATCTTTCTTTTCTCTCCTGCCAACTAGCGCCACTAAGCATCCCTGCCGAAACCTACATTCTGCCGATTACCCCCCCCCCCCCCCCAATTTTTTGCTAAATACCCACTGCCGAATCCCCCCTCTTGCCGCCATTTTTGATCAAAGACAACCCCATCCTCCAATTTTTTTCTCTCCTCTACTTTTCTTACACCAATAAGTTTTTTCAAAACAAATTTCCCTTTACCTCATCCCAATAACCTTCCCTAGTCCCCATACAATTTTCTCTTCCCTATACACTCCACCTCTCCCATCACTCCATCTTCCCTACATATTTTTACCCACCATATATCTCCCTTCCTCTTTTTCTTATTACCCACCTTTACCAACGATAAATAACCCATCTAACCTTCTTATTTCTTCACACTTCTGAACTTTCTCTCCTCTATCACCTCTACATTTCTCACAATGACATCATCCTCTTCTCCTCCCACTTACACTAAAAAAGACTTGGTCTTCAACACTTGCAATCACCTTGCAAGATTTGCTAATGATCTGAAGCACCCCGACCACAACCAAGTTTCATTCTTTCTTCAAAAGTCCCCTCTCCAATATGCTTTTACCAAAAGTATCAAAATGAGCAAAATGCTTCTTGGTAACTTTTGGATTTCTTGTTTCTATGATGAACCTACTGCATAAATCAAGGCTTCTATCATTTCTAATGATGAACCGGATCTCAGTTTTGGGGTTGAAGATATTCGGTCTGCTCTACATCTTCCAACTTTTCCTTCTTATGAAAAGTTTCCCCTAGGCAAAGAACATGCTAAGTCTCCTCTAGACAAGGAACATGTAGAGGTGGTAAGTGTTATCCGATACGAACACAAAGAGGGTGATAAAGGGCCTGGAACTCTCCTGCGCAAAAAAATGGGTCCGGTATGGAACTTCTTCTTTACTCATATCCTTTTATGACTTAGTCGTAAAACAGGAGGTTATGACCAAGTTCCATCTTATGCCACCAAGCTTGCCCATGCAATCCTGTTTCAAAGAAGGATAGATTTTGCTAAATATTTCTTTGATGAAATAGTTAGTGTAATAGACAGTTCCAAAAGTCCACATGTAGCCTATCCAAGATTTCTATCTCTCATCATCTCCCACAAGATGGCTGCTGCTCTTGAAGCTGATCAAAAGTCAGCTACTCCTAAATTTGTGTTTGACTTCTCTCCTTCAACTGTCACCAAGCAAATTCTACATCGCGAACCAGACGGCTCCACTATTCTTCCAGGTATGTCCTCTTTCATTAACACTCCCAATCTGTAATGGGGAGATTGTTGGTCCTGAAGGCCTATACAAGTTTGTAGAAGGGGGGGGGGTGAATACAAACACACAGATTTTACTTTTCTAAATTGTTTATTGATAAATCATTAACAATTTACAGCTTGTTGCGGAGACAAGATTAAGGATAAACCTAAATCTAAACAAGTTGGAACACTAAGGTTTCTTGCACTAAGAAAGATAAGGAAATTACTAATAATAACATATCTTGAGATAAGAGATATGAACTTGTCCAGAGTTAGCAAGTTACTTCAAAAAGAAGTGAGTTCATCTCTTTATATACTGCATGCATTTAATGCAAGTCAGTATACACTTTACACGTGTCATCAGCTGGTTGGTTGCATGTCATTGACCTTTGTTGACAACCTTAGTAGCCGTAAGGATGAACAGTGTAGTATCAGAGTGGTTGTGCGATTTCAGATATTCGGAGGTTCTTTTCTGACATTTCGTACGGAGGCGTGCAAGGGTGGTTAAGACAAAAGTACTTTGTACGGAGGACTTCGTGATCAGCTTTCGTTGATTCATCGATTATCATTTACTATTCAGCAGATGATAAAGTTCAGCGATAGGTGAAGTCTTGTACTTGATACTTCACGTTGAGTGGACAAATCTGAGTCTTCGCTGATCCGCATCAGTTCATTAGGAGACTTGTCGCTGGTTCTTGAGCTTGATCTTCGACTTCAGCGTAGAACCTTTGTTGACGTGAAACTTGTCTTCAGGGATCATAAGTAAACAGCTAACTTATCAGCGATCATCATAATGAATGAACAGACTCAGCGCATTAATGATGAACAATTTCGCTGAATGTTTAATCTAAAGAGCGAGAGTTCCTATCAGCGGTACTGGAAGATCTTAGTACTTATCAGCGATAGTGAAACTCTGATACATATTGTTTACTTACAATTTTCACTAAGTATTTAAGAGAGGGTCATTATCAAATCACTGAGGGTTTGGATCAACAATCTCCCCCTATTTGATTATGACATAGCAACAAAGAAAATTGCTATTTAATGAAAACATAAGGATAAAAGGAACTCATAAAATATTTGTCCCTTTTACTGTTTTCTGGGATCTTTTCAGTACTGATGGAGTAAAGTACGTTCGCTGAAATCTTTCTTTAAAATATTGAATCAGGTTACAATGAAGAACAGAAAGATTATAAGTACAAGCGAAATAATTTACAAGTACAGAAGGATAACTGATACAAATAGAGAAAAAGGAGATTATATCAGTTTTCAAAAGGTTCTTCCTTAATGAGAAGTTCATCAAGGGTCGTCTTTTCAGTGGGGATCATCCAGTCAGGAACCGTTACGCCTTGTTTTCTTTTGTTCAGCGCTTCTTTAAAGATCAAGGGTTTTAGGTGTCGTGCCTGAATGTCTTTTCTGAAGTCACACCAGTAGATAAGATATCTGAGCTGTTCGATTGGAGTGATTGGAAGCTCAGCGATCCGTTGAAAACATTTACGTCCGTCGTAGTCAAGAAAGAATATTCCATAAGGATTACTGATGACTTTACCAGGGATGAAAAGTTCACATGGTGGCAAAGAAATGTCAAGGGCAGATAGATCAGGGTCAGGACCAAGCACTTCAGCGCGAGAGAAACCAATTCCAGTTTCATTTCGTATGACAGGACCTGAGTTTGAATCTTGACGTTTCTTCTTTGGAGAGCCCCTTTTTCTTTTCAGTTTTAGATCAGGAAGAGGAGGAATATCCACACAAGAAGATATCAAATCGATCTGTTTGTTTATCAGCTTTTCGAAATGATCCTTGTACTTAGATTGTGACGATTGGATAGCTAACCTCATCTCCAACCATTCAGAGAGACCATACCTTTTTACAGTGTCAGCGCGAAAGGTTTCAGATTGGCCATCTTCTCTGAAAAGTTTGATGTCAACAATAGGTACTCCAATAGATGTTCTTCCAGAGATGAATACCTTGTTGATCTTCGCTGGACGATATCTGAAGTGGATTTTCTATTTACACCAGATCAGGGTGGTCTGAGAAACTTCAGTTTTATTTTCCACGATCTTCTGGGCTTCTTCCCAAAGCTTTCGTTGGATTTGGATGGGAACACGTTTTAGCTTGGGGTCTTTGACAGATTATTGAGTAAGCTTGATGGCGTATTCTCTGTCTTTTTCTTCAGCTTCCTTTCTATCAGCGATGAGGCGTTCAGCTCTGAGGTGTTTCTTGTATTCAGCTTTTGAAATTCTGAACTTTGGAGGAACTGAAGGCAGTTGATCACGCCTTAGAATGATTCGCTGATCCTCGAATTGCTTTATTATTTCTTCTCTTTTCTTCTGTTCTTCTTCTCTTAGCTTTTGAGGAGCCAAGGAAGGTCTGTTTCTGTGTGAGAGAGTTTGTTCTTCAGGTTCATCAGTCTCAGAGATCAAATCCAAGACTGGGATTATTTCTTCAGCGGCAGCTGGAATTATTGGTGAAGTCGCAGTTGTGGAGCCTTCAGCGATATCCTCAAACAGGGGAGAGGACTAGCTGAAACGCAACGATCTTACAAATAAGAACTAGGTAGAAGAACTTGGGTAGAAAAGATAGAAAAAGAATGTGGATGTGTAGAGAGGTTGTGGAGTAGAGAACTGATTGTGTATAGAGATGTTCATGGAAGGAATATAAGTAAAGTTTAGTGTACCTGACAAACCGTCTTTTCAAGCAAGATCGCCAGATTTTCATCTTCAGCGAGGCCTTTGCCTTTGCCTTTGCCTTTCTCAGCGCCAGAGGCTGAGGGCTTTGTCTTTGTCTTCTCCCCTGAAGGTTCATTTATCAAGATTCCCTTAAGAGCTTTGATCCTTGGAGCAGGTTTGACGATAAAGAAATCATCGTCATCTTCGTCATCATCATCATCATTCTTTGGAGAAGAAGATGGTTCATCATCAGGGATGTCGACGGCTTCATCATCTTCTACTTCGGATTCTTCAGCATCTTCTTCGAGTTGCTCCCCCTCAGATACAGAGGCGAGCTTCTCGGTTCCCTCAGGGTTTTCATCTCCCTGAGGTTTTTCAGCGATCAGATCTTCATTCCTCTCTCCCCTGATAGATTCATCATGGGAAAGGTCTTCAGCGCTCTTGTTCAGATCTTCAGCGCTTTTGTTTAGATCTTCAGCGCTCTTCCCCCCCTCTTTCTCATGATGACTGGGGGAGGAATGTGTAGACTCAGCGTTGGTGTTATCTCTGTCTTCTGGGCCAGAGATTTTCACACAACCTTCAAGCTTTGCTATTCTGTCTTCTAGGCCAAAAATAGCAGGCGTGATTTTCTTCAGCTCTGTGCGATCTGCCGCTGTGAAAGATTCCAAAATAGGGGCAGGGGCAGGAGCATGAGCTGGATTATTTGCCTTGTTGACCAGCGTCTCGATCATCGTCTTCATAGAACCAACGTCGGTCTTTACAGAGCCCAAGTCGGTCTTGACTGCTGACATATCACCCTCGAGTTTTCCAACCGATGTCTTCAGCGTTGTACTTCGCTGGACACGGTCGAAACTGAGTTTTTGAGGCTGGTGTAGTCAGTGTAGATGTCAGAGAGCACCTTGGCAAAATCGCTGAGCGTCTTATCAAGAATCGTGATGTCGTCTGTGGAAGCTTTCTTTTCCACCACCGTTGTCAGCTTCGTCAGATTCTCTCCAGCGTTTGTTACAGCTGTAGAGTTGTTGGAGAGTGTGGTGGTGAGATCAGTCAGCTTAGTTTCCACGGACTTCAGAGACTCGTTGATGTCTCCCAAATTAGGACCTGTAACACATAAGTACTTGTGAACAAAGGAAAGCTCAGAAGTTTCAGGTTTAGTTACAGTGTATATGGGTTGATTTGTACCTGCAGGAGGATTGACGAAATCGTCAAAGTTGCGGACTCCTGAAAAATGTTCCATATCCTCTTCGAAAGTACGGTGAGGTATGGTGATCTCTGCAGGTCCTTTCTTCATCATTTGTTGAGAAGCGTCATCGGTGGCTTCTGGAGTGATGGCATCTCCAGTGTTAGCTGGAGGAGTGTCCAAAGAAGTGGAGGGAGGAGCGAAGGATAAGATTGGGATTCGGGTACTGAGTTCAGCGTTGGAATCGCTGACAATCACTTCATCAGTCTTTTGAGAGACTGAGGGAGGTTGGGTAGTTTCCAAGTTTCTAACCTCAGCGTTTGGAGACGCTAAAGTCTGGATTGGAGGGATGGCTTGAACGGGTGTGGCAGAGCGTACCACGGAACTTTCCTTAAGCTCTTCAGAATGAGCTGAGGAGTCTTCAGCATGGGATTGCTGGGGTTGCTCCTTGGTTTTCTTGATCCTTTTGGAATCAAGTTGGGTGTGAGAGGGTTTCCTTTTCTTAGAAGGAGAGGATTGTGTGGCCGGGGTATCAGCGATGGGTATTGTCGCTGAAGGAGCCACAGAAAGCAGAGAATTTAGAAGAGTGAGAAGAGTAGAGAGACGTACCTCGTTGGCGACAGGTTTGAAATCGAGCACCTTAGGGCCAACCTGAGAAAGTTTCAGGTCTCCCTCTTCAGGATAGCTGTCCTTCAGGCCATATTGGAAGATGGCGCTGATGAATCTTGGGTAAGGAACCCATGCTGGTCGGTCAGCGGCAGAATCCATGCGTTGTACTAGGTCATCATATATAATAGAGGCCCAGTCAATGTTTAGACCTTTCAGCAGTGCGTATCCCATAGCTTGCGTAGGTTGTGCGGCTTGATCAGAAGAGCCGGACTTCGCTGTCATGCAGCTGATCAGGTGAGCGAAGATGAAATTCATCTCGCTGGGCATTTTGGATTTCTTTATCAGCGTCAGCTTCTTCTCGGGCTTCTTGTCCCTTCCAATGTCCCAGATGTAACCCATTGTGTCGAGAAAAGCAATGATGGCATCTTTGTCAGCTTGCTTCTTATGGTCAGGGAATGGAACGAAGGGTTTTTCTTTGGTGGCATTGGGAAAGTTCAGGGCTTTTCGTATGATTGCGGGGGTTATCTTAATTGTACCATACTCAATATCGCTGAGTATGCAATCGATGGTTTTGGAGGGATCTTTGGCGGAGGGTAGCTGAGTGTGTCTGGCAGAGTACCAGAATTGGGATAGTAGTAGCTGACTTGCAGGAGGTGTGATGGTCAGGGCTGTTGAAATGCAGCAGTTTTTCAGGAAATTCACAGCATCATCCAGATGTGTGACTTGCTTTCGAGGAGGAAACTCGAGAAGCGCAGAGAGGTTGTTGACCTTAGTCCAATCTAGTTGATCCAGCTTGAACTTTACCTGAGGGGCTTTGATGATGTCCACTTCCTCAGAGTCAGCGGAGATGGACTCAGCGATGACATTGATCTTTGAAGATGCCATTTCTCTGTATTATCAGTTCAACCAAAGATGTTAACAAATAAGAATTGTCTTAGTGTGGAAAGAATTTCCATTAAGATTGTTCGAATTTTGTCCATTTTATTCAGACATAAATGTCTTAATGAAGATTAGGGTTTTTCATGATTTTTGAAACGAAATGTAAAACCCATAAAGTCTTGTATTCCAGTTTCTAAAAGAAAACTGGATACGAATGAAGAACAAGTTTAAGATTTAGATTTAAAACTTGAAGAACAACCATGAAATGGTTGTGTTCATAAAACCATGAAAGAAATGATTTTATTTTACAAAGTTCTTTTGTTTGATCTTGTTAAAACAATGAGAAGATCGAAAACAAGTTATACGCATTTGAAAAATAAGAACATATTAACCCTGATGTTTTGATGAAGAAGATGATGAACAGTTCTTGAGGTTTTTTAGAGCACAAATGCAACAGAGGATTCTTTCTTGCGGAGGAAGATTGTTCGCGTAAAAGACAAATATAAACCAAGAGTTGTTTATATAGGGAGTTTTAGAGAGAGAAAACCTTGAGCGGGAAAAGGTTTTCATCATGACACGGACACGTGTTTGCATTTGATTGGAAGTTTGAACGAAACGTGCAAACGTGTGTCAGAAAGAAATCGTGCCTAGTGTTATCCGTTGCAATGACGTCACAACTGTCCTTTCACATTCTTTTAGGATGTCTCTGAGGTTTTGAAAAACTCAGGGACTCTTTTGAAAAACATGAAGCAGTGAATAGAAAATATCAGTGAAGGTTTAAAGAACTTTCAAAATATCGTTGTTAAGGAAGAGATATTCAACGATGTAATTTATTTTGAAATCTTGCATTTACATGCGATTGTCAGAGAGAGAAAACATACCTGGATATCAGTTTAACCAAGTTTATTCAGAGAGAAGATGATGAAATGGATTATATAAGTTGATTTTATCCCGAAGGCTATACAAGATTGTATAAACGTATCGCTGATCAAATGTGAACCGCTGAAGATTTTACCCTTCAAAGTTCAGCATTCCAAGATCGCTGATGAGAAAGTTGAATATTGTCTCATCAAGAGGTTTGGTAAACAAATCAGCTAACTGATAATCAGTTGGGATAAAATGAAGTTCTATATCACCATTCATCACATGATCTCTGATAAAATGATATCTGATTTCTATGTGTTTTGTCTTTGAGTGTAGCACTGGATTGTTTGCTATAGCGATGGCACTAGTGCTGTCGCAATAGATTGGAATTTTGGAGAGCTGAAGATCATAGTCTAGTAGCTGATTTCTCATCCCCAAGACTTGAGAACAACAGCTTCCAGCGGCTACATATTCAGCTTCAGCTGTGGAAGTGGACACTTGCTTCTTACTTGTCCAACTTACCAGCTTTCCACCCAGGAGCTGACATCCTCCTGTGGTGCTTTTCCTATCCATTTTGCAACCTGCAAAATCACAGTCTGAATAGGCGGTTAGATCGAATCCTGAGTCTTTGGGATACCAAAGACCTAGATTCGCTGTACCCTTAAGATATCGAAAGATTCGCTTTACAGCTTTCATATGGGATATCTTAGGTTCAGCTTGATATCGTGCGCACAGACATGTTGCAAACATAATATCAGGTCGGCTAGCTGTAAGATACAATAGTGAGCCGATCATCCCACGGTACAGCGTGACATTGACAGGAACACCCTTTGTGTCCTTATCGAGTGTCAGCGGTGGTGCCATAGGGGTTTTCATAGCTGAACTTTCAGTTAAGTCGAATTTCTTCAGCATATCTTTAACATATTTTCCCTGATTTATAAAAGTTCCTTTTTCAGTTTGCTTAATCTGAAGACCAAGGAAATATGTTAGTTCACCCATCATGCTCATTTTATACTCATCTTTCATTCTATCATCGAAACGAGTACAAAGCTCAGGGTTAGTAGAACCAAATATAATGTCATCAACATATATTTGAACTAAAATGATACGACCTTTCACTTTTCTAAAATATAGAGTTTTGTCAATCTTACCTCTCTCAAATTTTTCAATATGGAGATAAGTAGAGAGAGTATCATACCATGCACGAGGAGCTTGCTTTAAGCCATAAAGTGCCTTGTCCAGTTTATAAACGTAACCTGGACGCTTAGGATCTGAGAATCCTGGAGGTTGTTCCACATACACTTCTTCATTCAGCTTTCCATTCAGAAACGCTGACTTAACATCCATCTGATGTACAGTGAAGTTTTTGTGAACAGCATATGCTAAGAAAATACGAATAGATTCGAGTCTTGCTACTGGAGAAAAAGTTTCGTCATAATCTATGCCTTCCTCTTGTCTGTATCCCTGAGCAACAAGACGAGCTTTGTTGCGAGTTACAGTACCATGTTCGTCCAACTTGTTTCGATAGACCCATTTAGTGCCTATCACCGTTTTGTCAGTTGGTCAACGAACGAGTTTCCAAAATTTGTTTCTTTCGAATTCAGTCAGCTCTTCTTGCATAGCGCTGACCCAGTTTGGATCTCTGAGGGCATCATCTATTTTCTTTGGTTCAGTTAGAGAAATAAAGTTAACAAATAAACAAATATTACCTGCACTTCTACGAGTCTGACTACCAGCGTTGGGATCACCAAGAATTTGATCGATTGGGTGATTTACAGTCCATCGCTGAGCCGGAGCATACGTCGCTGACTCAGTCTGAACTGGAGAAACTGAAGATGAGGCTTCAGCTACTTCTGGATTATCAGCTAAGAGAGGAATGTTTGCATTTGTCACTTCATTCACTGATTGTTGAGAAAAAGATGAAGTGTCTGAGACATTTGGATCAACTGCAGGTATAGTGTTTATAGGAACAGCTGAGACCCATGATGTTTCAGCTTCACTATTCTGCATGTTTGGAATGATAGTGAGACTATCATCTTCTACTGGATGAGCATGAGGAGTGGGAATTTCTTCTGAATCACCAAGATGAGAAAACATCCATTGATTCAGTTCTTCTGTATCAGCGTTCGGTTTAGAGTTCGCTGAACGGGATTCGTCAAACGTGACGTGAATAGTTTCTTCTACAGTTTGTCTTCTACGGTTGAAGACTCTGAAGGCTTTGGAAACTGAGGAGTATCCAAGAAAGATTCCATCATCAGCCTTAGGATCAAACTTTCCAAGGGCATCTCTGTTGTTCAGTATGAAACACTGACATCCAAAGATGTGAAGAAAGCTGATTGAAGGCTTTCTCCCATGAAAAAGTTCATAGGCTGTCTTTTTGAATCTTTTAACTATCAGCGACCTGTTTTGCGTAAAACAAGCAGTGTTGACAGCTTCTGCCCAAAACTGAGTAGGCAGGTGAGAATCGCTGAGCATTGAACGTGCAGCTTCGATAATTGTTCTATTTCTTCTTTCAGCGACTCCATTTTGTTGCGGTGTTCTCACTGACGAAAAGTTGTGAGAAATACCCTTACTCTCAAGGAAGGAATCAAGAGAACTGTTTTTGAATTCAGTTCCATGATCACTCCTTATTGAGCGAACAGTCATATTGTTCAGAGTTTCCATCTTCCGAACAAAGGTGATGAGTTCTTCAGGGGTGTCACTCTTAGAACGGAGAAACATTACCCATGTGTAACGAGAGAATTCATCAACTATGACCAGCGTATATTTCTTTCCAGCGATGGATTGTTTGTTAACAGGTCCAAACAAATCCATATGGAGTAGTTGTAGAGGAGATGACACTGAGGAGACTTGCTTTGACTTGAAGCTTGCCTTGGCCTGCTTCCCTTTTTCACACGCTGAACATAAAGACTCTTTGGCGTATGAATGCTGAGGTAGACCAGTGACTAACTCTTTGGAGGAAAGAGTATTCAGTGTCTTGAAATTTAGATGTGAGAGCCTCTTGTGCCATAGCCAGTTGACATCAGAAGATGCCTTTGAGAAGAAACAGGAGTTCTCAGTGGTTGTTGAGTCCATGTTTATTACATAAACATTTTCCAAACGATAACCGCTGAGAGCTATCTTCTTCTTTTTGTCAGAGACAAAGCAGAATTCCTTAGTGAAAATCACTTTGTTATCCATGTCGCAAAGCTGACTGATGCTCAGAAGATTATGCTTCAGCCCTTCAACATATGCGACTCTTCTGAAGGAGGTTGTACCATTTGAAATTACACCATACCCTCGGGTATGTCCTTTTCCATTTCCACCGAAAGTCACAGAGGGACCTTTCTCTTCCTTGTATTCAGCGAGCAGGCTTTTCTTTCCAGTCATGTGTCTAGAGCATCCGCTATCGAGATACCAGATACCCCTCTTAACCTGCAATACAAAGGAAGATTAGTTTTTCTTAGGTACCCACTTAACCATGTATACACGTTTGTCAGTGGAAGTAGTTGGAATGGAAGGTTCAGCGGTCTTCGCAGCATTTGAAGATTCAGCTTTGTCTTTCTTCACTTTGGTTAATTTCTTAACCTCAGTGGTAGGAGTCAACTTGACCTGATTTGCACCAGGGTTGGTCTTCTTTGCCTTGGGGGCAATCTTCACCTTAGCTATCTTTTCAGCTTTGGTTGCTGTGGGGCACTTACTAGCAATATGATCGGTAAGTCCACAGTGATAACATTTCCTATAACTAAAAGTAGTTCTAGGACCACTTGTATGCTGAGCTTTTAATTTTGAATTAGAAGTGCCAGCACCAAGTAAACTATTGGCTTTAGAAATGGGACGAACATTCAGTTCTTCAGATTTCTTACCAAGGACATCCACTCTGAGTCTAGGAGTAGATCGCTGAATAGATCCAGAGATCAGCTTTCTAGATCCAGAGGGGTTGGTCACTGAGGCTTTAGAAGCATTCAGCTTTGGTACTAAGGTACCCTTCTGAGGATTTTGATAAATAACAATTCCTTTACCTTTGTCTTTAGAGACAGAGGTAGGTTTTGAATAAACCATTTTCTCCTTACCTTTTGAGGAGGTAGGAGTTTCCTCAGGGATTGATGTAATGGACGAGGAGCACTGAGATGATGAAGTGTCAGCGACTGAGGATACGAACGTTCCAAATTTAAGCATTGAACGTTCAGTGGTTGGTTTTGGAGTATCATATTTATAACCCAGACCACGTTTATCACTCAGAGGAATATGAGCCTTAATTATCTCAGTGATCTTTGTTGAAGAATTACACCATCCTTCAACAGTAGCTTTTTCAGCCTCTAATGCAGCGATAGCTTCTGCTCGTTCGATTTTGACTAGCTGATTTAAATATACTTGATCGTTAAAATCTTCTTCAATTTTAGAAAGCTTTTCTATTTGAAGGTGGCAGCTTTTAAGCTTTTCAGCGAGATCAAGATTTTGGTTTTCAACCACAGTTTTGCCGTTCATGGCTTCGTATAAACTTCTAGTCAAGAGATCGATCTTACGGAGACTATCAGCTTCATCAATATTTGCAATATTGGTAAAGAAAGAAGGTGATACCTGAATGGTAGATGTTGAAGTGGAGGGAATGTTTGAACTTTCTTCCTCTTCTTCAATCTTAGCCATGAGACATTGATTTGCTTCATCATCTTCAGAATCAGATGATGATGCTTCTTCATCAGAAGCAGCCCAATCATAGTCAGCCATCAGGCCTTTTCCTTTCTTCTTAAAGCTTTTCAGCTTTGCATACTTCTCCTTCAGCTTTGAGTATTTGTCATCTTTATTCCTTGGAACAAAGGATTTCTTTGTAAAAGCTGAAGGTCTCATGATTTTCTTTGACCTGCACTCATTAGCGAAATGACCTGTCTTTTCGCAGTTGAAACAAGTAGCAGTAGCCTTATCAACAAAAGCTGATGATTTAGGCTTGTCAGTTATGGAAAGAGGTTTGTTCTTTCTAAACATTTTCTTCTTGGCGAATCTCTTGAACTTTTTAGTTAGGATAGCCAAGGATTCATCATCATCTGAAGAATCAGAATCTGATGACCTTTCAGAGTTACTCTCTAACTCAGTGATAGTGACCGAGGGTCGCTGAGTAGAAGGTTCCTCTGAGATTAAAGCAACAGGGGTGCTTTTGGAATCTTTTACAAGATTCTTCTTAAGATGGCTAGATTGCTCATGATTCAGCAACGTGCCATATAAGGTAGCAAGGGTCATTGATCTTAGATCCTTTGATAGCTTGAGACACATGGAATAATTGTCCCAGCTTTCAGGTAAACATTCTAGAAACTTTGTCAGCACTTCAAAGTTAGAATATTCCTTACCAACAGTTTTCAGATCTATAATTAAACAATTAAAACGTTGGTGAACTTCAGAGAGAGTTTCATTCTTACCAGAAATGAAGCTTTCGTATTGTCTTACCAGGTTGATCTTTCTTGAGTCCTGGACTTCAGACGTTCCTTCATACTGAACACATATTGTGTCCCACATGGCTTTTGATGATTTCAGGTTCATGACGGAATGGTAGACTTCGTCAGGAAGGGCCATGGATAGTATGGATCTGGCTTTTGTATCTATAGCCACTTTCTTCTTATCTTCGTCGGTCCACTGATGGATTTCTTTAAGAATCAGCCTTTCTGGAATAGCAGGTCTATTTGCAGTGGCTGGAACTAAAGGATCAATTGTTACAGGGATGTGTGGGCCGTTCTCAAGATAGTAAGGTATAGTAGGGTCTACACCTTCTAAGAAGAGTGTCATCCTATTTTTCCACAAGTAGAAGTTGTCTCTGGAAAATCTAGGGGGTTTTGCAAGAGAACCATTGTCTATATAATGTGTGTTTGAGTTGGTGGCCATTTTCAGATAATAGCAAGGAAGAGAAATATCTTAGATTAGATCTTGTTTATGAGATTAAACAAATCTGCTCTGATACCACTTGTTGGTCCCGAAGGCCTATACAAGTTTGTAGAAGGGGGGGGGGGGGTTGAATACAAACACACAGATTTTACTTTTCTAAATTGTTTATTGATAAATCATTAACAATTTACAGCTTGTTGCGGAGACAAGATTAAGGATAAACCTAAATCTAAACAAGTTGGAACACTAAGGTTTCTTGCACTAAGAAAGATAAGGAAATTACTAATAATAACCTATCTTGATATAAGAGATATGAACTTGTCCTGAGTTAGCAAGTTACTTCAAAAAGAAGTGAGTTCATCTCTTTATATACTGCATGCATTTAATGCAAGTCAGTATACACTTTACACGTGTCATCAGCTGGTTGGTTGCATGTCATTGACCTTTGTTGACAACCTTAGTAGCCGTAAGGATGAACAGTGTAGTATCAGAGTGGTTGTGCGATTTCAGATATTCGGAGGTTCTTTTCTGACATTTCGTACGGAGGCGTGCAAGGGTGGTTAAGACAAAAGTACTTTGTACGGAGGACTTCGTGATCAGCTTTCGTTGATTCAGCGATTATCATTTACTATTCAGCAGATGATAAAGTTCAGCGATAGGTGAAGTCTTGTACTTGATACTTCACGTTGAGTGGACAAATCTGAGTCTTCGCTGATCCGCATCAGTTCATTAGGAGACTTGTCGCTGGTTCTTGAGCTTGATCTTCGACTTCAGCGTAGAACCTTTGTTAACGTGAAACTTGTCTTCAGGGATCATAAGTAAACAACTAACTTATCAGCGATCATCATAATGACTGAACAGACTCAGCGCATTAATGATGAACAGTTTCGCTGAATGTTTAATCTAAAGAGCGAGAGTTCCTATCAGCGGTACTGGAAGATCTTAGTACTTATCAGCGATAGTGAAACTCTGATACATATTGTTTACTTACAATTTTCACTAAGTATTTAAGAGAGGGTCATTATCAAATCACTGAGGGTTTGGATCAACAGAGATGCCCGGGACCCTCGACCTATTGTGGCTTCCCCCACTGTAGTGGCCCCTCCTCTCCTTCCCCGAGTGAAACCGACAAGCAAAAAAATCCAAATCTTCCGGTAGCTCCGCACTCGCTTCTATGACTCTGCCACCAAAAGAACCTTTGGTGGCTACCCAAGTCAACACCCATTCCAAGAAGCGGAGTGTAACACCTCGAATTTTCGTTATATTATGTTTTAATATGAATGGGGTCGGTTTGTATTTAGTTTAAGTTGTGGACTATTTGTAAATGTAAAACTCCAAGGTTGAAATTGCATTTTGGTCAAAATATAAAGTTAATGTTGGAAATTAACTAGAGGGGTTGTGTAGTCATTTGTTGAAAGATGGGGTTACTTAAGGGATGGGTTAGGATGATTATCTCAATTCACCTGTTGGAGTCGGCAAAGCAGAGAGAAAGAAGAGAGAAAGAAGAGAGAAAGAAGAAGAAAGGAAGAGAGAAAGAAGAAGAAATCAATCTGAAATCTTGGTAAAAATACAAAGGGTTTTGTAAGTTTGATTCCAGTAGCAAGATAGTATCTATAACATAATTTGATTTCATCTAGGTGCTGTTTTGATTTGGAGTCTGATTGTGCAGAGAAGTGGGTCTAAGAACCAAAGGTGAGTTCATTCACTATTTTGATTTAAATCCATGTTTTTTTGTCGAATTAAACATTAAGACTCTTGTATAAATTGTTTTGGGGATGAATGATTGTGTTTAAAACAAGCTGAATGGAACAAACATGGGCTTGGATTGTAATTTTAGGATGCAGGTCAAAGTTACCGGGTAAAAAGATAGTACCCGGTAACCTCTGTATGAAGGTATCCAGACAAGGCAAAGTTACCGGTAAGTTCTATTTATTCTGTAGTTACCGGATGAATTAGTTACCGGTTATCATCCGGATTGTTATGTATCCGGTAAGTTTTGTGCACCCGGTAAGTTGTAGGTACTGGTAAGTTGTGTGTACCCGGTAAGTTCTGTGTATCAGGTAACTTTGGGTTTTGTTAACTTCTGGACAGGGTATGACTGAAGAATTGAAATGCAATCCTAGTAGCTTGAACATACTTACTCTTAGATGGTAGAGTGTTAGGTTTAAAGGTTGTTTTAGCTGGGTACTATACAGGTGTGTAGTATGTGTAATGGATCCATAGGCACTAGTTTTTATATGAACACATGGAATAGGCGTGGATTAATCGTAATTCCACTGTGTATGATAAACGTGGAATAGGCGTGGACAAATCGTAATTCCTGTTGGTGATTTTAGTGTCATCAATCATTTTGGTGTAATTGTGATTTAATTGAGATCGATTAAGACGATAAGGCAAACATACGTAAGTTATTAGGTGCGGAGTGCACACTTACAAGTTTCTGTTATCATCTTAGATCGCCTTAAAGCGGTGTCGAAGTTCGAAAAGACTAGAATTTTCTCTAAAAAGCTGTCGCTGAAGATCACCTTCAGCTTGTGAAAGTTGTCGCTGAAAGCTGAAAGATAAGAGCTGAGGGCTGTCGCTGAAAGCTGAAACCTAAGAGCTGTCGCTGAAAGCTGAAAGCTGTCAGCTATCGTTGAAAGCAGCCATCGCTGAAAGATTAGCCATCGCTGAAAACCAGCCATCGCTGAAAGCTGTCAGTTGTCGTTGAAAGCTATCAGCTGTCGCTGATAATTGCTGTCAGTTTTGATCAAATTTTCGCTGGAAAATATTATTGTCCAGAACTTCAAATTCGGTTGTAGGTATCTTTTGGCCTTATCCATTAACGGTTATAACTGTTTTACAACCGTTTAACCGTCTATAACCGTCGATCTCTTATTTAAATATGTAATTGAGAATCTGGGTATAAATATATCTTATATCATAGCCTTTGGTGTAAGAAAAATCTTAAGAATTATCCCAATACAAAGTTCGTGAACCCAAGGCTTATAGGGTCGAATTGTTGTATTCGGAAAGTGCCTTTCCGACACGATTCTTAAGATTATCCGGTATCGTCACCATCATATAATCACACACTTTCTAACATTCGAATACAACAATTTCTGTTTGATTAACGATGGCAAATCGAGAGGAATCCGTTCGTGATATGACTTCGAAATTTGGCAAACTAGAGAAGTTTCTAGGAAACAATTTTCGTAGGTGGCAAAAGAAGATGCACTTCCTTCTCACCACTTTGAAGGTTGTGTATGTTCTTAGCACCCCCATGCCGGAGATCGATGAAGATTCAACTTTGGAGGCAATCCGACGTAAAAACAAATGGGAGAACGATGCCTACATATGCCGTGGGCATATTCTTAACGGTATGTCTGATGCTTTATTTGATGTTTACCAAAATGTAGAATCATCAAAAGAATTATGGGATGTCTTGGAATCGAAATACATGGCCGAGGATGCTTCGAGTAAGAAGTTCCTTGTAAGTAACTTTAATAATTACAAGATGATCGATTCCAGACCCGTAATGGAGCAATACAATGAATTGCTCCAGATCCTTGGTCAATATACTCAACACCATATGCATGTGGATGAATCCATATCGGTGTCGAGCATAATTGACAAGTTGCCACCATCATGGAAAGACTTCAAACACACACTTAAACACAAAAAGGAAGAACTTTCCTTGGTGCAACTTGGGAGCCAATTACGTATTGAGGAATCACTACGTGTGCAAGAAAGTGGTAAGACCAAGGATAAGGATATCCCTAGTTCATCCAATGTCAACATGGTTGAGGAGCGTAAGAACACGACCAAGAAGAAATTCGACAAAGGTAAAAAACGGATGTTCGACAATCCCAAACATGGACCCAAAAAAAAGTCAAAAATGACTTGTTGGATCTGTGGTCGAACAGGACATTTCAAACGAGATTGTCGAGTTGGTAAAGGTAACAAGAATGGAGCGAGTACGAGTGGTGCGGGACAAGGGTCGAACGACCAACCCCCAAATCAAGGTCAAAACTCGATCATTTCTAATAATTCAAGTAAGAATTATGTACCCCTAATTTCCTATGCATTTTATGTACAGGATGATGATATTGCGTGGTGGATAGACTCGGGTGCCACGAGTCACGTGTGCAAGGATCGAAGATGGTTCAAGAAGTTCGAACCGGTGGAAGATGGATCGGTCTTGTATATGGGCAACGAGTCTAGTTCTCCAATCTTGGGTCGTGGTTGTGTGGATTTGATGTTTAGCTCTGGGAATTTGTTGAAATTAAACAATGTTTTATTTGTACCTAATATCCGGAAGAATCTAGTCTCCGGAAGTGTGTTGAACAAATTAGGTTTTAAACAAGTATTTGAGAGCGATAAGTATGTACTATCGTGGTGTGGTATGTTTATTGGATTTGGTTACTACAATTCTGGGATGTTTATGTTAAATATAATAAATGAATTTGGTTGTGAAAATTCTGTTTGCATGGTAGATAATAGCAATTTGTCCTTTCTTTGGCATGCTAGACTTGGACACGTGCATTACAAAAGAATGCATGAAATGTCCAAGGATGGCATGATACCTTCCTTTAATTTAAATTTGGAAAAGTGTAAGACTTGCATGCTTACAAAAATCACACGTCAACCTTTTCCTAAAATTAAAAGATCATCTATGGTTTTGGATTTAATCCATAGTGATCTGTGTGACTTGCATGCGACTCCTTCACTTGAAAATAAAAAGAATTTTGCTACATTTATAGACGACGCTTTGAGATTTTGTTATATTTCTACTCCATTCGAAAGATGAAGTTTTAGAAAAAAATAAGATATATAAAACCGAAGTGGAATTGCAGCAAAATATTTTAATTAAAAAGTTGACAACCGATAGAGGTGGTGAATATTTTGATCCTCTATATTTCCAATCTATTGGAATTATACACGAGACCACGACACCGTATACACCTCAGCAAAATGGTGTTGCAGAACGAAAGAATCGAGTTTTGAAAGAAATGGTTAACTCGATGTTATCCTACTCCGGTCTTAGTAACGGATTTTGGGGTGAAGCCATGTTGACGACTTGTTATGTTTTGAACCGGGTACCAAACTAAAGGAGTAAGGATACTCCTTATGAACTTTGGTTCAAGAAGAAACCAAACTAAAATTATTTACGAGTTTGGGGTTGCCGAGCTGTGGTAAGGTTAACAGATCCCAAAAGAAAAACTTTGGGAGAAAGAGGAATCGATTGTATATTCATCGGATATGCCGAGCATTCAAAGGCATATCGGTTCTATGTTATTGAACCCAACGACTCTATTTCGGTTAACACCGTTATAGAATCAAGGGATGCCATATTCGATGAGAATCGATTTACCTCGATTCCAAGACCGAAAGATGTGATTCCTAGTACGAGTGGAATCAAAGATAGTGGAAAAGAAAAAGAAATTTCTTTGGAAATTCCCGAACCTCGAAGAAGTAAACGAGGAAGGATTGAGAAATCTTTTGGTTCCGACTTTCAACTATACTTAGTTGAAGGTTCACGAGATGAAATTGAATCTCAATATGCTTATTGTTATAGCATAGAGGAAGATCCAAGAACCTATGATGAGGCTATGAAGTCTCAAGACGTCGCCTTTTGGAAAGAGGCAATAAATGATGAGATGGAGTCTATCATGGGGAATAACACATGGGTGTTGGCCGACTTACCACCGGGTTGCAAACCTTTGGGTTGCAAGTGGATTTTCAAGAAGAAAATGAAAGTCGATGGTACTATCGATAAGTTTAAAGCCCGGTTGGTAATTCAAGGATTTCAGCAAAAAAGAAGGTATTGATTATTTCGATACCTATGCACCGGTCGCTCGAATTTCCACCATTCGATTATTAATAGCGTTGGCAGCTATTAATAATTTGGTAATTCACCAAATGGATGTCAAGACGGCATTTCTTAATGGTGATTTAAAGGAAGAGGTTTACATGAAGCAACCGGAAGGCTTTGTGATGTCGGGGAATGAACATAAAGTATGTAAATTAATTAAATCACTTTATGGTCTGAAGCAAGCCTCAAAACAGTGGCATCAAAAGTTTGATGAAGTGGTTTTGTCTAATGGTTTTCATTTAAACCAATCGGACAAATGTGTGTATAGCAAATTTGACGATTCCGGTAGAGGCGTCATAATTTGTTTATATGTTGACGACATGTTAATCTTTGGCACGGACCAAAGACAAGTCGACTTGACAAAAGAGTTTTTGTCATCCCAATTCTCGATGAAGGATTTGGGGGAGGCCGAAGTGATCCTCGGGATAAGGATTAAACGAGAGAACAAAGGTTTGGCCATAACGCAATCTCACTATGTCGAGAAAGTGTTAAAGAAGTTTAATATGTTAAATTGTTCGCCCGTGAGTACTCTGATGGATCCAATTGAAAAGCTTATGCCTAACGAGGGTGAAGCCGTTTCATGACAAGTACACGTCCGGACATTGCCTATGCCGTTGGTAGGTTGAGTCGGTTTACTAGTAGACCGAGTACTCATAATTGGCAAGCGGTAAGAAGGGTATTCAAATATTTAAAGGGAACCATGAATCATGGTATAACATATATTGGGTTTCCTTCGGTGATCGAAGGCTACACGGATGCTAGTTGGATATCCAATATAGAGGATCATTCTTCTACTAGTGGATGTGTTGATCCAAACCCTCAGTGATTTGATAATGACCCTCTCTTAAACACTTAGTGAAAATTATAAGTAAACAATATGTATTAGAGTTTCACTATCGCTGATAAGTACTAAGACTTTACAGTACTGCTGATAGGAACTCTCACTCTTTAGATTAGATATTCAGCGAACACTGTTCATCATCTTATAGCTCTGAGCCTGTTCAGTCTATGAGATGATCGCTGATAAGTTAGTTGTTTACTTATGATCCCTGAAGACAAGTTTCACGTCAACATATGTTCTACGCTGAAGTCGAAGATCAAACTACAGAACCAGCGACAAGTCTACTCATGAACTGATGCGGATATCAGCGAAGCAAGACTTATCCATTCAACGTGAAGTATCAAGTAGAAGACTTCAGCAATAGCTGAACTTTATCATTCGCTGATAAAGATCTGACTCAACGAAAGCTGATCATGAAGTCTCCCTGCATGTTACTATTGTCTTACCTCCCTTGCACATCTCCGTACGAACTGTCAGAACGGACATCCCTTTTGTCTGTAATCGTACAACAACTCTGATTCTACATTGTGCACCATGCGGCTACTAAGGTTGTCTACAAAGGTCAATGACATGCAACCTCTCAGCTGCTGCCACGTGTAAAGCCATACTGCAATGCATTAAATGCATGCAGTATGTAAGAAGAACGTTACTTCAGTTTTGAAGTGTGCTCGAACCATCTTCTTATTTCTCTCTTATTGTTAAGTTATTATTCTTAATTTCTTTAACTCTTTCTAGTGCAAAAAACTTAGTGTTTCTCAAGACTTGTTAAGATTAGGTTTATCCTTAATCTTGTTCCGCAACAAGTTGTAAATTGTCTTGATTTATCAATAAACAATTTAGAAAAGTAAAAACGTGTGTTTGTATTCAACCCCCCCCCCTTCTACAAACTTGTATAGCCCTTCGGGACCAACAAGTGGTATCAGAGCAGATTTGTTTAAACTCATAAACAAGATCTGATATATTCTAAGATTTCTCTTCCTTGCTATTTCCTAAAATGGCTACCAACACAAACACAAACTATATTGACAACGGTTCTCTTGCAAAACCCCCTAGATTCTCCAGAGATAATTTTAATCTATGGAAAAATAGGATGACTCTCTTCTTAGAAGGTGTAGACCCTACTATGCCTTATTATCTTGAAAACGGCCCATATATTCCTATAAGAATTGATGCTGCAGTTCCAGCCACTGAGAATAGACCTGCTATTCCAGAAAGGTTGATTCCTAAGGAATATCATATGTGTACTGATGAAGATAAGAAGAAAGTGGCTATCGACACCAAAGCCAGATCCATACTCTCCATGGCTCTTCATGACGAAGTCTACCATTCCGTCATGAACCTGTGTAAAGCCCGTGTCCCGGTATGGTTTTTAGAATCCTTAATGTATTTTTTTTTTAAAAAGCGAGTCTCTTTAACGGAAGTTGTCAAAGGGACCTCGAATGTTATGTATGGCAAACCTTACTCTCTTTTGCATTTTTATGGAAATTCAGGGACCAAAAGGTGTCAAAGTGTTGAGCATAGGGGTCAAATGTGGACAAAGGGGATTGTGGTGGTTTGAACGGCCAAAGAAGGGGGACCGACCCCCCCTTTTCTCTTCTCGTCGGTTTCCAAACGGCAGCAGCAAAGCAGCCCCCTTTGTTTTTTTTTGTGGTTTTCTTTTGGTTTCAATTGCCGAAGTAGGAAGGAGAGAGAGAGAGAGATCGTGAGATAGAGAGGACCGGAGAAGAAGAGAGAGAGTGGAGTCGCCGGAGGGCTTTGTTCCAGTCGCCGGAGATCGCCACCACTACCACCAGTCGCCGGAGAAGTCAAGGGAGGAAGAGCAAACATCGAAAGGTAAGTCGTTCCCCTTGTTCCGTATCGTTTTCTCTCCTTGTTCGTTTTTCCGGCGAGGCAACCACCGTCACCCGCCGCCGCTACGGCGGCCGTGGGTGGACGGCGGTGGCTGTGTATGTGTGTATGTGTCGGTTTGGTTTGGCAATCGAGAGTAAAGAGGGAGGTGGTGCGAGAATGGGGTGGTAAGTGCGTGCGGAGAACCGTCGCCGGAGAGCCGCCGCCGCCGCCGCCGTGCCCCACTGCCGGAGGTGGCAGTGGGCGGGGCTAGACCCTAAGTCCTCCACGGCGGAACCCTAACGCCACCGGAGTTGCGACCCTAAACCGCCGTGCCCATTGTAGAAGCCGCTTTATCATTTTATGTAAAAATTCTGGAATCTGCCTTGTTATTGTATGAACCATAACTTTCTGCTCGTAACTCCGATTGAGCCAAACTTGGTACCCACAGTTCCAGTACGGGGTCGGCCACGTTTTCTGTGTTTTAGCGGAAAACTGGTTCAGCCTCTAGCTAGGTGAAAAAGTGGTCGCAAGTTGGTGATTTGTCATTTTATGTGAATGTCGATTTTCTGCCACTGTTTTGTTATGGCCGTACCCTTTTACTCATAGCTCGGATTGAAATGAAATCGGTGGCCAAAGTTCACTAATCGAGTCAGGAAAGTTTTTCGTGTTTTGCCGAAAGTCCGTTTAGGCCTGTAGCTGGGCCGTATGGGGCTGTTTATACAGCCTGGTCCGAAAAACTTCCAGCTTTCTGTCCCTGTTTTGTTTTACGCATAACTTTTGCTTGGAATGTCGGTTTGGGATGGGACTGGTGCCAAAAGTTTCGTTTCGGAGTCTATTAAGTTTCCTCTGTTTTGTGGAAAGACCAATTCGGACCATAGCTAGGGCGAAGTTGCCATGCTGTACTGAAAGGTCCGGGTGTTCTCTGTTCTGCGAAACATTTTTGTAAAATCTATAGTAAATTATAGAAAAATCGTTAGGACGCGTGCGATACGTCCCTGAAACCGTAAGACTTAGAACTTCGTAATTATGAATTTTAATTTCTGTATTTATCATTTTTAAGGGGGTAAATCAGGTCCCGAACAGACCCGTAATTTCTAATAAAAAGCTGGAATTTTTAGTCGTTTGAAAACTAGTAAACGTGTTATGGGTCGGGACTTTCCTTTGACTTTTTATACGTATTTAGGTGGGAGAAAGTGAAGAAGATTGCCGGGTTGGTGTTGCGTTTCGTGAGCACGTTGCTTAGCCTTGAGGTGAGTTCTCTCACCGCGTAGTTAGGAATTTCATGTATGTCGTTATTTTGTGTTACGTGTGATTACGTGTATTTATGTGCTTACGTGAACTAGATGGGATGTGATAACTGGTTGTGATTTATTAAATTCGTATGTGGAATATATATATATGCATGTGTACACCTCGGTGGGACTGAGGGGCTCGGTGGGACCGAGGGCTTGGTGGGACTAAGCTAGTACAACAATTTTTACTCGGTGGGACCGAGGGCTCGGTGGGACCGAGGGCTCGGTGGGACCGAGGGCTCAGTGGGACTGAGCTTGTATTAATGTATTTTGTGTACTCGGTGGGACCGAGGTTCGTGCTCATATAATAATCATTATGTGGTATGATATTCGTGGTAATGGTGATGTTGCCTACTTGCGAGTAGGGGCGATATGCGTGGGGTTGCTACCTACGTGCGTGGTTGGATTCACTAAGCGTTTAGCTTACCCTTTCCCAATATGTTGTTATTTCAGGTGCGGGCGGCAGTCGGGCTTGACCGTACACACATGGAGCGCGGAGTGTCAACTATTGTTAAACTCTCACTTACAAACCCTTTGAATTTAATTATGTAATTTTCCGCTGCATAAACTTTGTTGATGGTTTGAAGTAACGACGTTAATTTTATTTAAGACGTGGATTATTAAATTATGGTTGTTTTATAATGAAAAGTATGATTTAAAAATTTTAAATTTCGTTGTAATTTTTGGGACGTTACAACTTGGTATCAGAGCACGGCTTGAGTGAATCAAACACATCTCGGTGTGTTTGGTCTCAAGTTGCGGCTAAGAGATCTTTAAATTCTTTTATCAAAATCTTTGTTTTAAATGAAAAGAGAAAACCCGTTGGGAACGGTGATCGTGGGCGCAGTGTGTACAGTCAGCCGACGCCAGCTGGGAAGGTAAGGAACTTAGTGTATCTATTGTTTTTTAGGTATAGTGTATGCATGCTAGATTGCTTATGTGAACTATATGGTACCGTATGCTGGTTTATCGCTTATAGGAACTCATGCTAGCTTTGATAGGTTGTTAAGCGAATGCACTCTAGGTTGTATGCAGTAGAAACTGAATAGCCTTAGAATATTAGATTTAGTTCTATTGCGCAGCTCTTGTTTGAGTCCAACCGTTCTAGGATAGAGTCTCTTATTCGAACGTCTATCTGGTTTTACACTGTATACGACCGTGCATTCACGAGGTGACTCGTCAGGGTTAGTAGGGTTTCCGTGTTGGCAAGGGATAGTGGGTGATATGACCTTTCTAGGGAGTTAGGAAAAGTGTTTGTACGGGCTGGATTGGCTATATGTGTTTATTTGTGGTAATCGACTACTTGAATGTCTCGGGACAGGACTCGAAACGAGTAAGGATAGGTGTGAAGGGTAGTAGTAGAGCTCCTACTATCTGAAGCACAGGATCCATGCTTGAGTCGGGGAGAGTCACGAGGGAGCCAAGGAGTGGAGTATGAGCGTGGTAGGGTGAGTTATATATGCTTATAGATCTCTGAATTTTTCTCTTTCTAGAATGGTTAATACAAGAAGGAACAACGCGGCGGCGCCGCGAGCCGGGACGGGGATTACTGAGGAGCGTATTAGGGAACTGATTGCTACTGAGGTTTCCCACGCGATCGGGGAGGCGATCCCCGAGATCATCACTGCTATTCGAGAGGAGGTGGTGATCCTACTGGAGGAGCGTATTGCAGCTATTCCACTGCCTGCGGAGGGTCATCCCCGTAACCGAGAGTTCCAATACCGGGATCTCTCCGCCTGTTCCCCGCCAGAGTTTAAGGGAGACTTGGATCCGATTACCAGTATGCGATGGGTATCTGACATGGAGTTCGCATTTTTGACCAGTGGTTGCCCGGACAACCTAATGGTCCGTTTTGCAGTGAATCTACTTCGTGACGGCGCGAAGGATTGGTGCGCCACGGCATTGACGCCTGCCGAGCGCACTACTTTGACTTGGGACGAGTTTGTCACTCGTTTCCGTGCGGAGTATGTACCGCCAGTAGAGATGGAACGAATCGCTAAAGAATTCCTAGAGCTCACCCAGACAACAGAGACGGTAAAAGAGATGAACAGGAAATTTACCGAGATGGCATTATTCTGTCCTCAGTATGCCTCCTCGGAAGAGATGAAGATGTCCAGGTATAAAGATATGCTACGCACGGAGATCCGAGAATTTGTTAGCAAGGCACAATACACTTCATTATCCGCCATGATGGACGCCGCTCGAAGGAGGGAGCTTGAGCTGGAGACCCAAGCTAAGAAGCGGAAGGCGGCACAGCCAGTGACGCCCATCTCGGCAGTGCCGAAGCGCTAGAGGTTCACAGGTACGCGCACGGGTTCTAGCAGTGGCGGGTTTAAGCCCCGTGATACCGGAGCGAGGAGAATAGAGGGGTGTTTTAAGTGTGGCCAACCCGGTCACCTTAGCCGGGATTGTAAGACGCCGTTAATGGTTTGTTTCAATTGTAACCAGACGGGTCACGTAAGGGCCAACTGTCCTAGAGCAGGGGTAGCTGCTGGGGGTGGAGCTCAGAGGGTGCCTGGGAATGCCCCGTTGCGCATTACTGATGGTCGAGCTGGTCAGCCAGGGACGGGAGCGGCCCGAGGTAGAGTTCACCAGTTGACGGTGGATGAGGCACAGGCGACGCCTAAAGTGGTCACAGGTATATCCCTTACTTCTTTCCTTTTGTCTTTCCTTTCCATGTCATGTATTTATTTGTGGTCGAACTATATGTTAGGTACATTCCTAGTTAACTCGGTGCCTGCAGTTGTGATGTTTGATAGCGGGGCTACTCACTCTTTTGTGTCCCGCGCTTTTAGCGAGGGTTTAGGCCGAGTTATAGGACGCTTGAGTTATCCTCTGGTTGTCGAGGTGGCTGATGATAGGACCTTGACGGTCACAGACGTGTTTCGCGGGTGCACCTTAGAGATCTCAGGGGTGAGGTTTCCCATCGACCTGATCCCGATTGCTATGCGGGAGCTTTGTGTGATTGTGGGCATGGATTGGATGGATAAGTTCGACGCGGAGATCGTTTGCCGTCACAAGCAAGTGCGAGTTCAAACCCCAAGCGGGGGAGAACTGTTAGTGCAGGGAGATTCGTCTAGACGGTCTACGGCCATATGTTCCGCGGCGAGGGCTCGGAGACACCTTCAGCATGGTGGTCAGGGGTACTTAGCGTACGTGATAGATACGCGTGTTGACGAGGCGAAGAAGACTGCCGAAGATGTGCCAGTCGTGAGGGAGTTTGCCGATGTGTTTCCCGACGAGTTACCGGGGATACCTCCTGAACGACAGGTAGAGTTTCGAATCGATCTGATTCCGGGTGCTGCTCCGGTGGCCAAGGCACCCTACCGCCTGGCTCCACCGGAAATGAAAGAACTGTACGCCCAGCTGCAAGAACTACTCGAAAAGGAGTTCATTAGACCGAGTTGTTCGCCGTGGGGGGCACCTATCTTGTTCGTGAAGAAGAAGGATGGATCACAGCGGATGTGCATAGACTATCGAGAGCTGAATAAGCTTACGGTAAAGAATCGTTATCCTTTGCCAAGGATTGACGATTTGTTCGACCAGCTTCAGGGGGCCTCATGGTTCTCCAAGATTGATCTGCGATCGGGGTACCACCAGATGCGGGTCAGGAGTGAGGACACGGAAAAGACGGCTTTCCGTACGCAATACGGTCATTACGAGTTTGTGGTGATGCCCTTTGGACTCACCAATGCACCTGCAGCGTTCATGGACCTCATGAACCGAGTGTGTAGTCCGATGTTGGACCGTTCGGTGATTGTGTTCATCGATGACATTCTGGTGTATTCGAAGACCAAGGAAGAGCACGAGATGCATCTTCGAGAAGTGTTGGAAGTATTGAGGCGAGAGAAGTTATACGCTAAGTTTTCCAAGTGCGAATTCTGGTTACGAGAGGTCCAGTTCCTAGGACATGTCGTAAACCAGGATGGTATTATGTTTGACTCAGCTAAGATTGCAGCTGTGATGCGGTGGGAGGTGCCGAAGACTCCTACTGAGGTGCGAAGCTTTCTGGGATTAGCGGGGTATTATCGAAGGTTTATTCAGGATTTCTCTAAGATCGCGTTACCCATGACGCGATTGACAAAGAAATCTGCGGCTTTCAGTTGGGGTGAGGATCAACAGAAGGCGTTCGAAGAGCTACGCAGGCGGTTGTGTGAGGCTCCTGTGTTAACCTTACCCGAAGGCATGAAGGATTTGGTGGTATATTGTGACGCCTCACATCAGGGTTTGGGTGCCGTGCTTATGCAGCGCGGCAAGGTCATAGCCTACGCTTCTAGACAGCTGAAGCCTCACGAAGCAAATTACCCGACTCATGACCTGGAGTTGGGAGCGGTAGTGTTTGCCCTTAAAATTTGGAGGCACTATCTCTATGGTGTCAAGTGTACGATCTACACTGACCATAAGAGTCTCAAGTACTTGATGGACCAACAGAACCTTAATATGCGTCAGCGAAGGTGGCTCGATGTGGTTAAGGATTATGACTGCGAAATACTTTACCACCCAGGTTAGGCGAACGTGGTCGCGGACGCACTCAGCCGACATCCGGTCGGTGAGCCACTGAGGGGTTATTGTCAGCGATTGACAGTGGTTACACCGATTCTGGAGTCAATAGGAAGCGCTCAGGAGGTGGCTGTTTTGGAGGAAAATGCAAAGCGGGAAAGAGTGTCGGGGGAAATCCCAAATTTTGTTCGTGACAGTCGGGGGTTGTTAACTCGACATGGTAGGGTTTGGGTTCCATTCATCGGTGGGAACCGGCAGGTACTAATGGATGAGGCACATAAGTCCAAGTTCTCGATTCACCCGGGAGCTATAAAGATGTACAGAGACTTGCGTGAAGGTTATTGGTGGCCCGGCATGAAACGGGATGTTGCTAGATGTGTTGAGGTATGTATGACCTGTCGGAAGGTCAAAGCGGAACATCAATGACCACATGGGAAATTGCAGCCGTTGGAGGTCCCGGTTTGGAAATGGGAAAAGATTACTATGGACTTCATAACGAAACTCCCAAGGACTCCCCGTGGGAACGATGCCATTTGGGTGATCGTTGACCGTCTGACCAAGAGTGCTCACTTCTTGGCCATCAGGGAAAGCTCCTCGGCGGAAAAGCTTGCGGAGGTGTTTGTACGTGAGATCGTGGCCAGGCACGGGGTGCCAGTTTCGATTGTCTCTGACAGGGACACTCGTTTTACCTCCCGGTTTTGGGAGAAGTTCCAATCAGAGATGGGTACACGGTTACACTTTAGCACGGCTTTTCATCCGCAGACGGACGGACAGAGCGAGCGAACCATTCAGACCCTCGAAGATATGCTTCGAGCTTGTGTTATCGATTTTGGAGGTAGCTGGGATCAACACCTTCCTCTAGCAGAGTAAGTAGTACCGCTCGAAGATATTCAGATCGATGAGCGGCTTAATTATGTGGAAAAGCCAGTTGCTATTCTTGACAGGAGGACGAGAACCTCGCGGAACAAGGTTGTTGGTTTGGTGAAGGTTCAATGGAGACACCGAAAGGGTTCCGAGTGGACTTGGGAACCTGAAGCGGAGATGCGAGAGAATTATCCGGAGCTGTTTGAAGGAGTAGACTTCGGGGACGAAGTCTAATTCAAGCGGGGGAGAGTTGTAAAGCCCGTGTCCCGGTATGATTTTTAGAATCCTTAATGTATTTTTTTTTTTAAAAGCGAGTCTCTTTAACGGAAGTTGTCAAAGGGACCTCGAATGTTATGTATGGCAAACCTTACTCTCTTTTGCATTTTTATGGAAATTCAGGGACCAAAAGGTGTCAAAGTGTTGAGCATAGGGGTCAAATGTGGACAAAGGGGATTGTGGTGGTTTGAACGGCCAAAGAAGGGGGACCGACCCCCCCCCCCCTTTTCTCTTCTCGTCGGTTTCCAAACGGCAGCAGCAAAGCAGCCCCCTTTGTTTTTTTTGTGGTTTTCTTTTGGTTTCAATTGCCGAAGTAGGAAGGAGAGAGAGAGAGATCGTGAGATAGAGAGGACCGGAGAAGAAGAGAGAGAGTGGAGTCGCCGGAGGGCTTTGTTCCAGTCGCCGGAGATCGCCACCACTACCACCAGTCGCCGGAGAAGTCAAGGGAGGAAGAGCAAACATCGAAAGGTAAGTCGTTCCCCTTGTTCCGTATCGTTTTCTCTCCTTGTTCGTTTTTCCGACGAGGCAACCACCGCCGCCCGCCGCCGCTACGGCGGCCGTGGGTGGACGGCGGTGGCTGTGTATGTGTGTATGTGTCGGTTTGGTTTGGCAATCGAGAGTAAAGAGGGAGGTGGTGCGAGAATGGGGTGGTAAGTGCGTGCGGAGAACCGTCGCCGGAGAGCCGCCGCCGCCGCCGCCGTGCCCCACTGCCGGAGGTGGCAGTGGGCGGGGCTAGACCCTAAGTCCTCCACGGTGGAACCCTAACGCCACCGGAGTTGCGACCCTAAACCGCCGAGCCCATTGTAGAAGCCGCTTTATCATTTTATGTAAAAATTCTGGAATCTGCCTTGTTATTGTATGAACCATAACTTTCTGCTCGTAACTCCGATTGAGCCAAACTTGGTACCCACGGTTCCAGTACGGGGTCGGCCACGTTTTCTGTGTTTTAGCGGAAAACTGGTTCAGCCTCTAGCTAGGTGAAAAAGTGGTCGCAAGTTGGTGATTTGTCATTTTATGTGAATGTCGATTTTCTGCCACTGTTTTGTTATGGCCGTAACCTTTTACTCATAGCTCGGATTGAAATGAAATCGGTGGCCAAAGTTCACTAGTAAATTATAGAAAAATCGTTAGGACGCGTGCGATACGTCCCTGAAACCGTAAGACTTAGAACTTCGTAATTATGAATTTTAATTTCTGTATTTATCAGTTTTAAGGGGGTAAATCAGGTCCCGAACAGACCCGTAATTTCTAATAAAAAGCTGGAATTTTTAGTCGTTTGAAAACTAGTAAACGTGTTATGGGTCGGGACTTTCCTTTGACTTTTTATACGTATTTAGGTGGGAGAAAGTGAAGAAGATTGCTGGGTTGGTGTTGCGTTTCGTGAGCACGTTGCTTAGCCTTAAGGTGAGTTCTCTCACCGCGTAGTTAGGAATTTCATGTATGTCGTTATTTTGTGTTACGTGTGATTACGTGTATTTATGTGCTTACGTGAACTAGATGGGATGTGATAACTGGTTGTGATTTATTAAATTCGTATGTGGAATATATATATATATGCATGTGTACACCTCGGTGGGACTGAGGGGCTCGGTGGGACCGAGGGCTTGGTGGGACTAAGCTAGTACAGCAATTTTTACTCGGTAGGACCGAGGGCTCGGTGGGACTGAGCTTGTATTAATGTATTTTGTGTACTCGGTGGGACCGAGGTTCGTGCTCATATAATAATCATTATGTGGTATGATATTCGTGGTAATGGTGATGTTGCCTACTTGCGAGTAGGGGCGATATGCGTGGGGTTGCTACCTACGTGCGTGGTTGGATTCACTAAGCGTTTAGCTTACCCTTTCCCAATATGTTGTTATTTCAGGTGCGGGCGGCAGTCGGGCTTGACCGTACACACATGGAGCGCGGAGTGTCAACTATTGTTAAACTCTCACTTACAAACCCTTTGAATTTAATTATGTAATTTTCCGCTGCATAAACTTTGTTGATGGTTTGAAGTAACGACGTTAATTTTATTTAAGACGTGGATTATTAAATTATGGTTGTTTTATAATGAAAAGTATGATTTAAAAATTTTAAATTTCCTTGTAATTTTTGGGACGTTACAACCTGAAAACCTCAAAAGCTATGTGGGACACAATCTGTGTTCAGTATGAAGGTACTTCTGAAATCCAAGACTCTCAAAAGATCAACCTGGTAAGACAGTATGAAAGCTTCATTTGTGGTAAGAATGAAACTCTCTCTGAAGTACACCAACGTTTTAACTGCTTAATAATAGATCTGAAAACTGTTGGTAAGGAATATTCTAACTTTGAAATACTGACAAAGTTCTTAGAATGTTTACCTGAAAGCTGGGACAGTTATTATATGTGTCTCAAGCTGTCAAAGGATCTAAAATCAATGACCCTTTCTACCTTATATGGCACGATGCTGAATCATGAGCAATCGAGACATCTTAAGAAGAATCTTGTAAAAGATTCCAAAAGCACCCATGTTGCTTTAATCTCAGAGTCACCTTCCACTCAGCGATCGACTATCACTGCCACTGAGTTGGAAACTAACTATGAAAGATCATCAAACTCTGACGTTTCAGATAATGATGAAACTCTGGCATTCCTGGCTAATAAGTTCAGGTGATTTGCTAGAAAGAGTAATTTCAAGAAGAACAAACCTCTTGCTATTACTGACAAGCCAAGATCATCAACCCCTGTTGATAAGGCTACTGCTACTTGCTATAACTGTGAAAAGATAGGACATTTTGCTAGCGAGTGCAGGTCAAAGAAAGCCTCTAGACCCTCAGCTTTTCCCAAGAAAAACTTTACTCACAGGACTAGAGATGAAAAATACAAAAAGCTGAAAGAGGTATTCAAAGCTGAAAACCTTTAAGAAGAAAGGTAAAGTCCTTATGGCTGACTATGATTGGGCTGCCTCTGACGAAGAAGAATCATCTGACTCTGAAGATGATGATGAAGCCAATCTATGTCTCATGGCCAAACTTGAAGATGAGGAAGAAAATTCTGACATTCCCTCTACTTCAACCTCTGCTACTAAGGTATCACCTTCCTTCTTTACCAATATTTTAAATATTGATGAAGCTGATAGTCTTCAAAAGATCGATCTCTTGACTAGAAGTTTATATGAAGCCATGAATGGCAAAACTGTGGTTGAAAATCAAAACCTTGATCTCGTTGAACAGCTTAAAAACGGTCACCTTCAAATAAAAAATCTTTCTAAAATTGAAGAAGATTTTAAAGATCAAGTTCACTTAAATCAGCTAGTCAAAATCGAGCGCGAAGAAGCTATCGTTGCATTAAAAGCTGAAAAAGCTACTGTTGATGGATGGTATAATTCCTCAACAAAGATCACTGAGATAATTAAGTCCCAGATTCCCCTGAGTGATAAACATGGTCTTGGTTACAAAGCTGATACTCTAGATCCAACCACTGACCGTTCCATGCTTAAATTTGGAATGTTCGTATCCTCTATCCCTGACACTTTCTCATCTCATTGTTCCTCTTCTAAACCACCTATCCCTGAGGAAATCTCTACCTTAACTTCTAAAGGTAAAGAAAAAGTTATTTATCCAAAACCTACCTCAGTCTTTAAAAACAAAGGTAAAGGAATTGCTTTTAACCAAAATCCTCAGAAGGGTACCTCTGTACCAAAGCTGAACGCTTCTAAATCTTCAGTGACTTATTCCTCTGGTTCAAAGAATAAGATTCCTGGATTTATTCAGCGTGGATCTATTCAGCGATCTACTCCTAGAATCAAAGTGGAAATTATTGGTACGAAATCCGAAGAACTGAATGTTCCTCCCATTTCAAAAGCCAATAGCTTACTTGGTGCTGGTCCTTCTAATTCAAAATCAAAAGCTCAGCATGCAAATGGTCCTAGAACTACTTTTAGTTATAGGAAATGTTATCATTGTGGACTTACCAATCATATTGCTAGTAAGTGCCCCACAGCCACCCAAGCTGAAAAGATAGCTAAGGTGAAGATCATTGCCCCCAAGGCAAAGAAGACCATTGAGGTTAAGAAATTAACCAAAGTGAAGACTGACAAAGCTGAATCTTCAAATGCTGCAAAGACTGCTGAACCTTCCACCTCCTCTTCTACCCCCACTGACAAGTGTGTTCACATGGTTAAGTGGGTACCCAAGACAAACTAATCTTCCTTTGTAATGCAGGTTAAGATGGGTATCTGGTATCTCGATAGCGGATGCTCTAGACACATGACTGGAAAGAAAAGCATGCTCTCTAAATACAAGGAAGAGAAGGGTCCCTCTGTAACTTTCGGTGGAAACGGAAAAGGACATACCCGAGGGTTTGGTGTACTCTCAAATGGTACAACAACCTTCAGAAGAGTCGCATATGTTGAAGGGCTGAAGCATAATCTTTTAAGCATCAGTCAGGTTTACGACAAGGATAACAAAGTAATCTTTACTAAGGAATCCTGCTTTGTCGCTGACAAAAAGAAGAAGATAGCTCTCAGCGGTTATCGTTTGGAAAATGTTTACGTTATAAACATGGACTCAACAACCACTGAGAAGTCCTGTTTCTTCTCAAAAGCCTCATCTGATGTCAACTGGCTATGGCATAAGAGGCTCTCTCATCTCAACTTCAAGACACTGAACACTCTTTCTTCAAAAGAGTTAGTCACTGGTCTACCTCAGCACTCATACGCCAAAGAGTCCTTATGTTCAGCGTGTGAGAAAGGCAAGCAGACCAAAGCAAGCTTTAAGTCAAAGCAAGTTTCCTCAGTGTCATCTCCTCTACAACTTCTCCATATGGATTTGTTTGGCCCTGTTAACAAGCAATCAATCGCTGGAAAGAAATATACACTGGTCATAGTTGATGAATTCTCTCGATATACATGGGTTATGTTTCTCCGTTCTAAGAGTGACACCCCTGAAGAACTCATCACCTTTGTTCGGAAAATGGAAACCCTGAACAACTTGACCGTTCGCTCAATAAGGAGTGATCATGGGACTGAATTCAAAAACAGTTCTCTTGATTCCTTCTTTGAGAGTAAGGGTATTTCTCACAACTTTTCTTCAGTGAGAACACCGCAACAAAACGGAGTCGCTGAAAGAAAAAATAGAACTATTATTGAAGCTGCACGTTCAATGCTCAGCGATTCTCACCTGCCTACTCAGTTTTGGGCAGAAGCTGTCAACACTGCTTGTTTTACGCAAAACTGGTCGCTGATAGTCAAAAGATTTAATAAAACAGCCTATGAACTTTTTCATGGGAGAAAGCCTTCAATTAGCTTTTTTCACATCTTTGGATGTCAGTGTTTCATACTGAACAACAGAGATGCCCTTGGAAAGTTTGATCCTAAGGCTGATGACGAAATATTTCTTGGATACTCTTCAATCTCCAAAGCCTTCAGAGTCTTCAATCGAAGAAGACAAACTGTTGAAGAAACTATTCACGTCACTTTTGACGAATCCCGTTCAGCGAATTCTGGACCTTCTGCTGATACTGAAGAACTGAATCAATGGATGTTTTCTCATCTTGGTGATTCAGAAGATATTCCCACTCCTCATACTCATACCGTTGAAGATGATAGTCCTACTATCATCCCAAACATGCAGAATAGTGAAGCTGAAACATCATGGGTCTCAGCTGTTCCTTTAAACACTATACATGCTTCTGAACCAAATGTCTCAGACATTCCATCTACTTCTCAGCAATCAGTGAATGAGATGACATCTGCACCTACTCCTCTCTTGGCTGATATTCCAGAAGTTGCTGAAGCTTCATCTTCAGCTCCTCCAGTCCAATTTGAGTCAGCGACTTATGCTCCGGCTCAGAGATGGACTGTAAATCACCCAATTGATCAAATCCTTGGTGATCCAAACGCTGGTGTTCAGACTCGACGAAGTGCAGGTAGTATTTGTTTATTTGTTAACTTTATTTCTCTAACTGAACCAAAGAAAATAGATGATGCCCTCAAAGATCCAAACTGGGTCAGCGCCATGCAAGAAGAGCTGACTGAATTCGAAAGAAACAAAGTTTGGAAACTTGTTCGAAGACCAACTGACAAGACATTGATAGGCACTAAATGGGTCTATCGAAACAAGTTGGACGAACATGGAACTGTAACCCGCAACAAGTCTTGTCTTGTTGCTCAGGGATACAGACAAGAGGAAGGCATAAACTACGACGAAACATTTGCTCCAGTAGCAAGACTATAATCTATTCGTCTATTCTTAGCATACGATGTACACAAAGATTTCAAAGTATATCAAATGGATGTTAAGTCAACATTTCTCAATGGAAAGCTGAATGGAGAAGTCTATGTGGAACAACCTCCAGGATTCTCAGATCCTAAGCGTCCAAGTTATATTTATAAACTGGATAAGGCAGTTTATGGCTTAAAGCAAGCTCCACGTGCATGGTATGACACTCTATCCTCTTATCTCCTAATTGAAAATTTTGAGCGAGGTAAAATCGACAAAACTCTATTTTTCAGAATAGTGAAAGGTCATATCATTCTTGTTCATATATATGTTGATGACATTATATTTGGTTCTACTAACCCTGATCTTTGTACTCGTTTCTCTGAAAGGATGAAAGAAGAGTATAAAAAGAGCATGATGGGTGAGCTAACATATTTCCTTGGTCTTCAGATAAAACAAAATGAAAAAGGAACTTTCATTAATCAGGGAAAGTATGTTAAAGATATGCTGAAGAAATTCGATTTAACTCAGAGTTCAGCTATGAAAACCCCTATGGCACCACCGCTGACACTAAACAAGGATTCAAATGGAATACCTGTTAATGTCATGCTGTACCGTGGGATGATCGACTCTCTCTTGTATCTTACAGCTAGCCAACCCGATATAATATACGCAACTTGTTTGTGTGCACAATATCAAGGTGAACCTATGGAATCTCATATGACCGCTGTAAAGCGAATCTTTCGTTACCTTAAGGGTACTATGAACCTAGGTATTTGGTATCCCAAAGACTCAGGGTTTGATCTAATCGCCTTTTCAGATAGTGATTTTGCAGGTTGCAAATTGGATAGGAAAAGCACCACAGGAGGCTGTCAGCTCCTGGGTGGAAAGCTGGTGAGTTGGACAAGTAAAAAGCAAAACTCAGTGTCCACCTCAACTGCTGAAGCTGAGTATGTAGCCGCTGGAAGCTGTTGTTCTCAGGTCTTGTGGATGAGAAATCAACTACTAGACTATGACCTTCAGCTCTCAAAAATTTCAATCTATTGCGATAGCACAAATGCCATCGCTATAGCCAACAATCCAGTGCTACACTCAAAGACCAAACATATCGAAATCAGGTATCATTTTATCAGAGATCATGTGATGAATGGTGATATAGAACTTCATTTTATCCCAACTGACTATCAGTTAGCTGATCTGTTCACCAAAATGAGACAAGATTCAACTTTCTCATCAGCGAGCTTGGAATGCTGAACTTTGAAGAGTAAGATCTTTAGTGGTTCACATTTGATTAGTGATAGGATAAAACAATTATATAACCCATTCTATCATTATCTCTCTGAACATACTTGATTCGCTGATATCAAGGTATGTTTTCTCTCTTGCTCGCTGACGTTCGCATGTAAATGTAAGATTTCAAAACAAATTGCATTGCTGAATATCTCTTTCTTAACAGCGATACTTTGAAATTTCTTAAAACTAACACTGATATTTCTATTCAGTGCTTCATGTTTTTCAAAATTGTCCCTGAGCTTTCAAAACCTCAGAGACATCCTAAAATATGAAAGGACGTTTGTGACATCATCACAACGGATAAACCCTTGCACGTTCTTTTTCTGACACACGTTTGCACGTTTCGTTTACCTTCCAATCAAATGCAAACACGTGTCCGTGTCATGATGAAAAACTTTCCCGCTCGAGTTTCTCTCTCTCTCAAATCTCTCTATATAAACTATTTCGAGTTTATATTTTCTCTTTACGCGAACTTCTTCTCCAAGCAAGAAAAGATTTATTGTTGCTTATTTCCAGAAATCTTTTCACCTTCTTCTTCGATTACCAGGTTAATATTCTTATTATTTACCTGCATAACCTGTTTCTGATCTCTTTATTGCTTTTAACAGATCAAACAAAAGAAACTTTTTCTACAATGAAATCATTTCTTTCATGGTTTTATGAACACAACCTTTTCATGGTTGTTCTTCAAGTTTAAAACTCAAAATCTTAAACTTGTTCTTCATTCGTTTTTCCAGAATCCTTATCTAAAGGAAAATGGAAAACAAGACTATTACTGGGTTTGTTTTTCTTTTTCAAAACAAGAAAACCCTAATCTTCATTAAGACGTTTTGTCTGAATGAAATGGACAAAAATCGAAAAACATCTTATTGGAAAAGCTTTCACAATAAGACTGTATTTTTTTATGATTCATGGTTGATATGTTAAACAGAAATGGCATCTTCTACTCCTGCTCCTACCGCTGAGAAATCCACGGCTGCAAAGAAACTGACTCTCGTCAAAGCTCCTCAAGTCAAGTTCAAACTTTAGGAAATCAATTTTTCAAAATCGAACAACCTTCATGCGCTTTTCGAGTTTCCTCCTTGAAAGCAAGTCACACATCTGGATGATGCTGTGAACTATCTCAAAACATGTTGCTTATCCACAGCCCTGACCATTACACCCCCTCCTCATCAATTTCTACTTTCTCAGTTCTGGTATACTGCCAAAAGAGCTCAGGTACCCCATGCCAAAGACCCAACGAAGATTGTTGACTCTATTCTGTGTGACACAAAGTTTGGCACCACCAAAATCAACCTTGACATAATTAGGAAAGCACTGAGCCTTCCTACCTCTACCAAAGAAAACCGCTTTGTCCCTCTCCTAAACCACAAAAACCATGATGATAGGGAAGCCATCATTGCATTCTTCGATGCAATGGGTTATGCATGGGACACTGGAAGGGACAAGAAGCCTGAGAAGAAACTGACCTTGATCAAGAAGTCCAAATGCCCAGCGAGATGAACTTCATCTTCGCACATCTGATAAGCTGCATGACAGCGAAAAGTGGCTCCTCTGATCAAGCTACTCAACCTCAGCAAGCAATGGGCTATGCATTGCTGAAAGGTCTAAATGTTGACTGGGCCTCAATCATCTACGACGACCTTGCGTTCAGAGTCGATATGGCTGAAAGATCAGCATGGGTTCCTTATCCCAGATTCATCAGCGCCGTCTTTCAACTTGGACTTGGCGAAAGGTACCCAACAGAGGGTGATCTGAGACTCTCTCAGGTTGGCCCTAAGGTACTCGACTTCAAGCCACTGGAAAACGAGGTACGTCTTTCTACCCTCTTATCTCTTCTCAATCCTCCTTCTTCTACTTCTGCAGCTCATTCAGTGGAAATCCCCACCGCTGATACCCACGTTGCACCCTCTACTCCTTCTCGAAAAAGGAAACAATCTACTTCCCAACTTTGTTCCAAAAGAATCAAGAAAACCAAGGAGCAACCCCCCAGCATTTACATGTTGAAGACTCCTCAGCTCATCTTGAAGAGCTGATGGAAAGTTCAGTGGTACGCTCTGCCACAGTTGATCAAGCCACACCTTCCATCCCGGCTTCAACGTCTCTAAACGCTGAAGTTATAAACTTGGAAATGAACCCACCTTCTTCAGCCTCTCTACAGACTGAAGTGATTGACAGTGGATCCAACGCTGAACCCCGCATCCAACCATCATTCTCATCCCTCATTCCTCCTACTCAATCTTTGGTCTCTCCATCAATTTTTCCAACTTTCTCAGGGACACCCTTCATCGTACATGACTCAGCTGCAGACACTCTAAATACGACGATGGATGCAAACTTAGGATCTGCAGGCACCTTCATGCGCCAAGGTACTCTTGAAGGCGACATGGAATTTCATTCAGGACACAAAGGGTTCGACAACTTCGCCAACCCGCCTGCAGGTATAAACACAATCCAAAACACTCCTCTCTCTCTACCCCAAACTTCTGAGCTTTCCTCTGTTCATAAGTTAATAAATGTTTCAGGTCCTAATTTGGGGGATATCAACACCTCCCTGAAGGCCCTGGAAACAAAGGTGGAAAATTACAACACCATTCTCTCCACAAACTCTTCAGCGGTTACAGACGCTGGAGAGAAACTCAAAAAGCTGATCGAGATCGTCGATACAAAAGCCTCCAAAGCTGATCTGGAGAAGGTGGATGGTAGCATCGCTCAATTTGCTACCACCCTCGCTGACAATTCAACCGCCACCATCTCTCTTTCAACAAACTTCACCTCTCTGTCCAATGAAGTCACATAATTGAAGACAGAGGTTGGTTCTCTAAAGGGTGAAGTTTCCACGATCAAGGCTGACGTCTCCGCCGTCAAAGAAATTGTTCAGAAAGTGCTCGATCGCCTGAACGCCCCAACTTCAAATTTTACTCAGGTCGATCGCGAAGCTCTTGAAAAGATCAATCCTGCTATAACTGGCCTGGAAGACAGATTAGCAAAGATTGAGAACTGTGTTGGGATCTCTGGCCTGGAAGATAGAGACCAAATACACACTGCTGCTGAACAATCTGTTACCTCCCCCAACCATGATGTGGAAGAGGGGGAGAAGACTAAAGAAGACCTTCCCCATAATGCTGAGGGGGAGGGAATTGAAACTGCTGCTGGTACTTCTACTTCACGACCTCAGGGAGTTGAAAACCCTGAGGAAACTGAGAAACCTTCCTCTGAATCTGAGGGGGAGCAACTCGATGAGCAACATAAGGAAGTTGCTGCTGACGTGACCAAACCTTATGCTGAAGAGGTCGAGTCTGAAGAAGAAACTGAAGATGATGAACATGACGACATCTCTGATGAAGAACCATCATCATCCCCCAAAGATGATGATGATGATGACGATGATGACGACGACTTCTTCTACGTCCAGCCTGTTGCAAAAGCCCCAACTCAAAAAGGGATCAACATAAATGAACCTTCAGGGGAGCGAACCAAGACAAAGCCTACAGCGTCTGAAGCTGACAAAGGAAAAAACAAAGGCCACGCTGAAGAAGACAATATGACGATCTTGCTTCAAAAGCCAGTTTGTCAGGTACACTACCTTCTATTCCCTTACACTGCATTTCTCCTCTATCCCTTCTCAATCTCAATCCTTCTATCCTTAAAACCTCTAGACACTTAACCACATTCTTTTCTATATCTCTTTCTTCCTAACTTTTCTTACTTAAACAATCGCTGTGTTTCAGCTAGTCATCTCCCCTGTTTGAGGATCCCGCTGAAGCTCCTTCGACTACACCAGAAATAATCCCAGCCACAAGAGCTGAAGAAATAATCCCAGTCTTGGATTTAACCACTGAGACTGATGAACCTGAAGAACATCTGCTCTCTCACAAAAACAGACCTTCCTTGGCTCCTCAAAAGCTAAGTGAAGAGGATCAAGAAAAGAGAGATGCAATGATCAAACAGCTTGAAGATCAGCGAATCATTCTTCCTCGTGAAAAAATCCCTGCTCCCACAAAGTTCAGGATCTCAAGGAAAGAATACGAGGATCATCTAAGAGCTGAAAGATTACTCGCCGAAAAGAAGAAAGCTGAAGAAAAAGATAAGGCTCTCGCCATCCAGCTTGTCCAACAATCGGTGAAAGACCCCACGTTGAAAAGAACTCCCATTGATGTCCAACGTCAGCTATGGGATGATGCCCAAAGGATCGTTGAAGAAAAGTCTAAAGTATCTGATACGACTTTGAAATGGTGTAATAAAATGCTGAATTATCGGTCTCGACCATCCAAAATCATCAAAGTAAACATCACTGGAAGACTGTTCGTAGACGTTCCTGTTGTTGAAGTTGATGTATTCAGAGAAGACAAAACCAAGCAAACCTTCTATGCTGCTACTTTAGCAAACCTTCTATGCTGCTACTTTAGAGAAGTTTGGTTTCTCTGAATGGTTGGAAGTGAAATTAGCCATTCAGGGATCGCGCTCAAAGTTCAAGAGCCATGTCGAGAAAATTCTAAATACTCAGATCGACTTGGTTTCTTCTGCTGTGGATATTCCTCCTTCCACTCTTCTTCCTCCTCAACAAAGAAGAGTATCTGCAAAGGAAAAGAAAGTCTCAAACTCAGGTCCTCCTATACGGAATGAAACAGGTATTGGTTTCTCTCGTGCTGAAATTCTTGGCCCTGATGCTGATCTCTCAGCGCTTGACACCTCCCTACCACGTGGTGAAACTTTCATCCCTGGCAAAGTCGTAAGTGATCCCTATGGTATATTCTTTCTAGACTACCAAGGAAATCATCACTTTCAACGCATCTCTGAGCTTCCAATCACTCCCATCGAACAGCTCAGAGATCTCATATACTGGTGTGAAGTCAGACGCGACATTAAGGCACGTCACCTCAAGCCCCTGATCTTTGAAGAAGCAAAGAACAAAAAGGATCAAGGTGTCCCTGTCCCTGACTGGATGATTCCCACATCAAAGACCCTCGATGAACTTCTCATCAAGGAAGAACCTTTTGACGGATAGGATCGCCTTGTAATTCTTTCTATCCTTATCTGTCTACATCTTCTGTACTTGTAATTTTATTTGCTGTACTTGTAATTTTTCCACTTCTCTCTGTAATCTTTACAAAGTTTAAAGAATAATTCCAGCGAATGTACTTTACTTCATCAGTACTGAAAAGATCCCAGAAAACAGTAAAAGGGACAAATATTTTATGAGTTCTTTTTATCCTTATGTTTTCATTAAATAGCAATTTTCTCTGTTGCTATGTCATAATCAAATAGGGGGAGATTGTTGATCCAAACCCTCAGTGATTTGATAATGACCCTCTCTTAAACACTTAGTGAAAATTGTAAGTAAACAATATGTATTAGAGTTTCACTATCGCTGATAAGTACTAAGACTTTACAGTACTGCTGATAGGAACTCTCACTCTTTAGATTAGATATTCAGCGAACACTGTTTATCATCTTATAGCTCTGAGCCTCTTCAGTCTATGAGATGATCGCTGATAAGTTAGTTGTTTACTTATGATCCCTGAAGACAAGTTTCACATCAACATATGTTCTACGCTGAAGTCGAAGATCAAGCTACAGAACCAGCGACAATTCTACTCATGAACTGATGCGGATATCAGCGAAGCAAGACCTGTCCATTCAACGTGAAGTATCAAGTAGAAGACTTCAGCAATAGCTGAACTTTATCATTCGCTGATAAAGATCTGACTCAATGAAAGTTGATCATGAAGTCTCCCTGCATGTTACTATTGTCTTACCTCCCTTGCACGTCTCCGTACGAACTGTCAGAACGGACATCCCTTTTGTCTGTAATCGTACAACAACTCTGATTCTACACTGTGCACCATGCGGCTACTAAGGTTGTCTACAAAGGTCAATGACATGCAACCACTCAGCTGCTGCCACGTGTAAAGCCATACTGCAATGCATTAAATGCATGTAGTATATAAGAAGAACCTTACTTCAGTTTTGAAGTGTGCTCGGACCATCTTCTTATTTCTCTCTTATTGTTAAGTTATTATTCGTAATTTCTTTAACTCTTTCTAGTGCAAGAAACTTAGTGTTTCTCAAGACTTGTTAAGATTAAGTTTATCCTTAATCTTGTTCCGCAACAAGTTGTAAATTGTCTTGATTTATCAATAAAAAATTTAGAAAAGTAAAAACGTATGTTTGTATTCAACCCCCCCCCCCCCCCTTCTACAAACTTGTATAGCCCTTCGGGACCAACATGATGGGCATTTTTGCTCGGTAGAGGTGCCATCTCTTGGGCCTCAAAGAAACAAACTTGCATCACAAATTCCACCATGGAATCTGAATTTGTAGTTTTGGCGGCCGCCGGTAAAGAGGCGGAGTGGCTAAAGAATTTAATTTACGAGATTCTTGTGTGGCCGAAGCCGATATCACCTATATGTATTCATTGTGATAGTGCTGCAACTTTGGCTAAGGCATATAGCCAAGTATATAATGGAAAGTCGAGGCATTTGGGAGTGAGACATAGCATGGTTAGAGAATTAATCATGCATGGGGTGATATCTGTAGAGTTCGTTAGAACTCATAACAATTTAGCCGACCACTTAACAAAGGCATTAGCTAGGGACTTAGTGCACAAGTCCGTGATCGGGATGGGTTTAAAGTCCATATAGATTTTATTAATAAGATACCCAATTCCCCTTTAATACAACGTTAAAGGTTGAATTCAATGTGGAAGGCTTATTGATAAAATTGAAGAACATAATATTATCATCCCAAGGTATGTGCTTAGACCTGCAAGTGTTGTAAGGCTGAAAATTTTATTTCTTAATGATTCTTTTGAAAAATTGCATATGCAGGTGCAAGATGTAAAAGAATCACCTAAGTGGACGTGAAGTGTGGCCGATTCAAGAAAGGTTTCGACTTGGATTTCTATACGTTCATGAATGGATAAGGACGCAAGGCCTCTACAAATGTGTCAAGTTGTGTTATCTAGATTTGTACGAACATATGTGTATATTATCTTCATGTATTCAAATGGGTTGAAGGGTTCAATTCTTAGAACACCCCGATTCTCGAATATTTGGAATGTGTAATATACTAAAATGGAAATTCAATCTTCGTGACATTTTCATTTATGCGTCTGTTTGAATTTTACATATTTATAGTACGTTGTAAATTAAAGGATTACACTAAAATGGGGGAGGAATGTTGGTGATTTTAGTGTCATCAATCATTTTGGTGTAATTGTGATTTAATTGAGATCGATTAAGACGATAAGGCAAACATAGGTAAGTTAGGAGGTGCAGAGTGCACACTTACAAGTTTCCGTTGTCATCTTAGATCGCCTTAAAGCGGTGTCTGTTAGCTTCAATCTTCCTAATCATAGAAGTATTTAGAAGTAGTGAAAAATAGGCTAAGTGAAGAAAGCCTCTTACAGAGGCTCTGCCGATATTACCGAGAAATCAAGGTCAAGAAGCTACAGAAGCAGCAGAGGCTTCCTACAGAAGCTCTGTCATATGCACAAAGAAGACCAAAGACTCGGAATCCGGCGAAGACTGCTCCACAGAGGACCAGACCGCAGAACCTCTGTAATTCATTACAGAGCCTCTGTGGTCCTCTATGAAGACTTGGAAGATATTACTGGATACGTTCATCAACTTGCATGGAAAAGTACTGTCAAAACACGTGTCAAGCTCTGAGTGGACTCAATAGGGCATGGTACAAAATAGACGTCTGTGCCATTTAATGCATTTACCAATAGTACATCTGCTCCATTAAATGCGCATGGCTCAAACAACTGCTCACACCATCCAGTCCACTGTTCACACCATCCAGTTTACTATTCATGCCGTAAAAGGAACAGTTACCAACTTCATAGTCTTCTAAGAGTAGTATAAAAGGAAGTCTCATGTTGAGATCTTCCTAACGACGAATAGACAAGGAATCACTAATACTCTAAAACTTTATTGTCAAATATCTGAGTGTTATATTCTCACACACCAACAGTTCTTAATCTGTTCTTCGTGTTGTTATTATATATTGAATAACGGTAACTGTTCAAGAAATCCTTTTCATTCTTTACTGTTTTCTTTATATATGTGCGTTCTAATATCTATCAAACATATCTGTTAGTTTAATACGCTTCCGCATCAAACTCTAAACTCAACTAATAGACTGTTAATCTTGATTAAGCGTATCTGGGTTCCAACAATTGGTATCAGAGCCTTCCTTGATTTTCAATATCAAGTGATCCACTTATCAAGACTCTTGATAGATATTATTGAGATTTAAAATTGTGTCTGGAAACTGCTTAAACCCAGAAAATCTTCAAGCTCATCGAAGTAACTCTTTAGTCATACTTTCTTTCTAAAATCTTCAAATGACAAATACAAATAATTTATTTACTACTGGTTCTCTCACTAAACCTCCTACTCTCCTTCGAGATGAGTATCCTCAGTGGAAAATAAGAATGGTCCATTTTTTCGAGGGTACTGAAAAAAATCAAGTACAATATCTGTACAATCCTCCTCCTATTCCCATGACAGTAGTACCTCGTATACCTGCTACTGCTAAATCTGCCGAAATCCCCGAACATCAAAAACCAAAGCCAAAAGGGGAGTGGTCAACCGAAGATAAAGCAGAAGATGAAGTTGCTCAGAAAACCAAGAGGACATTAATTATGGCAATACCCAACGAACTCTTTCAATCCTTGGATTCATGTGAAACAGCGCATGATCTGTGGAAAGAACTGGAAAGACAGTTGGAAGGAGGTGCTAAAACACAAAAAAACCGAAGAGCACAGTACATCAATGAATATCATGCATTCAAAGCCTCTGCAACAGAATCTCTGCAAACAACATACGACAGATTCAACTCTCTAATCAACCAGTGCAGAAAATCAGGCATTGACAGAACTTCTGAAGAAAACAATGTCATGTTTTTAAAAAGTCTAAATGAAGAATGGCTCCAGCTGTCTATGTCCCTACAGACAAATCAGGATCTAGACACCTGGACTCTCTCTGATCTTTACGGAACATTAGCCGCTCAAGAACCTCAGATAGCACAGGCTAAAACACTAACCATTGCACCATATGCATTGGTTAGTAAAACTAAAGAGGATGCACAGAGACCAAGAAATGATAAAGCCACAGAGGAGAAGAAGAAGGAGAAGAAGAAGATGGTGATAATTGACAGTGAAGAAGAAGAAGAGCAAGCAGAAAAGGAAATAACTCTTGCGTCACTAGCTAAATCTTTAGCTCTATTGACAAAAGAGTTCAGAGGAAACAGAAGAGGTCCCGGAAATGAAAGATATGATAGAGAAAACCAGGATGACAGAAGAGACAACAGAAGAGATGACAGAAGAGATGACAGAAGAGGAGAAGAATCAAGTGGCCGACAGAGGTCAAGCGATAGAAATTACAGAGGGAATGACCGACAGAGGTCAAATGACTCGGTAAGCCACACGCAGCAAGAATGCTACAAGTGCGGCAAACCTGGTCACTATGCAAATGAATGTAGATCAGAGAAAGGCGGAGACCTACAGAAGTCCAATGATCGAACAGGAAACACTCCTCAAGGGTGTTTTAACTGCGGAAAACCAGGCCATTTTGCGAATGAATGCAGAAGCAGATCAAATCGCCCACAGAGGGACTCTGCTTTCTACAAAAAGAAAGCCGAATATTATGCTCAAAAATCCTTAATGGCAAAAGGACATTCTGAGGAGAACACCGAAGACTTCCAGTCAGACTCTACTTCTGACGATGAACATACCGCTAATGCCCTCTTTTGTGGCATGGCAGAAGTCGACTCCTGCACTGACTCTGAGGTATCTACTTCAAATTCCAACTCTTGCATTACCTCTGTAGATGATAATGCACTTAGAATTAACATTGAATTAATTGAACTGAAAGAGATAAATCAAAGTATTCAGAAAAGACTCACTTTCAATGAGAGAGAAGTACGGCTTCTCACTCAAGAAAAAGCAAAGATTTTTGAGGATAAAGAGAGAATAGAAAGAATTGGAACAAAACTCTAGATCCTTTAAAAAAACAAATTTCTGAATTAACCAATACTTTAAAAGATAAAACAAAAGAACTTTCAGTTTCAAGGAGCGAAACTACTGACATAAGAGCTCTTAAAGAATACTTTCAAAGAGAAAGAGAGGTATTATGGCAAGATTTACTCAGAAGAGAAGTTTTGCTTAAAAACTATAAAGATGCACAGAAAGTTTATGAAAAAATAAACTCACAAATAGGGAGACGAGGTATAGGGTATGATGATATCACCCTAGGTGTTGAAGGCAAAAGAAACAAACCTCTGTCCTCGTTATTTGTGATTGGAAAAACAAACAAACCAGATTTTCCAAATCTAATCTCTGTAAGCAAACGGGCGAAAATCTCTGTGGATCCTTACTTGAAGAAACATAAGAAGATGATTAACGTGTGGTTTGAAAACACAGACTCATCATCTTCAACCTCTGTCAAAAGAGGTATCAAACCAAAGAAATATCTGAAAACACAAGATCAGATTGGTATCTTCAAGTTTGGTAAACCAGAGACCCAAACACAGGTTGCTTTTGTCTGTTTGATAAACGTTGAAAAGAAATTATCAGCAGAAGCTCCTGAGTTTAAACCCATTTTTTCAGAAGACAACTTTAAAAATTTAATTGAAAAAGAAATTTTGGAAATATGGAAATCAAGCGTTTTAGAAAATTTCTGTACATCTTCTATAGATAAAACTCTCACTGAAGAAATCTTATTAGAAACCTCTGCAATCTATGAAAACTATTCTACAGAGGAAGAAAGCTCGTACGATACATGCTCAGAAAATCCAGCCTCTATTGAAAGAATTGACTCAACCTCTGTATACGAGGACGATTCATCCTCTGACAACTCAGAGACTGATTTCAAATCAGGGATAATTCACTGTGACACAGAGGATGTCAAATTCTCCTCTGAAGTTCCTCACAGAACTATTTCTCCAAAAGAGAAACTCACAGAGATTCCAATCTGCCAAGATTTTCTAAAATTGAATCTACATATCAAAACCTCTACTGAGCTTAAAATGTTACAGAAGACCTCTATTGATCCTATAAGTTCTAGATTTTCAAAACCCAAGGTTAATAAATTTTTTTCTTCTGTGACAGTGATGAAAGAAGTTCACCACAGAAGCAACCCACAGAAGGCAGGTCCTAAACAGAGCTTTTGCAAACAACATTCGAGTATTCATAGATCTTCTAGTAATAGGAAATCTAATGTAAAGAAAGAATGTAATGCCTCTGTGGCTGAGTTTAAAAAGTTCAATGAAAAGTTCAAGCAAATTACATCTCATATTCAATACTGTCATTGCTTTGATCTTATGTCTAAACTTAATAATCATTTTTCAAGTCAAGTCTGTTTACTCTCTACGACAATTCAAAAGTCAAATCCCACAAAGAAACAATCTGACTCTTCTGCAGAGAACAAAATGTATTTCAAGAATGCCAAGGCAAACTTGAAAAACTCTAACAATATTGGACCCATATGGATATGGGTACCTAAATCTCTGTGATTGTCCTGCAGAAGAAGTATGTGCCAATCTGGTATCTAGACTCCGGATGCTCAAGGCACATGACTGGTGACAGAAGTGCACTATCCACGTACAAAGAAACACAAGATGGTGGATCTGTGACCTTTGGAGACAACAAGAAAGGACACATAAAAGGCTATGGAGTCATAAGGAAAGAAGACGTTTCTGTATACAAAGTTGCATATGTGGATGGCCTTAAGCACAACCTACTCAGTGTAAGTCAACTTTGTGATACAGGATTCAATGTGTTGTTCAAAAGAACTTTCTGCTCTCTACAAAGTGAAGAAACAAGTATGGAACTTCTGCGAGCTGAAAGAATAGGTGATCTATATCTAATGAACTTCAACTCAAAGAACAAAGACAAAGTTTGCCTTGTTGCCTGCAAAAGTGAAGAAGCCTGGTTATGGCACAACAGGTTCTGTCACTTAAATTTTCACACATTGGAAAAACTGGTCAAACTTGATCTAGTTAAAGGTTTGCCAAATGTTAAATTCAATAAGGATCATTTATGTTCTGCCTGTGAGATGGGAAAACTCAAAAGAGCTTCCCACAAAGGCAAAACAGATGTATCTTGCACTAGACCTCTGTACATGCTTCATGTCGACCTCTGCGGTCCCATTGCCATACAAAGCCTAGGTGGCAAGAAATACATACTTGTCCTAATTGATGAGTATTCGCGTTTCACATGGGTTGAATTCATTAGAAAGAAATCAGATGTTCCAAATATATTGATAAATCTAATGAAAAGAATCCAAGTTCTTTATAATTGCAGAATACAGAAGTTAAGAAGTGACAATGGCACAGAATTTAAAAACTCTGTCATTGAAGCCTATCTTTCAACAGAAGGAATATCACAGAACTTCTCTGCAGCTCGCACTCCACAACAGAACGGTGTTGTCGAAAGAAAAAATCGAACACTTGTGGAAGCCGCAAGAACTATGATGTCAGCATGCGGATTATCAATGAACTTTTGGGCAGAAGCAATTTCTACTGCGTGTTATACTCAAAATCGATCAACCATTGTGAAAAGACACCTCAAGACGCCTTACGAATTGCTTAACAAACGGCGGCCAAACATCAAATTTTTCCATGTATTCGGATGCAAATGCTTCGTCTTAAACGACAGAGATTCAAGAGGAAAGTTTGATGTAAAAGCAGATGAAGGCAAATTCATTGGATACTCTGCCACTTCCAAAGCCTACAGAACATTCCTTACAAAATCTCACAAGATTGTAGAAAGCATCAATGTTTCTTTTGATGATTCATTGCAAATGACTTCTGAACAAATCAGTTCAGAACTCGGAATTAAAGGGAAATCCTCTGTCATCTCACGAGCAAAAGAAGACTTGGATCTTCTATTTTTAGAGATGCTCAACGAAAACATTGATCCTTCTGTTGGAACAATCAGGGTTTCTGAAGAACCATCCTCTGTCGGACAAAATCCTACAGGTTTGTCTCTAACTGGTCCTAATAATGCTTCATCTTCTTCTGTACATACTACAGATGCAATTGCCGAAGCAGAAGAAAGTGCAGAAGATGAAACATCAAGGAAAACGACCACAGAAGCTGCACAAACCACAGAAGAACCAATTACAGAGGAAATCGAGGACCAAGACTATACGTCCTCAGAGGAACAAACTCCACCACCACTCATACCAATCATTACACAAACGGTAGAATCAACTACCAAGGCACGAAGAACAACAGAGGCTACACAAGAAGAAACACAAGAAGTCTCTAAAGAAAGTCTGAATGACATTGATGATCATCTTCCACGCACAACTCAATGGACAAAAAGCCATCCTCCAAGCCAAATAATCGGAGAACCTTCTGACACAGTAAAAACAAGGTCTGCCACTGCTAACTTTTGTTTCTTTACAAATTTTATTAGTGTGATAGAACCAAAGAAGATTTCTGAAGCCCTAGATGACCCAAACTGGGTAGACGCCATGCAAGAAGAACTTTTGCAATTTGAGCGTAACAGAGTATGGACTCTAGTACCTCTACCAAGAGGAAAACAGGCCATTGGGACTAAATGGGTCTACAGAAATAAGAAGGATGAAGATGGAGTGGTCATCAGAAACAAAGCAAGATTAGTAGCAAAGGGATATAGACAAGAAGAAGGCATAGACTACGATGAAACTTTTGCCCCTGTCGCACGGCTCGAAGCAATAAGAATATTCTTGGCCTTCGCAGCCCACAGAGGTTTTAAAGTCTATCAGATGGACGTAAAATCAGCTTTTCTCAACGGTGAAATCCAAGAAGAGGTCTACGTTAATCAGCCACCAGGATTTGAAAGCTCAAAGTTTCCAAGGCATGTATACTACCTTGAAAAAGCTTTATATGGACTGAAACAGGCTCCACGAGCATGGTATGAACTACTTTCTACCTTTCTTCTAGTCAATGGTTACAACATAGGTACAACAGATACTACCTTATTCTATAAACGCAAAAGTAGTGAGATAATGCTTGTACAAATATACGTAGATGACATAATTTTTGGGTCTACTAATTCAGAAGAGTGTAAAAGATTTGAAAAACTCATGCAGAGTGAGTTTGAAATGAGTATGATGGGAGAATTAACTTTCTTCCTCGGACTCCAAGTCAAACAATCATCAGAGGGAATTTTTATAAATCAAGCTAAATATGTCTCTGACATTCTTTCCAAGTATAGCTTCTCTGATGCCTCTGCAATGAAAACTCCAATGGCCACTGGAAACAAGTTATTCTTAGATTCAGATGGCATCTCTGTAGAATGCACTCTCTACAGAGGCATGATTGGATCTCTGATATACTTAACAGCAAGCAGACCTGACATTATGCATGCCACATGTCTCTGTGCACGCTATCAAGCTAATCCAAAGAAATCACATTATGATGCCGTAAAGAGAATCTTTAGATACCTAAAAGGGACCAAAAATCTTGGTCTCTGGTATCCACAGAACTCTGGTTTTGGTCTTAAAGCTTATACAGATTCAGACTATGGAGGATGCATACTCGACAGAAAGAGTACCTCTGGGAGTTGTCAATTCCTAGGTGGTAAACTAGTCAGTTGGACCTCCAAGAAGCAGAATTGTGTTTCCACATCTACTGCAGAAGCTGAATATGTTGCTGCCGCTAGCTGTTGTTCTCAGGTTCTATGGATGAAGACTCAACTAAAAGACTACGGCCACATTCTGTTCAAAATACCCATCTTCTGCGATTCCAAAAGTGCTATTGCTATCTCTGCCAACCCTGTGCAACACTCAAAAACCAAGCATATCGATATAAGGTATCACTTCTTAAAACATCATGTTGAATACGGTACAATCGAAATGCATTTTGTGCCCACAGAATATCAACTTGCTGACTTATTCACCAAAGCACTAGACGAGAAAAGATTCAACTTCTTGGTGGGTAAGATAGGAATGATTAACATGGTGTGAAAATTCTCAGCAAGTATAGTTTTATATTCTGTAAATAATAAGTAAATACATTGCTTAATTTATTGCTTTGATTGATTCTACTTCTGTATGTAAATTCTTAAAACCTTAAATAGTTCTTAAAATCACAGAGCTTCTGTAAGTCAACTCAGAACCTCTGACAACCCCTACAGAACCTCTGAAAGACCATGACCTATGTTCTATGCAAAACTTATCATTCTTTGATCCAAGCATAGGTCAAGGGGGAGCAAAAGGAAATTACTTGATCTACAGAGGTGATTAGGTCAAGGGGGAGCAAAAGGAAATTACTTGATCTACAGAGGTGATTAGATCAAGGGGGAGCAAAAGGAAAATTCTTGATCTACAGAAGTGATTAGATCAAGGGGGAGCAAAAGGGGCCCTGAGATGATCTACAGAGGTAAAATCTCTCAAAGAAAAGCCGAAGAAGAATGTCGATAATTCTCCATCGACAGAAGAAAGACAAAATTGCCGAGAACAGAAGAACCAAAAGGTATGTCTCTCGCATGAAAGGTTTTTAGAAAACAGATTTCTAGGACAAGAATTGTCAAAAATGTCCTAAATATACTGTGAATAACATTTCAAAAATCAAAAGTTCAAAAGATTTAACAAAATTCGGAATAGGAGAAATTTAAGGTCATAGAGCTTCTGCTGAGCTCAACAGAGCTTCTGCAGGAAATATGCTCTGTGATCACAAATTAACCCTCTGTCGATCTTTTGGAATGTTATCTCGAAAACCGACAACACACACCATGACCTTCTCGAACAAAACGTTTATCAAAATAGTTTTATCGGACACCAACCTTCAAAAATGTGCGAAAAACATCTCTTAACACAGATCAAAAATTGGATGATCAGAAAATTAATATAATTCAAGTTATAAGATTTTTTCTCTCATAGAGCTTCTGCTGGCTCTCACAGAGCTTCTGCAAGTTCCATCAGAGCTACAAAACCTCTGTGAGTAAAATTTCTTGACAAAATCCTATTAATCCTCTCCAATATCTTTACAAACGTTTTCGTTCAAAGAAGAATCTTCAGTCATGATAACAATGAGATATATGAGAAGGTTAAAACTCTAAGATTTTCAAAACCACAGAGCTTCTGTAAAACACAAAAGTTCTGCCATTTTGTTATCTGTGGTAATAACGGTTACTTTTACTGAGAGTGAAACTCATATGGCTAAGAACAACTCCACGCGCCTAGCATTAATGGGCCGCGCACGACGTCCTGTCATCTTCTGACATGGCCTACGTGTCCCATTTTCATTGAGCAAACATGGAACGTTTTTTTTTGTAAGTTGAACCCGCCGCTCAAACTCGAGTGCGGATTCCAAACTTTAATCCATTGCCATATATTTTACCCTTTCGAAGTCTACCGTTTTACCATCCTATAAAAACAAACCTTACCCTCTCATAAAACTTTTTACAAACTCTCATCTTCTTCTCCGGCGATACCCTGCAAAACACTTGCAAATGGCTTCATCTTCTCGAGCTACATCCTCTGAACTCTCTCCGGCGAACTCAACGGAAAACTCCCCTGCTCATTCAGAACATTCTGAAAACCCCAGCCTTGCAAGAGATATTGAACAACAAGATTCCGGGGACTCCGCAGACTTTGCTCCGACGACACACTTGCAAAACTTCATAGCTAAGGATCATTTCGAAGCCACTCTTCCTATCAAATCCAACAACTGCTATTTGGTCCCCTCACCCACTACTTTCGGCGAAGCCCATGCCATACTTCTAAACATCATGGAAAACCATATCCTCTTCCCTCTACTATCAAGAACCCCTAACAGAATTCCAGTCCGTTATTTGAACCAATTTTGGCAAAGCTGCCGATTTGATAAAGATGATTCTCTTATCAAAGGGTACATTTCAAGACCTGATAAATCTGAGCATCTTGAAATCAAGTTTAACAGAACAATGTTCTCACTTGAATTCAACCTACCAACAAGGGGTCTTCTGGGATTGAAAAGTTATGCAGAGCAACCAACAGACGAAGAGCTCTGTCGATTCGTGGAAATGCTTGGGTACAACACCCAACTACGGAAGAGAAATGACTTCCGCAGAGGCCGATTACCACCTCTGTGGAACACTTTGTTCTCTATTCTTAACAGATGCCTGACAGGAAAGATAGGGAGTATTGACCAGAGCTCACATCAAATCTTGAGCATCATGTATGGGGTTTACTATGATCTTCCACTAGATTATCCGACCATAATGATGCAAGAGATCATAAACACCATCGACAGAAAGAACAACTCGAAAAGGGTCAAAGAGAACGATCCCAACTTTCTACCACCTTTGCAATTCCAAAGAATATTGGGAGTACTGTTCGAACCTCTGCTGCTAATCCAAAATTGGCCAATGGAAGGGCCAACTCCCAAACAGTTCCCGATGAACAAAAATACCCCCACTGATCATGCTGATGGCTACTCACACTGCAGACCTCTGTCAAATAAACTTCTGCGCTACGCATCGAACATATCCCTTAAGAAAGAGTATATACGCGATCATAGAACTCCAAAACCGAGTCCTATGACACCCCCGCGTTTAGGTGTCCCCCTAGGAACAATGATAGCAAAACCTCTTTCCACTCAAGCAGAAAAGGATCAACAGTTAGCAAAACACATGGCTATTCAGCTCAGCTTCATAGCCAAACGCGCAAAAATAATGGGAAAGAAGTCTTCATCAAGAACCTCTGCATCTACTCCAAAAGCAAAGAAGAGAAAAACTGCAGAAGGCACCTCAACAAGCACTACAGAAGATCGACCTTCACCTCCCCATGCCACAGAAATTGGCTCCTCTGCTCCTCCCCTTTTCACAAAACAGAAAAAGAAGAGATCCAAATCAACAGAGGAAGGGGCACCAAAACCAAAAAGGAGGAAAACCAAAAAGAAGCATGGTAAAACACTTAAAAAGTTGTTTACCATTGCAGAAGAGGAAATCTTAGAGGGAGAAACTGCAGAAGAAGAAGATGCAGAAATAGGAATGACAGAAGAAGGATATCAATCACCCTATCAATCTCCAGATAGATTTGCTCACCAAGGAGACCTGAATGATTTCCTACAGAACCCCGAAATTGCAAACACCCTTAATACAGCAGGGTGGACGGCACAACCTCTCGACCACCACACTCCAGAAGAACAAGATTTCTTCATTTCTGGCATTGACACACATCTACACGAAGATGACACAACACCCAGAAATCAACCAGCCGAAACCCCTGTGATTTTACAAAACCCTTTCATTCAAGGATTGGACGTCCACAGAAGAAGTCCAAACCAAGCTTCAGAAGAAACAGAACAAATCGAAGCTGAGTGGAATACAACTAAAGTTACAGAGGCAACGGTTGTAGAAGAAACCACAGAAACAGGGATAGAAATCTCAGAGGTAGATTCAGATGAAGAAGAGGCTATCTGGATACGAAAAGGTCTCTATCATCCTCATGTCATGAGATTATACGGATCTCATCACATGTATGACTCCTTGCGCACAGAGCAAGGAACTTCCACAGAACCAGAAGAAGAAACAAGAAAAGATGCCGAAGTTGAAGAAGGCACACATCAATCACCCCCTCCCAGTTCAACCCACATTTCTAACTCCGCAGGTCTAGCTGCAGAAGGAGTTATTGAAAAAGAGCAGCACAGCTCGATCCCAACCCAACCCATCCAGCCAGAGGTTACTCTTTCAACCTCTGTGCCCACAGAAACCGGGGAATCCATTCCTAGGGAGTCTCCTCAAAGAGACTCACCTAATGTTCGTGATCAATCGCCCCAGATCACACAAGAACACCCTACAGAGGAATTTGTTTCCTCTGACACGCACTTATTAAGACCCACACTTCTTTCAGAGAGAAGTAGAGAGCACAAAGACAAAGAGACTCTAGACAAGTCTCCTAGTCAACAGAAGGATATTCCAATACCCACCTCTGGAGTGGATTTGGACAATGTTCTTCTTAGAACTTCTGTAGGGATTGAAACTCATGTTTCTTCTCAAGGATCAGAAGGAAATCCTTCCATTCTCAACATACAAACAGGAATGAAAGAAGGTATCCCAGGAACAGGGATTCACTCTGGAGACGAATGTGTTCCTCCAGAGGTTACCACCGGAACACAAGTCACAAGGGATGAGTTCCAAACCCTTGAGACCTCTGTGAACCAAACCTTGAAAGAGTTGCAAAGCTCTTTCAAATCTTTTGCAGAGACAACATCACTGGCACGGCTAAACCTGAACACCAAAATGGACAACATGTCCACAGAGGTGAAAACTGCCATCTCACAGATGAAGTCTGCTGCTACCGCATCCACCACTTCTGCCGCAACAACTACTCCTTCTTCGATTGAGAACTCCATCAACAAGTTCCTTGATCAATTGAACAAACAGACTTCAGTGTCAACGGGCATCACTCCTGCAGATCTACAGAAGGCCCTACAAAAAGTTCAAGAAGAAGCCATGCGAAATACCATGCTGATGCAACCCAAAGACTACATGACAAGAGCACAGCTGACAGAGCTTGGGCAGAACATGATTAATCAAGTGACAGAAGTCATCCTTTCCTTCACCACTGCCAATGCTAACTTCGTCAAAGATTTCAGAGAAAGTGTAGGAAGGATGAGATTCAAAACAGAGGCAGAGCTAGCAACTCTTCTTGGCCTCTGTGATGATGTCTGCGCGAAACTGATCGCTGCTGGAGCCACAATGCCAAAGAAACCCGATGCTTCCTGCAGAGCAGAGGGTACATCAGACAAGGGTCAGGATGACTCTGATGATGATGACCATTCTGGTCCATCAGATCATCCTGAGGGGGAGAAAACTACAGAGAAAACTGCAAGCAGAGGACTTACAGGTCCAACAATAGCCGCAGAACCTCTGAGTCAAGCACCTCCAGAACAGACCCGACAACAACAAACCCAAAAGACCACAGAGACAACACCCATCTCTGTGGAATCATCTCCTGACGAAACCAAAACTCCAGAAGCAGAACAGCAAGCCACAGAGGCAACAACCGCCCCTGAGGTAATCATTTTGGAAGAAACAGATGAACCAACCACAGAGAAAACACCCACCTCTGTGGAAACACCCCAAACCATACCCAGAAGAAAGTCGATTGCCACCAAACCAAAAAGAGCAACGACCTCTGCTTCTGACATTCTAAAAAGGATGCACACAACAATGAGTGATCGTATGGTGAAGAGAGAAGAAGAAAGGCACAGGTTCACTTTAGCTTTCAGAATGGCAAGAAGATTCAATGAAAACACCTCATCAACAGAAACTGAGCTCACAGAAGAAGTCACCAAACAACCTCCAACAGAGGTTACAGAGCAAGTCAAGCAAACAGAACCATCGCCACAAAAGTCCTCTAAGTCACAATCGTCAAAATCCACAGAGGCAACCTCCATCAAACCTACAGAAGTACAAACCTCAAATCCCACAGAAGCAACAGGTTCTGCCACGACAACAAAAGATAAAGGCAAAGGGATACTGACAGAAGAGCCTAAGAAGAAGAAAACATTGTCAAAGCCAACAGAGAAACTGATGAAGAGTGCGTTTGACGCCTTTCAAACCCCAAAACCCGAAGAAGTTGACTGGGCACATGGATTGAAGCCTCTGTCAGAAATTCCTTTAATTGGTAGAGCTGCAGAAGTCGTTCAACAGATGGAGAGTCTCAGAAGACAAATTCCACGACCTGGTCCAACACATGAAGAAATGGAAGAAGTGGTATACAAATACCTCTACAAACAATCCTTTCAGACAAACTATCCAGCAGATCATGTGACAGATCCAAGGATCAGAGAAGAATTTGAGAACATCATCACGAGAACAAAGCCAAGAACCAAAGCAGATGTTTTCTCAATTCACAAGATCAAAAAGGTGATCTTCTGCCGATTCTCCTTCACAAGAACCTATCCAAGGGTCAGGTACAATCTTTACAAAGTCAGAAGAGAGAACAATTCAGAATCTACCTTCGCTGATGCTGACTTAAGAAACATCAATCCATACGATCTACCCGACCTTCTGCAATGGACAAAGGACAACTACAACACAGAAGCAAACACCAGAGCCTATCAAGTATTGAGAAAAGCGATGAGAGAAAAGCTTCTGCTCTACAGCATGATAGATTTCCAGCTGGGAAAGGATCTCGGTCTCAAACATCTGGATCTACGACCACCAGAGGATCGCTGCCCACCAGACGCCATACCAAACTCAATCATCACAGAACCACGGTTTGGGTTAGTATTTCAAAACCCTCAAGGCGAAACTAAACTATTTGTATGCATGGACTGTCAGAAGTACGCAACAAATACTCTGAACAAGTTCAGAGCAAGCCTTGTGAAATACAGAGGTTCAAAGAAAATGGAAAAAGATGCTGCAGATACAATCATAAGAGAGATTGACGCAACAATTCGCCTAAGAGAACTCTGCATCAGATTCTACAAAGAAATCAGAGAAGTCGGCAGAGACAACAGAAGCTACAATGATTTCAAAGATGCCAAAATCTGATTCTCAGACCTCCAATCTCTACAAACAAAGTTTTATCTTTCATTGTACTCAAATGTAAAATGCCTCTGGCATATTTCTAAATGAAAGAAATTTCGAGGTATTGTTTAACCTCTGTCTTATCTAACTTAGCCAAACTTAACTCTAGTTCAAATTTTTATTTTTCACTACTTAGGGGGAGATTGTTAGCTTCAATCTTCCTAATCATAGAAGTATTTAGAAGTAGTGAAAAATAGGCTAAGTGAAGAAAGCCTCTTACAGAGGCTCTGCCGACATTACCGAGAAATCAAGGTCAAGAAGCTACAGAAGCAGCAGAGGCTTCCTACAGAAGCTCTGTCATACGCACAAAGAAGACCAAAGACTCGGAATCCGGCGAAGACTGCTCCACAGAGGACCAGACCGCAGAACCTCTGTAATTCATTACAGAGCCTCTGTGGTCCTCTATGAAGACTTGGAAGATATTACTGGATACGTTCATCAACTTGCATGGAAAAGTACTGTCAAAACACGTGTCAAGCTCTGAGTGGACTCAATAGGGCATGGTATAAAATAGACGTCTGTGCCATTTAATGCATTTACCAATAGTACATCTGCTCCATTAAATGCGCATGGCTCAAACAACTGCTCACACCATCCAGTCCACTGTTCACACCATCCAGTTTACTATTCATGCCGTAAAAGGAACAGTGACCAACTTCATAGTCTTCTAAGAGTAGTATAAAAGGAAGTCTCATGTTGAGATCTTCCTAACGACGAATAGACAAGGAATCACTAATACTCTAAAACTTTATTGTCAAATATCTGAGTGTTATATTCTCACACACCAACAGTTCTTAATCTGTTCTTCGTGTTGTTATTATATATTGAATAACAGTAACTGTTCAATAAATCCTTTTCATTCTTTACTGTTTTCTTTATATATGTGCGTTCTAATATCTATCAAACATATCTGTTAGTTTAATACGCTTCCGCATCAAACTCTAAACTCAACTAATAGACTGTTAATCTTGATTAAGCGTATCTGGGTTCCAACAGTGTCGAAGTTCGAAAATACTAGAATTTTCTCTAAAACGCTGTCGCTGAAGATCACCTTCAGCTTGTGAAAGTTGTCGCTGAAGGCTGAAACCTAAGAGCTGTCGCTGAAAGCTGAAAGCTGTCAGCTATCGCTGAAAGGAAGCCATGGCTGAAAGCTGTCAGCTGTCGCTGATAAGTGCTGTCAGTTTTGATCAAATTTTCGCTGGAAAATATTATTGTCCAGAACTTCAAATTCGGTTGTAGGTATCTTTTGGCCTTATCCATTAACGGTTATAACCGTTTTACAACCGTTTAACCGTCTATAACCGTCGATCTCTTATTTAAATATGTAATTGAGAATCTGGGTATAAATATATCTTATATCATAGCCTTTGGTGTAAAAAAAATCTTAAGAATTATCCCAATACAAAGTTCGTGAACCCAAGGCTTATAGGGTCGAATTGTTGTATTCAGAAAGTGCCTTTCCGACACGATTCTTAAGATTATCCGGTCTCGACACCATCATATAATCACACACTTTCTAACAATTCCCGTTTAGGTGAAATGAGGAATAGGCGTGGATTAATCGTAATTCTTATTTCACATTAATGAGAAATTGTGGGATAGGCGTGGACTAATCGTAATTCCCAATTTCTAAGGAAGGAAAGAGATAGGCATGGCTTAATTGTAATCTCTACTTCCTTTCCAAGAAATTGAAATGTGTAATTGTGATTTCTTGGATATGAGCATTAATCTAGAATCTGTGGAGATTCGTAGTGGGCTCTTGAACATGATATCAGGACTGACTTGGTGTCGGTCTTATTCATGGAATCGGGTTAAACCCCGTCGTCGTAAGATGTTGATACATATGGTAAGAAAAAGGAAAACCAGGTTTGTTATGCCTTGTTTATATTGATTTTTTTAAAGTATTATTATTTTGAAACCGAATGTTCTCACTAGGCGTTAGCCTAATCGTTTCAAATTATATTTTCTTACCAAGTACTAGCTCGGGAAAGTAAAGGGCTGTGGGACGAGTGCATTCGAGTACATACTTTTTGTGGAAAGTGGAGAAGTTAGCCTTAGTGAGGAGTTTTTGATAAATTCTAGATAACCGGCTTTATCTGATCTTAGTTGACAAGATTAGATTAATAGGTTATTTTATTTTGTATTGATGTATATATGAATCCTCAAGGTTAATTCTCTGTAATGTATAAAGTTTGGATGATTCAATGTTAATATTATTAGAATTTTTGAGGTTCAAATTGGACCTGATTTTAGGGTGTTACAATATGGTATCAGAGCATTAGTTTAAGTGAACTAGGTATGATAGTGAGATACCTAGACTTAAGCTAAGATGAATTAAGTTATGATTCGTGAGATATGGGTAGAAGTAATAAGACGGGATAGTCTTAGAGTCGACGAAAATACGTGAAATTAGTACTGTAACGATGGTAATGAGGATTCTCATGTATAGTATATTCACAATTTCAATTAGCTACTGTTATTATGAATATATTGTTACGCAAGCATGCTTATTTCTAATTTGTTACAGTGACTAATGATCGGTTAAGTACGTTTCGTATGTCTAAATATGCGTAACCATTCCTTATGGTTATTTCTTTGTGTTATGTCAGAACGATGGTGAATACGCCACCAAGGTCCCCTAATTCTTCGGAGGATAGGGCCGTGATTGATTGGTCAGTGGATAAACGACCAGAGATGGTTGGGACTCATGAAAGTCCGCCGAGGTTACCATTTACGGGAGGAGCAGACAGTCGAGTACCAGTACCGTCAAACCGGAAATGCCAGAATCGACGATGGAGTTTCGCAAGATGGAGAACATGACATGAATGATGAATACGGCAATGTCACAAAAAACAGAGATGTTTATGAAAGCGTTGAATGATCGAAGTTCGGAGTTACGTCGAACGGAGATGGATACTGGGGTAATAAATCAGATTCGTAATCCCGCGACAGATATAAAAGGAGGGTGGAAAGAGTCTTCTCGTATAAAATGTTTTTAAGTTGTAAACCGCCAGAGTTTACAGGAGCAAACAATCCAGTGGCATGCATGAGATGGCTTAGAGAGATGGAACAAGCTTTTCGAGCTTGTGAATGTGATGAGAAATCGAAGGTCAGATTTGGGTCTCAAATGTTATGAGGTAATGCGTTGACTTGGTGGAATGTAGTGACGTCTACTATAACGGCTCCAGTCTTAGCTGCTATGACAAGGGAGTCGTTTGAGAAAAAGATTTTGGAAGAATATTGCAATGAAAATGAAATGGATAGGATTGAGGAAGAGTTTCAGAATCTTAAGAAGGGTACTTCAACTGTCCGGAAGTACACTGAATCTTTCATGGAGAAGCTGAATTTAGTGGGGCATGTGGCTCCGACTGAGAAGGAAAAGATTAAAGCCTATTTGAAAGGTTTGCCAGCAGACATGATATCCCGGGTGCGAAATGCTAAAGCCTCAACGTTGAGAAAGACAATTGAAGAAGCTAAAGTTAGGGAAGAGGTTTATGCTAAAGACAAAGAAGAAAAGAAGCACAAGTGGAAGCCTTACTGGAAGAAAATCTGAAAGATGAAGTCATGAGCAAGCAGCATCTTCAGCTGACTGAAGATAGCCGTGGAATTAAACTGTTTCAAGGTCGTGTTTGGGTGCCAAAGGTTGGAGGAAATCGTTAGTTGATTCTCGAAGATGCCAATAAGTCTAAGTATTCTATACACCCTGGGAGTACTAAGATGTATAGGGACTTGAAGCTACACTATTGGTGGCCAGCTATGAAAGTAGATGTGGCACGAATAGTTGAAAAGTGTATGACATGTTCGTTAGTAAAAGCCGAACATCAAAAGCCTTACGGAAGTTTCCAATCTTTGGAGATTCCAGAATGGAAGTGGGAAAAGATTTCCATGGACTTTGTGACAAAGTTACCAAGGAGGCAAAAGGGTAACAATACTATATGGGTAATCGTGGATCGACTAACCAAGAGTGCTCACTTTCTGGCAATAAAAGAAGCATCACCAATAGATAAATTGGCGAAGATTTATATTGATGAAGTGGTGTAAAGGCATGGTATACCGATGTCTATAGTTTCTGATCGTGATAGTCGGTTTACCTCGAGGTTTTGGCAGTCACTACAAGAAGAATTGGGTACAAGAGTTAATTTGAGCACTGCTTATCATCCATAAACCGACGGGCAAAGTGAAAGAACTATTCAAACTTTGGAAGATATGCTCAGGTCGTGTGTATTAGACTTTGAAGGTAACTGGGATACGCATCTACCGTTAGTAGAATTTGCGTATAACAATAGTTATCATTCCAGTATTGGAAGAGCACCTTTCGAAGCTTTGTATGGTCGGAAATGCAGAACTCCAGTATGTTGGTTAGAGGCTGGAGAAAAGCAGTTTGCTGGTCCTGAACTTGTGCAACAAACGGCTGATAAAGTAAAGAAATTCAGAAGCATATGAAAGCGGCTCAAGATCGACAAAAGAGTTATGCTGATCCGAAAAGGAGACCAAAAGAATTCCAAGTTGGGGAGCGCGTAATGCTTAAGGTATCCCCATGGAAAGGTGTGATAAGGTTTGGTAAACGTGGAAAGTTGAGTCCTCGATTTCTAGGACCTTTCACCATAACTAAGAGAGTTGGTTTGCAAGCATATCAGTTGGATCTTCCACCGGATTTGGAAGGAATCCACAATACTTTCCATGTTTGCTATCTTCGGAAATGTTTAGTCGAAGAGAATGATGTGATTCCACTTACTGACATAAGAGTGAATGAAAAGAGCCGTTGTGTAGAAGAACCGAAGTCGATTTTGGAAAGATCGGTTAGAAAGTTACGTAATAATAAGGAAGTAGTTATGTTAAAGGTACAATGGAAACATCATCGAGGTGCTAACGTGACATTAGAGTCGGAAGAGGGTATGAAGACTAGATATCCTCACTTGTTTACCTAGCTTTGATTTCGGGGACGAAATCATTTTCAAGTTTGGGAGTATTGTAACACCTCGAATTTTCATTATATTATGTTTTAATATGAATGGGGTCGGTTTGTATTTAGTTTAAGTTGTGGACTATTTGTAAATGTAAAACTCCAAGGTTGAAATTGCATTTTGGTCAAAATATAAAGTTAATGTTGGAAATTAACTTGAGGGGCTGTGTAGTCATTTGTTGAAAGATGGGGTTACTTAAGGGATGGGTTAGGCTGATTATCTCAATTCACCTGTTGGAGTCGGCAAAGCAGAGAGAAAGAAGAGAGAAAGAAGAGAGAAAGAAGAAGAAAGGAAGAGAGAAAGAAGAAGAAATCAATCTGAAATCTTGGTAAAAATACAAAGGGTTTTGTAAGTTTGATTCCAGTAGCAAGATAGTATCCATAACATAATTTGATTTCATCTAGGTGCTGTTTTGATTTGGAGTCTGATTGTGCAGAGAAGTGGGTCTAAGAACCAAAGGTGAGTTCATTCACTATTTTGATTTAAATCAATGTTTTTTTGTCGAATTAAACATTAAGACTCTTGTATAAATTGTTTTGGGGATGAATGAATGTGTTTAAAACAAGCTGAATGGAACAAACATGGGTTTGGATTGTAATTTTAGGATGCAGGTCGAAGTTACCGGGTAAAACGATAGTACCCGGTAACCTCTGTATGAAGGTATCTGGACAAGGCAAAGTTACCGGTAAGTTCTGTTTATTCTATAGTTACCGGATGAATTAGTTACCGGATATCATCCGGATTGTTATGTATCCGGTAAGTTTTGTGCACCCGGTAAGTTGTAGGTACCCGGTAAGTTGTAGATACCCGGTAAGTTGTGTGTACCCGGTAAGTTCTGTGTATCAGGTAACTTTGGGTTTTGTTAACTTCTGGACAGGGTATGACCGAAGAATTGAAATGCAATCCTAGTAGCTTGAACATATTTACTGTTGGATGGTAGAGTGTTAGGTTTAAAGGTTGTTTCACGGAATCGGGTTAAACCCCGTCGTCGTAAGATGTTGATACATATGGTAAGAAAAAGGTAAACCATGTTTGTTATGCCTTGTTTACATTGATTTTTTTAAAGTATTATTTTGAAACCGAATGTTCTCACTAGTCGTTAGCCTAATCGTTTCAAATTATATTTTCTTACCAAGTACTAGCTCGGGAAAGTAAAGGGCTGTGGGACGAGTGCATTCGAGTACATACTTTTTGTGGAAAGTGGAGAAGTTAGCCTTAGTGAGGAGTTTTTGATAAATCCTAGATAACCGGTTTAATCTGATCTTAGTTGACAAAATTAGATTAATAGGTTATTTTATTTTGCATTGATGTATATATGAATCCTCAAGGTTAATTCTCTGTAATGTATAAAGTTTGGATGATTCAATGTTAATATTATTAGAATTTTTGAGGTTCAAATTGGCCCTGATTTTAGGGTGTTACACAGAGTCACTCCTCATCCCCCCTTAAGCCTCATCCAAAGAGGCATAAGGATCCTTTAAGGGCCATAACCTCCCATCCAGCAACAGATTCTCCACAATCTGTAGCTGTTAAAATTGTCCCTACCAGGCCCAGGGAATCTGCTTACCCCTTATGTTAGTTCCAGATTCGTGCAACGATTATGAAATTAAACAGATAAAACAATAGTGTATACGATTTCAATTGGTCATCTCTGATTAGCTATCAATATTAGAGAGAATTACAATAAGAGTGAAAGAAAGCAAATGAGACAACTAGCCTATTTTTCTAAGGCTAAGCTGCTTTATATATGGCAGGCCCGTGGTTAACAAGCCCACGGCCCGTTCACTAATAAGGCTCAAATTCAAGAATTACAAATTAAACCCTGAACTTTAATTCAACATAAATTGACCCTAACAATCTCCCCCTTTGAATTGAAGTTCGATTTGGCGCCAGTTCACGACATATCTTTTTCGGAGCGCGAAGTGAACCTTGAACCATCTGATAGCACGTCGGTAGTCGATGCGTTCTTCAACCATCTCCAAGGCATTCCGAGCAGTTATTTCATTCGGATTAGGAACATACGAAACCCTTGGATTTTCACACTCGTGCTGAATGATCTTTCGAAGAGCATCTCGAACTTTGAGGAGTGTGCCGTCGCAGAATCTGTCTACCTGACTGAAACGCATAAACTTCTTTTCGTTCTGTTCGTTGTTGTAGACTATCCCAAATTCAGGTTCTAGAAGCAGAGAGTTCTCGGGATACATCTTCAACTCAGGAGCATTCAGATTCGGCCTTATCAGATTTACCTTTTTTGCCCTGTTCTTGATAGCCATTTGAAAATCCGTTAGATATGACATCATAATGGTACGAACCAGGTATCGACGAACAACTTCGAGCGCCTTTGTAACTTCAAGCGGTCGGATGGTTCTTGTACGAAGGTCTTTCAGAATAGCCAGGAAGTCGAACGGTCGGAGGTGCTGGAAGTCGGCTTTAGAGAATTTCCATTCATTCCCATCTTCACGTCGGACAGTGAATACTGGGTAGACAATTTTCATGATGCGTCTTGAATGGATGTTAAGTACCTCTGTGATCTGATGCTTGGTTCTGACTTGGATGACTGGAAGACACCGCTGCATTGCACTGATATAACGCCGTTGGTATTCGAATTTGAGGTTGTAAATACCAAGGCAAAATATCGGCTCGATCGGGCGAAGCTTGTGGACGAACAACTTCTTCAAAGATTCCTCCAGACGAGGGATAAGTACCATGATCTTCTCCCAACGGATTTGTTGCTGAGGAGGGGGAGGAAGATCAGAAGCTGTTGTTTGCAGAGGAGTTGTCGGAATATTGGCAGTAGTAGTTTCAGGTCTTGTTGAAGTTCTAGTGAGTTGAGCATAGTGAACGGGAGAAGTACCATAAAAATTCTGGAGCAGGAACTGATCATAGTCGATGTTGTCGTCTTCATCAGTAGGGAAAACCAAATTTACTTGGAGATTTACGGCACTGGCGGCTTTTTCATACCATGCATCTTCGGTCTCCGGGTTGGCTTCACAGTCTGGATTTATCATATCCAATAGCGGTCTGTCTGATGAATCAAAGTCGACAAGTTCCTGTGTTGAACCCTCAGGCTTTTCAACCGTTGGCTCTTCATCATCTGATATCTCCATATCTATTACCATGTCTGCTAATGGCAACTCGGCTTCAGGTGCTTCTGTTGTAGCTGCCGCAGTTGGGGGTTCCTGTTGAACCACCATTGGAGTTTTAGACTGGATCGGGGCAGCGGTCTCGGTTAGACGTTGTCGTTTCTACCCCTCATGGTGATCAGGATCATCCTAGTCATTGTGTTTGCGTTGCAGACCGCCTGCTTGACTCTTGCAGGTATCTTCGAGTGAGCGGACTCTCTTGGACAACGTTGTGAGCGCTTGGTTGTAGTCCTTGAGAGTCGAGTCAATGGCGTCTAAACGAGTGGTAATGGATGATGAAGGAGCAGTGACCTGGGATTTCAGAACGGATATCAGGTCTGCTTCGGTAGAGGCGTTGTTTTCGGATTCTTGGAGCAGTTTGGGCTAAAAGCATCGTTTTGAGGGTGTCCACCGAGTAGGTAGGCTGAGTAGGGGCCGGTGGAGATATGGGTGTGGTTTTAGTGTCAATGATATGACCTTTACCTTTGATTATGCGTTTGACGATGTCGATCTCGCCAGCGACATACTGCTCCATCGCCTCGTGGACAGCCTTAAGGGTGTTGTCTAGGGACCCTGGTGACACAAAGTCGTGTAAAATAACTCCGGGATCACTTAGATTACCCGTTGAAGCATCTACCTGAGAGGCAGAGCCACCTACGTTCACAGCTGGCATGTCGGTAGCAGTTGTAGGATTTTCCTCCGATCCTCGCGTGCCACCTAAGGGTGACGACACTACGGTGGTTCCGGTCGAGTCACGAAGAATCTCGACTTGGTGTTGCTCCTCTTGTGTCCTAGCCAAAGGATTTTCAATAGCAAATGGATCTAGACTCGATTATGCACGAAATGATGTCGCGATCGGGGACTGCTGGTCGCTTGTTTCAACACTAGCACTCTCCGAGTGAGAGGCCGGTGGAAGTTGTGCTATTTCCCCGTGTGAAGGTTAAACATCCATCTTTTGAGAGACGGATGAGTGGATAAGGGGGTCGTGTAATTGCTCCACTGGGTCCACGGAGGCTACTTCAATATCCCGTCCCAACGGATGAGACGGGATAGTAGATGTGGCTACCCGGATTACACTCTGTTGGGTTCGCGCAGGAGCCTCGTTATCTTTACGGCTCAATCTTTCCTGGTTCGCTTTCGACCTTAATTCCCTCCATCTCACATGTTCTATGTCCCGGGGAAGGTCCCTCCGACGTTGGCTGGACCATGGGATTCCCTAACTCTCGTCTATATGCTGGCATACTCGGTGCAGGTAGGGTTTCAGGTATATGACAAAAAATGAAAGATTTTATGCTCCCCCTCAACTCTAGCACGAATATTATCCTGCTCCCCTTCAACATGCATGGGGATTGACTTGCTCCCCCTCGGAGTGAGAGATTGTTGATCCGTCATGGAATATCTGTAAGAGACCCAAAGTTAGTAAACAAGACGGATAAACAAGTTCCGGCGCGTACCTTTGCTGTAAATTGATCAATCTGAGACAGATTGGGGACTGGCAGTGATGAAAGAGGTACTGGACTGACAAACACAGAGGTGTCCGGACAACATATTGGAAAACAACAATTTCCGAACAAGCCATTGTATCCGGAAAAAAGGTGTCCGGACAGCAACAGTTTCCGAATGGCAAGATAGTTTCCGGATAACGGGGAGCATTCCGGACAAAAATAGGACTGTCCGGATACTTTGGGATTTTCACAAAAATTTCTCTGGCCTTGTAGATTTTGCCCAATTAGGACTGTTTGGATTTAAAAATGAACCTTCTCTGGCCTTGTAGATTTTGATCGAGTCACGAAGAGTCTCGATTTGTTGTTCCTCATCTTGTGTCCTAGCCGAAGAGTGTATAATATCAAGTGGCTCTAGACTCAACTGTGCACTGAAAGAAGTCGCGATCGAGGGTTGTTGGTCGCTTATTTCAACACCAGCACTCTCCGAGTGAGAGACCAGTGGAAGTTGTGCTATATCCCAGTGAGAAACTGAAACATCCGTATTTTGAGAGACGGATGAGTGGATAAGGGGGTCGTGCAATTGCTCTGCTGGGTCCACGGAGGCTTCTTCAATACCCCGTCCTAACAAATGAGACGAGACAGCAGATGTGGCTACCTGGGTGACACGTGGCTGGATTCACTCAGGAGTCTCGTTATCTTTACGGCTCAATCTTTCTTGGTTCACTTTCGACCTTAACTCCCTCCTTCTCACATGTTCTATGTCCCGGAGAAGGTCCCTCCGGCGCTGGCTGGACCATGGGATTCCCTAACGGCTCGTTGCGTTTTCCAGAAAATTCAATACGAATTTTATGCTATTGAGCTAAAATCTAAGAACTTTGGCTCTGATACCACTGAAAGGTTTTGTTAAACCATACTACCACATGATATAGGCAACGGGAGCATATTTAGAATTGAATCATCCATGGCAATACAAACAAACAACTTATAAAGATGCGTACGTTCTAGATGATTAACTACAATAGAAAGAATCAAGAACACTTACTTGTTTCTTGTGATTGTCGAAAACACAAAGATGAATTAACATTGTTCTTGCTTCTTGGATGTCAAGGATCAATAGTGTGAATCCCTCTAGTGGCTCACACTTAAGAACACCAAACTAACAATCAAGATTGAAGCTTTAAACCTAAACCCTTGGAAAGGTTTACGATTTTGGGAGGGAGGAGAGGGGAGGTTACGGCCTCAATATATAGAGAGAGAGAGAGAGATTGATCAAAAAAACTCATTAGGGTTTGATCCCTAGTAGTTTATTTATAATCCCCTTATTTACACCTAGCCTCTTTGAAACGATAAGCTTGTTAAAAAACTCTTTTAACCAATTATCATTTAGTCCCTATAATTAATCCAATTAATTATATTGTATCTTATAATTAATTTATCATCAAATGACAAATTAATAAACTAACTACTTTAACTCCCTTTCATTCTTCTGATTGTTATTTGGGTCTTAAGGGCAACCCAAAAGGACCCTCCTATTATTAGAAATATTACCAATAGTTAATGACTCTGGACACTATACCCAACAGTCTCCCACTTAGACAAGTTATTAACTCTATTTGGTTTAACGCTTTCAAATAATCAGCAGAGAGCAAGCCATCCAATGCAGCTGCCGAACTCTGATAAAGATTCGGTCCTAAGATAAGTGATTTAATGTTCCTTTGTTCTACAAGATATCATATGAACCCGAGACATGGATAAATGTCTATCTCATGGATCAAGATTATGTTTCCCGATTTCCGATATGTGTTGAATTCATCAGACTACTCAATTGAACACATCAATTCTAGTCAGGGTTTGGCCAAACACTTAGTGTCAACACAAAATCATCGAGGGGCCCATGGATATCGCTTCTCCTGTTTAGGCAGAAGGAACAAATAAACTTTTACTACACAGTTCATTTCTATTCATCATATTATACATGGACATACCCTGTATGACTGCCAGTCACGGTCAGTGTTGGAGCACACCAAAGCATAACAGAATCCTAGAGCAAAACTCTATGCATCTCTGTTTGAAGAACATAAAATATTATCATCTCAAAATTACTCTGACTTAATCCATGAAGTAAACTTTTGAGTGCGGGTCATTCCAATACCCAAATCACCATTAGGTACTCATGAGTGTTAGTTGCATTCTCTATGCTTCCGACACTTCATGACAGTCTTGAATCACAACTTACTTCCAGGAGTATGACTGACTGTGGAGGTTTAAGTAAATTAATACTCAGGAAGTTGGTTCTAAACATGCAAAACGAAAACACGATAATAAATTAAATGTAAATGGACGCAATCCATCATATATTATAATCTCCATATAATAATCTCCAAATCAAATACAATTTATTACGTTTCAATACATCAAACTAACAACTAAAACATTCAAGGTATTTTGATAATTCTAACACCTATGGCTTCAGTATGACACTCCCCCACCGTGTCCTGCTTGGAACTTTTCCAAGTCACGGCCCCACCATTCAACAAGAACACCTATCCTGACTGCGAGCGGGAATCATCCCGATCTGTCTGGAAACTCGCATCAGTATAACCTGTTACTCATAATTCATCTTTTCCACCATAGACTAAGAACACATCTTTAGGCCTCCGAAGATACTTAAGAAGGTTCTTTACAGCCGTCCAATGACTTTCGCCTGGGTTCCCTTGATATCTACTCACCATGCTTAAAGCAAATGAGACATCAGGTCTAGTACATGTCATGGCATACATGATCGATCCTATAGCAGATGCATATGGAATTCGACTCATTCTGTCCAGTTCTTTACTAGTGCTGGGACATTGATCTTTACTCAATCTTATGCCATGTTGCATGGGCAAATACCCTTTCTTGGATTCACTCATATTGAATTTCTTCAATATCTTATCCAGGTATGTACTTTGGCTAAGTCCAATTAAACGCTTGGTTCTATCTCGATAAATTCTCATTCCAAGTATGTATGCTGCATTTCCCAAATCTTTCATAGCGAAACATTTCCCGAGCCAGACCTTTACATCTTGCAACATCGGAATATTGTTTCCTATGAGTAGTATGCCATCAACATACCAGACTAGAAATACAACATTACTCCCACTAGCCTTAACATATATGCAGGACTCATCTTTGCTTTGAGAAAATCCAAATTCCTTGACCTTTTCATGAAAACAAAGATTCCAGCTACGAGACGCTTGTTTAAGTCCATAAATTGATCTTTCAAGCTTACACACTTTATCTGGATACTCGGTATGTACAAAACCTTCAGGTTGTGCCATATACACATCCTCATCAAGTTTTCCATTGAGGAAAGCGGTTTTTACATCCATTTGCCATACTTCATAGTCATGAAATGCAGCTATGGCAAGCAATATCCTGATAGACTTAATCTTTGCCACTAGTGAGAAGGTTTCACCATAATCAATTCCTTGAGTTTGAGTGTAACCTTTTGCGACCAGTCTAGCCTTGAATGTGTGCACATTCCCATCCATGTCGGTCTTCTTTTTGAAGATCCACTTACACCCAACTGTCTTGCGACCTGGTGTGTGATCAACCAATTTCCAAACTTGGTTATCGTGCATAGATTGAATCTCGCTTTCCATGGCCTCTTTCCATTTGGCAGCCTCAGGGCCTGCCATCGCTTCCTCATAGTTGGATGGCTCATCCGCACTATCAAATGTTTTATCATTGACTAGTGTGTCTCCTTCCTTTGTAATATGAAAACCATAATAAAACTCAGGAGGTTGACTTACTCTACTAGTTCTGCGAAGAGGTGGTGGAGGTATGTTAGTTTCTTCAACAGGTGGTTCAACCTCATGTTGAGGGCTAGTGTCAACTATAGGTTCATCATTGGTTGTTTCTTGAATTTCTTCAAGATCAATGCTGCTCCCACTATCCATTTTGGAAATGAGCTCCCTTTATTGGAAGACTCCCCTTCTAGCTACAAACACTTTGCTCTCCGAAGGTTTGTAAAATATATATCCAAAGGATTTGTAGGGATAACCAATGAACCGACACTCCTATGCTCTAGGTTCTAGCTTGTCGTTAGTTTCGCGCCGAACGAAGACTTCACAACCCCAGACCTTTATATGTGCCAACGAGGGACGAGTCCCAGTCCACATTTCAGAGGGTGTCTTTGCAACCTTCTTAGTTGGAACGAGGTTTAAGATATGAGCTGCAGTTTCTAAGGCATGGCCCCAGAACGATATTGGAAGTGTAGCACGACTCATCATGGACCGAACCATATCAACTAGCGTTCGATTTCTTCTCTCAGCAACACCATTGAGTTGTGGTGTTCTGGGAGGAGATAATTGCGAAACTATTCCACAATCCCTTAGATAGTCGTAGAATTCATGACTCAAGTATTCTCCACCCCTGTCGGATCGGAGCATCTTGATCTTCTTGCCCAGTTGGTTTTCTACTTCGTTTTTGAATCCTTTGAACACTTCAAAGGTGTCCGATTTGTTTTTCATCAGATAGATATATCCATATCTACTGAAATCGTCCGTAAAGGTAACAAAGTATCTCTCACCGTTTCTCGTGGCAGATCTGAACGATCCACATACATCTGTGTGGATTAAGTCCAATAGATCCTTACCCCTTTCAATTTTTCCTTTGAAAGGTGCTTTCGTCATCTTGCCGAGTAAGCAAGACTCGCATTCTTCATCAGACTTTGAGTCAAATGGTTCCAAGACCCCGTCCGATTGGAGCTTGGCGATGCGTTTCTTGTTTATGTGGCCAAGACGATGATGCCATAACGATGATTTATCCAATTCACTATTGGAGGAACCAACATTTAGAGTTAAGTTATTATTATTTCTACCAACATAAATCACCCTTTCATACACACAATTACAAGGAGAGGATTTAAAATAAAAACAACCATGTTTATAAACCAAAATGCAACCATCATTATTATCAAATTGAAATTCAAAACCATCCTTGTACAATGCATGAAAAGAAATAATGTTTCGAGCCATTTCTGGCGAGTAGCAACAATCTAATAACTTTATTGAAAAACCACTACTAAGCACGAGCTCAAAATCTCCAATCTTGGTAACAGCGGCAGTCATCCTATTTCCCATGATCAGATTCAGCTCCCCATGCTTCAACGTCCTACTTCCCTTTAGTCCCTGGAAATTAGAGCAAATGTGAGTACCACATCCCGTATCAAGGACCCAAGAGTTAGAAATCGAAGTACTATGGAGTTCAATTGTAAAAATACCAGAGGTGTCACACCCTTTGACCTTGTTCATTTTCAAGTCCTCCAGATATTTTGGGCAGCTTCTCTTCCAATGGCCCTTTCCTTGACAGTAAAAGCATATGGCCTCTTTAGGGTGGTATGTCAGAAGAATCAGCTTTTCTCTTAAGGCCTTGGTTGCGTGGAACAACTTTAGCCTTTCCCTTCCCTTTGGGATGAGAAACTTTCTTCTTCTTGTAGCCACCTTCCCTAATGGCCAGGACGGGAGCAGTTGAGTGACCACTTTGGGTCTTACCCATACTTGCTTCAGCAGATCTCAACATGCCATGGATCTCCATCAAGGTCTTGTCCATATTATTCATATTGAAGTTCACTATGAACTGTTTATATGCCCCACTAAGAGAGTTTAGCACCATGTCAATGGCAAGCTCTCTGGAGAAATCGACACCTAGATTGCCTAACCTGTCAATGTACGCTTTCATCTTTTGCACATGCGCACATACAGGGGCACCATCCTGTTGCTTACATTCCATAAGCGATTTTATGACTTGGAACCTTTCTTGCCTCGCTTGCTCCTGAAACATTTCACGAAGCTGCTCATTTAGTTCAAACGCCCCCATGTTCTCGAAACTCTTTTGAAGTTCCGGGGACATGGACGCCAACATGAGACACGCGACTTTTGTGGATTCCTCGAATTGCTTATTGTATTCAGTTACTGCTTCAGGGCTTGCATCATCATTAAGTATAGGAAGATCCTCGTCGAGCAAATACTCTTTGTTTTCGTACCTCATGGCAATTCTCAAGGCACGAATCCAATCCAAGTAATTTGGCCCAGTTAGCTTATCTTTACTTAGGATAGAGAGTAACGTAAGGTTGGATGTTGAGTGAGAAGGAGGAGGAGGAGGATTATTTTCAGCCATCTGTAGATATAGATTTTTCGTTAGTTTGATATTTAACCCTTAAAATAATTTTCCAAAAATATTTAACAAGGCTAGGATCCATATTTTATCTTATGATGTGAAAAGGGATGCCGTAATCACATCACAAGGTTATTTTAGGTAAACAAATGCTATTTGTTAATTTCATTCACTATGAAACTCCTAGGTCTTTTGAGATTCATTGACTTATGTCAATGGCATGTTAATCTCGATTATGCTTATCTTCTTTTTGTGACTGGGATGCCGAGGATCACAAATAAGATAGTGAATCGACCATGGAAAAACACATGGACCCCTCGGCTCAAGTACGCTTGAGAATCACGAGCGCCACATCATTTTCAACTATAGTTTCACATTAACGTGTCGGCAAACCGCACACGCTCCGTTAACAAACTATAAGATTATGTGTGTTCTTCATCATGGGTAGCATACGACTTTCACATTTCTTAGTATATCTAAAACGGGATTTTCGTTTTATACTTCATAGTTAATACTTTTAACTTGTCACATTGACCTATCAAACCTTTTCGGTAATTCCACTAGTCCACACAAGAGGCGGTGAGTTTGGTAACGCATGGCGTTTTAAAAACCCTTGACTCATTCGGTAACCATATTATAGGTAACCTCCTTAAACCCCCTTAGAGTGTTTATAGTGAGTACGCCTAGTCTCGGTTTGACTATCAATGTATTATTTAATCATATATATAAAATTGAGGTCTAATATATATATATAAAAATTGAATGAAAATTTAAACAATTTAAAATTATGATTATCCAATTAATTCTAATTAACCATGTGAGCACATATTTAACAATTAATATAATTGTTTCCATATTTGATTCAAATTAAACATGTGAGGACACATGCTAATAATTAATGTGAATATTTGACATATAAATTATATTCACTATATAAATAATGTCAATGTTTATCTTACAATATTTATTCAAACTTGAATATATTTGCTTATTGTAAGAAGGTATTTAAGATTATCTTATTCAATTCAAGATTATCCATTCGATATTTGCCATAGCTTATTATTGATGTGTTTTATTAGGCAAGTTAGGAAACTAGCCATACATAATTAGGATTATGTATTCAATTTATAATTATCCATTCAATATTTTCCAAAGCTTATTATTGATGTGTTTTTCCTTAGGCAAGTTAGGAAACTAGCCATAAATAATTATGGTATAACATGCAAAAATAAAACGACTACTACGCCATACACAATTATGGTATAACATGCATAAAAAACGGCTACTACCCTATACCCTTTAGGGATACCAATAAAACTTTAATCGCTAAAAATAGAAACTTTTTCACGCAAGCAAGAATTTTTTTCAGTTTCCAAAATTATAGCTTTTGAGGTTAAGACCATGAAACCCTAATTTAGGGATTAAGCAATTCAATGGCTACAAACTTACTGCACTATGTCGAAAATAAAACAAGTACCTTCTGTACCTCAAACGATTAATCCAACTGTCCAGAAGGTAAAACAAAATGTCGTGAAACTACTGTCCAAAAAATACGACGATCCGACGGTTCAAACTCCGTGAATAGGTAAAACGGCTCGTTGCGTTTTTCCAGAAAATTCAATACGAATTTTATGCTATTGAACTAAAATCTAAGAACTTTGGCTCTGATACCACTGAAAGGTTTTGTTAAACCGTACTACCACATGATATAGGCAACGGAAGCATATTTAGAATTGAATCATCCATGGCAATACAAACAAACAACTTATAAAGATGCGTACGTTCTAGATGATTAACTACAATGGAAAGGTTTACGATTTTGGGAGGGAGGAGAGGGGAGGTTACGGCCTCAATAGAGAGAGAGAGAGAGAGAGAGAGAGAGAGATTGATCAAAAAAACTCATTAGGGTTTGATCCCTAGTAGTTTATTTATAATCCCCTTATTTACACCTAGCCCCCTTGAAACGATAAGCTTGTTAAAAAACTCTTTTAACCAATTATCATTTAGTCCCTATAGTTAATCCAATTAATTATATTGTAGCTTATAATTAATTTATCATCAAATGACAAATTAATAAACTAACTACTTTAACTCCCTTTCATTCTTCTGATTGTTATTTGGGTCTTAAGGGCAACCCAAAAGGACCCTGCTATTATTAGAAATATTACCAATAGTTAATGACTCTGGACACTATATCCAACATATATGTTATCACAGGTAGGGCTTTAGGTATAGCATAGCATGGATAATATCCTGCTCCCCCTCAAAACATACATAGGGATTGACTTGCTCCCCCTCGGAGTGAGAGTGTTAATTACTTGGGAGACATCAACACAAGGAAAAACATTTAGACTTTTAAGAAAAACAGGGTGACGCTTCCCCTTGGATTTTGTTGAGGTTGTTGATCCGCCATGGAATATCTGTGAAAGACCCAAAGTTAGTAAACAAGATGGATAAACAAGAGACGACGTGTACCTTTGCTTTAATAGGCTCAATCTGAGACAAATTGAGGATTGGCAGTGACAAAACAGGTACTGGATAGATCAAAACATCCGGACAAACAGATTGAATACAAAACTTTTCGGACAAAACAAAGTATCCAGACAAAGGGTGTTTCCGGACAGAGTAGAGATTCCGGATAGTCCTACCCGGATACCCATCCGGTCCGGAAAGTCATCCGGACTGATGGGTGTCCGGACACTTTTACACTTTAAAGAATAATTCCATTTTTCAAAGATATGAGACCTGTAGAATTTTGAAAAGATGGATCTCTTGCTCCCCCTCAAACTGAGAATGGGGAAAAACTTGCTCCCCCTCAGAATGTGCGCATAGTGTGAAGTGCACACGGGAGTATCCACACGCACAAAAAACTTTTCATCAGTTAAAAAAAATTGTGTGTGACACTCCCCCTCAACAGTAGAGTATACTTACCTGATGGTTGATCATGCTCCCCCTAAACACATGAGCAGTCGTGAAATTACAGGTATAGACAAATCTCACGTCTTCGCAATATTGTTCCTTGTAGATCGTGAGCAGCTCCCTCCTTCCGGTCATGTGTGTGGAGCATCCACAGTCTGAGTATCATACATGACCGTCCTGCAAAACAAGTTTAGCGGACCTTCGGTACCCAGATTTGCCTGGGTCCGGGAGTGTTAGGTTTGGCACCCCTTTGAGGAACTTGCTTTGACACAGCTTTCCCCTTAGGTGTAGGTTTTACACCGTTTGGGGGAACTATTTTTGGCACATGTTGCCTCTTAGGCGTAGAATTTACACCTTTGGGAGGAACAGTTTTTGTAGCAGGTTGCCTCTTGGGTGCTGGTTTAACCTCAGTAGGAGCAACCCGTTTAGGAATGGGTTTGGTCTCCCGTTGTGGTTTAACCGCTGATTGGTAACCCCGTTTTTGATAGTGTCTTTGCTGGTTATTACAGGGTTTGCGTTTGGGAAATAAATTACACATATGATATGACCCAAACCAATCATTATTCTGAATATCATCAAAATCATTCCAACCACAATTAGAACAACATAAACAATCACGCGATAACTGAATCAATTGATTAAGAGAGTTAAGTTTAATTGGAAAAGAAACTTCAAAATGATTCCAATGATTCCAAGCATAATTGTCTTTGTTTATCCTAGAATTAAAGACAGGAGGGAAAGACTTTGATGCAACATCCTTGACAGGTTCCTTCTTTAGCCACTTTGGTTTTTCTTGTTTAGCGCGATCGGTTTTATCCGAAACAACATGGACAGTGCGGTTAGTGACTTTTGAAGGAACAGGATTTTTGGCAGGCAATCGCTCGGTCTTTTGCCTCGGCTGTGATTGTTTTTGGGAGACAGGCTTAGGTTTGGGAACCGCAATCATAGCTGGGGCCTTGGTGTTAGAACAAGTACCCTTTTCAAAGTTAACCGGTCGATTGACTACGGGGGAGAGAAAATCAGTATGGCTCGGAAGAGGTTTATCGAAAGGGAATGACTCAAACTCTCTCTCAGAATTACCTTCAGAGTTCATATATTCTGAAAAATCGACTTCCGGAATTACAGGACTTGGATCGGTCGAGGAAGGCGAGGAACCCCTTGTGCTTGTGTGTTTTGGGGAATTTGGTGCGGAAGCTAATAAAAAATCAGAGTTCAAATTCCTTAAAACACTCTCGTCTTGAGAATCTTGATCGTCTTGTGTTGAAAAAGTTTTTCCTAAGAAAGCTTTACACGAAGACGTGTCCGATGAGCTAGAGGAAAGTTCGGGTGAAATCTTCTTTTCAGATTGGAGTTGGTCAAACTGCTCTTGGAGTTGACCTTTGCTCACTTTCTCTTGCATCACTTCTGTTGCCAAAGCGGACAGTTGTGATGTGAGTCGATTGATTTCAAACCGAAGGATCTCCTGTCCCTCATCCGACACAGTTTCGGTTTTGACCGATTTAAGATTCTCAAGTTTTTCAATTAAAGCTTGCTTTTCCATTTGAAAAACTGACCTTTCTTTCTCGAACGACTCCTCCAACTCGACAATCTTTGCTTCCAAGATGAGAGGGGGAACAAAGAGTTTAAACTCGTTTGTCTTAGTCTTGGTTGCGGTGGCTTGGACCTCATCCTTTTTGGAGGAATCCTTGGGCGTAGAAACCTTGTAAGGGTCGAAGTAGTCATTTGAGAAATACTTTTTGTTCCTTTGATAGGAATAATTTAAAGGTTCATAACAAAACGGAAGTTGTATTCCTCGTTTGTGTGCGCGTTTATATTCCTCGGTTTCCTCTTCCTTTTCAGGTTCTAGAGGACCAGTCCATTGAATAGCATATTCCGGATACTTTTTATCTAACCCAAAACAAGCAAAATCATACAAAGTGGGTGTTTGGTATCTACCCTTTTTCAAATAGTGTGGGTTATCGTATCCGATTCCCCACTCCTTGTTAAAGTACGTGAACTCTTTGGGTTTATTCAGAAAAATGGTTTGATCAGTTTGACCCCTTTTGTGGAGTTTGGTTTCAAGATCAAGAATTTTTGTAACAAACTCCTTGTGCTGAATTTGAAGAGAGGAACATTGATAAACAGTTTCTTCTTTCTCATTCATGCACTGATCAAACTGAGACTGAAGTTCAGATAACTTGGCCCTTAAGTCCTTAGGTGCTAATGAGAGATTTTTGCATTTGTCTTTTAGATTAGCATTTTCATACTTATATTTTTCAGTTATTCTCTTTTGAACATCTAGCTTTTCGGTTAAAGATCTAATCTCAAGCAGTTGTTCTTTAGAGGTGGCCTTAAAGGAATCTACCCGTTCAGTAAGTGATTGCACTTGATTAAGGAGATCTTGTTGGTTAGATTCACATACCTGACTTGTCTTTTCCTTTGACTGAGGTGAATAAGACATCTTCAGTTGCACTGGAGTGATCGTCAGACGATGGTTCGATTCAAAGTGAAACAATATCAAGGATACTTAAATGTCCCCCTCCTGCGACTTAGCACGGGGGTCCCCCAGAAAATTTTGAAAAATGAGAGTTCAAAACAGCTCCCAGATTATGTGTCCGGGTGGTTTCCGGATAAGGAATCCGGAAAACTGAGCTTACCGAGTGAAAGACTTTCCGGATGGAATGGGTTTTCGGATAAAATTCTTTCCGGATGCAAGATTGTCTGGGGAGATTGGTTACCGGAAACTTTGGGTTTCCGGAACTAATTTACCCGGATAGATTAGAGTTTAAATGACTTACCCGGAAAGATTTGACGTACCCGGATAGAAATAACACAAACGTCCGGAAAGTATTGACTTGTCCGGAAACCGCGGCAGTTCTATCCGGACTCTGCGGCTGACTTTTCCAAATCGATTGAAACTCGATTAGGGTTGCTCAAAAATGTTCCTGAAAGATTAGAAACACTACCAAACACAAAAATAACACTAACCCAATCGATTTTAAAGCAAAAATAACAAGTTTTGATGGTAAAATTTTGATTTTTAGTGAAGAACACACTCAAAAGTTTTGACTTTAATTTGCTTAATTAACCACTCAAATGGTCGAATTAGGATGTGAAAATTTGCAGAAACACTAATGACAATGATGCTAACACAACCCAATAAGCGAAATCAATCAATTTTGCTTGAATCAAAGAATTGGATTTTCAAGAATAACACAGACGTGAAAAAGTCAATACTTACCAGAAATCAATATGAGCACTTTGAATCGATCGTGTCCGTCTACTATGATACCAATTATTAGTTCCAGATCCGTGCAACGATTATGAAATCAAACAGATAAAACAATAGAGTAACGATTTCAATTGGTCATCTCTGATTAGCTTTCAATATTAGAGAGAATTACAATAAGAGTGAAAGAAAGCAAATGAGACAACTAACCTAATTTTCTATGGCTAGATTGCTTTATATACGGCGGGCCCATGGTTAACAAGCCCACGGCCCGTTCACTAATAGACCTCAAAATAAAGAATTACAATTTAAACCCTGAACTTTAAATCAACATAAAACGACCCTAACACCTTAGCTAGCTCCTCCGTCTCCTCCCAACAGGTTTCGGTTGAAAATTTAGAGACCCACAATGCTCCTTCTCCCACCAACTTCTTGGTGGTTGAAGATGACTTGGGCATCTCTCCAGCCCAAGGTCCTGCTTTCTCACTGCACGACCTATCACCCGATCGTTCCACGGTCGATGTTACTGCACGACCCGATGAGGGTCATACATGTTTACTTGACTTTGTTGTTGAGGATTCTCCACAGGCTTCTCCCACTCTTGAATACTGGGAGTACTCACCGACTACTACGGAAGAAGTTCAGTTGTCTTCACCCCATGACAACTCCTCTGCTCATGGTTCCTATCCTCATCTTGTCTTCACACCTACTGGCTCTTCTCCACAAGTTCAAACTGAGCATCAAAGCTCATCTGATGATGCTTCCTCTTCAAGTCTACCACATTTTGGAGATCGTATTGTTGATATGCTGGCGCCATCCCCTCCTACATCTTCCAGGTATATTCCTCATCATCCTCCTACACCTACTCATCAAAGGTCTGAAGCTCCCTCCATCCGATATGTCTCCACAACAAGTCAGCTTGAATCCATCTAGGGTTCCATATCTGACTTACATTCTTAGCTTAAGTCCCTTCTGGACTCCAATGCCAGTCTCACTCTCTCCATGACTGCGATGAAAGCCGCTTCTGATGCTCATGATCAGGAAATCCTTAGTCTCCAGTCTGCACTTCAAAGCCAACAGGACATCAACTCTCAGCTTCTTAGTTCTCTTACATCTCTTCACCAAAAGATGGATGCTCTTCCTGCCGACCAGGCTAGCACACTCACCACCTTTGCTGGCTTTGTGAAGCGTTATTACCTGTCAGCCGCTGAGGGGGAGAGAAGACCAGAAAGACTTTCCAGCGACCGACCAGGTACGACTGACCGACCGGGTCCATCTGATCCATCCTGACCGGGTCCATCTGATCCATCCAAATCGACCCAAGCCGATCCTCCAGCTCAGGGGGAGAAATCTACTGAACATGCATGTGCCTTAGCTGAGGGGGAGCAATCTGAGTTCTCTAAAAAGTTTGAATGGTGCAAGAAGACGCTGCTAGAAAGGATCAACACCTCAAAAATTACCAAAGCCAAACTTGCTACTCATAAAGAGTCAAAGGACATCTATGTGATACTCACTCGGGCTGATTACACCGTCACACTGGTAAGATTCCATGAACTTAACTCTTATGGTGTTTCAGAATGGCATGAAATTGCAGAATGTCTTCAAGATTCTCAAAGTCCAAACCTAACTGCTATAAACATCTATCTCAAATGACTCTTTGAAGATGTAAGGAAGATAAAGACAGGATTTCAGGAAACCATCTTCCAATATCTTGCTGCCAAATGTATCCTTCCTGACACAAAGAATCTGAACCTAAAGCTTCCATACAGAACACCTCCTAGAAAGACTCCTTCTGTAATCTTCAAACGATGTAGGGGCATTTTCTTCAACAATGCACAAGGTACTCAAGAATTCTTTCGACATGAAGAGATATCCATTGCTGACTCCAGCTTCCTTGAAGCCATGCTTATCATCATCCCCGACACACATGTAGCCACTTTCTTCCAACTTGACATCATAGTTGAACTTCAGAAAAGGAAGAAGTGATCATGTTTTTCTTTTTATATGCTTTTGATATGTGCTTGTAAACTTAAGTTATTGCTCTTTCAAGTTTTCAATACAAGTACATTTTTGTTAATAGTTTGTACAGATATACCTTATTCTTTCATTATACTTGTAAATGTCGGATATACTTAAAAAATCCAAAAAGAACTAAAAGAATGGACTATGTGAAAAGAACCCAAAAAGAGTAAACAAGGGTCAAAAATGAATTATTCAGTGTTTACTTCTCAGATTCTAAGTATGGATGTCATCCTCAAATAGGGGGAGATTGTTGGGTCACTTAAGATTTGAAGATGACCTCAGTCTTTCAAGTTTACATATCTTATACTTAGAATAATTTTTAGGTTGTTTACAAGCAGTTTAATTGTATAAAAATGTTCGGTGAAGTCGAAGATCAACCGAAGAAACAAAGTAGAAGTGTATCTTCAAAGCTGATTGAAGATGGACTTCTCAACCAAAGGTTAAGATGCTACTTGAAGACTTCATAAAGTCTTAGGCCAGTACACTTGAAGAGCAAGGAAAATCTTGAAGACATGATCGGCAGGATCACTTGAAGATGTCAAAGGCATGATCGACAGGATCACTGAAGATGTTGAAGACATGATCGACATGATCACTTGAATTTTTTTTGAGAAAGAATTCTTGAAGATATCTTTTGAAAGCATCTTCGGTCAAATAACAGGTATATTCTACTTTATCTGCAAAATATATTTAGGATATCTTGCAATGATAGAGACATTATCCAAGGATCAGAAAAAGGTTATTTGGATTTCTTATCTCTTTCAAGAAAGATCAACTTCAACAAGCAGGTCAACGCTTCAAGACAAAAGTGCATATTAGTACTTTTTCAGACGACCTGCTGCTCTCTTATCTCTACTTGACAAGTGTCCATGCATTTAATGCATGAGGCACTATATAAAGAGACCATCTTCAACCTTCAACACCACCAGATTACAGACTCTCCAAGCTCTCAAGTGCTGGCATTTCTCTCTCTCAGAAGTTCATTGTTTTCTTAGTGTTTTACAGTTGTTCTTATTCTCTGTGTGACTTTGTGTTAGATTGTTTTAGCAGATTTTATCTGTTCTGTTCCGCAACAATCTTTAAGTTTTCTATGTGTAATTATTGATTTTAAATCAATAAAGAATTAATTAAGTGAAATTTTTTGTGTATTGTATTCAACCCCCCTTCTACATTACTTGTTTATCTTTGCTACTCCATAGCTGGGACCAACACATACAACAATCAAGTGTTAGACCGGAAGTCTAGTGAGATTTGATATAAGTTACACAATTTATATGTTAAAATGGTAATGACATAAAATAAAGTTACCGACACCATTTGATATTAGACTACCAATTTCCAACGTTGTCATGATTGTCCACACCTGAACATAACACATAAGATATATCTCTCTAAATACGGGGGAGACCCGTTTCCATCGGGGTGACGAGAACACGTGAGTGGAGTCACCTTTGATGTTATTAGATTACACCTCAAGTCCCAGTTTTAGTTCATATGCCATAAAGACATCACAACCTCAAACCATATACATGCCTTTATTGCCTACCCCGTCGGGTTACACGTCAAGGACTTATGGGATCATATTGCCTATCCAATCTAGACGAGTTACATCTCAAAGACTTGGATGTCCCTTATTGCCTACTCGCTAGTGATCAAAAATGGCCAACAAAGTATAAGTGTATAACTCATAAAATCTAAATCCTCGTGCACAAGGATATAGACACCAACATAAGATTAGCCAACCATTACAGGTAGTAGCATATTAATTTTCTCACATATTTCACATGAATGGGTGCTTCACAAAATACATATAAATGCATATTAAACCTCATTTCTTTCAATTTAGGGCTATCTTGTTACTTATGAAACCCACCATACTAGTATATATATGAATTCAACTAAGACGATATAATTATATATACATTTCAAATAAAACTATATATATATATATATATGTGTGTGTGTGTGTGTGTGTTCAACTAGTTCGATATATATATATATATATATATATATATATATATATATATATATATATATAGGGTCATTATCCGTTGCAAACCAATCAGTTTGTGCAAACCGTGGAAACCCATCTCCACCAATCACGTAATTTCTTTTTCTTTTTTATAACCATGAGGGTATTTTAGGGATTTTAACATATTTTATTTTTTTAAATATATTATTTCCTGTGTAACCAATCGTCCAAAAATGTTATTCATCGGATTCATTGGAGATCTGAATATCCAGTTATGAACAGAAATCATGAACCAGAAAATCTATGAACCAGAAAATCATGAAGCACATAAAAGTCATGAACATAAATCATGAACCAGAAGAATCATCAACCCAGATAAAAATCATGAATCTGATATAATCATGAATCCATAAAATCATGAACCCAAATAAATCATGAACCAGTTAAAAATCATGAACCCGAAAATCATGAACCAGAAAATAGATGAAGCAGTTGTTGTTAAAACTTCTGGTTCAAGAGTTTGAGTTAAAAGTGGAGTGTCAGAAGAGCCAGGAGAGAGAGAATAGTGTTTGATTATTAGGGTTTCCCGCCGCCAAGGCCGACAGCAGCCGGTGTCGAGCCCGTCGCCAGCTCCACCGGCGGGTGTTCTTCTCCCTCTCACTCTCGCCTTCTCACCTGGCGGTCTCCTCCATATCTCAGCCGCCATCTCACCGTCGTTCTCCTACATCTCACAGTCGCCATCTCACAGTCGCCATCCAACCATCGTCATCGTCGTCACCTTAGTCGCCGGCGCCGGCCATAACAGTTTTTCCATCTACTGCGGAGACTACCAATACCCCCCTGTGACGCCATCTCCTTCAAATCAACTACCTTCCCCACTGCCCTCCTTCGAAATTGTCCAGGTCTTTTAGGAACAGCGGTGGAAGACGACGGTGGTGGAAGACGACGGTGGTAGACGATGGTGGAAGACATCGGTGGTGGTGGCGGCTGAGGGGTGTGGCTCTTGCGTGAGGAAGAATGGAAAAAAAGCTTGAAACCCTAATATGCAGGAGGCGTGGAATAGAGGAAATAACTGATTTTTTTTATACCCAATATACCCTCAAAACTCTTCCAATTCTATAAAATAAAATTAAAATATTCAGTTAATTACATTAATGCCATCACCTTTTTTTAACCGTAGATTAAATAAGTTAATGGCTTAGATCAAGTTTGCACAAACTAACTGGTTTGCAATGGATAATTTGCATATATATATATATATATATATATATATATATATATATACATAGAGGTGGCTTCTTATGCAACCACTATATTAGGATGAAACCATGTAACCTAATATGGACCATTAGATCATTAATACTCCCTTAATCACGCTATAGGGCAATTTAGACATTTTCATCATTTTTTATCCTGGTTTTTTTAATTAATTTAAATAGGTAGTTAATTATGGATAGATTCGGTTTCCCGAATTTTAGGCAATCATGGTTAGTTTTTGTTTCAAAAAATATGAAATTATTAATTTTGATTTTGATTGTTCACATATCTGTTTTAGTCGTATTCTTTTTCTGTACACCACGAAGATGAACGATGATCCAGTGAATTCAGCCATTGAAAATGATACAATAGCGTCGTCTGTTTTTTCACAGTTCATAGTCGATGATGTTGTGACGGATGAAGCGTTAAATGATTATGGGGATGACTATTCTAAACGAAACAATGTTGATAGGGTTGTGGATGATGACATATCTGTAAGTGGTGACAAAGACGATGGTTAGTAGTTTTTTTTTGCTTACCCTTCTCAGATTTCTTATATGTTACTTTTATTTATACAGGTCTCGTTAAAACTTTCACGTTTTGCTTTATGTTTAAATATGAAACATGATTAAAGACTTGTTCATATATGTGGATGGTCGACTAAAGGGCATATGAATTTGTGGAAAACTATGTATTATTTGTTTTGTGTGTATGAAAATGTGGAGCAACACTTATTACTGTTGTGTTATTTATTTTCCGAATAGTCCACGGGTTTCATAGATATTTCTTTATTAGTTTTATGTTGAACGAAGAATGTTAAAATCATACGATCTATGCGAAATCGCTGTTTGTTGTTTTTAAACTATATCCGTATCAATTTTTGATTTTCCTATGAACTTTATTATAATTCTAGATGTGGTTGATACATTTGTTACTCCCGGGGGGACGAAATACTGGATTCCGCGTGTTGATGATGAAATTAAGCTACCTGTGGGGCACGAGTATCCGTGTATTGAAAAAGCTGAGGCGGCGTATATGAGATATGCACAAGTAGCAGATTTTGATGTTAGGAGATCGAATAAAAAGAAGAATAGGGATGGTACCGTTTTGTCTAGGAACCTTTTATGTAGTCGTGAAGGATTTCCTGAGAAAAAAAGGTAGAATATGATAGCAGTGGTTGTGATCGCAAAGTGCGAAACTCAAATTTCAGGAGATCCGGTTGTAAGGCTTATGTCAAATTTCGGTTGAAGAAAGAAAATAATGCATTTGTTGTTTACAAATTTGAAGAAAGGCATAACCATGCTTTATACAATGTTCACGATAAGTTGCTTTGCAAATCAATAAGGCAGTTGCAGTATACTGATTATAGGAACCTGTATAATCAGTCTTCTGCAAGCATAGGTGGTTCTAAGGCCCATACAATAAACACAGCTATAAAAGGAGGGTATGAGTATATTGGTCCCACACCGGTGGATTGTGAGAATGCTAGAAGGGATATGGGGACATCAATCTACTTGCGAAACGTAGGTGTAACGTCCCTGATTTTGTTTTTGATTATTTAGTCGAGGATCGCGAAGTCCAAGCTATTTTTTGGGCCGATGAGATTGCCAAGTTAAATTTCAAAGAATTTGGAGACACAATGTCTTTTGATGCCACATACCGGACTAACAGGTAAGATGTTTTTTTTTGTAATTTCATACAACTTTATAATTATATTAACAATTATCAATGGATCGTATCATATATTCACAGCAATTTTATTTAAACAAGCCACGATTTCATACACACATTATTTTAGTTCACATACATTTTACATATTACATGTATACCATTTGTAACCGGACTAACAGGTAAGATGTTTTTTTGATGTTATATATGAATTTTTATTTTTATGAAATGTTTTGCAAATTTTTTTGGATGTAGGCATGCTATGAATTTTGTTCCATTTATAGCAATCAACAACCATAAGCGGTCCGTTGTAGTTGCAGCTGCGTTGATTAGTAACGAGAATGTTGTTAACTTCAAATAGGTCTTGAATGCCTTTATTCAAGTGCATGGGAAGCAACCTTTGTTTGTAATAACGGACCAATATGCTGCAATGAAACAAGCGATTCCTGAGGTTTTCACCGAGTCGAAGCATCGATTGTGCATGTGGCACATTATGAAGAAAGTTCCTAATAAGGTATGGTTTATTCGTGTTATAGTCTTTAAACAAATACTATTCAGTTTTTAATTAATATTTCATAAGGTTCACGTTCTTAGGTTTTGTTACCTGTTGATCAAAATGACGAGTTCAGTAGGAGGTTCAACAAGTTGGTTTGGAATTACAACACGTCGGTCGATGAATTTGAATCTGGATGGAATGAAATTATTGAAGATTTTGCGCTACACCGTAACGAGTGGTTGAAGTACATGTACGAAATCCGAAATTTTTGGATTCCCACGTATTACAAAGAAGATCGCATGTCTGGGCTTATGCGAACTACATCTCGATCCGAGAGTTCACACGCTTTTTAGGTTATTTGCGTCTTTTCGAAATGATTTGGTGAAATTCATACATGCCTTCGATGCTTCGATAGAAAAGCAAAGAAACAAGCATAGATCGTTGGAGTTTGTTACAAGAAACACATTCCCCCGGAGTGTTACTGTTTGGGCAAAAAATCACGTCGTACGACCGCGACCAAAACAGGTAAGACGCGCGTTATAATCCAAATCTTGTATTAAGATAAGGTCTCGACAAGAACCCAAAAAACATCCGTCGTCTCCCGTAAAATGTAAGTCGTACGTCCCTCATGACGCTCGACCATAGCGTCGCCCGACGTATTCCGCACGACCACCGCGTAAGATCATTATAACCTCGACCTATACTAACGTTAACCATGACTGTTACGTTTTGTTAAGTATTTAATGCAGTAGTCAAAGCCATTAAAGAAGCAACAGCTATATTCAACGCAAGCCGTTGTCCGGCGCAAGCCGTTGTCCGGCGCAAGCCGTTACATGAGGATAGCCGTAACGGACGAAGGCCATTATGAATGTTCACGCCGGCAGCCGTTACAGACCGTTGCGACCATTATAGCTGTTAATGAAGCAATCAATGAGCTAATCAAAGCTCCCAAAGACTATAAATATCAAGCTCACTCAACATTTCGAGAGAGACATCTAGCAGCCAACATTCGGAGTTAAACTCAAGAGATCGCATACTGAAAGCTATCATTTGAGACCAAGTTCAAGTACCCTACAGCGAACTCAAGAACAACAGAAGCAAAAGAGCTCTCTCTTGAAGAATCACTCTCGACGCACGACAACAGCCCTCGACCAGCAGTTTACACTTTGTATTCACACACGACAAACACCTGTTTTACATTTCAAACACTTCTACTTTACATTTCGATGCATTTCCTTCACTTGTATTGTAATCATCGTACGACCGACGCCAGTACCAAGGACATCGCCCCTGATTGGCGACCATAGTGCAGCGACGACACCCCCTGTCGTCCGCATGTTTTTTCCTCGCTTTGAGGTTTTTCCTGCGTCATCAAATCCCTTGTCTTCTTTATTTTTATCATCGTCGCACGTCTCGTCGAAAGATCCTTTCTTTAGTTGTTTAAGTCCACATCGACCTTAAGTTGTTCCTTTGGTGCGATTTTTGGCATTAATAGTTTGGCGCCATCCGTGGGACTACATCTAGAGAAAATCCTCGACGAACGTGCATTCTACTAATAGTTTCTTGGAGTTTTTTCTATTTTCTATTACAGGAAAATGGCAGCCACTGGAAATCCACAGCAAGCTGTTACTCAGATGTATCAGGAGCTCGAGGTTGCCAGGAATCAACTCAATGCAATGGCAGAGCAGAATCGCAGAGCAGCTGAAGAGATCGCGCAGCTAAGGAATTCTTTTGGACCCCAGAATGGTCCTAGACCATTCGTCCAGAATCCAGTTTCGGTACCAAATTCGTCCACGCAGAACCAGCATCCAGGTCCATTCATGCAGAACCAGCAGCCGGGTCCATTCATTCCTAATCCACAGTCTAGGCAGTTTCCTCCTCAGCACATTCGACCACCACCCTTGAACAATGGATCACAACCATTGCAAGGTGGTGCCCAGCCATTTCAAAACGGATCCCAGCCATTTTCCCAGCCGTTCCAAAGTGGTTTGAAACCTTTCCAGCAAGGATCGCAATCTTTCCAGCAGAGATCGCAGCCATTTCAGCATGGACCACAATCGTTTTAGAATGGACCGCAACAATTCCACTATGGGTCGTAGCCATATTTTGTTCCATTCAACGGGGACACCAATGGTTCGTCGCATGGTAATGGTACTAGTCCAGGGACCAATCCCTCTACAGGGGCAAACCCTGATCTTAACGATCCCGTCGCCCAGCGTTTGAAGATGTTAGAAGACCAAAATGAGCGCGTCCTGTCCTTGCTAGGCAAGTTGCGTAGGGCAGCCGTGCCTGTCGACGTCGAGCCTCGCTCGGGGTATCAGGTGTCGCCCTTCATTGACGAGATCGCCACCGTCGAGGTCCCAAAGAAGTATAACATTCCTGCCTTCACTCCCAAGTATTCGGGTGTGACCGATCCAACCGATCATGTCACGCAATATAAGCAGCTCATGTGGACGATCTCAATTCCGCACATGTACCAGGAAGTATGCATATGCAAGAGTTTCGGAGCGACTCTCACTGGTCCAGCTCTCCAGTGGTTGATCAATCTCAAACCCAAGTCTATCGGGTCGTTCGCCGAGTTGGTCAACCAATTCTCCCATCAATTCGCCAGCAGTCGTAAGATGGAAAAGCAGACTAGTGATCTGTACTATGTCGTGCAGAAGACCAATGAGTCTATTCGAAGTTATTTCAATAGATTCAATGCCGAAATGATCTGTATCCGCAATTATGATATCAAAACTGCGATCGAAGCTTATAAGCGTCGTCTGGACGATAGTTCAGGTTTATATATCGATCTGACCAAGTACCCCCAGAGACTTTCGAAGACGTCCGAGCTCGAACCTTAGCATATATGAGGGTCGAAGACGATGCAGCCTTTCATCGCAAACACACTGACGACAAGAAGTCGTTGGGCGTCAAGAAACTAGAGTTCAAGACAAAAGTTGTTTCAAGAATAGAGCCCATGCGCCAAATTTCAAATATTCGTTTCAAGACGAAAGCGGAGGCCAAGACCGCGACCAAGTTTACTCAGTATCCCAAGATATCCTCTTATGGATTCAAAGGGTCAGCTAAAGACTTAGTCGAAGCTCTGAAGACCACCCAAGCAACCATCCGGTGGCCGAAGAAGTCCGACCTGGATGATGCTAAGAAAGACAAATCAAAGTGGTGCGACTTCCATGTCGATCATGGTCACTCGACAGACGTCTGCATCGCGCTGAAGAAGGAGCTAGTATATCACTTCCCAAAAGGAAATCTTAAAGATATCTTCGACGATGACGCCACCCCAGCTGGTAACCATCGGCCATCGATCCCCGAGCACTCAAAAGCCATCAATTGCATCACCGGTGGTTCAGACGTGTGTGGCCTGACGTACTCTGCAGCCAACGTCATGCCAGTCAGGCGCCCGATGACCGGCCTATTCCTCGTTCATCATGACCCAAAGGAGATTTGGAACTAGAAGCCATGAAGATCGTGTTCGACCAAGTCGACCTCGGCGACTCGTACCAAAAACATCACGATGGGTTGATCATTCAAATCACGGTAGGTAACTGTTTGACACGTCGAGTATTGGTCGACGGGGGCAGTTCAGCAAATGTCATTTTTCTCAACACCATCAAAGCCATGGGAATCGATCGTTCGGAAATCGTACGACGTTCGACGACTTTGGTCGGTTTCAATGGAGAAGCGACGAGCACCTTCAGAGAGATAATCTTGCCCATCTATGCCGGAGGAGTCAACAAGCAGACCAAGTTCAGCGTCATCGACTGTGCGTCAGCCTATAACATCATCTTAGGTCGACCATGGATCCATGACATGAAAGTCGTTCCCTCAACATACCATCAGATGTTGAAATTCCCTACGCCATGGGGGATCCAAGAGATCAAGAGCGAGCCAAAAGTTGCTCGTGAGTGCTACAAGTTTACCTTGAAACCACGAAAATAAACCGAAGACACAAGATCAAGCCCTTGACAAGTTTGCTCTTCTATCCCTAAAATTATATGTTTTCCACAGGGATAAGTTTCCCATAGTGCCATGTCGCACGACTATATTTCACCAGATCGCCGTGTCATCCTGTCATTTAAAACCTATCTTTTTCTCCAAAAAGAATAGGATAGTAAACGACAGGGGGCAATACCCCATCGAAAGGTACGTCCCAGTTTTTCACTCTTTTTCATACAATTTTTTCATTACGAGCGACTACTGACTTAAGCATCGGAGAGTCGTGGGTCAGCCAACGACCAACCCTTGACATCGTTTTACCGCAGAATTGCACGACAGCTTATCGCAGGATCGCACGACAGTAGTCATTAAGTCTACTATATGACTTTAAATTCGCAAGGTCGCACGACATAAACGATCAGGTCTCTAACTTGATCATCCCTACACAGGGGCATACGATACAAATTCACCGTACGATCTAGTCATACAATCGCAAAGCTTAAACAACTTATCTCTAAGTTTCTTAGCTTTCATATCCTGAAGGGATGCTTGATCGCGTGTTCTTATATTTGTTTTACGTTCTTGTCATCGTATTACAATGAATGCCTTAGTCGCATGATTTCCAGATTCAATTTCATAATTGATATGGTATTTGTTTACCAAATATATAAAACGCAAGTTCAAACAAAAGTTCGAAGTTTCATTTACAAAATTGTCGATTACATTCAAAAGAACTCGACTACCGTCGGTAGTCGAGTTTACAAAGTTAAAATGGTTCGACCACCAACGATCGAGACATGAAAAGACATAGCATTTCCTAAATCTAGAGAGGAGCATCGATCGCGAGCTCTACCCAGAAATCTCGACCTTCGAAGCTCTGCCAATCCCGAAGAACTGATGCAAGGATCAAACGAGTATATTAGGAGTGATCTTCTAACTCCTTACGCCTCGACATTCTGAAAATGTGGCTCTTAAGATTAATGTTAAGGTTGAAGGAAGGAATATATCCTTCTCAACGATCGACCTCCACTCCAACATTTCCTCTGCCTTCACATATTCAATGAGAGGAAATAGAAGCATCTGCAAATTACAAGAGAAACATACTCAGCGAAAGAACATCGATAACACAAGTTCTGAAAGAAAAACTTACAAAGAACGCCAGTTCGGCTAAACACAGTCCAATCTCTTCGATAGAGATCCTTCGAAAACGCTCCTTGAAAGATAAAGAGCTGATATTTCCCCAGATGCGGAAGTGACTTTGCCCTGACGAGGACATAGTCAATCAGGAGGGTTGACGACAACGCAAAATTGTTCGTCGCCATAAACTCTCCCTCATTCTCTCCCGTCTTTACACCCTCGCCCTTGTCGGCTGACAAAAGGGTCGACGTGGCAGCAGAAAACATCGTCGCCAGTTGTGCAGTGTAAAACATCGTCGCCAGTTGCGCAGTATGAGACATCGTCGCCAGTTGCGCAGTATGAGACATCGTCGCCAGTTGTGCAGTATCTACGGATCTAATCGAATCACTGTCCATAACCAGCATCGCCACCCGCACAAGTACATCCTTCGTCCTCCACTTGCGATCATTTACTGCAGCGTTCAAAACTAAGGTACGATCACCTTTAAGCCTTGAAAGTAAACTATAACGACGATATTGATCGCTCATGACTTTATACGCCATTCCTAGTGCGAAGTAAGTCGCCCGGTGACTAGAATGACTCGCCAAAACTGGGGCATCAGTTGCCTTGGCGATAGGTCAAACTCACACAGAAATGCCTTGGCCAGAGGCAAATACGGCCAGTGGAAGCCCATCTTAAACAGATATTCGTATATATCGACGTACCCCTCGGGACACATTTCCGATCGAACCTTGCCAACCTTGCTTACAGTAATCCCCATGGGAATCCTCGCTAGACTTCTAACGTCCTAGAGATCTTCTTCATTTCTAATAGCACCTCTGGGCTCCGTCGACATTTATAAAATAACAGCTGGTAAGCATGATCGTACGTCAGCATGACCTCGACTTCCAGTCCAGTCCTAAGGCGATCAAGGTAATCTTTTCCCTTGTTCTATTTCTTACGCGTCTGATTGACAAAATTTAAACTCGAATTTGCCATCCTTCTTTCAAATTTTGGGGGCAAACTGTTTGGGCAAAAAATCACGTCGTACGACCGCGACCAAAACAGGTAAGACGCACGTTATAATCCAAATCTTGTATTAAGATAAGGTCTCGACAAGAACCCAGAAAATATCCGTCGTGTCCTGTAAAAGGTAAGTCGTACGTCCCTCATGACGCTCGACCATAGCGTCGCCCGACGTATTCCGCACGACCACCGCGTAAGATCATTATAACCTCGACCTATACTAACGTTAACCATGACTGTTACATTTTGTTAAGTATTTAATGCAGGAGTCAAAGCCATTAAAGAAGCAACAGCTATATCTGACGCAAGCCGTTACCTGAGGATAACCGTAACGGACGAAGGCCATTATGAATGTTCACGCCGGCATCCGTTACAGACCGTTGCGACCATTATAGTTGTTAATGAAGCAATCAATGAGCTAATCAAAGCTCCCAAAGACTATAAATATCAAGCTCACTCAACATTTCGAGAGAGACATCTAGCAGCCAACATTCGGAGTTAAACTCAAGAGATCGCATACTGAAAGCTATCATTTGAGACCAAGTTCAAGTACCCTACAGCGAACTCAAGAACAACAGAAGCAAAAGAGCTCTCTCTTGAAGAATCACTCTCGACGCACGACAACAACCCTCGACCAGCAGTTTACACTTTGTATTCACACACGACAAACACCTGTTTTACATTTCAAACACTTGTACTTTACATTTCGAAGCATTTCCTTCACTTATATTGTAATCATCGTACGACCGATGCCAGTACCAAGGACATCGCCCCTGATTGGCGACCATAGTGCAGCGACGACACCCCCTGTCGTCCGCAGGTTTTTTCCTCGTTTTGAGGTTTTTCCTGCGTCATCAAATCCCTTGTCTTCTTTATTTTTATCCTCGTCGCACGTCTCGTCGAAAGATCCTTTCTTTAGTTGTTTAAGTCCACATCGACCTTAAGTTGTTCCTTTGGTGCGATTTTTGGCATTAACAGTTACACCAATGCCGATTGAGAAGCATGCGTCTGAGGTTTATACGCGAAATGTTTTTTTTGATGTTCAGAAAGAGATCAGTAAAGGTCTATATTTTTGTGTTGTTCATGTTATAGGTGGTAAACGATATCGTGTTACTCAGCAGAACAAGAAGTTTGCGCCTAAAGCTACCTACATTGTAAGTATTTTCTATGATTTTTATCATCAAGTTTTTTTAATATTTGTAATAAACTTAAAAGCGTTTGTATAATTGTAGGTTCTTCACGATCACGAAGCGAAACATATGGAATGTGAATGTAATTATTTTGTACTAAATGGACTGGTATGTCGTCACATGTTCAAGGTTTTGATGAATGACAGGCATGTCACGATTCCGGTTCAAGGTTTTGATGAATGACGGGCATGTCACGATTTCGGACTACATCATAGTACGTCGTTGGACTAGATCTTTGGTTCCTGTAGTCATACAAGTTGCTAAGGCGCGTTATGGTGAAGTTGATGTTGAGAAGGAGCGCTTAATTAACGAGGTGTATGCGAAGGTTGATGTTCTAGTTAGTCGATTGAGGAACGACAAGGAAAAACTTTCAGCATTTTCGTCAACATTGGATAAAATGAAAGTTGATTTTGATGTTGAAAATTACATGCCTTGTCCTACAGTAGATAAAGCTGAAGCCATGAGGGAATGTCATGGTGTCGATGTTCCGGACAAAGCAGAGATTTTACCTCCATCGGGTATACGAAACAAAGGATGTGGAACCGGGAAGCGGTTGATTGGGGTATTTGAGAAAGCGTCTTCTAGTGCCAAGAGGCCGAAACGTCTATGTAGATGTTGTAAGCTGTTGGTTAATCACGATTCCTGCAATTGCCCACACCGCTCCAAAGATGCTTAGGTGTTTTTTATTTAAAGTTACGTTACTGGGTTTGTTTTATTTAACAGGAGTTTTATGTTTATTTGTTTTGATTGGAAGTATTTTTAATATTGAAACTTAACGTAATATTAGTTGTTTTATGAAATATTTTTAGTTTTCATATTTTGTATTGACTAGTAATTGCCCACACCGCCCGTGTTTTTTTTATTAATATCTTCATATTTAATACATATATTAAAGGGTAGTGGGGTGCCATCATTGCACATTACGTTTCCCAAGAAACCCTAAAATCATACCCTTCTCTTTCATATGCGAAATCTGTTATTTTGGGTTTTCATACCTTTTAGCTCCTCACACCTAACCCTTTCTCTCCTTCACAACCCTGAATCCATGGATGCTCACTCTTCTTCTGATGATGAAAACCCTCAACCCCCGCAACCCCCTGTTCCACAATACCTGTTTCGTTCCCTTGTAAACCACAATCTCGACTTGTTGGCTGAAAATCGGGAACTGACTGCGAAAATCGAGTGCCTGGAAGCCAAGTTGCAGAAGAAGAAACAGAAGATAAAGGATGAACAGACCATTTCTAAGATGCGAAAAGACGACTACGATCACATCTCCATTAATCTATGGGACAAGACCGTGCTCATGGATAAGCAGACACAGGCGATCAAGAAGGTGAAAGCGTGGTGTTACTGCAAGGCGTTTGATGGGATTGACGGGGTGTAGGTAGCAGATTGCATGCGGTGATGTTTTTTTATTAGTTGTGTTATGTTTGTTTGATCATGTCTCTTGACTCATCACCGCTGCTCTCTTTTTAGTTGTTGATGTTAACGTACTAAACAATCCTTTTTGTGAAACTTTCTTGAAGGGGTTTTCTGGAAAACCCACAATTAATGGCTAATATATGAAATGTTGGGTTAGATCTTTCGTTTTTATGTTTCTGATGGTGAATGCGTGGTATTCCTAATTTCACTATTATCGTCACAGTTATGTTAGTTACATATCGAGTTTTGTTTACACATTTTTGGATCTGTTTCTAGTATCGCGTTAGGTTTTGTACAAGAAATATCAATTTTCCAGGAATTATTTACTGTTTATTTGGATAGCAGTAGTTTATATTTTGTGCAGAAGCTTCCACAAGGGCTAATATTATGAAAATTATTATTGTCCCCATGTGTGGTATAATCAGTTTGAAATCATATAATTAATGCAAGCCGTCAAAAAACCCTTTCATGTCATACATGCAATCATGAAACCATAGGGATACGAAAACATGTAAAGTAATTATAAAAAATTATACACTTATGAAATTAGAGATTTTTGTTCATTTTTAAAAAAAATGTTATATTAGTGTTTTTTATAACAATCTTATAAAAAATGTAAAGTCTTATGAAATAGTATATTTGTTTCACTCACTTTCAAAACTAAGGGTAAGAGTAAGTTGATATGACACCAACAATTTTCACTGCGAGTTTCCATGTATGTAGACCATAATACTAATATATGAATAACATTATAATAAAGGTATTAAACCACCAAATATTTCACACACAACTGGTCATATAAGTTATCAATGCATGCAAACCATATAACAATTGTTTTCAACATAAGAACCTTAAAAACGTTTGAAATACCCAAAACCAAAACCCCTTTTAAAAAGCAGATAACCAACAGAAAATAAAGTCAACCAAACGTAAAAAAATTGTCATTAGTTAACCACCATCACATCAATTATTGTCCCAAACCAATCATCGTGTGAAAACCCGTTCATTCAAAAACCTCTAATTCTCTCCTTCCTCGTAGCTGTTGCCTTGGTTAGTTGTTTTTCCCTCTCGGATGCATCGAGAAGGCTAAAACTAATTGCCTCCGACTCCACGTATCTCCGTTTTTTGTTTCGTTCACTCAACAACATCTTAGTCGTGTATTTTTTTCAAAGAATCTCCATTTGCTTATCTTGTCCGGGTCCCTCTTTTGCTATCCTGGTGTACCATGTACGAACACCCCCTCCCATATAGGTTTCCATGTGCCGCATAAGGAAAATTCCACTGTTGATTTTGTTTTTCGATGTTTTCCAAGTCATGCAAACATGTGTCTTTTCAGCAATTTGTATTTGTTTCTCCGAAGGGTGTTTAAGGTTTCGCAGGTGACGAAGGAACATCGTATGCTGTTACAACCATAGTTAATTGGCAAACATAAAAAATCAAGTTTTTATACGAATTCAATATTATACACAATGCTTACCAGTATGTGAACATCGTAATGGTACAAGTCGTCAACCTCACGAGAATCTACCGTGTTATCTAAAATCTCAACTTTGTGGTATTTCAAATCAAATACCACGCAGTAGAAATATTGCCTCCGTTTCATTGGTATGAAAACCGGTATAACAAAATTAAACCAAAAAAAATATTTTATGCAAAACATTAATAAAACCTGCTAACACAAGATTGTATGTGAAGATATCTTGATGATATTTGTGTTTATTAAATAAAAATTACCATATCTATGTTTTGCAGGTTAATGTTGGTCGTGTTGAATTCGCATGCCTTTGCAAAGTTCCTAGAAAACCATTTGAATCTTGAGTTGAAGTCGTGCATATCGTACAACAACACTCCTCCGTCCTGTTAGTAATGAAGTGTTTATAAGTTAGATTTTTTTGATATCGTGAAAGAAAAATTGTTTATGACATTACCGTTGTTCCTGTCTTCACAAATAACCGTTTTCTTGAGTCGCGGCTTCTTAAACGTTCCTCACTATTCAACACTGTAACCCATCCGTCTATGACGCTGTTGAAGACATTCTCCGTTGATGCAAGTGTTTCGATAGCTATTTTAGTTATCGTTTGACCTGAGTCTGACGAGAACAACAGTTCACTACAGTACGGAAAACGAAGTGTCAGTCACGTAAGTGCATAAGGCGAAATAATCAAAAGAAGGAAAGTTTGGTGATTAAAATGAAAAGAAGGAAAGTTTAGTTGAGGGGTTCATGTGCAATTTGTGGGAAGTATAAAATGGTCCTAATCCCTAGGGCATCAATCAAAAATCAGTATTATTCTATTGTTTGAGGTGTTTGGAGGCTAGAGAAGGAAAAAGAAGAGGAAGAGAGTTTTTGGGGGAAAGAAATCAAAGAAGAGAAGAATCAGTAAGGTAACCCATTCTAAATTCTTATTGATTGTTAAATTGGTGTTCCTTTCTCTTTTTGGTCTGGATTCTTAAGTCTAAAAGTAGTGATTCAATGAGTTTTCACCCACGTTTCATTAAAAGTGTGTTTTGAGGATTTTGTCTCTATAAACCGATTTAAGGGATCAAAGTGGTTTAAGTGAGTGTTTTATGGTTGGAAAATGAACCCTGTTGCGTGCGTAATCAACCCTTGGGTTGAAAATCAGGTTTCAGATCACTTTTGTAATCAATTTCTCATCCAGACCGTAGTTTCAGGACAATAAGAGTTCCAGACATTTCGGTAGTTTCCGGATAGTTAGCATGTGTCCGGGTAGAGTTTCGTGGGAGTTACCGGATGGGTGTCATTCCCGATAGGTTGGGTTACCAGGTGTTGGTATCCGGAAGGGAGTGTGTCCGGAAAGTCCTAGTATCCGGACAGTTCGGGTATCCGGGAGTTTGAGGTATCCGGAATGTTCGGGTGTCCGGGAAGTTTGGGCATCCGGAAAGTTGTGTGTACCTGGTAGGATCTGGATCTTTGTTTCTGATTAAGGAATTATCTGATCTTTTAGGTGCTAAGCTTGGGTAACTCGAGTTTAGAACAGGAGGGCGTGCTTTGCCATCGCAGGTGAGTTTTTCTGATCCTAAACCCATTTTAAGTGTGAAACGTTATGCATGTTCTTATTGATAAATGCTCGTACATTTTCTTTGAACTCGGCATGAAAAGTGTGGTTTTACTGTGTGGATATAAATTGTTTATGTGTGGACATGCTATGGCGTTTATGTGAGATGGGGGTGTGTCCCATAAGAATTTTAATATATGAATTCGTTTCATATATGGGCGGTGTGTGCCCGGTTGCGCTGTCACGGTGTGTGTGGCTATAGCGCGTGTGCTCTCTTACGCTGTCACGGTGTGTGTGACCTTAGCGTGTGCCATTAGCATGTCATATTGTGTGGATTATTTACGTGTGCTTTATGATGAAGTTTTGGAAATAACTGTTCTTACTGAAAAGCTTTTACAAACTCGATTATTTTATATAGTGTGGCTTTTGAGGGAACTCCCTAGACCTCATGGTCTAACCCTCGCTTTCAAAACTAAAAACCTTTTCAGGTAAGCAAGTGTTATGGAGCTCGGACAAGGGGAAAGGGAAGGTGTGAGCTGGAGCTTGCATCTTAGAGACTAGAATTCCTCCGTTTTGAATATTATAGACTTATTCTCAGTTGTAATTAGGGTTGTTTCCGCAAACCCTTTTGTCGAATATTGTTAAATTTTTTGGTGTGGGCCAAGTTTTCGTTGATATTATTATTATCTTTGGGAATGATGTTTTGTTTCTAGTTTGGGTCGTTACAAATGGTATCAGAGGCTTAGTTTAAGAGATTTAGTTGACCGGACGGGCCTAAACTTAAACTGTGGAGTTAGAGAATACAACTGAGAACTAGGAGGACCTTAGCAAGACTGGGTAGAATGATTAATAGGGTGGCGAGGACTGTCATGTAAGGTAAGTTGGCGATTACACCTGGCCAGTGTAATTACGAGCTTACAGGTACATGTAAGTGCTTAATTGCCTTATTATCTTGGAACTGTAGACTTAATGTTGTTGTGTTTCTGTGTCAGTCAGTAATCATGTTGAGGAGATCCATGAGGGGCGTATCGGAACCTATTGATGAGGAAATCAAAATGGAAGCACCACCTGTGCCGGCGGCCAGACGCGGTAGGGGTAGAGGTCGAGGAAGAGGTCGAGGAAGGGGACGAGGAAGAGCACCCCGACGAGCGGCTACTCAGGTGAATGAGAACGTGGAAAGAGCTGTAGTGAGGGCACGGGTTACTCGTGGGACGAGGAGCGTGGGAATTCCGCAAGAACCAGAGGCGTCTCATCAGGAGAGCTCTGCGTCCAGGCGGGGAGCGAGCCGAGGTGGAAGTCGTGGGCGAGGCAGTGCTCAAGCCTTTGCGACCCAAGAAAATTTCGCCAATGCATTGGGAGAAATCCAGGATACATTGAAAGCACTGTTGGCTAAGCAGAATGAGGCGGCTTCGGGGAGTAAGGAGGCCAGTGTTAGTAAGGGAGGGGAGACTAGCTCTCATGGTTCAGCTTCGGGGAGCCCTACTCAGTCAAACCCGTTGGCGGTAAATGATCGAGTGCTAAGTGGAGGGTGTAGTTACAAGGAATTCTTATCTTGTAAGCCACCTGCTTTCAAGGGAGAATGCGACACCGTGTTGGCGATAAAGTGGATCAGGGAAATGGAACTGGTGTTCGACACTTGTAAGTGTGCTGATAGTGACAGGGTAATGTTCGCTCTGTCCATGCTGAAACCAGAAGCTGTGTTTTGGTGGGATGCGGAGACCGCGGGGGAAGGGTCAAAGGCTGCTAAGAGTATGACGTGGGAGACCTTTGTCTCAAAGTTCAAGGCGTCGTTTTGCCCTATGGCGGCAGTGAAACGACTAAAAGAAGAGTTCATGAGTTTGGAACAAGGTGGAATGATGGTGAGAGAATATACCACGAAGTTTATGGAGAAGGCGAGGTTCGCTGAGTTGTATGTACCGAATGAGGAACGTCAAGTTGAGAGAGATATCTTTGGGTTAAAGAGTAGCATGCGGGAACTGGTCACGGCTAGGAACCCGATCACTTTTCAGGCAGCCATCAATGCGGCGGAAATGGTTGAAAAGGAAAAGAACCGACAAGACGTGGAGAAGGGCAAAGAGAAGAGGAAGTGGGAAGGATCAGTGCGTGACTCGGAGCGGGTTAAGGTGTTCAAGCCAGAGTTTCGAGCCTTGTGGAAAGTGTAATCGAGTCCACCACGGGGAATGTGCGGGCGAGCCCGAGGGATGTTTCAAATGTGGAAAGTTGGGACACCTGGCACAAGACTGTAGGAACCCAAGGGCTTGCTACCAATGCGGTTCCTTGGAACATTTGAGGCCGGATTGCCCTCGGCTGAAGAGGGGGGATTCGGGTGGTTACGATGGTAGGCAAAGAGGAAGGGTGGGGGAAAAGAAAGTGGAGCCAGCACAGGCGAAGGCTAGAGTTTTTCGGATGACGGCTGATGAGGAGGAAGATATACCTGGTGTTGAGACAGGTTCCCTTCTTTTATATTTTGTGTTGCTAAAGTGTTTTATGACCTGGGTGTAAACCGTTTGTTTGTATCGCCGGGATTTTCCCGACGTTTTTGTGTGAAACCTAGACGGCTGGAGTGTGAGTTCGAAGTAGAAATGGCTGTTAATAGTCGAGTCTTGGTGAGGAAAGTGTATGGTAGCGGTAGTATCGAGGTTGAGGGCCTCTCGTGTTCCTTGCAATCATGCCCGTGAACAAGGGAGAGTTTGACGTTATCATAGGAATGGATTAGCTGGCAAGTTATAGCCCTAGCATTGGGTGCAATAGGAAATGATTCGTAGGCCTGGTCTGATAAGTCGGAGGTGGTGATCAATGGAGTTGGACGAGAGCGTAAGTCTTGTCTTGTATAGTGATGAAAGCAAGTTACCCGTAACTTCCCGATGAGGAATTCCGGGGACGGAATTCTTTTAAGGGGGGAATGTTGTAATAACCTAAATTTTAGTAGGTTTTGAAAGTTTGGTGGTTAAAATGAAAAGAAGGAAAGTTTAGTTGAGGGGTTCATGTGCAATTTGTGGGAAGTATAAAATGGTCATAATCCCTAGGGCATCAATCAAAAATAGTATTATTCTATTGTTTGAGGTGTTTGGCGGCTAGAGAAGGAAAAGGAAAAGGAAGAGAGTTTTTGGGGGAAAGAAATCAAAGAAGAGAAGAATCGGTAAGGTAACCCATTCTAAATTCTTATTGATTTTTAAATTGGTGTTCCTTTCTCTTTTTGGTCTGGATTCTTAAGTCTAAAGGTAGTGATTCAATGAGTTTTCACCCACATTTCATTAAAAGTGTGTTTTGAGGATTTTGTCTCTATAAACCGATTTAAGGGATCAAAGTGGTTTAAGTGAGTGTTTTATGGTTGGAAAATGAACCCTGTTGCGTGTGTAATCAACCCTTGGGTAGAAAATCAGGTTTCAGATCACTTTTGGAATCAATTTCTCATCCAGACCATAGTTTCCGGACAATAAGAGTTCCAGACATTTCGGTAGTTTCCGGATAGTTTGTATGTGTCCGGGTATAGTTTCGTGGGAGTTACCGGATGGGTGTCATTCCCGATAGGTTGGGTTACCGGGTGTTGGTATCCGGAAGGGAGTGTGTCCGGAAAGTCCTAGTATCCGGACAGTTCGGGTATCCGGGAGTTTGAGGTATCCGGAATGTTCGGGTGTCCGAGAAGTTTGGGCATCCGGAAAGTTGTGTGTACCTGGTAGGATCTGGATCTTTGTTTCTGATTAAGGAATTGTCTGATCTTTTAGGTGCTAAGCTTGGGTAACTCGAGTTTAGAACAGGAGGGCGTGCTTTGCCATCGCAGGTGAGTTTTTCTGATCCTAAACCCATTTTAAGTGTGAAACGTTATGCATGTTCTTATTGATAAATGCTCGTACATTTTCTTTGAACTCGGCATAAAAAGTGTGGTTTTACTGTGTGGATATAAATTGTTTATGTGTGGACATGCTATGGCGTTTATGTGAGATGGGGGTGTGTCCCATAAGAATTTTAATATATGAATTCGTTTCATATATGGGCGGTGTGTGCCCGGTTGCACTGTCACGGTGTGTGTGGCTATAGCGCGTGTGCTCTCTTACGCTGTCACGGTGTGTGTGACCTTAGCGTGTGCCATTAGCATGTCATATTGTGTGGATTATTTACGTGTGCTTTATGATGAAGTTTTGGAAATAACTGTTCTTACTGAAAAGCTTTTACAAACTCGATTATTTTATATAGTGTGGCTTTTGAGGGAACTCACTAGACCTCATGGTCTAACCCTCGCTTTCAAATCTAAAAACCTTTTCAGGTAAGCAGGTGTTAGGGAGCTCGGACAAGGGGAAAGGGAAGGTGTGAGCTGGAGCTTGCATCTTAGAGACTAGAATTCCTCCGTTTTGAATATTATAGACTTATTCCCAGTTGTAATTTGGGTTGTTTCCGCAAACCCTTTTGTCGAATATTGTTAAAATTTTTGGTGTGGGCCAGGTTTTCGCTGATATTATTATTATCTTTGGAAATGATGTTTTGTTTCTAGTTTGGGTCGTTACAGATGCGCTCCTCGTTTGCCTCTTCTCTGTAATGCAACACCACGTTCATGGTTTTATCAATAATTAAACCGGTAGTTGCGTACCTTGCATATCGTTGCCTTGCCCTACATCCGCTAATGCCATTGTACTAAATCCCCTATCTAGTTTTTGCAACATGCTTGTCAAATCTAGAATTATTATTATGTCAATAGTTCAATGCCACTAAGGTTTCATATATTTTTTAGTTAATAGTAAGCACGTCATACCTTTATCTGCTTGTTTCACATGTTCTGAAACCTTGGTTGTTGGTCCGGTACTGCTTCCCACTGTAGTATGTTTCATATCGACTTTGTTGTTAAATATGTAAAGTTTCATATGCGAATTTAACAAAATTGAGAGTTCATTCTACACAATGTACCCTCTAATATCTTGGTTTCACATCTTTCACAGTAAAAAATTAATAGGTATATTAACATTTATCAATGGATCATATCATATATTCACAACAATTTTTTTTAACCAATCACCGATTTCATACACACATTATTTTATTTCACATACATTTTTCATAATACATGTATTCCATTTGTAACTGGTTGTGTTTCACATACGTATCTCACCAAATAAAGAATATGAAACTTTACATAAAGTATGCTTTGTTTCAATTTACACATTCAAAATTCTAAATTTCTCATGGTACATGAAACTCTTTAACTATAAACATAAAACACATAATTTCATACCTTATATTATCGAACCCTCATGCATCTCGTTAACAACTTCCATTGGAGTTTGTGCATCCCCGTAGTAAACAACTCCATTAATTGGCTCCATTAAAGTTTTCACACTTTCCCCTACTTCAAAAAGATGAAAAAAAATTAAAAGACAACATAATGAAATTACTAAAAAACAATAATCTTGAAACAACTATAAGCAGTACCTTTACCTTCTTTCGTATTTGTCCCTGTTCCGTCGAGGCAAACTGGGTTGTCTGTTGTGTTCTTAAAGTTTGAAAACAATGTCTTCAGTCGTATTCTTTCGTTGGGCCTTCGAACTGGTTGTGTTTCACAAAATCAATGGTGTTATATTTCATCGTTTTGTTATGGCAGTATATATTGTGGAAAAATATTTGAAAACCTTACCTCTTCTTGGTGGATCTTCGTTGTCCGCCATTTTTGTTTCGTATTTTTTTTCCTATTTGTTATGTTTCGATTCGGTGTTGTTCGTATCTAAATGTGTTTCACCAAGCCGACGATGAAATCCGTTTATTTCGTATAATGTATCCCGTCGATATCGGTCTTCATTTCACCGGAAAAGAATCGAGCCCTAATTTAACGCGGTACAGAATCTTTCCTAAATTGATTCCATTTGTTAATTGACCATTATACCCTTTCATAATTCTTAGACGGACGATCGTGCCATCAGTTTCATACTTAATTACCATACATGCCACCGCGTCCATAGTAGCCTTTGATCTAACTCATCAACGGTCCAGATTGGGTTTCACAGGTTTCATTGTTTTAGGCGGTTTCATAATAAAGGGACTCTATATACATATTCAAATAGATCGACGTACATATATATATATATATATATATATATATATCATTTAAATGAAGTTAGTGAAAACACTAGATTTAGGTTATCTCATCAAACTCTTTTGAAACCCTACATTTCCAACAAAGGAGTAACACCCAAGAGTAAAATGTTCATAAACAACCATTTCTTGACCCCAACCTTTAAAACCCTAGTTTTAGGTTAAACTCCAAACACAAACAAGGTTTATCATTTTAAATACAGTAGACATGTAAATGAGGAATAAGTGTAAAGAAAACTCACCAAAAAGGTTTGTAAGTGAAAACCTTGGGATTAGATGGAAACCCTAGAAATGGAGGTCAAGATCTTGAAGCCTTAAAATCCTCTAAGCTTGATTTACGAACTCTTTTTGAGATGGCTTTAGCCTCCAAATATGCATTATTTTTTTTGCTAGATGATTATTTTTGCAATAAGTGAGAGGAGAAAGGTGGAGGAGAAGAAATGGGGGATTGCTTTGATTTGGGGAAAATGTCGAGTAAGGGAGGGTGGAAATGAGAGAGATAAAAGTGATGAAATGTGAGTGTAAGTAAGGGGCCAATCAGGTTTTAAGGTGGAAAATTAAAGTGGTGTCAAAGCCATGATCTTGAGTGAGAGTGAGAGATCAATGTAAAGAGTAGATGATATAGAGTTAGGTGAGATGTATTATATATATATATATAGAAGGAGCTTCAAATGTAATTTTTTTTCGTGTAAACCGTGTAAACTCTTGATTTCATAGGTTTTTTTGATGAATTTTTTTATGGAATTGTTTATTTTGATGAAATTGTTTCATATCATTCATTTCTTGATGAATTTTTTTTTTGCGAAACTTGTAGTTTCATAGGTGAAAACGAAAAATGTATGAAACAGTTCATAAAAATGAAAAAAACCTATGAAACCACAAATTTCATAAAAAAAATTCGCCAAGAAAAATGAATGATATGAAACAATTTCATCAAAATAAACAATTCCATAAAAAAAATTCATCAAAAAAACCTATGAAACTACACGGTTTACACGAAAAAAAAGTTTACATTTGAAGGGGACTCTTTCTCTCTCTCTCTCTCTCTCTCTCTCTCTATATATATATATATATATATATATATATATATATTTGCAGATTTTCTTTTGTTTCCATCCATAACTATCCACCCAAACACAATTTTTCAAGATTTAATCTAAAGGTTATCTCTAGGATAATAATAATAATTATTATTTTTATAAAACCCGAAAAATAAACGTATCAAAAATCCGGGTGTTACACATAAATACGTATCAATATTTTTCAAGAATTATGTATCGAGATTTTTTAAACTTGTACATTTTACACATTTATCTATATTTATCTATCTATACTCCTTTAAAACAATTATATTATGGTTATTGTTGGTATTGTGTGATGAACAATAAAACAAAACATGGAACAAAATTATTCTTTCGAGTTTTCAAATTTAGATTCGGAATGTTTTGCACCGCATCACGCGCGGGTACGTATCTAGTTATATGACAAAGTAAAATGGAAATGTAGACACTAATTTTGGATGAAGGAAGTATTTATTACTAAGGTATTTTGTTAACAGGTCTCTTATTAGTTATGTTGTGTTCTCGAGGTTGTTTTCGAAGGATAGAAAGGGAAAGAGAAGGAAAGTAGGAGGGAAAACAAATTGTGTTCTCGAGTTTTTTAAATGAGGAAAAGTAAAGGAAAGAGAAGAAAAATATTGCTGATTTTCCTTCCAAAATTTTCCACCCAAAAGTGGGAGAAAAATGAAGGAAAGGAAATAAGAGAATTTAAAAAAATTAAAACCATATATAAAATTACACATATACCCATTAATTACATTCAAGTACAAAATAAATAAGGGTATATTGGTAAAAATGATATTTTTCCTTTCCTTTCTCACTTACTCAAGAATATGAATTTTTTTTCTTTCTTTCTTTCCTTTCTTTTCTTTTGCTTCAATCTCTAGAACACAAAAACAATTCTTTCTTTCTTCTCCTTCCTTTTCTTTTCTTTCCAAAACTCGAGAAGACAACGTTAGTGCTTATTCAGTAAACATTTGGTAAACGACATCTTGATAAGATATTTGTAAAATAATCGTAACAAACACTTGTAAATTTGGTTAGTGTTGGAACTTGGTTCATATAAGATAAAGTTTGTCCCACATAGATGCCAAGATGAAATTACACATTGCTGATTTTCCTTCCAAAAATTTTCCACCCAAAAGTGGGAGAAAAATGAAGGAAAGGAAATAAGAGAATTTAAAAAAATTAAAACCATATATAAAATTACACATATACCCATTAATTACATTCAAGTACAAAATAAATAAGGGTATATTGGTAAAAATGATATTTTTCCTTTCCTTTCTCACTTACTCAAGAATATGAATTTTTTTTCTTTCTTTCTTTCTTTCCTTTCTTTTCTTTTGCTTCAATCTCTAGAACACAAAAACAATTCTTTCTTTCTTCTCCTTCCTTTTCTTTTCTTTCCAAAACTCGAGAAGACAACGTTAGTGCTTATTCAGTAAACATTTGGTAAACGACATCTTGATAAGATATTTGTAAAATAATCGTAACAAACACTTGTAAATTTGGTTAGTGTTGGAACTTGGTTCATATAAGATAAAGTTTGTCCCACATAGATGCCAAGATGAAATTACACATTGCTGATTTTCCTTCCAAAAATTTTCCACCCAAAAGTGGGAGAAAAATGAAGGAAAGGAAATAAGAGAATTTAAAAAAATTAAAACCATATATAAAATTACACATATACCCATTAATTACATTCAAGTACAAAATAAATAAGGGTATATTGGTAAAAATGATATTTTTCCTTTCCTTTCTCACTTACTCAAGAATATGAATTTTTTTTCTTTCTTTCTTTCTTTCCTTTCTTTTCTTTTGCTTCAATCTCTAGAACACAAAAACAATTCTTTCTTTCTTCTCCTTCCTTTTCTTTTCTTTCCAAAACTCGAGAAGACAACGTTAGTGCTTATTCAGTAAACATTTGGTAAACGACATCTTGATAAGATATTTGTAAAATAATCGTAACAAACACTTGTAAATTTGGTTAGTGTTGGAACTTGGTTCATATAAGATAAAGTTTGTCCCACATAGATGCCAAGATGAAAATTACCTACTTAATATTCTCCAACACTTGAACATAGGGCTTGAGTGTGTGTTCATGGTGGGCTAACTTTGACATATTTATATTAAATGTCAAAGATAGGGCTTGGGGTTTAAAGTCTAATTGAGAGATGATGGATGCACGTAACAACAATGCTTATCGCGAGTTAAGTAGCGACAAGAGTCGCGTTGGTCACTAGAGTATCACGGATGGACAAACCCGTCTCGTTTTCCCATCAAATTCTTGGGTTTCTCTCCACAATATCTATCACCAAACATCATTTAATTCGATAGATTCAACTTAGAAAATTGAATTTGATTGTTGTATCATTGGAACAAACGTCTATACAACCGACAAATTTTTGTCTTTGGATACTGTTTTCGTACATGCCTCAATCTATTTCAGTTTCACAAAGAATCTACCAAATCAAGTACGGTTTACAATGCTATTGTTTGTTTTGTTAAATTTATGTTCATACTTTGATTTGTACAAGAAAATCCTCATTTTCTACATATAAGGAAGAGTGGTTCGCTTTTGAAGTGTAATTTTGTTTTGAGTACATTACGTTTTTAGTCCCTTGGTTTTATGAAATTGTTAATTTTGTCCTTGTGCTTTTGAAATTATTTTTTTGTCCTTGTAGTTTGTAACTAATTGTTGTTTTAGTCCCTAAGTAAAGTAGTACCGTTAAAGAAAGTCCATTACATAGGGTGGTATTTTTGTCTTTTAGTCATTAATTAATTTTTTTTGTTAAAAAGAAGAAAAACTCAAAATAGTTTAGAAACAAGCAATGAAGTTTCAAAAAAAGAAGATTATGAATGAAAAGTAACATAATCCATAATAGGTTTCTCATAAACAAGCAATTAGATTTTAAAAAACCAATATTATTTCTTTAGAAACAAGCAATTGGCTTTCCATAAAAAAATAAGATTATGAATGGAGATTGGTGCTCAAAGATCTACAATTTGGCAAGGTTCTAAATGACGTGAGGCGTGGCGTGACGGCGAGGCCAAGCCTCAAGCCTTAGGAGCCACGACGAAGTCATGGCGTTTTTTAAAGCGTGACTTATGACGTCAAATTTCTAATTCATATATAATATTATATATAAAAACATATGTTTTGTAGTGTTAGTCAATGAGTCAATAGTCATAAGCAACTTAAATTAAGTTATATATTAAAAAACTTGCATATAAAAAATTAAAACGTTAATAAAAATCAAAATTCGCATTAAACAAAATGCACATGGTCATAACGTGGCGTGAGACACAAGCCTTGGTGCCACACGGCGCCATGGCGACTGTGCGACGAGTTTTTTAAAACAATGCAATTTGGTGAAGGAAGGAGAGGTAAAACATTGAGCAAAAGAAAGTTGAAAGTGAGACAATACACAAGGGGTTGACATAAATAGGAACAGAAAATGAATATAACAAAGGATGAGAAGGGAAAAATGTCAATTTAAAATAATGGAGTGGAAGAAAATATTGCAGTTATCGGATCAACCATATACAAAAATACTCTTCAATTTAAATATATAGGTACTTAAATGTTTGAGATTTCTTGTTTCACGTACCAAAATAAAAGTTTTGAAACTATGTTACTCAAAATAAGAATTATATCAAAGTGGATTACTTTTTCACACAATTTACCCATAAATAAACAATTTGAATAAACCGAAATCTATTAAACCGACCAAATTAGTTTTTTTTTGTAGTAGTGTGATGATAACTGCTTTTTAACAAGATGGTTTTTTTGTTGTTGTCAATTCTTATGAACAAATAGGATTGTTGAAGTCGGTTAAAATAATAGGACTAAATATCTTAAAAAGGTAAGAAGGAAATGTTAAAGAAATGTTCATATGTGGATTATTGAAAAATCTGAAAAGTTTCTATTTGAAAATGTATATGTGAACTGACGTACATCCTACATTCTAGACCCTACTTCATAGGATAAAAATCACGTGTCCCAAATGGACGACGTGGATCCATATGACTGGTGGATACGAATGAGACAGGGACATTTTGCTGGACATGGAGGATCACTACAAAACAAATGACTTTTTACCCCAAAAAATAATCCTGAAAAATTTCCATTGGTGATTAACGACAGATTACCCACAAAACACCAATGGTTTCGGTGATCACCCACGGATCACCTACAAAATCCCTGTGTAATTTGTCACTGGTTCAAATTTACCTACCAACAATTTACCCACCAACTTTGTGACGGTTTGTGACGAATCATCCTTTAGCGACAGATTTGTCAAGGAAAAATTCTTAGGTAAAAGTCTGGTATATGAGACCGATCTGGACAAAACTCACTGATCCATGTTTGACAAAAACTCATTGTTCCATATTTGACACGACATGGGACAAGAATAGAGACATCGACCGAATGGGGCCAGATACGACAAAAGGTTTTTTTTGTTCCACTAAAATGGGGAGAACAAGGATAAACAATACTAAAAAGTTTACCAATTTACCCAATTGATATAACCCTAATATAATATTTACTTTAATGGTCATAACCGTTCATCACGTCCGCCACCACCGCTACCCGTACCATTTGATTTGATTCTTTGTTTGCTATGTTTATGCTGTATATTGAATGGTTCGACCTTTAATATCTCACCGAATTTGAAGCATTTCAAGAAAAAACAATGTCATCTTTTACCATACAAGAAACTTGATGAATACCAACCATTTGACCAAAAAAGATCAACCATTTTTCAACCCTACAAAAACGTCATCTTTTAATTTCAACACTTTCCTTTTATAAATCTTTAATGGAAGATCTATCAATCTATCCATCTTCATGATCATGATCGGCTCAAGAATTAATAAGGATCGAGTCACAAGATCAAGATGCATATATGCATGTATGCGGCTTAATGCTATGAACCAATAGGTCAGGGGTTCGGACCAGTAACAGATGGTTCGCATATGGGTGTCGATTAGTTGAACGACTTAACGAAAAGGATCGATAATGTTGACACGAGCAGCAAGGAATGCGTATTCTTGGTGGTGGGCTAGCCACATCAGGACCAAGCAATCGAAATGGCTAGAACATAACATCCAAGGTACATCTTCTTTCGATTTTAAGGTTTTTCTGTAGCAGTATTGTATTACATTTATAGGAGTTAAAATGATTAAATTGTCATAACAGACTACTTTATACGTTATAGGATTAAACTTTACGTGACCAGAAAACTTGTGCATCCAATATATTGCAATAAGTTTATAGGATGACTTTGGACATTTTAATAGGTTTTTAAAGACAATTATCAGATAAAATATTGTATTAGTTTTTTTACAGGTCACTTTTGAGAATTTCATATAAAACATCTTTTTTCTAGGACATTTGTTTTAAAGATGTCCTAAAAAGTTGTTAAGACGTCCAAAGACATCTTATAAACTCATTGCTACGTTTTTACATGGGACATATTACTATTTAGTACTTAATTCTTATATATAAAGTAATTAACATTTAGACATTTTCAATGTTCTATATATAAATTTTGTTGTAGTTTATCATAAAATATTACGAGTTTGGAGGACATTCATTAGCTTCTATACCAATGAGTTGCATTTCACGAAAGCGTAATCGGATGAAATTATCAGAAAGTATAAGTAATATTGTAACATTCTATGACGTGGATATGTAAAAAATGATAAACTAACATATTAAACCAAGAACTTACACTTTACAAAATGAAAGAAACTAACAATGAAGAACTTCTAAACCTAATGCTATCTCTAGAAAGATATTAGAGAGAGAAGGTTTAGAGAGAAATGAGAGAAAATGTAAGCTAGATAAAATCGTCCGAATGTGGTGAAATGAGAAGAGTTGCACATTAAATACTCCATCTTCAAATTTACACTTCAGCCCCTTCAGACATTACGATACAGCCCTCGCACTTCTACTTCATACTCCGCTACCCTTTATCTTATATTCAATGTGAGGCGCAGTCCTAATCTTCCAATACTTCTACCACATCAGCCCATCATCTATATTCAACTCTTTCATATAACACCCTGAAACAATAAACCATTTCAAGTTAGTAAACCTTCGAATACTAAATGTCAAGATTGTTGAAGCTAACATTATCTTTTAACACCCTTCCTCAATCTTGACATTTGAACAAGTCTACCATTCTCAATTTCTTGCACAAATAATCATGCTGATGAAAAGAGAGAGACTTTGTAAATATATCAGTAGTATTTTCTAAAGATTCAACTTTAACAGTTTTCAGTACACCACTTGCAACTTTATTTCTAACTTGGTGCACATCAATTTCTATATGTTTGGTTTTCTCATGAAATACGGGATTGTTTGCAATTTGAATTGCAGACTTGTTATCACACAAAATGTTTACAGGAAGTAAATCTGTGATATTAAGACTAGAAAGAATTTCTAAAACCCAAAGTATTTCACAAGTAGCCGAAGCCATGGCCCGATATTCAGACTCTGCTGAAGACCGAGACACAACAGTTTGCTTTTTGCTTTTCCAAGAAATAAGACAATTTCCCAGAAATAAACAATATCCCGTTACAGACCTTCGCGTGGATAGACACTTACCCCAATCTGCGTCAACGTAAGCTGATAATTTGAAACAATCAGAAGTAGAAAATGAAACACCTTTACCTGGAGACCTTTTTAGATATCGCAGAACTCTCAGAGCAAAATTCAGATGAGAACGCCGAGGCGCATGCATGAACTGACTAAGACAATGCACTGCAAATGCAATGTCAGGTCTAGTAGCCAACAGATAAATGAGTCTTCCAATTAAACGTTGAAAGCCATATATATCAGTTAATGCAGGATCAGAAGAGGAACCTGATGACTCAGTTACTACTAAATTCATGTCCATTGGAGTATTGATAGGCTTACATCCTAAATATCCAAAGTCATTCAAGAGTTCCAAACAATACTTTCTTTGGCTCATACACAACCCATCCTCAGATTTTAAAATTTCAATCCCTAAAAAGAATTGTAAATTTCCGAGATCTTTGATCATAAAATTTGTTTGCAGGTGTTTTTTCACTCTGTGAATCTCACTATTATTATTTCCAGTTATGACTATGTCATCTACATACACAAGCAAAATAATAAAAGTGTTTCCAGATTTAAGAGTAAACAGAGAATAATCACTACTGTTTTGATCAAAACCAAAATCAAATAAACAATTAGACAATTTCTCGTACCACTGACGAGGAGCCTATTTTAGACCATATAGAGACTTCACAAGTTTTAAACCTGATCATCATCACTAGAAAAATACCCTTCGGGTAGAGTCATATAAACCTCTTCTGTCAAATCCCCATACAGAAAAGCATTGTTCACGTCAAGTTGATACAAAGGCCAATTAAACTGAACAAACAAAGCTATAGCACATCTTACCGTTACCATTTTAACAACGGGAGAGAAGGTTTCTTCATAATCAAGACCTTCTATCTGACTATAGCCTTTGGCTGCTAATCTAGCCTTGTATCTTTCTATTTCCCAGTAGACTTATATTTAATCTTATATATCCATTTGCACCCTATAGGTTTTCTACCTGGTGGAAGATCAGTTATAACCCAAGTGCCATTCCTATTTAGAGCCTCCATTTCATTATTCATTGCAATTACCCAATTAGGATCCTTGCAAGCTTCAAAAAAACTACTTGGTTCAATAGATTTATTTAGAGTTGACACAAAACAAAAATTTTATTTTGTGAGATGAGAGTAATTTACTACTTTTTCAATACCATATTTCACTTTGCCTTCTATTACAAAGTCATTAAATTTCTGGGGGAACTGAGGAACTCTACTAGACTGTCTTATAGACTGAGATGAAGAAGATGAGTCAATATTCAGATTAGGCAGATTATAACCCTCAGGAGGGGGGTCTACAACATCATTAGTATCATGTTCAATATCAGTTCTTGAATTTCTTTGATTCCTAGCAGACAAGATAGTATCAACACCAGTTGATTGGTTGTCAACATTATCTTGACTACTAGAGGAATCAGGATGATTAACTTGAGTTGTAGACCGAGCCCTAGTTTTCCTCATTAGGCAGATTTTCAGAAAGAACATCAGTAGAACTAGTGACATTATCAAAGAAATTCAAAGTATTCAAATTTTCAGAGTAAGATTCCATATTTTCACTCATTTTGAATGGGAAAACATTTTCATAAAATGTTACATCTCTAGAAACCAAAAATTGTTTAGTATCTAGACTATACAGCCTATAGCCTTTCTTGGAATTTGAATATCCAATCAAAATACATTTTTCAGTCCTAGAACTTAACTTATCAAAATTATTTTGTTTAACTGCAAAGCACAAACACCCAAAGTTCCTTAAATGAGTGAGAACTGGAGGAAAACCATAGATGATTTCATAAGGACTTTTACCATTCAGAATAGAGGATGGAGTTCTATTTATAAGATAGGTGGCTGTGAGAACGCATTCAGACCACATGTACAATGGAACCCCAGCCTGAAACATTAGAGCCCTATCAACGTTCAGTAAATGCCTGTGTTTACGCTCCACAACCCCATTCTGTTGTGGAGTGTAAGTGCAGGAAGTTTGGTGAATAATCCCATGAGAGTTAAAGAAATTTGATACCTTGTGATTTGAAAATTCAGTTCCATTATCACTCCTAACCGTTTTAATGGTTTTGTTAAACTGAGTTTTAATGAGGTTGATAAAACTAACAATGTTATCATAAACCTCATCCTTTCCCTTTAAAAGATAAACCCAAACTGATCTTGAAAAATCATCTACAACAGTTAGGAAATATTTAAAACCATCCTTGCTAGAGACTTTATAAGGACCCCAGACATCTAAGTGTATTAGTTCTCCTATTTCCTTTGACTTATGATCACTTAGGTCAAATTTTTTCCGAGTCTGTTTAGCTTGGTGACAGATTTCACAAGGAGAAGAAGAGTCCAATTTTATGTTTAGTTTTTCTTTCAAAACATTCAGGACTGGGTCAGCTGGATGTCCTAATCTACTATGTCATAGCTGATATGATATGTTACAGCTAATGGTAGTATTAGAACAAGAAGACTTACCCTTACAAGGTAGGTTAAAGAAGTAAAGACCTCCAGCCTCATTACCAATCCCCATTAACCTCGTTCGTTGACAGTCCTGAATGTAACATTTATGTTCATCAAAACCAATAAACACCTTATTGTCTCTAGCTAACTTGTGAACAGATAATAGATCCACATTAAATTCAGGCACAACCAAGACATCAAACAAACCCAATTCATCACTGAGTTTCATATCTCCAATTTTATTTATTTTTGCTTTAGATCCATTAGGGTGATTAACAATAAGATTCAAGTCTGACACATCAACAACATAATAAGGCTACTGAGAGATGTGGTCATGTGTTGAGTAGCCCCAGAGTCTATAATCCAATTAGGTATAGATGAAGAAGAGAGAGACATACCTGCCATGTTGGCGGAAGCCACATTGGGGGTGCTGGAGCTAAGAAGAGTAAGAAGTTTAGAGACTTGCTCTTGAGTCAGAGACTGACTAGTGTTGAGAGTGCTGGATGTTTCTACATTGTTGGAAGAGGGTCTAAAGTTTCCATTTACATTTGGTTTTCTTTGAAAATCTTTTGGAGGATAACCGATTAGCTTGTAACACCTTTCTATGGTGTGGCCAATCATGCCACAGTGTTTACATAAGAGATTTGGATTTGAAAGCCTTATAGGCTTTCGTTTGTTATCAATAGTTTTACCAAAAAAAGCAGAGGATTGAGTTCCTCTAGATGAGGAGCTAGGAGTTCCTCTATGAGATTCTTCCCTAGAAATAATGGAAAAAGCTGTTTTTTACAGAGGGAAGAGGGTCAGTGGTGAGAATAGTACTCCTTACAGGCTGGTAAATGTCATCTAGACCCATTAGAAATTGCATGAGTTTTAAAAGTTGGTTGTGTTTAGAAAAATCATGGGAGGCATTACAGGTGCAGGCAGGGAGTTTGACTAAGGCGTCAAACTGTTTCCATAGAGAGTTTAACCTATGGTAGTAATCAGAGACGGATGACCCATTTTGTGTTAGAGAATTAATTTTCTTATGTAGATTAGAAGTAACTGAGCCATCCACCTTATCATAGGTTTCCTTGAGTTCAAGCCAGACATCAGATGCAATTTTAGAGAAGACTTGTCCAAGAAACAGCTCTTCAGTAACAGAGCTTAAGATCCAAGATAGAACTACTGAGTTACATCTGTCCCATTGTTTAGCCAGGACAGGATCAGTGGTAGGTCTAGGGCAAGATCCATCTATAAATCCAAGTTTATTTTTAGTTTCAAGAGCGAGGATCATTGCACAGGACCAGACCTTGTAATTGTCAGTCCCATTTAGTTTTAGGTGAAGTAAGGAAGCCCCAATAGTATCGCTGGGATGTAAGTATAGGGGATCACCAAAGTCAAGCTTGGTGATCTGAGATACCCCATCGTTACCATTGGGGTTTACCACAACTTCTTCTTCGGCATGCATGATGTCTAAAGACCGAAGAACAAACACACTCGAAGAGATCTGAGGTGAACAAAAGGCAGGATTCTTAAAACACTCAGGGTGCTAGGTCAAGCCGCACCTCAAAACCCTCAAAGTATGTTAAGAGAAAGAGAGACACAAAGGAGATACAGCGGAAGCAAAAAAATGCAAATAAAGAAACAGTAAGAACACGGTAGGTAATATTTCAGACAAACAACAGGGGTGGGGCCCGAGGGAGGCCACATATCTCACCTGAACAGAAGAAACAAAGAGTAATAAGAGAACAGATATATGCAAACCAGATCTAAGTAAGAGAACAGATATATGCAAACCAGATCTAAGCACTATATTGCTTTGAAACAAGCAGAATGGTACACACACACTCCGTACAGATCTAAACACTATATTGCAGTGAGGCAAGTACCAGATCTGTAGGGATTTTGTGAAGTAATCGAAGTCAAACAATCCGCAAGAACGTAAAGGAAATAAGAACACTCACACCGATCTTACTATAACACGATAGGAGAAGGCGGTCCTTAAGGTCACTGTTGGACTACAATGAGTTACAACTCAGTAGGCCATAACATCCTAACCTGCCGTGTGTATATTAGATCTTATGAGAAGAGAAATTTCTTGTAATTTGTAATTTGTAATTTGTAACAAATAGATCATATCTGAGGGATGATTTCTTCCAGATCTGGTCAGAATGTCATTTTCGTGAGAGAGAAAAGGATCACAAATAGTTTTCCTTCCTCTTCCACACACACCACAAACAGATGTCCTACTTCGATTTGTACCAGTTTTAGGTAACAAGAAGCAAAGATCAGATGAGATTTACTAAGGTCTATAAAGGATTTACCATATAGTGCTCAATATAAGGAACATGATTTGTAGAGTATGCAAACCAGATCCGTGAGAGCACAAATGTACACAAAAATATTTTGTAAGAAAAAATACAGATCTGTAAGTATCAAGAACAACAAAAATTCAGAGAATATCATATCTAAACAGATTTGTAAGTATCAATATCAGATCTGTTTTATAACACAAGAATCTATAAGTATCAAGAACAACAAAAAATTCAGAGAAAATCAGATCTAAACAGATTTGTAAGTATCAATAGCAGATATGTTTTGTAACACAAGAACAACTTAACAAGAAAGCTATTGTAAGTATGAAACGCAGTCCAAACGACGAGACTATGGCTCACAATACCGTCCTAGTTACAAATATAACTCTGGTAAAGGAAAATTATGCACACAATCAATCGAGAGGATTAGCAACAGAAAGGATTCAGATCTAAGATGAAGAACAGAAAATGGATCGAGCCTTGGATGCTCTGATACCATGTAAAAAATGATAAACTAACATATTAAACCAAGAACTTACACTTTACAAAATGAAAGAAACTAACAATGAAGAACTTCTAAACCTAATGCTATCTCTAGAAAGATATTAGAGAGAGAAGGTTTAGAGAGAAATGAGAGAAAATGTAAGCTAGATAAAATCGTCCGAATGAGGTGAAATGAGAAGAGTTGCACATTAAATACTCCATCTTCAAATTTACACTTCAGCCCCTTCAGATATTACGATACAGCCCTCGCACTTCTACTTCATACTTCGCTACCCTTTATCTTTTATTCAATGTGAGGCGCAGTCCTAATCTTCCAATACTTCTACCACATCAGCCCATCATCTATATTCAACTCTTTCATATAATACCCTAAAACAATAAACCATTTCAAGGTAGTAAACCTTCAAATACTAAATGTCAAGATTGTTGAAGCTAACAGTATCTTTTAACAGGATATCCATTTTCACTACAAAACAAACGACTTTTACCTACAAAAATCGCCCCGGGAAATTTGCGTCGGCGATTACCAACGAATCACCACAAATACTAATGGACCCATAAAATCTTTGGGTAATCTGTCACTGATATGAATTTTTCATCAACAATTTACGCACCAACTTTAGTGACGATTTTGTGACGAATCACCCCTTTGATAACGATTTCTGATGGAAAATTCCGTAGGTAAAAGCTTAGTAGTGTTTTTTTTGAAAGATTTATATACAAAATGATTACGTTGACATGGATGTTAAAGTACATGACATCCACATCTTCCAGTGTTACAAGTGTTACAAAATTAGCAGGTTACGTACTCATTCCACAAAATAAGAATTAAGTCAAAACTTCGTTACATTTTAATACATTTAGCCCTTTAATTAAATTTCATTTTTTTATATTTATGTTTTTGTTGGCTGATATAGATATGGAGGAAAAGGCAGAATACATACTGAAGATCATCACTGAAGATGGAGACTCATTTAGGGTTAGGGCAGAACAATACTACAGAAAAAGGCCTGAAATTGTGAACTTTGTGGAAGATACATTTCGGGAATACCGAGCTTTAGCCGAAAGATATGATCATTTATCGAAGGATCTACAAAGCGCTAATCGAACGATCGCAATGTTCTTTCCCGAAAGGGTACAAATGTCAATTGATGATGAAGATTACGAAGAATTCGCTTCAAGTTTGGAAGAAAATGATCAAAACAAGATCCCTTCTTCGCCGGTGCCATTGCCATTGCCAGAAGCACCCGCGGTTCCAAAGATGGAAAACGTAGTTCAAGCGATGATCAAGAAAAAGTCCAAAATGCCCACGAAAATGATGTCGAAAAGAGGACTAATCAAGATGGGTGTCGACGAAAACGCTTCTGGAGTATCGAAAAGTTCTGGATTGAGCAAAGACGAAGCACTTGACGAGATCGATAAGCTTCAAAAAGACATCTTGGGACTTCAAACCGAAAAAGAATTTGTGAAAAGTTCATACGAAAACGCGCTCTCTAAGTATTGGGAAATCGAGAATAATGTCACTATGATACATGCTAGAATTTGCAGTTTGCAAGATGAGTTTGGAGTTGGTGCAGTGATCGAAGAAACCGATGCTCAAACCCTAATGTCATCTTCGGCATTGAAGACATGCGAAGAAACGCTAGAAAAGTTGAAAAACAAACAACAACGGTTTAAAAAAGAGGCGACCGTAGAACACAAAAGGGTTGATGATATTCGAAAAAAGTTCGAAGCTTTGATAGCGAGTAATAAAGACACTAATTCGGAGTCGAAACAAACTACTACAGAACATGTTAAAGATAAAAAGGCAAAGATTGAAGAAAAACAACAAAAGATAGAAGGAAACATGGAGAATTCAGATCAAGAAAGTGGAATCTTGGAAGGTGAAAAATCTGACCAAAACGAAGGTGAATTAAGTATTGAAGATAAAAAGGCAAGAATCAAAGAAGAGATTCTTGGGAAAAATGGACCCATCACCATTTCTGAAGTTGCTGAAAAGATTGAACAATTAGTTGATAAGGTGTTTGATTTAGAAACTGAAGTGACATCCCAAGCAGCACTTGTAATGAGGTTAAGATTCGAAAATGATGAGCTTCATGAACAGATTCAAAGATTAGAAGAAGAGAAGGAGATACTTGAAGATGATTCAGACAACATGAAACTTAAGATCAAAAGATTGGAGGAAGAACTGAAAAGGGTTCAAAATCTTAATCAAAAAGTTAAAGGACAAAATGTGAGATTGGAAACCAGTTTTGATGAAGCAAGTGTGGATCTTGATTATCTTTCTAAAGAGCTTTTAACTGCACAACCTGATGAAAAGACTCCAGAAGATGAAAATGGGTCTGGATCTGGAAAGGGTCATGATCATGATCTTGATGAGAAAGATAAGAAATGGAGAGAAATTAGTGATCAAGATGATTACTTTAAGGGTTATACAGAAAACCCTAATGAGAGTTATGAAAACCCTAATCTTGAGAATGATGAAAACCCTAATGAGAAAGATGAAGATGGTGATGGTGATTTGAAATTGCAGGATAAGGCCATGGAAGGGAGAAAATATGGAGAATGGAGTAAAATGCTGGACAAAAAAGAACAAGATGATGATGAAATTAATGGTGAAGGAGATGATCAACCAAATTGGAGCTTAATATTCTCATATGGAGTAGAAGATAGAGAGAAAATGTTACTTGAAGAGTACACAACAACATTGAGGAACTACAAACAAGTTAAAAAGAAGCTGAACGAAATCGAGAAAAGGAATCGTGCAAACACTTTCAGATCTGCAGTGCAGGTGAAAATGTTTATTGTTTATTTTTTAAAGGGTGTCCTAGGCTATGCCTAGACTAATTCCTTGACAAATTATGACTGCATCAACCCTGATTAAACCTCAGTGGCCACAATTGTTGTGCAGGTGAAAATGTTGAGAACCGCAAATCATTCAAAAGATGCACAAATTAAAGCCTTGTTTGAAAAGTTAAAACTGTTTGAAAAAACCAAAAAGAAAGCTCCAAGCTTTGATGATGAAGGAATAGAAACAAGAAATGGACATGAAAGTAGAATTGTACAATTCGAATTAAACAAAGATCCCGATTCGGTTGATGATCATCAAGGAATAGAAGAAACACGAAAAGGGCTTGACGAAATTGAACTAAAGAAACAAGCTTCGGATTCCGTTGACGAATCTGTAGAGTACTTAGAACTAAAAGAACAACAAGATCAAGATTCCGTTGATGAAGGAAACGAAACAAGAAAAGGAAATGACGAATCCGTAGAGTACTTCGAAGCACCCGATGATGATTCCGCTGATGAAGGAATCGAAACAAGAAAAGGAATCGACGAATCCCTAGAGTTTTTTGAAGCTCCAGATGATTCAGATGATGAAAGAACAGATAAAAGAATAGATTCAGTTGATCAAGAAATCACAGGGTATAAAGATCAAGATTCAGTTGATGAAACAACACAAAAAAGCAAAGAACTTAATCAAGAAATCACAGGGTTTAAAGATCAAGATTCAATTGATGAAACAACACAAAAAAGCAAAGAACTTGATAAAGAATTAAACAAGGGTCATCAAGATTCAATTCAAGAAACTTCACAAAGATCAAGAAAAGATCATCAAGTAGACGACGAAGATCTCGACGAACCGCACGAAGTCTCCGATATCGAAGACGAAATACGCAAAGAAATCGAAGAATTACGAAAAGAAAACCTAGAATTATGGTTAAGATTTAGCACAACATATCACCAAATCAACAGGTTTCAAGATTCATTCCATGATCTACTCCAAGATATAAAAGAAGCAAAAGAAAAGAAACCTAAACACCATCATCAACATCATTCAAAAACCTCATTTACTTCCGATATTCGACCATTATATCGACATCTACTTGAAATGCAAACAGAACTAACTCTATGGCTTGAAAGCAGTGAAATCTTAGAAGATGATTTACAACACAGATTATCATCACTTTCTGATATCCAAGAAGAACTATTGAACTTAAAGAAAGACCATTCAAAGATGCATGATTATGAAACTGCAAAGTTTCAAGGAGAAGTGTCCAACATGAAGCAAGAAAATGTTAAGATTTTAGAGGAGTTACAAGCAGCAGCTGAACGGGTTAAGAAGCTGCTGATTGATATGGAGAAGACATTGACGATGCTTGATGAGGAGTTGGGTGGTGAAAGTAAGAAGAAAACATCACGTTCGAGTTCAAGGATTCCATTGAAGTCTTTTCTTTTTGGGGTTAAGTTAAGGAAGCGTAAGACTCAGTTGTTGAACTGTATGAGTCCATCGTTGAAAAGACGATATAGTAAGCTTCAAGAACAGGCACCGGCACCGGCACCGGCGACGGAGACGGAGACGGCAACGCCTAGGTAGATAGATAGGTGAGTGAATATATAGAACTACTCTGTGTATATATATGTTGTGTGATTTAACAATGTATATACATGTATTGATATTTTATTTGTCTTAACTACGTGAGCATTTGCAAATTGCAATCATAACTAGGGATGAGGTGAGTATCGAGGACTGTTTTCCCAAATTAAACTGGGATCGAACTGTTACCGGACCGAACCCGAACCAGTACCATATATTCGGTCCGGTATTCGGTTCCAAACATTTCTCAAAATCGGTATTTGGTATTGATAACCTTCTCGTTTTTTTTCTTGCATATTAGGCGGCACATATTTATTTTATAACTAGTATATGAAATAAGATTCAGGAAGAAAACCCAACAGAATTATCCAATTTTTTAGACTATTTTTCAATGAAAAACCTAGACTTTTTCATTTTGAATCTTTAATTAAGTTACTAAACATTTTTCTGAGTAAATAAATCATCAAACTTTAAAAAGGTTTGTCTACATTCGTTTAACAAAGAAAGTTATCTATAAGGCATCAGTACCGCCTCGGGCTTCCAGCTCGGGCTTCACGCGGGTTCGCTCGGGCTCGCGCGGGTTGGGGTACCGGGGGGGGGGGGGGGGGGCTTAGGGCTCGGGCTTGGCATGCGGGTTCCAAAACCCGTTGAACCCGAGTGATTTTATTTATTTTTTAATAATTTGAAAATAAATCCGTTGTCAACGGCTATTTTAAAAAAAAATTCAATTTAATCACACTATATATTAATCCAAACCCATATTATTTTTCACACAAAACTCTCTCAAACTCTCTTAAACCCTCTCAAATTCTCTCAAACTCTCTCAAATTTCATCATGAATCCAAACAAAACACCTACATCCCGTCGTAACCGACCGGATACACCGCAACCGCAAGAAGACCCGGAGCTTGGTTTTCAAGCGTTTGCACAACAAGGTTATCATCCGCACTTTTCGCAACCAATTCCGCCACAATTTTCGCAACAATTTTCGCCACAAAATCCGCCACAATTTTCGCAACAATATCCGCAACAATTTTCGCAACAATTTCGCCAACAATATCCGCAACAAATTCCTTACCAACTTACACGTCCCGGTATGATTGAACAAGTTTTTACTCCGGCCAACTACAATATTCCTTCACCCGCAATCAATCTCGCCGACGACATTGTTCCGGAAACCCAACATTCTAGCCCGCACACACCACAATCCATCTAGACACAACCATCAAACCCGGAACCATCAAACCCGAGACCAACGAGAAAAGGAAAAAACAAACAATATGAAAATAGAGCCCCCAAACAGATGTGGAGTAAAGAGGAGGGACTCGCGTTAGTGTCGGCGTGGGTTGACGTTTCGGAGGACCCCGTTATCGGTAACGCACAAACCGGTGGTAATATTTTTATTGTTATTATTATTATTATTGTTATTATTATTATTATTATTAATATTATTATTATTATTATTATTCTTGTTAATATTCTTATACTTGAATTTACATAAATGTAGAAAGTTTTTGGACCCGTGTCGGGCAAGTGTTCTTTAGTTTAATGGGTCGCGGAAATTATAGAACAACTCATCAACTCAACACCAAGTTCAACGACCTCAATAAAAGAATAAATTCTTTTGGCGGAATCTACAACAACTTGCTCACTAATAGAGGGAGCGGAATGAGTGAGGCCGATATTTCACGAACGGCACACGAACGGTACCGAGCACAACTTGGGTTTGCTTTCACTCACGAACAAGCTTGGGAAGTCCTAAAAAAATGTCCAAAATGGGGAGCCGTTCCAACGATGACGACAACTTCATCGCGGGGTTCAAAATGTACCAACCCTTCCAATGATGACGATGACGACAACTTCATCGAGCAACTTCAACGACCCATCGGGAGAAACAAGGCAAAAAAAACATCAACGAGTAATACGAGCGGGTCGAATACGAACGAAAGTATTACTCAGTTGTTCATGACGTTCAACGAGACGATTGATGATACAATGGAGTACAAAATGAAAAAACTCGAACTCGAACGAGAAAAGTTGGAACACGAACGAGAAATCGAACGAGCATAACGATTTGAAAAAGACTTCTAGTTTTTCATAACCCCGCATGATCACCTTTCGGGCCCCGCTTTGATGGCTACGGTAGCGAGAAAAGAGCAAATTAAAAAATATCATAATTGTTAGTGTTTTGTATTTTGTAATTTTTAATTTTTTAATGAATGATATGAATTTTTATTTTTATTATTTATCTTATTTTTATTTATTAAAAAATATATAAATATTTTTATGTTGTTAAATAATTAAATGTATAAATAAAAGAATTAAAAAAAATGAGGGTTAGGAAAAAAGCTGATGTGGCGCTGATGTGACATTGATGGCTTGAGGGCTTCTACGGAGCGCTACTCATGGCCTAATCCACTATAAATATTAAAAAAAATCAATCCTACGTACCTTTCATAAACCATATGTTATTCAAACCCCTCCGCAAACAAAAGTATCGTTCCCCCTCGATTGCCACTTCCCATTGCCCAACGTTGTCTATTTTTCATATCGCCTAAGACACTGTTGACCCCTGCTATCAATCTATTTTTTATCTACTATTTTTTTTTGTCTATCAGAAGAGAAAGAATCAATCAAAGGATAAAAAAAATTATCAAAAAGAAGAAGATAAATTTTTTTACTATTTTTTCAAGATAAAAATGCACAATATAAATAATGCACAAGATAGAGTAGAGAATGTGATACCACGCCATTCACTACAAAATAAATGACCTTTACCCACAAAAGTTTTACCCAGGGAAATTTCCGTCGGTGATTAACTAGAGATCACCCAGAAAAGCCCAATAGTTTTGTAGAATCCGATGTTTTTCAAGAAAATACCCATTGATCACACAGAGAATCCCTGGGTAATTTGTCACTGATTTGCATTACCCACCAAAAATCTACCCACCAACTTTTCAGACGGTTTTGTGATGAATCATCCTTTAGTGATAAATTTCTCAGGGAAAAATTCATAGGTAAAAGACTTTTGTTTAGTAGTGATTGTTTAGAGTAGTTCACCATCTTGGCTAATTCACGCCCCGACGACGGCGACAACGACGGCGATGGAGACGGCACCGCCTAGGTAGATAGATAGGTGAGTATATATATAGAACTACTCTGTGTATATATATGTCATTACTAAACGAAAGACTTTTACCTATGAATTTTTCTCTGAAATCTGTCGCAAAAGGATGATTCATCACAAAATCGTCACAAAAGTTGGTGGGTAATTTTTTGGTGGGTAATGCAAATCAGTGACAGATTACCCAAGAATTCTCTGGGTAATCCATGGGTATTTCTTGGAAAACATCGGATTCTACCAAATCATTGATATTTTCTAGGTGATCTCTAGGTAATCACCGATGGAAATTTCTCTGGATAAATTTTGTGGGTAAAAGTCATTTGTTTTGTAGTGTGTTGTGTGATTTAACAACGTATATACATGTATTGATATTCTATTTTTCTCAATTACGTGAGCATTTGCAACCATAACCTCCTCATTTTATTTCTGCATATCAGGCCATGTTTACTTTATAACTAGTGTTTGACATTGCGCATTGCGCGATGATCAAATTTTATGTTAACGAAACTATAATCTACATAATATGTTGTAAATTTATATACAACAATTTATTTTAGATATAGATCGGGTTTGAACATATTCGGTTAATAGAGTTATGAAATATGTTGGATGTGTGATGAAAATTATTAGTAATAACTATAATTTAAATATTTATATATAACATTAATGAAAGTCGTTTAAAATAAATCAATACAAAAAACAAAATAAAGTTGAAAAATAAATCAAAAATCACCGGGAGATTTCGGATAATCAAGACCCAACACTACAATAAATAAAAATTATACATAATCAGATTTAGAATAATTATTCTATATTTTATTTACAAAGAAACAACACATATACAAATTGTATCAATAATTACCGAATAAATATACATTATCAAATATTTATTTTATCATGAAAATAAGTAATTTAAATAGGGAAATTAATTAAAATACCCAAAGTTTGACCAACTGTTACCGAAATACCCAAAAAAAATTCATTTTGCAAAAATACCCAAAATACCCGCGATGGATCCCGCGATCGTGGGCTAGGGGTGACGTGGCACGTACTTTGGGTACAAATGCCCCGCGAAGCCCCTCAACTTTGGCCACGGTGCACTTTTGGTCCCTGCCCGCGATCGCAGCCCGCGATGGCCCGTGATGGACCAAAATTTTCACTTTTGGTCCCTGAAAATTTACACTTTTGGTCCCTGAAAATTTACACTTTCAGCCCCTATACTTAGACGAATCTTGCATGCTTTTACTGTTTTTTCCCACAATTATTGTACTTTGAAGACCGATTTGTGGTTGAAATTCATTTGCATGTTTGAGATTTCATCCAAAAATATCAGTAGTATGCAATTCACAATTCACACTTCCTCTTTCTTTCTTTCTTGATTTCTCTCTTGCTTTCTTTCTTTGAATTTATTTCTCTCTTCTCTCATTTCATCCACAAATGGCATCGTCATCAAACCCTAAGTCTACTCCTGAAAAAATGCCACCTCAAATCGAGGTCGCCATAGCAAAAAAGGAAAAGGAGATAGATGAACTAACAGAAGAGTGGAAAAAAATTATGGACAGGAAGGCAGTCCATTTGAGAAAGATCGAAGAGGAAGACAGGGAGATCAAAAGGATGAAAGGGGATATAAAAGCTCGGGAGGCTCGTGTTCGTCGAGAACAAGAAGCAATTCACCATATTCTACAAGACTTCGCAATTATTCAAGCGAAGGTAAACGAGAAGCAAGCTTGGATTGATGAAACTAAATCAATTTTTAAGTAGGTGGTGGTTATATTTTTTTTTTGTTTTGTATTTTTTTTACTGTGTTGTTATTTGTATTTTTTTTACTGTGTTGTTGTTTTGTATTTTTTGTTGTTGTTAATTTCTCTGAAAAGTAGTTTTTAAGCCGCTGGACCACGGTTAGGTTGGATACATCATGCAAGGTCAAGTCAGAGGTTACCTCATTCGTGGGCCTACTTCTCTTGTAGAATATATGACAACCCTCAACTCATTTGCTAAAGTGTGTGCGGGTTGTGGTACACAATGGCCATACGTGGTTGCAAAAGCAGAAGCCGTGGAAGAAGGGTCAGAAAGATTGAAGATGAAGAGCTTGTTGGATGGAATACAAACTAGCTGTGTTATCAATGTTCATTTAGAAGCATATGTATGTGTGTGTATATATATAATATGAAATGGGGTTTTGACAAGATGGTATCACTGGACTCATTTAAGAATTGTGAAAATGGGTATTTGACGAATGATGATTCATGTGTGTTTGGAGCTGAAGTGTTTTAAACACACATGAATCATCATTTATCTGACTACATGATTTTCTACTAGGGGTATATTCTTCGTGATCATCATTATCGGTGTCTGATCTGTCTATTTCAGAATTACCCATTCTGAAAACGTGGGTTTCGTCATCAGCAACTCCAGCAGTACGCCATTCGTGTGGTTGTGGTGGTTGTTGTTGTTGAGAATCAGGCTGCTCTATTTGTTGAGAATCATGATGCTCTATTTGTTGAGAATCACCCTCCTCGTCACCGTCGTCGTCACCGTCGTCGTCACCGTCGGATACGCCGGGATACACAAAGAGTAATGGGGGTCTTTCTGAATCGACTACAAGGTGCAGAAAAGTAGAGATATCCCCATCGTTGGATAAATCCACAAATGACCCATCGTCATTTTTAAATACTAACTTGCAAATATCAGAAGAGTTGATTCCACATTTTTGCATGGCGTATGCAACAAACTTCTGATAAGTGTAGTTTACTGACACTTTTACACCATGCTTAGATTTATAAGCAAAATTCCACTCATTGTTATCTTGTACCCATTCACCATCAAAACAGAAATATAGCTTAGCTTTTGCAACAGATGAACTCATTTTTTCAGTAGTATCTCAAACACAAACAATGAAATCGTTGTGTGGGGATTATGGCTTGAATTTTACGTCTATTTATCAATGAAACAACCAACATATCAGAAAACCAATCTCTCATTTCATCCACAAACTGGTATTCCAAAAACATTGATTTAACATTGATTGAAACATGCAAATGAATTTCAACCACAAATCGGTCTTTAAATTGCAATAATTGTGGAAAAAAAACAGTAAAAGCATGCAAAATTCGTCTAAGTGTAGGGGCTGAAAGTGTAAATTTTCAGGGACCAAAAGTGTAAAATTTCAGGGACCAAAAGTGTAATTTTTTAGGCCATCGCGGGCTGCGATCGCGGGCAGGGACCAAAAGTGCACCGCGGCCAAAGTTGAGGGGCTTCGCGGGGCATTTGGCCCCAAAATACGTGCCACGTCAACGTATCCCGCGATCGCGGGACCCCATCGCGGGTATTTTGGGCATTTTTGCAAAGTTGAAAAATTTTAGGGTATTTTGGTAATAGTTGGTTTGACTTGGGGTATTTTAATTAATTTCCCATTTAAATAATCTTCATATTAAAAACCAATAATACGATTATTTCTAAAATTATAATCATTTTAAAAAAATACGACAACACATGATTAAATGTAATGAAGTGTTTATATTTATCAATAATATTAGTTTGTATAAGAAAAGACGTAAAAGTCTTTGGATTTTAAGAAATATTTTTATCAAGAATTCACCTCCTTTTTTCGTTTTATTCAGTTACTTATTTTATTCAATATTTTCTTCTTCTTTATCAACAATTCCTTATTTTATTTTATTTTTTGCAGTTTGGGTCTAAGTTTGTATTGATGTATCAGTCACATGAACACGATTACATAGCATTGTCATTCAATTTTTCACTTTTCTTGTATAAATGTGATTCATTAGCTTCATTTTCTAAATTGGTTGTCTCGGATACATTGTTGACAATGGTATCAATCTAGTTAGATACAATACAATAACTTAACAATAAGCAAATATTACTCTCTTAGCAATACAAATCTAGTAAGAGAAAATGTGTTTAGATGTAGAGATTGAGAAATAGATTATTGTATGACAAAAAGGTTAAAACAATAAAAAACATAGCCAACAAAAACAAAAAAACACTTGTGTTTAAATAAGAGAAACTAATGATTAATTAAAATAAAGAAAGAAAAATGAATGGTTAGGAATAGAGAAAGGAAAATAAAAAGTTAATTCACATAAATGCAATAAATTGAATCATTAATTTAAATATTAATGAAAACAATAGTTAGTAACATAAAAAGGGGAAATACATGGTTAACATAAATTGTAAGAGCATCTCCAACAGCTTCCTCAAAAATTTTCCAAAATGGGGAAGCAAAAGTCAAAATCTCTAAAAAAATTACATCCATCTTCAACAGATTTCCAATTTTAGAGAATTCAACATTAAATATATTATTAAAATATTCAAAACATTATTACCTCCAACAAATTTTTTAAAAGGAAAATAATAAAATATTTTAATTTTTTTTAATTTTTTTTAACCACAAGGGTTGTGGCGTGGTGGTAAGGCCTGGGGAGTTCATAACGCTTGCCCGGGTTCGAGCCCCACACGCAGCACTTGTGGCCATTGAGGATAATCTCAGGGCTGCATGCTTTAGCAGCTGGGCCAAAGGCCCGATTTGCCTAGGGATTAGTCTGGGCCCAATGTGGTCTGGGATACCCTTCTAAAAAAATATTATTTTTCTCACTATAATGATTTTTGGGGTAATCTCCATATTTGGAGAAAATAACATTCTCTCTCCAACTTTCTTCAAAATGGGGATAGTTTTGGGGAAGCTGTTGGAGCTGATTTTAGGACCAAAATCCCCATATTCCCCATTTTCTCCAAAATGGGAAAGCTGTTGGAGATGCTCTAATGGGCTTGTAAAGTTACAAAAATACATTCATTTTTAATAAAATAAAAACTTACACATGGGGATCCAAAAGTCACTATCATATTCAACATTTTAAAAAATTGAAAAAATTGAAAAAAAATGGAAAGGCATTCTAAGGTCATCCGTACCCATACCCTCAAACCCTCTTGCCACCTCAGCGCCACATCAGCTTTTTTCCTTACCCTCTCCTTACCTTAAAGTGGAGTACTCATACCCTCAAACCCTCTTGCCACCTCATTTATTTTAATTCTTTTATTTATACACTTAATTATTTAACAAAATAAAAATATTTATATATTTTTTAATAAATAAAAATAAGATAAATAATAAAAATAAAAATTTATATCATTCATTAAACATATCCGGTGTATAAACCGGGTTGTTGCCAAAGTAGTCCCGCATAAGCCGCTCGTTTGCAGCTACTCGACCTCTTTCTATGTTCGCGGCCCTCTCTCTTCTTGACGATGAGGCGGTGCTACCATAAATTACTTGTGCAGTCTCTCGAACCAAGCTTACAAAAATTTCCCTTTGTAGATGCAACAACTCGTCGGTGTCTACGGATGATGATGATGCAGGCGGTGAACCGGGTTGTGGCGAATCCATATTGTTTAAAATATAGAGAATGGAAGAGAATGTAAGAGAATGTAAGAGAATGAGAGAATGAGAGAGTTGTTTTGTGTGAAAAATAAAATGGGTTAGGATTATATATATAGTGTGATTAAATTGAAAAATAAAATAAATTTTTTTAAAGTAACCGTTGCCAAACGTTCATATTTGAATTTATTTAAAAAAAATGTATCGGGATGAATCGGGTTGGGGAACCCGGGGCTGGAACCCGCCCTAAGCCCGAGCCCCCCTCCCCCCCCCCCCCCCCCCCCCCCGTACCCATTCCCGCTTGAACCCAAACGAAGCCCGGGTGAGCCCGAGGTGCCGCTACGGATGGTCTAAGTATTAGAATGTGCCACGTCATCACTTTAGAATCAATTTTTTATATATACAGACATTTTTAAGATGTCATATCATCTTTTAATGATTCTCCTTTATATAGATGTAGATATAGATTTTTATATAACTTAACCTATATATTGTAACAGCCGGGTTTTTATAAAAGATATGAAAGTTTGGTGGTCAAAGTATAAACTTTGAAAGTAGACTTGAGGGACCTTTTGGCAATTTCTAAGAAGTATTTATAGCTACCATTCCCTAGGTTTTACTGATTTTGCTAATTGGTTTTGGGTGTTGGCGGCTTAAGAGGAGAAAGAAGAGAGAAAGAGGGTTTTGGAAGAAGTCTTGCTCAAGAAATATTTGGTGAAGGTAATATCCCTAATCAGTCGATTTCCTTTTTGTACAAGCTTTCTCTTCTCGTTTGTCTAGAATTTGGGGCTGGAATCAGTAGGGATTAATGGGTTCTTCACCTAATTAACCCCTTACGTTGAGCATTTTGGGTTTTGTGTTCAATGTGTCGATTTTGGTGGTTTAAAATGGATTAAATGGGTGTTTAGATTTGGTGGATGAACCATTATGTTTGTCTAATCGAATTAATGGCAGAAAATAAGTTATTGATCACTTTTAGATTATGGTTTTCGAACAGCCTGTAGTTTCCGGACATCGCCCCGTCCGGACAGTAGTGTCCGGACAGTGGGGGTTTCCGGGTGATTTCATTAGTATCCGGGTGGATGAAGTATCCGGATAGGTTTTGGTGTCCGGATGGTTATGTCCGGAAAGGGCTAGAGTCCGGGTAGTAGTGTCCAGAAAGTGTCAAGCGTCCGGAATGTCCTCAGTGTCCGGAAAGTTCGTGCGTCCGAAAAGTGTTAGTGTCCGGAGAGTACCTGTACCCGGAAAGTGTTAACCGGACAGTAGGGTGGAACCGTTTAAACTGATTCGAATCTAATGCCTTAGGTGGTCGATTGGTTTAGCTTGGAGATATTTAAGGAGTGCGTGCAGCGCTAACGAAAGGTGAGTTCTCTCAACCCTTTTATGACGTACTATGTTTTACTGATATGGTTTCTTTTACGAGCATGAATCGTTTTATAAATGTTATGCATGTTTTGCATGAAATGCATGTTTACCCATCAAATGAAACAATGCCTAATGTTTTCTTAAACATGATTTCGAAATGTTATGTGTATGCTATATGGAGACGGTTTACACGGTGGGGTCAGGGTACCATGGGATTTGATAATCCCTTGGGCATATGAAGGTGAGCTTGTAGGTTGGAATTCGTTTCCTCCTACATGAAGGAACAAGGGGTCCACTTGGAATCCGGTGTAGCCGAGAGGGTGTCCGTTAGGCCCCGATCGTGGTAGCTTATGCGATTCCTGAACCCTGTGTTGAACCTTGATCGATGCTTATGTGAAGGATATGAATTGGTTTCAATGAAATGATTTTATTACCGTGATAAATGTTTTATGGAGGGAATTCACTAGACCTTTTGGTCTAACCCTCGCTTTTCAAAAATTAAACCATTTTCTGGTAAGCGTGTTACGGGTTCTTCTAATAAGAACTGAGAGATGGCATGGAGGATTTGGAGCTTAGAGCGACTCCAAGTTTTGACTATGATGGCTATAGATAGAGCTATCGGCTGTGGATTTAGAGACTTTCGCTGTCAAGTTTTGTTTAGTATAGGTTATTGATGTTTTAAAGACAAGTTATTTATGTAATTCGAATGCTTGATCTCTGTTATTGCATGTTATGTTTTTGGGACGTTACAAATGGTATCAGAGCCTTAGTTTAAGGGATTTAGGTGACCAGTCGGGCCAAAACTTAAACTGTAAGACGAGGAACACAACCGAGACATAGGATTGCCTCTAGGAACGATCACTATAAATGCGCTTAGGAATAAGGTGCCAAGGACAAATGTGTAAGGTAAGTTTGGGATTACACCTGGCCAGTGTAATTACGAACTTACAGGTACATGTGCGTGCTTACAATACCTTACATATAGCAAATTTTTTGTGTCATGTCTAGCAAGGATTAACTATCGGTTTCTTTCAGTTTAGCGCTATGGCTGGGAGAACGTTGAGGAATAGGTCAGCAAGATCCCTGAGGGATAGACGGAGCTCCATTGTTTGGGGAAGTGTCGTGTAAGATTCATTATGATGTGATGTATGTATACATCGTAGGGAAGAAACGCTGTATAGAGTGTTATGAGTCGTCTAGAGGTAGCTCTTCGTGGATTCGGATAGGAAGAAACTTTGAGTTTGAGTAAGACTCCTGTTTCGGGAGAGTCCCAGTTCTAGAAATCATGGGATAGATCAGTCAGGATGATAAGATAGAACAGTGTCAAAACCTTGAAAGTATCAATGGAGCCTTGACTTTTTAGTCGAGCTTTTCATTAGCAGGATAAATGAAATGAGATACTTATAGTGAATTGAAAGCATGTAGAAGTAGAAAGTGAGATAGTCGATCAAAGCGAAAATAGTGTGAAATGGTTAAGTAAGCGAGATGTGGAACGCATGTACAACAAGTTATTGCTTGACCGAGAGGGCGACCCTTGGTCGAAGGAAGAGTGTCAAGGATAAGTTGCGTGGGTAAAGCGGTTGACCTTGCTAGGGTGAGTAGCCTTCAATTGCAGGTAGAGTTTCATGCATAGCTTTCTTAAATGTAACATGAAAATTTTCACGATTTAAGTTAAATATGTAAATATCAATTTTGATCAAAAAGGAGTCAGAATGTGCAAGCGTATGTTTAAAGAAAAGGTGATTTCATTCACATTGCACAATGAAATTTTGAGCCTAACGATTTGCAAAGTATTTCACACTTTTCATGATAAGTTAAATTATTACAAAAAGGTCGAGAAGACGTGTGCCAGCAACAATCAAATGAAATTTTAACCGGTTGATATCATAAAAAAGGGTGTGAGAACCGACTGGTTTACTTGGTGTCGGTAATTTCTTTCGAAATTGTGTCGTATGAAAGGATTTTTATTCAACGTATTACTGTCATAATAACATCGTACGAAATTGAGTAAGATTAAGGTTCACGGAAAGATGCATGCAAACGATTCTCGAATCGTTGTGCAGGGCGTTGAAGCTATAAGAGTGATGGGGTCATGTGTACCCAAGTGTTTTCCAAACGTTGTTTATTTAAAATGATGAAATGTGCGAAAAGATTTATTTACTGTATTGTCATGCATGAAGGCTATGAACCTACTAGGTCATAAAATATTACATTATAAGTTAAGGAAGAACTCCGAGAGTGGAAAGGTGTTGGACAAGTCAGGGGAGAACGTATGTAGTTTTAGTATATGTGTTCTAGAGGAAAGGTGAACAGTGGTAGAATCGGTAGTGGACCTTGGTATCAGTTGTATGAGGGTCTGTACCCTTGTTCGGTGACCGGAAATACAGTTGCTGAGGGACGGTGGTGTCCGGAGGAAGGACTAGGAGTCATCAAGGTGTTGGTTTTAGCAACTTTTTATGAGTAGTGTTGTGAGGCAGAAATGAAAGGTCCACGGCTAAGGATATGAGTTTTGAGGTGAGCTTGTAATATTGATGTTACATGAGTAAGTCTTGAATTAAGGGCGACAAATTTTGAGGGTGATTATGATATGTTGGTAGGATTAGGTTCCGTAAGGGAACCCTTGTTAAAGAATAGGTTAAGAAAGTAGTTACAGGTCGACTATTGGAGTTGAAGTCGACAACCGTGCAAGATGGTTAAGGCCGAAAGCTTGAACCAGAAGAGCGAAAGTTGATAGAACACCTTGTGGGGGTGCTAAGTTAGTGAGAGACCGCTGTTGCTGAATAAGCGTTCTAGTTACGAGGTGTGGAGGGTTCATAGAAGGATAAGGTGTGTAGCACGAGCGAAGTGAGTGTAGACGGTATCATCTAGTAAAGAAATGTGTCGTGTCTGTGAAAGGACTCGGATCGTAGGGAGCCAGCAAGAATGATTATGTTTAAGTTAAGTGGGAACTCGTGAGTTATAGTTCAACAAGTTGGGAAAGGACTAAGTAGCGGGATAGACTCGATTATGTATACGGGAGGATATGAAGGCGAGTTCGAATTGGGTGAATGATCATGAGAGATCTGGTCTGCAGTGTGATGTTATGGGCAAAGAGTGTACGGATGTGTAGTGACAGTAATTGTCAAGCTAAATGTGCCAGCTAGTGTCGTAGTGATGTGATGTTAGAGAGAGAGGAAGCATCAGATAGAAGCCTTTTGAGGGCTTCGGATGAGGTGTACGAATTGTTAACCAGATTGTGGGAGCACGTAGAGTGTAAGTAGACGTTGTGGGATGACCATGTTCGGGATGGAACGATGGAGTGATGGTTGTGTTAGTCAAAATGTGGTGGGATAGATGTGAGATCCTTAAAGAATGTGAGTTGTTGCTTATGTGTGAAAGAAATGTCTGAGAAGGTAAAGGTTGGAGATTAAAGAATGTGTAGTGACGTCGAACACTGGTGTCGTTTCAAGACGACTTGGTTGAATGCCTTAAGTTAGGATCTTGGTGCAACTGTTTGGTTATGTGAGTAATGAGAAAGTGATATCAGCATGTGGAAAGGTCGAGAGAGAGGGGAAAGTAATGTTTGGTGGACAGTGATCCACGCTAACGTGGGGATGTGAAGATAGTATGTCGGGATAAGTGAGTAAGTGGGAAGTAGTAAACTCGACAGTAATGCCGAAAGGGGCAGTGTTGTGTAGATTGTCATTGATAAGTGTGCGAACCGTTGGAAATAGTATTGAGGAAGGGAGTTGTGTATGAGTTTGTGCAGGAAAGGAGTGGATAAGACAACTGAATGAGTTAAGTTAGTGACTTTGTGAGAAATGTTTAAACGAATTGGTCGTGCAGTGATTAAACTAGTGAGAATAGTATGGTGTGACCATGGTTACTCCTCCCAGTGGAGTGAGGATAACCAGAGTTATGTTTTAAATGAATGAACGAACGTGGCAATCAGGGAGGAATTGATGTGTTTCAGGATAAGTTTAATTAGAGTAGGTGAACACTTCAACGATGGGTTTGGAGGTTCCTACTCTTAGTTACGTTTAAGTATGAGGTGGTGAAGTGGTGAGGATGGGAGAGATGAATGACGAACTGTGGTCTAGGTGGTCCGAGAAAAAGGGAAATGTTATCTGCATAGACGATTGTTGGGTGGTGCAAGTTGTGAGTTGTGATGCGATGAAGGAACTCAGGGTTGTGCGTTATCGGGATGTACAGGGTTGGCCTTGTGCCAAGCTGTCAAGTGAGTGATTGTTCTTGGTAAATGAACCTCGCATTGTAGCGGGGATTCCACCAAGTTCTCCTTAAAGGAAGTAAAGATGCATGAGAAGCCTTATTTAATCTTCTATTGTTAAGACCGATCGAGTAGGAACAGTAGCCTACGAGTTAGAGTACCGTAAGAACTGAAGGGAATGCATCCAATGTTCCATGTTTCGATTTTTAGTGAGGTGGTTGACTGAGTCAGAAGTGGCATTACCTTGGGGAAGTGTCAGTTGTGGTGTGGGCATGGTACCCGCGTCTTTTCCAATAAGGAATTCCGGGGACGGAATTCTTTTAAGGGGGGAGTGTTGTAACAGCCGGGTTTTTATAAAAGATATGAAAGTTTGGTGGTCAAAGTATAAACTTTGAAAGTAGACTTGAGGGACCCTTTGGCAATTTATAAGAAGTATTTATAGCTACCATTCCCTAGGTTTTACTGATTTTGCTAATTGGTTTTGGGTGTTGGCGGCTTAAGAGGAGAAAGAAGAGAGAAAAAGAGGGTTTTGGAAGAAGTCTTGCTCAAGAAAGATTTGGTGAAGGCAATCTCCCTAATCAGTCGATTTCCTTTTTGTACAAGCTTTCTTTTCTTGTTTGTCTAGAATTTGTGGCTGGAATCAGTAGGGATTAATGGGTTCTTCACCTAATTAACCCCTTAAGTTGAGCATTTTGGGTTTTGTGTTCAATGTGTCGATTTTGGTGGTTTAAAATGGATTAAATGGGTGTTTATGTTTGGTGGATGAACCCTTATGTTTGTCTAATCGAATTAATGGAAGAAAATGAGTTATTGATCACTTTTAGATTATGGTTTTCGAACAACCCCTAGTTTCCGGACATCGCCCCGTCCGGACAGTAGTGTCCGGACAGTGGGGGTTTCCAGGTGATTTCATTAGTATCCGGGTGGATGAAGTATCCGGATAGGTTTTGGTGTCCGGATGGTTATGTCCGGAAAGGGCTAGAGTCCGGGTAGTAGTGTCCGGAAAGTGCCAAGCGTCCGGAATGTCCTCAGTGTCCGGAAAGTTCGTGCGTCCGGAAAGTGTTAGTGTCCGGAGAGTACCTGTACCCGGAAAGTGTTAACCGGACATTAGGGTGGAACCGTTTAAACTGATTCGAATCTAATGCCTTAGGTGGTCGATTGGTGTAGCTTGGAGATATTTAAGGAGTGCGTGCAGCGCTAACGAAAGGTGAGTTCTCTCAACCCTTTTATGACGTACTATGTTTTACTGATATGGTTTCTTTTACGAGCATGAATCGTTTTATAAATGTTATGCCTGTTTTGCATGAAATGCATGTTTACCCAGCAAATGAAACAATGCCTAATGTTTTCTTAAACATGATTTCGAAATGTTATGTGTATGCTATGTGGAGACGGTTTACACGGTGGGGTCAGGGTACCAGGGGATTTGATAATCCCTTGGGCATATGAAGGTTAGCTTGTAGGTTGGAATTCGTTTCCTCCTACATGAAGGAACAGGGGGTCCACTTGGACTCCGGTGTAGCCGAGAGGGTGTCCGTTAGGCCCCGATCGTGGTAGCTTATGCGATCCCTGAACCTTGTGTTGAACCTTGATCGATGCTTATGTGAAGGATATGAATTGGTTTCAATGAAATGATTTTATTACCGTGATAAATGTTTTATGGAGGGAATTCACTAGACCTTTTGGTCTAACCCTCGCTTTTCAAAAATTAAACCATTTTTAGGTAAGCGTGTTACTGGTTCTTCTAATAAGAACTGAGAGATGGCATGGAGGATTTGGAGCTTAGAGCGACTCCAAGTTTTGACTATGATGGCTATAGATAGAGCTCTCGGCTGTGGATTTAGAGACTTCCGATGTCAAGTTTTGTTTAGTATAGGTTATTGATGTTTTAAAGACAAGTTATTTATGTAATTCGAATGCTTGATCTATGTTATTGCATGTTATGTTTTTGGGACGTTACATATATTGATTAATCTATATATTAATATAATAAGATTTTACATATAACTTGTAAAAGGTAAATGAAAGGTTAATTAATTTAATGATATATTTTTTCCCAAATAACTCAATTTGGAGAAAATAATAACTAATGTTTCAACACTACTACAGAAATGACTTTATTACACGCCTATTTTTACACGGTTTTAATAAAACCGTGTAAAAATGTACCTGTGTTTTTAAAAAAAAACTTTACACGGTTTTTTGGTAATAGAACCGTGTAAAAAGGTTGGAATATCTTTTTACACGGTTGTTTCCTAAAACTATGTAATCATTTTACACGGTTATTTGAGAAAAACCATTTAAAAATTTCTGAAAACATCTTTACACGGTTTTTTAAAATAACCGTGTAAAACATATATACTTTTACACGGTTTTGAAACATGATCTGTGTAACGGTTCTTTAAAATAACCATATAAAAAACATATATATTTTTATGGAAGCGAATTCGTGTAAAAAAACTATGTTAACTGGTAATTTTTTTACATTGCTTTAAACCTTTTTATACGGTTACTCTTTAAAAACAGTGTAAAAAACATAATTTTTACTATATTAGATATATGGTATGTTAATTTAATGGTGTAAAAATATTCAAATATTATTTCTATAAATTAGATATTAGGTAGGTATATTTAAAAAAGGGAAATTAATTAAAATACCCAAAGTTTGACCCTGAATTACCAAAATACCCAAAATCTTGTCGACTTTACCAAAATACCCCAATTTTCCGCGGTGGGCCCCGCGATCGCGGGCCCACGCCCACGTGTCACGACGTTTTGGCCAAAAGTCCCGCAGAGGCCCCTCAAGAATGCCCGCGATTTATTTTGAAATTACTACAAAATAAATATATTAATATATATGCTACGAAGTATATGATGTGAAAAATATTTAAAAAAGGTTAATTAGATTTATATTTATATTAATTAATACGCTACCAATATATATTTTCTCAAAGCAGTGCCGTAACTCTTTTTTGCTTTTTCTTCTTATTTTCTTATTTGCTTCATAGATAATTGCTTCTTCTTAATTATTTCATAGATCTAGCTTTATTTTGTTTTTCTTTCTTGCGTACATATATATATATATATATATAGGGGTGGGTTCAAATAAAAACCAAATTTCAGTTGTAAACGTGAGGACAAACCACAACCCTTGATTAAAAAATCGGAGATCAGATCAATGAATAAAAAACACGGTGGCAATTTTGTAAATAACTTGAAAACTATGTTCATGGCTTAGTGAATTTTTAGCGCGCAGGGGTAAAATTGGAATCAGCACTCTTTTGTTGACTTTTTATTTTCTTTTTTAATTAAAAAATTTTTACCCCCTTAAACTTTTAAAATAAATTATCTAAAAAACTACTAACATTTTAATCAAACAAATTACATCAAAAAAACGAGAATTTCGTGCTCTTCGATATGACATCCATCATGATATAGTTTTTTTTTTCGATTTACCCGTTTTTTAAGTGAAATCGTGTATATATGTTATATTCAGACTGAATATAACACATATTCAGACTGAATATAACACATATTCAGTCTGAATATAACACATATTCAAACTGATGTATTTATATCAATGAAAGGTAAGCATGAAAATGAGGTTTGAATAAACAAAAATGGTGTAATTATTCAAAAGGTCCTCCTAAACTACCCATCATCGAGGCTTCTGATCCATATACATTCTGCTGCTCATCATCCAGTATTCTCCTCTATTAAAAGGTGTACCCCATTGACAAACATCATACTTGCACAGTTAACATTTAATGGAACATAATAAACGAAATCAAATACGAGATCTTGGTTACTTGAATGATCATAATAGATCACTTGCAGAGGGGCATGCTAAAATGATTCCCGTTTGAGTTTTAATTTATTCCTAAGTTCATAATCTTTTATATATATATATATATAGTGGTTTGTATAGTTTGTTAGAATTGTTTGGTTTACAATTGAAACGCACAATATATATATATATATATATATATATATATATATAGAGAGAGAGAGAGAGAGAGAGAGGGAGGTTCAAAGAAAAACCTCAAAAAACGAAAAACTGAAGAACACATATAAATACATCAGTCTGAATATGTGTTATATTCAGTCTGAATACGTGTTATATTCAGACTGAATAAAGGTAGATATTCAAAACGAATAAATGTTTAAATTTTGTACCTTTATTCAGTCTGAATAACTCTATATATTCAGACTGAATAAAGGTAAATATTCAAAACTGAATAAATGTACCTTTATTCACTCTGAATATAACACATATACACGATTTCACGTAAAACGGTTAAAACGAGAAAAAAAAACTATATCATGATGGATGTCATATCGAAGAGCACGAAATTCTCGTTTTTTTGATGTAATTTGTTTGATTAAAATGTTAGTAATTTTTGAGATAATTTATTTTAAAATTTAAGGGGGTAAAAGTTTTTTAATTAAAAAAGAAAATAAAAAGTCAATAAAGGATGCGCTCATTCTAATTTGACGAAAATACCCCTAAAGCTGAATTTTAGGAATGGCTTAAATATGGCTGCGATCAATGGACGAGATTTGTCCTCATGTTTACAATTGAATTTGAGTTTTCATTTGAACTTTCCTCTCTCTCTCTCTATATATATATATATATTGAGATCGAGATCATCATCTACCCATGAAATATATGATTTTATAAAACCGTTCATATATATAAAGTGAGATAAAGATTGTGTCTGAAAAAGATTAAGGTGAAAAAGTAAGCAGGAATTTGGACTCTTGTTCGCTTTTAATCTCAAACTAATCCATAGATTATGTTTTAGAAAGAAACTGATACAACGCGTCTTAGAGGCGACAAAAAATCGGACCCGGAACGGGTCCCAAATAGTGGTCTTGTAACCGGTCCCGGTCCCGACCCAAATATGAAAGTCCGGTTAAGGCGTATGAGGCTCGGGTATGATAATCGGGCCCTAATCGGTCCCACTTAATTTTTTTTAAATTGATTTTTAACATATAAAATATACTTTTTGGAAATTTTGGTCAATTAAATACATTAACAAAAACAATTTTTATTATTGGATCAATCAAATGCACAAAAAACCCTGTTTTTGTTATAAAATATTTAATTGGGTAACCGAATACACTAAAAAATACGTTATTATAATTATATTACACTTAATAAAATACACTTAAAAATACATTTTGATCTTCAATCAAATACACTTAAAAATAAAGTTTTAAATACAAAGTCGGGCAGGTCTTGAGCCGGGTCAAACCTTGTTTCGGTGGAAAACTATAACCGGTCCCAAACGGTCCCGGACCGAGTCGGTCCCAAGTCAGTCCTGGACATCGGTTGACTTTGCAAACCTTTAATATACCTTGAAGGTGCCCCTAGTAGGCAAAAATCTTGCATGTGCCACTAGATGCAGCAGATCAATCCCCGTATCACAAGCACAATTAATATACCTTCAGTATTCATACATCAATATAATATTCATCATGAATATACATTTTCTCTATAAAATTCATCATGTATACAATAACTCTTCAGTATTTATAAGCTACTTTTACTAATGACCGCTTTGTCTAATATGAGCCACCATGGCCCATTACAATTAATTAAGAATCACCGAAGGCACAATACAATTCTCTAAGTATGTATGTGTGGGTATGTATGTATAGGATATCATAAGATTGATATCCTTTCCTTATGCCTATCCTTTCCTTATGCGTATCCTTTCCTTTTATTTAGTCTCGTATTTGATATGGTATCAGAGCGGGATTGAAACCCTAAGATCCAACCTGTCCCAACCTCCGTCAGATGGCAGGAGACGAAGACACAAACAAACCCAAAACCGGAGAGGCCTCCGGCGGGGTGATCGACCATAATTCACCGTATTATCTCCATCCGTCCGACTATCCCAAACAGCTTCACGTCAACGACGTCCTCACCGATAACAACTACTCAGATTGGTCGCAAGAGATGGGAAACTTTCTCTTCGCCAAAAACAAATTCGAGTTTGTTGACGGTACCATCAAGAAACCGGAAAAGGGGTCCACCAACTACATGTTATGGATGCGATGCGATGCGATGATAAAAGGGTGGCTTACCACCGCCATGGAAAAGAACATCCGCAATAGCGTAAAGTATGCGAGCACCGCGTCGGAGATATGGTCAGATCTACTCGAGAGGTTTGGCAAAGAAAGCGCCCCCGGGCCTACGAACTGAAACAGAAAATCGCCACCACTCGACAAGACGACGCATCCGTATCGACATACTATACCCATCTTCGATCACTATAGGACGAAACCCAATCAATTCGGCCTCTCCCTCGCTGTGCGTGTGACGGATGTTCCTGTGATATTGGCAAGAAGATGATCGAATACCAGGAGAAGGAACGATTGTATGAGTTCCTTATGGGTTTGGATGCTGATTTCACTGTGATCAAAACCCAAATATTAGCCACTAAGCCACCTCCTTCCTTAGTGACAGCCTACCATATGGTGGCAGAAGATGAGAGACAAAGGGCGATTTTGAATGATAGAAGAACACCACCCGAATCCGCTGCGTTTAAGGCCTCACAAAGACGAGATCATAATATGGCCAACCAATCGAAGGAGATAAGCTATCCAAGGAATGTGAGAGACAACAAAGAAAGTAAAGAAAACGAGCATTGCATGTTTTGCGGGAGAAACGACCATAAATGAGAAGGATGTTTCAAACTGGTTGGATATCCGGAATGGTGGCCCGAGAAGAAAGGGGTGAAAGTCAAACCGAAAGCCGCCTGCACCGAGTTCGAATCGAGTCCCATACAAGGCCTAACCAATGAACAGTATCAATTGTTCATCAAGCACTTTTCTGGAACCGGCGACAACGAAGAAACGGGACGCATCGCTAACATGGCAGGTAAAGGAGGAAGGGAAGGTGAATGGATTATTGATTCGGGTTGCACCGAACACATAACTCATTTACCCGATATCCTCAAAAATAAAGAAATAATTCCCTTTGAACCACCGGTTGTTATACCAAACGGAGAAGCTATCCCCGTCGAGTGAAGGGGCGAGTGTACACTCCCAGGGGGAGTAAAAATTAATGGAGTTCTTTGTGTTCCAAATTTTAAATGCAACCTGCTTTCCGTTAGCCGCTTAAGCAAATATCTTCAATGCGATGTAACTTTCTTTCCTGATTTTTGTGTCATGCAGGGGTTACAGACGAGGAACTTGATTGGTGCGGGTAGATGCCAAGGGGGATTATATCGAATGGGGATGATCAAAGAAAGAAGAACAATGGCGACTATTGTGGACACCTGGCACAAAAGACTGGGTCAAGCATCAAAGGGAAAACTTTCTAGAGTTGATTTTCTCAAAAATAATTCTGTTGAACTTAGCAATAAAATCTGTGATTCTTGTGCGAAGGCTAAACTTGCCCGGACACCTTTTCCTATCAGTGTCATTAAAAGTAGTGCTATTTTCGATTTAATACATTGCGATATTTGGGGTGGATATCGTATACCGTCCTACACAAAGGCAAATTATTTTCTCACCATAGTCGATGATTATAGTAGGGCACTATGGGTCTTTCTCATCAAACATAAAAGTGATGCTCGCAAGTGTCTTGTTGATTTTCATAAAATGGTGGGAGTTCAATTTGGAAAACAAATCAAGAAGGTTAGATGTGACAATGGTGGAGAATTCACATCCAACACCATGATCGAGTTTTATAATAAAAGTGGGATTTTATTAGAAACAACTTGTCCACATACACCACAACAAAATGGTGTTGTGGAAAGAAAACATCGACACCTGTTAGAAACGGCCCGTGCTCTTAGGTTCGAAGCAAACCTACCAAAAAGATTTTGGGGAGAATGCATTCTTACCGCTGCGTACATAATTAATCGTCTTCCATCCAAGGTAATAAAAAACAAGACTCCATACGAAATGGTTTGGAATCAAACACCAGAATATAGTCGTATGAAGGTTTTTGGTTGTCTCATTTATTTCAAAAACACCAATATGAAGGGAGATAAGTTTGAAGAAAAAGGTAAACCTGGTGTGTTCTTAGGTTATCCCACAGGAACCAAAGGATACAAGGTTTATGACATTGAAAATAAAAGAATAACTGTTAGCAGAGATGTGTTATTTTGTGAGGAAAACTTTCCTTTCAAAAATATCAAAACAGATGAGGATTACAGGGATGAGGGTTCCATAGAACATCAAGATTGCACTTGCCATGAAAAGCACACCTCAACCTACGGTGAATATCAACAAGCACATAATAGTAAGGATACCCTTACTAACGAGCTTGTAGACAATGAGTCAACCCCTCCAGAAATACAAAGCGAAGAAGAGCCAAATAGCGTAGGAGTTGAGTCTCATGATAACCAATCTGACCTCATGAATGAGTATGTTCAAGATGATGAGCCTCAAGAACAAACTGAGACCCGGGAGCAGGAGACAAAAATCACAACCAAAGCATCTTGATGACTACATCGTGAAGCTTCCCCCTTCGATCGATCATAAACAACCCACCTCCAATCAATAAGCCTCAACGGTACACCCTATCTCAAACTTTGTTTCATATGAGAAATTTTCTAATAGTCACAAAGCATTCTTGACGGCCATTACTTCCAACGATGAGCCGAATATTTTTAAGCAGGCATCTCAAGATGAACGCTGGCGACAACCCATGCAGCAAGAGATCAAAGCTCTTGTGAAGAATGGGACATGGATTCTGACAGACTTACCGAAAGGGAAGCGGGCAATCGACTCGAAATGGGTCTATAAAATAAAATACAAACCCATTGGTGAAGTGGAACGGTACAAGGCCCGACTAGTCGCTAAGAGGTTCACTCAAATAGAGGGGATAGACTATCACGATACGTTCGCCCCAGTTGCCAAACTAGTGACCGTACGAACTCTCTTAGCGATTGCTACAAAGAAAAACTGGATCATTCACCAACTTGACGTCAACAATGCGTTTCTTCATGGCGACCTGGATGAGGAAGTTTACATGAAAGTCCCTCAAGGCTTCTCCAAAGAAAACGAAACACGAGTCTGTCGGCTACAAAGGCCCCTCTACGGTTTAAAACAAGCTTCTCGGAACTGGTACCACAAGTTCACCACCTTCCTCTTGAACTTAAATTTTCGTCAATCCAAGGATGATCACTCCTTGTTCATGCATGGGAAAGAAGAATCATTTGTTGCCATCTTAATCTATGTGGACGACGTCATCATAGTTGGTAGCAATTTTAAACGAATCCAACACATAAAAACGCAACTTGACGAAGCTTTCAGTATTAAAGATCTTGGTCCTTTAAAGTACTTTCTTGGCATTGAAGTTACAAAAACATCCGATGGGTTGGTTTTGAGTCAAAGAAAATATGTCCTAGACATCCTTAAGGATAGTGGAATGATGGGATGCAAACCAAGTCGTTTCCCCATCGAACATAATTTAAACCTAGACAAAGGAGAGAATGAGACACCAGTTGACGCTGGCCAATATCGTCGACTAGTTGGTCGGTTACTTTACCTCCAAGCTACACGACCCGACATCACGTATGTTGTACATCCTAAGTCAATTTGTTGCTGACCCACGACGCAAACATATGGAAGCTGCAAATCGTGTCTTAAGATACCTAAAGGGTACACCGGGACAAGGGATCCTTTTTCCTCGAGTCGGAAAGCCGATCTTAACTGCCATCTGCGACTCAGATTGGCTTGGATGCCCCTTTACGAGATGCTCAAGAACAGGTTATCTACTCATGCTTGGAGGTGCACCCATTTTCTAGAAAACCAAAAAGCAGTTTGTTGTCTCCCGCTCTTTAGCAGAAGCCGAATATAGGGCTATGGCTTCCACCGTTAGTGAGATATTGTGGGTTCGATGGTTACTAAAGGACTTCTGGATCACCATCAATACTCCAACTGCATTATTCTGCGATAATTAGTCCGCTCGTCACATTGCCAACAACCCAGTCTTCCATGAGAGGACGAAACCTGTTGAGATGGACTGTTATTTCGTTCGAGAAAGAGTCAACTCCAAAGATATTCTGCCTATGCCCATCAATAGCAAAATGCAAGTTGCGAACCTATTCACAAAGGGTCTTGGAACACACCAGCTTCAGTTTCTACTTGGCAAGATGGGCATTAAGAACCTACATGCTCCATCTTGAGGGGGAGTATAGGATATCATAAGATTGATATCCTTTCCTTATGCCTATCCTTTCCTTATGCTTATCCTTTCCTTTTATTTAGTCCCGTATTTGATATATATATATGTTTCCCCTTCTTGTGAATTGATCATCAATCAATAATAAAAGATTAAAAGTTTTCTTGTTACTCTCGTATTTTACAGTATGTAGGGGCAAGTTCATTTGAAAACAGATTCTCGGTTGTGAAACATGGCCAAAAGAGAGCGCGTCACATGTCCACACCTACATGAACCATTCATTCTGAATAATGCATCATTCATGATGAATAATACAACATTCATAACGAATAATGCATCATTCGTGATGAATAATACAACATTCATAATGAATAATAGACGATTCAGGATGAATAATACATGGATCATGAATCGTGTATTATTCATCATGAATTTTTGACGATTCTCCTTTATATAGCCTATATTGATGGCAATAAAGTTTTTTTTATGTGTAAATTAAATGTTATTACATTGACGTAATTAGTGATAATCTTCATCTTATTTTTATTTATTTCCATTATTGTAACAACCGGGTTTTCTTTTGGAAAGAATGAAAGTTTAATGCCTTTTCGCAAGAAATGAAAGATAAGTCAAGGGACTAATCTTGTCATTTCTGGAAGATACTTAAATGCACAAATCCCTAGGGTTCCTTCAGTTTCACAAATCAGTGTTTTGGTATGGTGTGTGTGTTTGGCGGCTCAAGGAAGAAAGAAAGAAAAGAGCTAAAGGTTGGAGACTCTCAATTTGTGCAAGAAATCTGTTAAGGTATTCTTCTAGTATGTTTATTCTGCTTGATTCAGGTCTATTTCTCCTTTATGTTCATGATCTGGGGAGGGAATCGTGAGGATTGTTAGGTCTTTACCTAAGTATCTCCTTATTGAGCATTTTGGGATTTCATTGCTAATATGTCGATTTGGTGGTTTAAAAAAAAATTAATTGAGTGTTTATGACTAGTGGATGAACCCCTATGCTTATCTAATCGAACTAATGGCTAAAAAACGAGTTAATGATCACTTTTAGATTTTTAAGCTCGAACAGCTGTGGTTTCTGGACACCGATGTTCAGTGGTGTCTGGATGGGTTGCAAGTGCCCGGGTAAGTGTCCTGTGAGGGTTTCTGGGTATTTCTTGGTATCCGGGTGGCTGAGGTTTCCGGATAAGTTTAGTGTCCGGGTGGTTTTGTCCGGATAGGTCTAGCGTCCGGATTTCCTTGTCCGGGAAGTAGAGTGTCCGGATTGGTGTCCGGAAAGTTGTTGCGTCCGGAAAGTAGATGGTATCCGGATAGTTCAGGGTAAGTTTTGCTGATTAAAGAATTACCTGATCTTTTAGGTGTCAAGTCTGGTTGATCCGAGAGTAGAGCAAGTGTGCTTTCAGTGACATCAAGGTGAGTTCTCTAAACCTTTTACGACGTAAAGTGTTAAATGTTTTAACTGATTATGGTTTCATTTACGAACATGAAATGTATATAACTGTTACACACGTTTTCCATAAACTGTACGTTTTACTTGAGAAAGCTTACTGGATATGATGAAATGGAAATGATGATTTTACAAAGATGTAAAGTGCATGTTTTATGAAATGAATTATATGCTATGTGGAGTCGGTCTGTACTGTGGGGTCAGAGAGTGATCCTCGGGACATGATGGTCCCTTGGATAGGTATGACAGACTGGTAGGTTGGAATTCGTTTCCTCTTATTTCGAGTAGAGGGGAGTCTGTGTAGACTCCGGGAAGGGGAGTCTGCGTAGGCTCCGGAAGAGGCGAGAAGGGTCCTACTAGGGCCCCGATCGCGGAATGTTTATGTGATCCAATACACAGTGCAGTACCATGCTTGATGAAATGTTAAGGTTTTCGATGAATCTTTTATAAATGTTATCATACCGTTTTACATGTTGGTCTAACCCTCGCTTTTCAAAACTAAACCATTTTCAGGTAAGCGTGTTACGAGTTCTTCTAGTAAGAACTATGAGATGGCAGGAAGGATTTGGAACTTAGAGCGACTCCAACTCTTTTGACTGATGATTAAATAGAGCTCTCGGCTGTGGAATAGAGACTTCCGCTGTCAATTTTGCTTAGCTTAGTGAAAAGACTGTTTATGAACAAGTTATTTATGTAATTCGAATGCTTAATCTATGATATTGCTTGATTTTGAAATTGGGACGTTACAAATGGTATCAGAGCCTTAGTTTAAGGGATTTAGGTGACCATTCGGGCCTAAACTTAAACTGTAAGATGAGGAACACAGCGGAGACATAGGATTGCCTATAGGAACGATCACTATAAATGCGCTTAGGAATAAGGTGCCAAGGACAAACGTGTAAGGTAAGTTTGGGATTACACCTGGCCTGTGTAATTACGAACTTACAGGTACATGTGCATGCTTACAATACCTTACTTATAGCAAATTTTTTGTGTCACGTCTAGCAAGGATTAACTATCGGTTTCTTTCAGTTTAGCGCTATGGCTGGGAGAACGCTGAGGAATAGGTCAGCAAGATCCCTGAGGGATAGACCGAGCTCCATTGCTTGGGGAAGTGTCGTGTAAGAGTCATTATGATGTGATGTATGTATACATCGTAGAGAAGAAACGTTGTAAAGAATGTTATGAGTCGTCTAGAGGTAGTTCTTCGTGGATTCGGAGAGGATGATTGTTTGAGTTTGAGTAAGACTCCAGTTTCGGGAGAGTCCTAGTTATGGAAATCATGGGATAGATCAGTTGGGATGGTAAGACAGAACAGTGTCAAAACCTTGAAAGTATCAATGGAGCCCTGACTTTTTAGTCGAGCTTTTCATTGGCAGGTTAAATGGAATAAGATACTTATAGTGAATTGAAAGCATGTAGAAGTATAAAGTGAGATAGTCGATCAAAGCGAAAATAGTGTGAAATGGTTGAGTAAGTGAGATGCGGAACGCGTGTACATCAAGTTAGTGCTTGACCGAGAGGACTACCCTTGGTCGTAAGTGGAGTATCAAGGATAAGCCGCGTGAGTAAAGCGGTTGACCTTGTTGAGTGAGTAGCCTTCTATTGCAAATAGAGTCTCATGCATGGCGTTCTTTTATGTAACATGAAATTTTCACGATTTAAAATAAAAACGTAAATGTCAACTTTGAACAAAATGAGTCAGCTTGTACGAGTGCACGTTTAAAGAAAAAGCGATTTCAGTTACGTCGCACATTGAAATTTTGAGCTTAGCGATTTGCAAAGTATTCCACACTTTTAATGATAAGTTAAATTGTTACAAAAATGGTCAAGAAAATGGTTACCTGCAATTCACTTATAACCAAAATGCTTATTGACCTTTTGATATCATACAATTGAGTGTGAGAACCGACTGGTTTACTTTGTGTCGATAATTCTTTCAGAATTGTCTCATACGAAAACATTTTCATGCAATATATTACTATCGTAATAACATTGTTCGGATTGAGCAAGATTGAGGTTCACGGGAAGATGCATGCCAACGATTCTCAAATCGTTGTGCAGGGTTTTGAAGTTATAAGAGTGATGGGTCACGGGTACCCGAGTTGTTTCTAAATGTTGTTTATTTAAAATGATAAAATGTGTAAAAGGATTTATTTACTGTATTGTCATGCATGAAGGCTATTAACCCACTAGGTCGTAGAGTATTACGTCTTAAGCTAAGGAAGAACTCCGAGAGCGGAGAGGCGTTGGTCTAGTCAGGGGAGAACGTATGTAGTTTTGGTATATGTGTTTAAGAGGAGAGTTGGACCTTGGAAGAGTCGGGAATGGATTTTAGTGGCAGGTGTATGAGGGTCTGTACCTTTGCTCGGTGACTGAGAACACAGTTGCCGAGGGGCGATGGTGTCCGGAGGAAGGACTAGGAGTCATCAAGGTATTGGTTTTAGCAACTCTTTATGAGTAGTGTTGTGAGGCAGGAATGAAAGGTCCACGGTATGGGTCATGAGTTTCGAAGGGAGCTTGTAATATTGATGTTACATGAGTAAGTTTCGAAATAGGGGCGACGGATTATAAAGTTAACTATGATGTGTAGGGAGGAATAGGTCCCGTAAGGAACTCATGTTAAAGGATAGGTTAAGGAAGTAGTTAAGAGTTGTCTTTTGTTGTTGAAGTCGGCAACGGTGTATGTTAACCGAGGCCGAAGACTCAAACCAGATGAGTGTAAGTTGATAGAATATCTTGTAGAGGTGTTAAATTAGTAAGAGACTGTTATTGTTGAATAGGCCTTCTATTTACGAGGTGAGGAGGGTCCGTAGAAGGACAAGGTGTGTAACACAAGCGGAGTGAGTGTAGACTATACCAGTCAGTAAGAAAATGTGTCGTGTCTAAGAAAGGACTCGAATCATAAAGAGCTAGCTACGATGTTTGTGTTTGAGCTAAGTGTGAACTCGTGAGTCATAGTTCAACAAGTTGGGAGAGAACTAAGTAGGGAGACAAACTCGATTGTAGTATACGGGAGAAGTATATTCTTGAAGGCAGAGTAAGTTTAAAGAAGATGATGAATAGATTAGTCAAGCTGTAGTATAGTAGATGAGAAATCGTTAAAGAATGAAAATTGTTCCTTATGCGTGAGGGAATGATCCTAGAAGGAAATAGTTGGAAATTTTGGTTATGTTTAAGGAATGACATGATGATGATTGTGGGTCAGAGTGGTAGTATGATCATTAGTTGATTTGAAATGTCATGATAGAGGTATAAGCCTTTGGTTGGTTGATTAAAATTTTATAGATTTATTAAGTAATGACGTTCATTTGTTATTACAGGATGTGTTACAATTCTTGGGGAAGTGTTATTGAGATTAACACACTGATTGTTAAAGAATTATTTAAGGTAAATCTAAGTAAGAAAGCCGGGATGACGGTATATATATATATATATATATATATATATATATATATATATATATATATATATATATATCTGTCTGATTTTATGATCATGGTGGTTAATCGAAAGAATTGTGGAACCCGAGTTTCGGGGTGTTCCGGAATTAATAGATCCGTTTGTAATAGGGAATCCAAGGGGGGTGGATTATCAGAGTGAATAGGGGACGTTACTAAGAAACACACTTTGTGGTCATTGGAAGTTTAAAGAGGATGAGGGTTGTGTTAGTCAAAATGTGGTGGGATAGATGTGAAATCCTTAAAGAATGTGAATTGTTGCTTATGTGTGAGAGAAATGTCTAAGAAGGTAAAAGTTGGAGATTAAAGAATGTGTAGTGACGTCGAACACTGGTCTCGTTTCAAGACGGCTTTGTTGAATGCCTTAAGATAAGATCTTGGTGCAACTGTTTTGTTATGTGAGTAATGAGAAAGCGATACCAGCATGTGGAAAGGCCGGGAGAGAGGGGCAAGTAATGTTCGGTGGGCAATGCTCCACGCTAACGTGGGGAGGTGAAGATAGCACATCGGAATAAGTGAGTGAATTGGAAGTAGTAAACTTGTCAGTAACGCCGAAAGGTGCAGTGTTGTGTAGATTGTCATTGATAAGTGTGCGAACCGTTGGAAAGAGTATTGAGGAAGGGAATTGGGTACGAGGTTGTGCAGAAAAGGAGTGGATAAGACAGTCGAATGAGTTAAGTTAGTGACTTTGTGAGAAATATTTAAACGAATTGGTCGTGCAGTGATTATGCTAGTGAGAATAGTATGGTGTGACCATGGTTACTCCTCCCAGTGGAGTGAGGATAACCGGAGTTACATTTTATAGGAATGAACGAACGTGGCAATCCGGGAGGAATTGATGTGTTTCAGGATAAGTTTAATTTGAGTAGGTGAACAATCCAACGATGGGTTTGGAGGCTCCTACTCTTAGTTACGTATAAGTATGGGGTGGTGAAGTAGTGAGAATGTGAGGGATGAGTGACGAATTGTGGTCTAGGTGGTCCGAAAAAAAGGAAATGTTATCAGCATAGACGATTGTTGGGTGGTGCAAGGTAGTGAGTTGTGATATGATGAAGGAACTCGGGGTTGTGAGTTGTCGGGACGTACATGGTTGGCCTTGTGCCAAACTGTCAAGTGAGTGACTGTTTCTGAGTAATTGGATCTCATGTTGTAGCGGGGGATTCCGCCAGGTTCCTCCTTAAGGGAAGTAAAGATGCTTGAGAAGCCTTATTTAATCTTATATCGTTAAGACCGATCGAATAGGAACAATAGCCTACGAGTTAGAGTACCTTAAGAACTGAAGGGAATGCATCCAATGTTCCATGTTCTGAATTTATGAGGTGGTGGACTGAGTCAAGAGTGGCATTACCTTGGGGAAGTGTCAAGTTGTGGTGTGGTCATGATACCCGCGTCTTTTCCAATAAGGAATTTCGGGGACGGAATTCTTCTAAGGGGGGAGTGTTGTAACAACCGGGTTTTCTTTTGGAAAGAATGAAAGTTTAATACCTTTTCGCAAGAAATGAAAGATAAGTCAAGGGACTAATCTTGTCATTTCTGGAAGATACTTAAATGCACAAATCCCTAGGGTTCCTTCAGTTTCACAAATCAGTGTTTTGGTGTGGTGTGTGTGTTTGGCGGCTCAAGGAAGAAAGAAAGAAAAGAGCTAAAGGTTGGAGACTCTCAATTTGTGCAAGAAATCTGTTAAGGTATTCTTCTAGTATGTTTATTCTGCTTGATTCAGGTCTATTGCTCCTTTATGTTCATGATCTGGGGAGGGAATCATGAGGAATTGTTAGGTCTTTACCTAAGTATCTCCTTATTGAGCATTTTGAGATTTCATTGCTAATATGTCGATTTGGTGGTTTAAAAAGAAATTAATTGAGTGTTTATGACTAGTGGATCAACCCCTATGCTTATCTAATCGAACTAATGGCTAAAAAACGAGTTAATGATCACTTTTAGATTTTTAAGCTCGAACAGCTGTGGTTTCCGGACACCGATGTTCAGTGGTGTCCGGATGGGTTGCAAGTGTCCCGTGAGGGTTTCCGGGTATTTCTTGGTATCCGGGTGGCTGAGGTTTCCGGATATGTTTAGTGTCCGGGTGGTTGTGTCCGGATAGGTCTAGCGTCCGGATTGCCTTGTCCGGGAAGTAGAGTGTCCGGATTGGTGTCCGGAAAGTTGTTGCGTCCGGAAAGTAGATGGTATCCGGATAGTTCAGGGTAAGTTTTGTTGATTAAAGAATTACCTGATATTTTAGGTGTCAAGTCTGGTTAATGTGAGAGTAGAGCAAGTGTGCTTTCAGTGACATCAAGGTGAGTTCTCTAAACCTTTTATGACGTAAAGTGTTAAATGTTTTAACTGATTATGGTTTCATTTACGAACATGAAATGTATATAACTGTTACGCACGTTTTCCATGAACTGTACGTTTTACTTGAGAAAACTTACTGGATATGATGAAATGGAAATGATGATTTTACAAAGATGTAAAGTGCATGTTTTATGAAATGAATTATGTGCTATGTGGAGTCGGTCTGCACTGTGGGGTCAGAGAGTGATCCTCTGGACCTGATGGTCCCTTGGATAGGTATGACAGACTGGTAGGTTGGAATTCGTTTCCTTCTATTTCGAGTAGAGGGGAGTCTGCATAGGCTCCGGGAAGGGGAGTCTGCGTAGGCTTCGGAAGAGGCGAGAAGGGTCCTACTAGGGCCCCGATCGCGGAATGTTTATGTGATCCAATACACACTGCAATACCATGCTTGATGAAATGTTAAGGTTTTCGATGAATCTTTTATAAATGTTATCATACCGTTTTACATGTTGGTCTAACCCTCGCTTTTCAAAACTTAACCATTTTCAGGTAAGCGTGTTACGGGTTCTTCTAGTAAGAACTGTGAGATGGCAGGAAGGATTTGGAACTTAGAGCGACTCCAAGTCTTTTGACTGATGATTAGATAGAGCTCTCGGCTGTGGAATAGAGAATTCCGCTGTCAATTTTGCTTAGCTTAGTGAAAAGAATGTTTATGAACAAGTTATTTATGTAATTCGAATGCTTAATCTATGATATTGTTTGATTTTGAAATTGGGACGTTACAAATGGTATCAGAGCCTTAGTTTAAGGGATTTAGGTGACCATTCGGGCCTAAACTTAAACTGTAAGATGAGGAATACAACCGAAACATAGGATTGCCTATAGGAACGATCACTATAAATGCGCTTAGGAATAAGGTGCCAAGAACAAACGTGTAAGGTAAGTTTGGGATTACACCTGGCCAGTGTAATTACGAACTTACAGGTACATGTGCGTGCTTACAATACCTTACTTATAGCAAATTTGTTGTGTCACGTCTAGCAAGGATTAACTATCGGTTTCTTTCAGTTTAGCGCTATGGCTGGGAGAACGCTGAGGAATAGGTCAGCAAGATCCTTGAGGGATAGACCGAGCTCCATTGCTTGGGGAAGTGTCGTGTAAGAGTCATTATGATGTGATGTATGTATACATCATAGAGAAGAACCGTTGTAAAGAATGTTATGAGTTGTCTAGAGGTAGCTCTTCGTGGATTCGGAGAGGATGAATGTTTGAGTTTGAGTAAGACTCCAGTTTCGGGAGAGTCCTAGTTATGGAAATCATGGGATAGATCAGTTGGGATGGTAAGATAGAACAATGTCAAAACCTTGAAAGTATCAATGGAGCCCTGACTTTTTAGTCGAGCTTTTCATTGGCAGGATAAATGGAATAAGATACTTATAGTGAATTGAAAGCATGTAGAAGTAGAAAGTGAGATAGTCGATCAAAGCGAAAATAGTGTGAAATGGTTGAGTAAGTGAGACGTGGAACGCATGTACATCAAGTTAGTGCTTGACCGAGAGTACGACCCTTGGTCGTAAGTGGAGTATCAAGGATAAGTTGTGTGAGTAAAGCGGTTGACCTTGTTGAGTGAGTAGCATTCTATTGCAAATAGAGTCTCATGCATGGCGTTCTTTTATGTAACATGAAATTTTCACGATTTAAAATAAAAACGTAAATGTCAACTTTGAACAAAATGAGTCAGCTTGTACGAGTGCACGTTTAAAGAAAAGCGATTTCAGTTACGTCGCACATTGAAATTTTGAGCTTAGCGATTTGCAAAGTATTCCACACTTTTAATGATAAGTTAAATTGTTACAAAAATGGTCAAGAAAATGGTTACCTGCAATTCACTTATAACCAAAATTCTTATTGACCTTTTGATATCATACAATTGAGTGTGAGAACCGACTGGTTTACTTTGTGTCGGTAATTCTTTCAGAATTGTCTCATACGAAAACATTTTCATGCAATATATTACTATCGTAATAACATTGTTCGGATTGAGCAAGATTGAGGTTCACGGGAAGATGCTTGCCAACGATTCTCGAATCGTTGTGCAGGGTTTTGAAGTTATAAGAGTGATGGGGTCACGGGTACCCGAGTTGTTTCTAAATGTTGTTTATTTAAAATGATAAAATGTTTAAAAGGATTTATTTACTGTATTGTCATGCATGAAGGCTATTAACCCACTAAGTCGTATAGTATTACGTCTTAAGCTAAGGAAGAACTCCGAGAGCTGACAAGCGTTGGTCAAGTCAGGGGAGAACTTGGTCCCGAAGGGCTATACAAGTTTGTAGAAGGGGGGGGGGGGTTGAATACAAACACACAAATTTTATTTTTCTAAATTGTTTATTGATAAATCATTAACAATTTACAGCTTGTTGCGGAAACAAGATTAAGGATGAACCTAAATCTAAACAAGTTGGAACACTAAGTTTCTTGCACTAAGAAAGAGAAGGAAATTACTAATAATAACCTATCTCAAGATAAGAAGGATGGACTTGTCCAGAGTTAGCAAGTTACTTCAAAATGAAGTGAGTTCTTCTTCTTATATATTGCATGCATTTAATGCATTGCAGTTTATACTTTACACGTGGCAGCAACTGATTGGTTGTATGTCATTGACCTTTGTTGACAACCTTAGTAGCCGCATGTTGAACAATGCAGTATCAGAGTGGTTGTACGATTTCAGACAATAAGGAGGTTCTTTTTCTGACATATCGTACGGAGTCGTGCAAGGATGGTTTAGACAAAAGTACTTTGTACGGAGGACTTCATGATCAGCTTTTCGTTGATTCAGCGATCTATCATTCTTTATCAGCGAATGATAGAGTTCAGCGATAGCTAAAGTCTTGTACTTGATACTTCACGTTGAGTGGACAAATCTGAGTCTACGCTGATCCGCATCAGTTCATTAGGAGACTTGTCACTGGTTCTTGAGCTTGATCTTCGACTTCGACGTAGAACCTATGTTAACGTGAAACTTGTCTTCAGGGATCATAAGTAAACAACTAACTTATCAGCGATCACCATTAGTACTGAACAGACTCAGAGCATTATGGTGAACAATTTCGCTGAATGTTTAATTTAAAGAGCAAGAGTTCCTATCAGCGGTACTGTAAGATCTTAGTACTTATCAGCGATAGTGAAACTCTGATACATATTGTTTACTTACAATTTTCACTAAGTATATAAGAGAGGGTCATTATCAAATCACTGAGGGTTTGGATCAACAATCTCCCTCTATTTGATTATGACATAGCAACAGAGAAAATTGCTATTTAATGAAAACATAAGGATAAAAAGAACTCATAAAATATTTGTCCCTTTTACTGTTTTCTGGGATCTTTTATGTACTGATGGAGTAAAGTACGTTCGCTGAAATTTTTCTTTAAACTTTGTAAGGATTACAGAGGGAAGTGGAAAAATTACAAGTACAGCGAATAAAATTACAAGTACAAAAGATGTAGACAGATAAGGATAGAAAGAATTACAAGGCGATCTTATCCGTCAAAATGTTCTTCCTTGATGAGAAGTTAGGGTCTTTGATGTGGGAATCATCCAGTCAGGGACATCTATTCCTTGATTCTTTTTCTTCAGAGCTTCTTAAAAAATCAAGGGCTTCAGGTGTCTAGCTTTAATGTCGCGTCTGACTTCACATCACTATATGAGATCTCTGAGTTGTTCGATGGGAGCGATGTGGAGCTCAGAGATACGTTAAAAGTGATAGTTTCCATCGTAGTCTAGAAAGAATATACCATAAGGATCACTTACAACTGTGCCAGGAATGAAAGTTTCTCCAGATGGTAGGGAGGTGTCAAGCGCTGAGAGATCAGCATCAGGGCCAAGAACTTCAGCACGAGAGAAACCAATACCTGTTTCATTCCGTATAGGAGGACCTGAGTCTGGGACTTTCTTTTCCTTAGTAGAGACTTTTCTTTGTTGAGGAGGAAGAATAGTAGAAGGAGGAATATCCACAGCAGAAGAAACCAGGTCGATCTGTTTGTTTAAGATCTTCTCGACATGGCTTTTGAACTTTGAGCGCGATCCCTGAATGGCTAATTTCGTTTCTAACCATTCAGAGAGACCAAACTTTTCTAAGGTAGCAGCATAGAAGGTTTGCTTGGTTTTGTCTTCTCTGTAGACATCCACTTCAACAACAGGAACGTCTGCGTACAGTCTTCCTCTGATGTTTACTTTGATGATTTTGGATGGTCTAGATCGATAGGTCAGCATTTGTTTAGACCATTCCAAAGTCGTATCAGAGACCTTAGTCTTTTCTCTAACGATCTTTTGAGCATCATCCCATAGCTGACGTTGAACATCAATGGGAGCTCTTTTCAGCTTGGGGTCTTTTACTGATCGTTGAGTAAGCTGGATGGCGTATTCTCTGTCTTTTTCTTCAGCTTCCCTTCTTTCAGCGATTAGGCGTTCAGCTCTGAGGTGTTCATTGTATTCCTTTTGGGAAATTTTGAACTTTGGAGGAACGGAAGGAAATTGATCACGCTTCAGAATGATTCGCTGATCTTCGAGTCTCTTGATCATTTTATCTCTCTTTTCTTGATCCTCTTCACTTAGCTTTTGAGGAGCCAAGGAAGGTCTGTTTTTGTGAGAGAGCATCTGTTCTTCAGGTTCATCAGTCTCAGAGATCAAATCCAAGACTGGGATTATTTCTTCAGCGTTGAAAGTTGGGATTATTGTTGGTGAAGTCGCAACTGTAGGAACTTCAGCGTTATCCTCAAACAGGGGAGAGGACTAGCTGAAACACATCAATCTTACAAGTAAGAACTTGGGTAGAACAGAGATAGAAAGAATGGGATAAAGTGTATGGAGGTTTGTAGAGTGTAGAACTGATAATGTGTATAGAGGAGGGATGTGGAGTAAGGAAGAGGTTAATGTACCTGACAAATCGGTTTTTTAAGCAAGATCATCAGATTTTCATCTTCAGCGACACTTTTTCCTTTGCCCTTGTCAGCTTCAGATGCTGATGGCTTTGTCTTTGTCCGCTCCCCTGTAGGTTCATTTATTAGAATCCCTTTAAGAGCTTTAGTTCTCTGAGCAGGCTTGACGATAAAAGAGTCATCATCATCGTCATCTTCATCATCATCATTCTTTGGAGAAGAGGATGGTTCATCATCAGATAAGTCGATGGCTTCTTCATCTTCAGCTTCAGACTCAGTTTCTTCAGCTTCTTCTTCGAGTTGCTCCCCCTCAGATACAGAGGTAAGCTTCTCGGTTCCCTCAGGGTGTTCATCTCCCTGAGGTCCAGCGGCTGATTCGTCTTCAATTATCTTGTCACCTTCTTCAGTAAAGGTGAGGTCTTCAGTCTTCTCTCCCCTGATAGATTCATCATGGGAATGGTCTTCAGCGCTCTTGGAGAGGTCTTCAGCGCTCTTCTCCCCCTCTTTTTCATGATGAGGTGGGGAGGAATGTGACGATTCAGCAGCTTGTGTGGTTTCCCTGTCTTCATGGCCAGGGATCCCCACACATATTTCAATCGCTGATAATCTGTTTTCTAGACCAGAAATACCAGGATTGATCTTCACGAGTTCAGCACGATCCGCCGTAGTAAAAGATGGAGGTGCAGGGGCAGGTGCAGGGGCGGTCGTGTTGGTCAGGATCTGCTGCAACAATGTCTGAATAGAAGTGATGTCATTCTTTATCGTATTGACATCGGTCTTCACAAAACTCATGTCAGTTTTTACTGAACTGACATCAGCCTTTACAGCAGACATATCACCTTCGAGAATGCCAACCGATGTCTTCAGCGTTGTTACTTCGCTGGACATGGTGTTAACTGATTTCTTGATGTCGAGGTAGTCTGTGTAGATATCAGAGAGAACTTTGGCAAAGTTGGTGAGTGATTTATCAACCTTCTCCAAGTCAGCTTTGGAGGCATTCTTTTCGACGACAGTTGTCAGCTTTGTAAGATTCTCTCCAGCGTTTGTTACAGCTGAAGAGTTGTCGGAAAGAGTAGTAGTGAGACCTGTCAGCGTCGTCTCTATTGTCTTTAGAGAGGTGTTGATGTCTCTCAAATTAGGACCTGTAACATATAAGAACTTGTGAACAGAGGAAAGCTCAGAAGTTTGGGGTTTAGTAACAGTGTATAGGGGTTGGTGTATACCTGCAGGAGGATTGGTGAATTCATCAAAATCTCGGGTTCCTGAGTAAAGTTCCATGTCGTCAGCTAAAGTGCGTGGACGTATGGTCATCTCTGCAGGTCCTATGCCCATCACTCCTTGAAGAGTATTATCTTTAGCTTCTGGAGGAATGACAGGTGCTTCAGTGATAACTGGAGTAGAGTCCAAATGAGTAGAGGGAGAAGCGAAGGATAAGAATGGAGGTTGGTTACTGAGTTGAGCGTTGGATTCGTTGAGAATCACTTCATCAGTCTTTTGAGAGACTGAAGGAGGTTGGGTAGATTCCAAGTTTGTAACCTCAGCGTTTAGAGACGCTGAAGTTGGGATAGATTGGGTGGCTTGTTCAGCTGTGGCAGAGCGTACCACTGAACTTTCCTTCAGCCCAACAAGAGGAGCTGAGGAGTCTTTAGCAATAGATTGCTGGGGTTGCTCCTTGGTTTTCTTAGTTCTTTTGGAACCAAGTTGGGTTTCAGAGGGTTTCCTTTTAAGAGAAGGAATGGAGGTTGCAGCTGGGGTATCAGCGGTGGGTTTGTCCGCTGAAGGAGCTGCATAAGTAGAAGAAGTAGGGTTAAGAAGAGTTAACAGAGTAGAAAGACATACTTCATTTTCCACCGGTTTGAAGTCGAGTACCTTAGGGCCAACCTGAGAGAGTTTCAGGTCACCCTCTGTTGGGTAGATGTCCTTCAGGCCTTTTTGTAATACGGCGCTGATGAATCGAGGATAGGGAACCCATGGAGATTTATCAGTGACGGAGTCCACTCTGAGTACCAGGTCATCATAGATAATCGATGCCCAGTCTATATGTAGACCTTTCAGCAATGCATACCCCATTGCTTGCTGAGGCTGAGTGGCTTGGTCAGAGGAGCCGGATTTGGCAGTCATGCAACTGATTAAATGAGCGAAGATGAAATTCATCTCGCTGGGCATTTTGGATTTCTTGATGAGGGTCAGCTTCTTCTCGGGCTTCTTGTCCCTCCCAGTTTCCCATACATAGCCCATTGCATCGAAGAATGCAATGATGGCTTCCCTGTCGGAGTTTTTCTTGTGGTCAGGGAGGGGAACGAATGGTTTTTCTTTGGTTGCGATGGGAAGGCTGAGGGCTTTGCGAATGATGGCAGGGGTGATCTTCATGGTGCCATATTCAGTATCGCAGAGGATGCAGTCAATTAATTTTGAGGGGTCTTTGGCTGATGGTAGCTGAGAATGTCTGGCAGAGTACCAGAATTGGGATAGCAGTAGGTGATGTGCAGGAGGTGTTATGGTCAGGGCTGTGGAGATGGAAGAGTTCTTGAGGAATTTCACAACATCATCTAGATGTGTGACTTGCTTTCGAGGAGGAAACTCGAGAAGCGCATAGAGGTTATTTACCTTGGTCCCATCCAGTTTGTCAAGAGAGAACATGACCTGAGGAGCCTTGAGGATTTCCACTTCCTCAGCAGTATTATCAGCAGCAGTATTCTCAGCGATGGTGTTCTTGGAGATGTCAGAAGATGCCATTTTCTGTATTAGCAGTTCAACCAAAGATTAACAAATAAGAATAATCTTAATGTGGAAAGATCTTCCAATAAGATGGTTCGAATTTTGTCCATTTCATTCAGACAAAATGTCTTAATGAAGATTAGGGTTTTTCTTGTTTTTGAAAAACGAAATGCAAACCCAAAAGAAATCTTGTTTTCCAGGTTCTTTTGAAGATTGGGATTCTGGAAAAATGTATGAAGAATAAGTTTAAGATTTTGCGTTTTAAACTTGAAGAACAACCATGAAAGGTTGTGTTCATAAAACCATGAAAGAAATGATTTTATTTTAAAAAGTTCTTTTGTTTGATCTTGTGAAAACAAAGAGAAGATCATTAACAAGTTTGAAGAGACGGGTAAAATAAAAGAATTATTAACCTGGTTCGTTGAAGAAGATGAAGTTCTTGAAAGATTCGAGAGCACAAATGTAACAGTGAATTCTTTTTCTTAGCTTGGAGAGGAAGTTCGCGTAAAAGAAAAATATAAAGCCAGAATGAGTTTATATAGAGATTTGAGAGAGAGAAAATCTTGAGCGGGAAAAGATTTTCATCATGACACGGACACGTGTTTGCATTTGATTGGCGAGTAAACGAAACGTGAAAACGTGTGTCAGAAAGAAGAACGTGCCAGGGCTTATCCGTTGTAATGACGTCACAACTGTCCTTTCACATTCTTGGATGTCTCTGAGGTTTTGAAAACTTAGGGACAGTTTTGAAAATATGAAGCACTGAATAGAAATATCAGTGTTGGTTTTAGAAATTTCAAAGTATCGCTGATAAGGAAGAGATATTCAGCGATGTAATTTATTTTGAAATCTTGCATTTACATGCGATTTGTCAGAGAGAGAAAACATACCTTGATATCAGCGAATCAAGTTTATTCAGAGAGAGAATGATAGAATGGGTTATACAAGCTGATTTTATCCTATTGCTGATCAAATGTGAATCGCTGAAGATTTTACTCTTCAAAGTTCAGCATTCCAAGCTCGCTGATGAGAAAGTTGAACCTTGTCTCATCAAGAGGTTTGGTGAATAGATCAGCTAACTGATAGTCAGTTGGGATAAAGTGAAGTTCTATATCACCATTCATCACATGATCTCTGATAAAGTGATACCTGATTTCGATGTGTTTTGTCTTTGAGTGTAGCACTGGATTATTTGCTATAGCGATGGAACTTGTGCTGTCGCAATAGATTGAATATTTGAGAGCTGAAGGTCATAGTCCAGTAGTTGATTTCTCATCGACAAGACCTGTGAACAACAGCTTCCAGCGGCTACATACTCAGCTTCAGCTGTGGAGGTGGACACTGAGTTTTGCTTTTTACTTGTCCAACTTACCAGCTTTCCACCCAGGAGCTGACATCCTCCTGTGATGCTTTTCCTATCCATTTTGCAACCTGCAAAATCACTATCTGAATAGGCGATTAGATCGAATCCTGAGTCTTTGGGATACCAAAGACCTAGATTCGTTGTACCCTTAAGGTATCGAAAAATTCGCTTTACAGCTTTCATATGAGATATCTTAGGTTCAGCTTGATATCGTGCACACAAACGTGTTGCATACATAATATCGGGTCGGCTAACTGTAAGATACAAAAGAGAGCCGATCATCCTATGGTACATAGTGACATTAACAAGAATACCCTTAGTATCCTTATCAAGTGTCAGCGGTGGTGCCATAGGAGTTTTCATAGCTGAACTTTCAGTTAAGTCGAATTTCTTCAGCATATCTTTAACATACTTTCCCTGATTAATGAAAGTTCCTTTTTCATTTTGCTTTATCTGAAGACCAAGGAAATATGTTAGTTCACCCATCATGCTCATTTTATACTCATCTTTCATTCTATCAGCGAAACGAGTACAAAGATCAGGGTTAGTAGAGCCAAATATAATATCATCAACATATATTTGAACAAGAATGATATGACCTTTTACTTTCCTGAAAAATAGAGTTTTGTCGATTTTACCTCGCTCAAATTGTTCAATATGGAGATAAGTAGAAAGAGTGTCATACCATGCACGTGGAGCTTGCTTTAAGCCATAAAGTGCCTTATCCAGTTTATAGACATAACCTGGACGCTTAGGATCTGAGAATCCTGGAGGTTGTTCCACATAGACTTCTTCATTCAGCTTTCCATTTAGAAACGCTGACTTAACATCCATCTGATATACTTTGAAGTCTTTGTGTACATCATATGCTAAGAATAGACGAATAGATTCTAGTCTTGCTACTGGAGCAAATGTTTCGTCATAATCTATGCCTTCCTCTTGTCTGTATCCCTGAGCAACAAGACGAGCCTTGTTGCGGGTTACAGTCCCATGTTCGTCCAACTTGTTTCGATAGACCCATTTAGTGCCTATCACTGTTTTGTCAGTTGGTCTTCGAACAAGTTTCCAAACTTTGTTTCTTTCGAATTCAGTCAGCTCTTTTTGCATGGTGCTGACCCAGTTTGGATCTTTGAGGGCATCATCTACTTTCTTTGGTTCAGTCAGAGAAATAAAGTTAACAAATAAACAAATATTACCTGCACTTCGTCGAGTCTGAACACCAGCGTTTAGATCACCAAGAATTTGATCAATTGGGTGATTTACAGTCCATCGCTGAGCCGGAGCGTGAGACGCTGACTCACCCTGAACTGGAGGAGCTGAAGATGAAGCTTCAGCGACATTTGGAGTATTAGCCAAGAGAGGAATGGGCGCGGTTGTCATTATATTCACTAATTGCTGAGAAGTAGATGGAATGTCTGAGACATTGGGTTCAGAAGCAGGTATAGTGTTTATAGGAACAGCTGAGACCCATGATGTTTCAGCTTCACTATTTTGCATATTTGGAATGATAGTAGGACCATCATCTTCAATTGTACGAGCACGAGTGGGAATATCTTCTGAATCACCAATATGAGAGAACATCCATTGATTCAGTTCTTCAGTATCAGCGGACAGTTTAGAGTTCGCTGAACGGGATTCGTCAAACGTGACGTGAATTGTTTCTTCAACAGTTTGTCTTCATCGATTAAAGACTCTGAAGGCTTTGGAGACTGAGGAGTATCCAAGAAAGATTCCATCATCAGCCTTAGGATCAAGCTTTCCAAGGGCATCTCTGTTGTTCAGTATGAAACACTGACATCCAAAGATGTGAAGAAAGCTGATTGAAGGCTTTCTCCCATGAAACAGTTCATAGGCTGTTTTATTGAATCTTTTGACTATCAGCGACCTGTTTTGCGTAAAACAAGCGGTGTTGACAGCTTCTGCCTAAAACTGAGTAGGCAGGTGAGAATCGCTGAGCATTGAACGTGCAGCTTCAATAATTGTTCTATTTCTTCTTTCAGCGACTCCATTTTGTTGCGGTGTTCTCACTGAAGAAAAGTTGTGAGAAATACCCTTACTCTTAAAGAAGGAATCAAGAGAACTGTTTTTGAATTCAGTCCCATGATCACTCCTTATTGAGCGAACGGTCAAATTGTTCGGGGTTTCCATCTTCCGAACAAAGGTGATGAGTTCTTCAGGGGTGTCACTCTTGGAACGGAGAAACATAACCCATGTATAGTGAGAGAATTCATCAACTATGACCAGTGTATATTTCTTTCCAGCGATGGATTGTTTGTTAACAGGGCCAAACAAATCCATATGGAGTAGTTGTAGAGGAGATGACACTGAGGAGACTTGCTTTGACTTAAAGCTTGCTTTGGTCTGCTTCTCTTTTTCACACGCTGAACATAAAGACTCTTTGGCATATGAGTGTTGAGGTAGACCAGTGACTAACTCTTTTGAAGAAAGAGTGTTCAGTGTCTTGAAATTCAGATGAGAGAGCCTCTTATGCCATAGCCAGTTGACATCAGATGAGGCTTTTGAGAAGAAACAGGAGTTCTCAGTGGTTGTTGAGTCCATGTTTATTACATAAACATTTTCCAAACGATAACCGCTGAGAGCTATCTTCTCCTTTTTGTCAGTGACAAAGCACGATTCCTTGGTAAAGATTACCTTGTTATCCTTGTCGCAAAGCTGACTGATGCTTAAAAGATTATGTTTCAGCCCTTCAACATATGAGACTCTTCTGAAGGTGGTTGTACCATTAGAGAGTACACCAAACCCTCGGGTATGTCCTTTTCCATTTCCACCGAAAGTCACAGAGGGACCCTTCTCTTCCTTGTATTCAGCGAGCAGACTTTTCTTTCCAGTCATGTGTCTAGAGCATCCGCTTTCGAGATACCAGATACTCTTCTTAACCTGCATCACAAAGGAAGATTAGTTTTTCTTGGGTACCCACATAACCATGTGTACACGTTTGTCAGTGGAAGTAGTTGGAATAGAAGGTTCAACAATCTTTGCAGCATTTGAAGATTCAGCTTTGTCAGTATTCACTTTGGTTAATTTCTTAACGTCAGTGGTTCTCTTTGCCTTGGGGGCAATCTTCACCTTAGCTATCTTTTCAGCTTTGGTGGCTGAGGAACACTTACTAGCAACATGATCAGTAAGTCCATAGTGATAACATTTCCTATAACTAAAAGTAGTTCTAGGACTATTTGAATGTTGAGCTTTTGATTTAGAATTAGAAGGAGCAGCACCAAATAAGCTTTTGGCTTTTGAAATGGGAGGAACTTTTAGTTCTTCAGATTTCTTACCAAGGACATCCACTCTGAGTCTAGGAGTAGATCGCTGAATAGACCCACGCTGAGTAGATCCAGAGATCTGATTCCTTGATCCAGAGGAGTAAATCACTAAAGCTTTAGAAGCATTCAGCTTTGGTACTAAAGTACCCTTCTGAGGATTTTGGTTAAAAGCAATTCCTTTACCTTTATCTTTAAAGACAGAGGTAGGTTTTTGATAAACCATTTTCTCTTTACCTTTTGAAGAGGTAGGAATTTCCTCAGGGATAGGTGGTCTGGACGAGGAACACTGAGAGGATGAAGTATCAGCGACTGAGGATACGAAAGTTCCAAATAAGAGCATGGAACGATCAGTGGTTGGTTCTTGAGTTTCATATTTGTAACCTAGACCACGTTTATCACTCAGGGGAATCTGAGACTTAATTATCTCAGTGATCTTTGTTGAAGAATTACACCATCCTTCAACAGTAGCTTTTCAGCTTTCAATGCAGCTATAGCTTCTGCTCGTTTGATTTTGACTAGCTGATTTAAATGCACTTGATCTTTAAAATCTTCTTCAATTTTAGAAAGCTTTTCTATTTGAAGGTGACAGTTTTTAAGTTGTTCAGCGAGATCAAGGTTTTGATTTTCAACTATAGTTTTGCCATTCATGGCTTCATATAAACTTCTAGTCAAGAGATCGATTTTACGGAGACTATCAGCTTCATCAATATTTGCAATATTTGTAAAGAAGGAAGGTGATACCTGAATTGCAGAGGTTGAAGTAGAGGGAATGTCTGAACTTTCTTCCTCATCTTCAATCTTTGCCATAAGACAGAGATTGGCTTCATCATCCTCAGAGTCAGATGATGATTCTTCTTCTTCAGAGGCAGCCCAATCGTAAGCCATCAGGCCTTTGCCTTTCTTCTTAAAGCTTTTCAGCTTCCCATATTTTTCTTTCAGCTTAGCATATTTATCATCTTTATTCCTGGGAATAAAGGATTTCTTGGGAAACGCTGAGTTTCTTGGAACTTTCTTAGACCTGCACTCGTTAGCGAAATGTCCAATCTTTTCGCAGTTAAAACAAGTAGCAGTAGCCTTATCAACAGGAGCTGATGATCTTGGCTTATCAGTTATAGAAAGGGGTTTGTTCTCTCTGAACATTTTCTTTTTGGCGAATCTCCTGAACTTTTTAGTTAGGAGAGCCAAAGATTCATCATCATCTGAAGAGTCAAAATCTGATGACCTTTCAGAGTTACTCTCTAACTCAGTGATAGTGACCGAGGGTCGCTGAGTAGAGGGTTCCTCTGAGATTAAAGCAACAGGGGTGCTTCTGGAATCTTTTACAAGATTCTTCTTATGATGGCTTGATTGCGCATGATTCAGCATCGTGCCATATAAGGTAGCAAGGGTCATTGATCTTAGATCCTTTGACAGCTTGAGACACATAGAATAATTGTCCCAGCTTTCAGGTAAACATTCTAGAAACTTTGTCAGCACTTCAAAGTTAGAATATTCCTTACCAACAGTTTTTAGATCTATTATTAAGCAATTAAAACGTTGGTGAACTTCAGAGAGAGTCTCATTCTTACCACAAATGAAACTTTCATACTGTCTTACCAGGTTGATCTTTCGAGAGTCCTGGACTTCAGCAGTACCTTCATACTGAACACATATTGTGTCCCACATGGCTTTTGAGGATTTCAGGTTCATGACGGAATGGTAGACTTCGTCAGGAAGAGCCATGAATAGTATGGATCTGGATTTTGTGTCGATAGCCACTTTCTTCTTATCTTCGTCAGTCCACGTATGAACTTCTTTGGGTACCAGCCTTTCTGAAATAGCAGGTCTATTCTCAGCGGATGGTACTGCGGCATCAATTCTTACAGGAATAAATGGGCCATTTTCAAGATAATAAGGCATAGTAGGATCTACACCTTCTAGGAAGAGAGTCATCCTATTTTTCCATAGATTAAAATTATCTCTGGAGAATCTAGGGGGTTTTGTAAGAGAACCATTGTCGATATAATTTGTGTTTGCGTTGGTAGCCATTTTCAGAAATAGCAAGGAAGAGAAATCTTAGTATAGATTAGATCTTGTTTATGAGATTAAACAAATCCGCTCTGATACCACTTGTTGGTCCCGAAGTGCTATACAAGTTTGTAGAAGGGGGGGGGGGGGGGGTTGAATACAAACACACATATTTTACTTTTCTAAATTGTTTATTGATAAATCATTAACAATTTACAGTTTGTTGCGGAAACAAGATTAAGGATGAACCTAAATCTAAACAAGTTGGAACACTAAGTTTCTTGCACTAAGAAAGAGAAGGAAATTATTAATAATAACCTATCTCAAGATAAGAATGATGAACTTGTCCAGAGTTAGCAAGTTACTTCAAAATGAAGTGAGTTCTTCTTCTTATATACTGCATGCATTTAATGCATTGCAGTTTATACTTTACACGTGGCAGCAGCTGATTGGTTGTATGTCATTGACCTTTGTTGACAACCTTAGTAGCCGCATGTTGAACAGTGTAGTATCAGAATGGTTGTACGATTTCAGACAATAAGGAGGTTCTTTTTCTGACATATCGTACGGAGTCGTGCAAGGGTGGTTTAGACAAAAGTACTTTGTACGGAGGACTTCATGATCAGCTTTTCGTTGATTCAGCGATCTATCATTCTTTATCAGCGAATGATAGAGTTCAGCGATAGCTAAAGTCTTGTACTTGATACTTCACGTTGAGTGGACAAATCTGAGTCTTCACTGATCCGCATCAGTTCATTAGGAGACTTGTCGCTGGTTCTTGAGCTTGATCTTCGACTTCAGCGTAGAACCTATGTTAATGTGAAACTTGTCTTCGGGGATCATAAGTAAGCAACTAACTTATCAGCGATCACCATAAGTACTGAACAGACTCAGAGCATTATGGTGAACAGTTTCACTGAATGTTTAATTTAAAGAGCAAGAGTTCCTATCAGCGGTACTGTAAGATCTTAGTACTTATCAGCGATAGTGAAACTCTGATACATATTGTTTACTTACAATTTTCACTAAGTATATAAGAGAGGGTCATTGTCAAATCACTGAGGGTTTGGATCAACACATACGAAAACATTTTCATGCAATATATTACTATCGTAATAACATTGTTCGGATTGAGCAAGATTGAGGTTCACGGGAAGATGCATGCCAACGATTCTCGAATCGTTGTGCATGGTTTTGAAGTTATAAGAGTGATGGGGTCATGGGTACCCGAGTTGTTTCTAAATGTTGTTTATTTAAAATGATAAAATGTGTAAAAGGAATTATTTACTGTATTTTCATGCATGAAGGCTATTAACCCACTAGGTCTTAGAGTATTACGTCTTAAGCTAAGGAAGAACTCCGAGAGCGGACAGGCGTTGGTCAAGTCAGGGGAGAACGTATGTAGTTTTGGTATATGTGTTTAACAGGAGAGTTGGACCTTGGAAGAGTCGGGAATGGATTTTAGTGTCAGGTGTATGAGGGTCTGTACCTTTGCTCGGTGACTGAGAACACAGTTGCCGAGGGGCGATGGTGTCCGGAGGAAGGACTAGGAGTCATCAAGGTATTGGTTTTAGCAACTCTTTATGAGTAGTGTTGTGAGGCAGGAATGAAAGGTCCACGGTGTGGGTCATGAGTTTCGAAGGGAGCTTGTAATATTGATGTTACATGAGTAAGTTTCGAAATAGGGGCGACGGATTATAAAGTTAACTATGATGTGTAGGGAGGAATAGGTCCCGTAAGGAGCTCATGTTAAAGGATAGGTTAAGGAAGTAGTTAAGAGTTGTCTTTTGTTGTTGAAGTCGGCAACGGTGTATGTTGGCCGAGGCCGAAGACTCAAACCAGATGAGTGTAAGTTGATAGAATATCTTGTAGAGGTGTTAAATTAGTAAGAGACTGTTGTTGTTGAATAGGCGTTCTATTTACGAGGTGAGGAGGGTCCGTAGAAGGACAAGATGTGTAACACAAGCGGAGAGAGTGTAGACTATACCAGTCAGTAAGAAAATGTGTCGTGTCTAAGAAAGGACTCGAATCATAAAGAGATAGCTAGGATGTTTGTGTTTGAGCTAAGTGTGAACTCGTGAGTCATAGTTCAACAAGTTGGGAGAGAACTAAGTAGCGAGACAGGCTCGATTGTAGTATACGGGAGAATATGAAGGAAAGTGTGAATTGTGTACGAATGACCATGAGAGACTTGGTCGGTAGTGTGATGATAGGAGTGGTGAATGTACGAATGAATAGTAGCTTCAATTGCCAAGATATCTGTGTCAGCCGGTGATGTAGTAAGGCGATGTTAGAAAGATGAAGGATTAGAAGGAAGTCCTTTTGGGATTTCGGATAGAGTGTACGTTTTGCAATTCCAGTTGTTGAAGTACGTGGTTTGTAAGTGGGTGTTTATTTTGACTGTTATCGGAATGGAATGTCGGGACAGAATTGGGTGATTGCCCTGCTGTGAGACCAAGCTTTGTGGTTATGTATGTTGTTAAGTATATTCTTGAAGGCAGAGTAAGTTTAAAGAAGATGATGAATAGATTAGTCAAGCTGTAGTATAGTAGATGAGAAATCGTTAGAGAATGAAAATTGTTCCTTATGCGTGAGGGAATGATCCTAGAAGGAAATAGTTGGAAATTTTAGTTATGTTTAAGGAATGACATGATGATGATTGTGGGTCGGAGTGGTAGTATGATCATTAGTTGATTTGAAATGTCATGATAGAGGTATAAGCCTTTGGTTGGTTGATTAAAATTTTATAGATTTGTTAAGTAATGACGTTCATTTGTTATTACAGGATGTGTTACAATTCTTGGGGAAGTGTTATTGAGATTAACACACTAATTGTTAAAGAATTATTTAAGGTAAATCTAAGTAAGAAAGCCGGGATGACGGTATATATATCTCTGTCTGATTTTATGATCATGGTGGTTAATCGAAAGAATTGTGGAACCCGAGTTTTGGGGTGTTCCGGAATTAATAGATCCGTTTGTAATAGGGAATCCAAGGGGGTGGATTATTAGAGTGAATAGGGGACGTTACTAAGAAACACACTTTGGGGTCATTGGAAGTTTAAAGAGGATGAGGGTTGTGTTAGTCAAAATGTGGTGGGATAGATGTGAAATCCTTAAAGAATGTGAATTGTTGCTTATGTGTAAGAGAAATATCTGAGAAGGTAAAAGTTGGAGATTAAAGAATGTGTAGTGACGTCGAACACTGGTCTCGTTTCAAGACGGCTTGGTTGAATGCCTTAAGATAAGATCTTGGTGCAACTGTTTGGTTATGTGAGTAATGAGAAAGCGACACCACCATGTGGAAAGGTCGGGAGAGAGGGGCAAGTAATGTTCGGTGGGTAATGCTCCACGCTAACGTGGGGAGGTGAAGATAGCATGTCGGAATAAGTGAGTAAATTGGAAGTAGTAAACTTGTCAGTAACGCCGAAAGGTGCAGTGTTGTGTAGATTGTCATTGATAAGTGTGCGAACCGTTGGAAAGAGTATTGAGGAGGGGAATTGGGTACGAGGTTGTGCAGAAAAGGAGTGGATAAGACAGTCGAATTAGTTAAGTTAGTGACTTTGTGAGAAATGTTTAAACAAATTGGTCGTGCAGTGATTAAGCTAGTGAGAATAGTATGGTGTGACCATGGTTACTCCTCCCAGTGGAGTGAGGATAACCGGAGTTACGTTTTATAGGAATGAACGAACGTGGCAATCCGGGAGGAATTGATGTGTTTCAGGATAAGTTTAATTTGAGTAGGTGAACAATCCAACGATGGGTTTGGAGGTTCCTACTCTTAGTTACGTATAAGTATGGGGTGTTGAAGTAGTGAGAATGTGAGGGATGAGTGACGAACTGTGGTCTAGGTGGTCCGAAAAAAAAAAAGAAATGTTATCAGCATAAACGATTGTTGGGTGGTGCAAGGTAGTGAGTTGTGATATGATGAAGGAACTCGGGGTTGTGAGTTGTCGGGACGTACAAGGTTGGCCTTGTGCCAAGCTGTCAAGTAAGTGACTGGATCTGAGTAATTGGATCTCATGTTGTAGCGGGGGATTCCGCCAGGTTCCTCCTTAAGGGAAGTAAAGATGCTTGAGAAGCCTTATTTAATCTTCTATCGTTAAGACCGATCGAATAGGAACAGTAGCCTACGAGTTAGAGTACCTTAAGAACTGAAGGGAATGCATCTAATGTTCCATGTTCCGAATTTATGAGGTGGTGGACTGAGTCAGGAGTGTCAAGTTGTGGTGTGGGGAGTTATGTAACAACCGGGTTTTCTTTTGGAAAGAATGAAAGTTTAATGCCTTTTCGCAAGAAATGAAAGATAAGTCAAGGGACTAATCTTGTCATTTCTGGAAGATACTTAAATGCACAAATCCCTAGGGTTCCTTCAGTTTCACAAATCAGTGTTTTGGTGTGGTGTGTGTGTTTGGCGGCTCAAGGAAGAAAGAAAGAAAAGAGCTAAAGGTTGGAGACTCTCAATTTGTGCAAGAAATCTGTTAAGGTATTCTTCTAGTATGTTTATTCTGCTTGATTCAGGTCTATTGCTCCTTTATGTTCATGATCTGGGGAGGGAATCGTGAGGAATTGTTAGGTCTTTACCTAAGTATCTCCTTATTGAGCATTTTGGGATTTCGTTGCTAATATGTCGATTTGGTGGTTTAAAATGAAATTAATTGAGTGTTTATGACTAGTGGATGAACCCCTATGCTTATCTAATCGAACTAATGGCTAAAAAACGAGTTAATGATCACTTTTAGATTTTTAAGCTCGAACAGTTGTGGTTTCCGGACACCGATGTTCAGTGGTGTCCGGATGGGTTGCAAGTGCCCGGGTAAGTGTCCCGTGAGGGTTTCCGGGTATTTCTTGGTATCCGGGTGGCTGAGGTTTCCGGATAAGTTTAGTGTCCGGGTGGTTTTGTCCGGATAGGTCTAGCGTCCGGATTGCCTTGTCCGGGAAGTAGAGTGTCCGGATTGGTGTCCGGAAAGTTGTTGCGTCCGGAAAGTAGATGGTATCCAGATAGTTCAGGGTAAGTTTTGCTGATTAAAGAATTACCTGATCTTTTTGGTGTCAAGTCTAGTTAATCCGAGAGTAGAGCAAGTGTGCTTTCAGTGACATCAAGGTGAGTTCTCTAAACCTTTTACGACGTAAAGTGTTAAATGTTTTAACTGATTATGGTTTCATTTACGAACATGAAATGTATATAACTGTTACGCACGTTTTCCATGAACTGTACGTTTTACTTGAGAAAGCTTACTGGATATGATGAAATGGAAATGATGATTTTACAAAGATGTAAAGTGCATGTTTTATGAAATGAATTATGTGCTATGTGGAGTCGGTCTGCACTGTGGGGTCAGAGAGTGATCCTCGGGACCTGAAGGTCCCATGGATAGGTATGACACACTGGTAGGTTGGAATTCGTTTCCTCCTATTTCGAGTAGAGGGGAGTCTGCGTAGGCTCCGAGATGGGGAGTCTGCGTAGGCTCCGGAAGAGGCGAGAAGGGTCCTACTAGGGCCCCGATCGCGGAATGTTTATGTGATCCAATACACAGTGCAGTACCATGCTTGATGAAATGTTAAGGTTTTCGATGAATCTTTTATAAATGTTATCATACCGTTTTACATGTTGCTTTCGGAGGGAATTCACTAGACCTTTTGGTCTAACCCTCGCTTTTCAAAACTAAACCATTTTCAGGTAAGCGTGTTACTGGTTCTTCTAGTAAGAACTGTGAGATGGCAGGAAGGATTTGGAACTTAGAGCGACTCCAAGTCTTTTGACTGATGATTAGATAGAGCTCTCGGCTGTGGAATAGAGACTTCCGCTGTCAATTTTGCTTAGCTTAGTGAAAAGAATGTTTATGAACAAGTTATTTATGTAATTCGAATGCTTAATCTATGATATTGCTTGATTTTGAAATTGGGACGTTACAATTATAATCAATTTCTTATTGTATTCAATTGTTATATAAATAAAGATATACATATTACTAGTATGCGACACCGCGCGTTGCGCGGTGACTAAAACTAATAATCAATTTGAGGATACTCAATTTTCATGATTTCATCTCAATACCCTAAGGTTTTCTTTTTATATAGACATATATGCATTTCATCCTCCTTTCTTATACACACACTACTTTGTTCCAATGTTTCACTATTTGAGAATACTCAATGTACCACATCAATACTCTAAGATTTTCCTCGTATATTTATAAAGAAGATAAAAAAAAGATGATAATGATTACTAAGTTTTTTTTGGCAAAATATGGTCTTTCAAAATAATATAACCTCTTGAATCAGACTATTTTTTTTGCAAAAAAGGTTTTCCAAAATAGACAATCATATGAGTTAAACCACAATAATTTGCACAAATGCATTCTATCCACCATTTTTATACATACAAATTCTCACTAATTCGGGACAACTCCAAATCAACCCCAATTCTCCATTTGAGAATACTCAATTCTCATGGTCTCACCTCAACACTCCAAGATATACCTCTTATATATAAAGATGATAATGATTACTAAGATTTTTTTTTGCAAAAGATGGTTCATCCAAAATAAGACAACCCATTGAATCAAACTATTTTTTTTGTCATCCAAAATAGACAACCTTATGAGTTAAACCACATGAAGTTACACAAATCCATTTCATCTACCTTTCTTATACACACCATTTTGTTCCAATCTTTCAACTTATCACCATGTAGGAACTCTAAATCAACCACAATCACCATTTGATAATACTCAATCCTCAAGGTGCCACCTCAATCCTCTAAAATTTTCTTCTTATATATATATAAAAAGATATAAATATGATAATGATTACTAACATTTTTTTTTGCAAAAGATAGTCATCCAAAATAAGATAACCCCTTGAATCAAACTTTTTTTTTGCATAAAGTAGGCCATCCAAAATAGACAACCATATGAGCTAAAACACACGAATGTACATAAATGCATCCCATCCACCTTTCTTATACATATCACTTTGTTCCAATCTTTCAACTTCTCATCATTGTGGGACAACTCCAAATCAACCACAATTCATCATTTGAAAATACTCAATCCTTATAGTGTCACCTCAATACCCCGAGATTTTTCCTTTTATATATATAAAGATTTATATATGCTAAACTCCAAATCAACCTCAATTCACCATTTGAGAATACTAAATACTCATGGTGCCACCTCAACACCCCAAGGTTTTTTCTTTTAAATACTCCAGAGTTTTATTTTTATGTATATAAAGAAGATATAAAAATGACAGTGCTTACTAATATATATATTCTTTTTTGCAAAAGATGGTAATCCAAAATAAGACAACCCTTTGAATCAAACTATTTTTTATTAGACAGAGTTAAGATGAAATATATTTGCTTGGTGGTTAATCTGCACATGTTGATATTTTTGTTATGAAAAGTTTAAAATGCATCAGTAATCATTCTGTTTTTAGGTTATTTAGAAATCAAATAACATTTTCCACAATGGTACCTCATACATCTACTGTAAAATTTCATTTTTTTTCTTAATTTTTATATGGATAATCTTTTTGCAAAAGAAAGTTTAGCTAAAAAAATATGTTTAACCAATGAATCAGTTTGAGAATACTCAATTTTCATGATGTCATATCAATACCCTAAGGTTTTCTTTTTATATAGACATATATGCATTTCATCCTCCTTTCTTATACACACACTACTTTGTTCAATGTTTCAATATTTGAGAATACTCAATGTGCCACATCAATACTCCAAGATTTTCCTCTTATATTTATAAAGCAGACAAAAAAAAGATGATAATGATTACTAAGTTTTTTTTGGCAAAATATGGTCTTTCAAAAATAATATAATCTCTTGAATGAAACTAATTTTTTTTTTGCAAAAAAAGGTTTTCCAAAACAGACAACCATATGAGTTAAACTAGATGCATTCTATCCAACTTTTTTATACACACAAATTCTCACTAATTCGGGACAACTCCAAATCAACCTCCATTTGAGAATACTCAATTCTCATGGTCTCACCTAAATACTCCAAGATATTCCTCTTATATATAAAGATGATAATGATTACTAAGATTTTTTTTTGCAAAAGATGGTTCATCCTAAATAAAACAACCCATTGAATCAAACTATTTTTTTGTCATCCAAAATAGACAACCATATGAGTTAAACCACATGAAGTTACACAAATCCATCTCATCTACCTTTCTTATACACACCACTTTGTTCCAATCTTTCAACTTATCACCATTGTAAGAACTCTAAATCAACCACAATCACCATTTGATAATACTCAATCCTCAAGGTGCCACCTCAATCCTCTAAAATTTTCTTCTTATATATATATATATATAAAGATATAAATATGATAATGATTACTAATATTTTTTTGCAAAAGATGGTCATCCAAAATAAGACAACCCCTTGAATCAATTTTTTTTGCCTAAAGTAGGTCATCCAAAATAAGCAACCATATGAGCTAAAACACACGAATGTACACAAATGCATCCCATTCACCTTTCTTATACATATCACTTTGTTCCAATCTTTCAACTTCTCATCATTGTGGGACAACTCCAAATCAACCACAATTCATCATTTCAAAATACTCAATCCTTATAGTGCCACCTCAATACCCCAAGGTTTTTCCTTTTATATAATCTTTATGGTGCCACCTCAATACCCAAGGTTTTTCCTTTTATAAAGATAAAAATAAAGATAAAGATAAAGATATATATATATATATATATATATATATATATATTTATAGTTGCAAAAGATGGTCATCAAAAATAAGACAACCCTTGAATCAAACTATTTTTTTGCATAAATAAGCTCATCCAAAATAGACAACCATATGAGCTAAAACACACGAATGTACACAAATGCATCCGATCCACATTTCTTATACATATCACTTTGTTTCAACCTTTCAACTTCTCATCGATGTGGGACAACTCCAAATCAACCACAATTCACCATTTGAAAAATACTCAATCCTTATGGTGTCACCTCAATACTCCAAGGTTTTTCCTTTTATATATATAAAGATTTTCTTCTTATATATACATAAAAGATATAAATATGATAATGATTACTAACATTTTTTTTTGTAAAAGACGGTCATCCAAAATAAGACAACCCCTTGAATCAATTTTTTTTGTGTGCATAAAGTAGGTCATCCAAAATAGACAACCATATGAGCTAAAACACACGAATGTACACAAATGCATCCCATCCATCTTTCTTATACATATCACTTTGTTCTAATCTTTCAACTTCTCATCAATGTGGGACAACTACAAATCAAAAACAATTCATCATTTGAAAATACTCAATCCTTATAGTGCCACCTCAATACCCCAAGGTTTTTCCTTTTGTATATATAAAGATATGGTGCCACCTCAATACCCAAGGTTTTTCCTTTTATAAAGATAAAAATAAAGATAAAGATAAAGATATATATATATATATATATATATATATATATACGTATATATATATATTTATAGTTGCAAAAGATGGTCATAAAAAATAAGACAACCCTTGAATCAAACTATTTTTTTTGCATAAATAAGCTCATCCAAAATAGACAACCATATGAGCTAAAACACACGAATGTACACAAATGCATCCGATCCACATTTCTTATACATATCACTTTGTTTCAATCTTTCAACTTCTCATCGATGTGGGACAACTCCAAATCAACCACAATTCACGATTTAAAAATACTCAATCCTTATGGTGTCACCTCAATACTCCAAGGTTTTTCCTTTTATATATATAAAGATTTTCTTCTTTTATATATATATATATATATATAAAAGATATAAATATGATAATGATTACTAACATTTTTTTGCAAAAGATGGTCATCCAAAATAAGACAACCCCTTGAATCAAACTTTTTTTGTGTGCATAAAGTAGGTCATCCGAAATAGACAACCATATGAGCTAAAACACACGAATGTATACAAATGCATCCCATCCATCTTTCTTATACGTATCACTTTGTTCCAATCTTTCAACTTCTCATCAATGTGGGACAACTCCAAATCAACCACAATTCATCATTTGAAAATACTCAATCCTTATAGTGCCACCTCAATACCCCAAGGTTTTTCCTTTTATATATATAAAGATAAAGATTATATTTACGTGCACGTAAATAAAAAATATTGATTTTCATTAGAGTTAAAATGATTAGTAAAATTTAAAGTTAAAAGAAAATATAGAAAACGAAAAAAAAAAGAACTGTAAAATCTCAACAAAAGTCGAAAGACATGTATACTTAGATTAGTCTTCTCGAATTAAACATGGAAAAATAAAAATAACCATTTAAAAGAACATATTGAAGTTTGTCGTGACTGTCACTACAAGAAAACTGGCATTAGTGACGAAAATTAGCGAGTGAAAAAATCCCTCACTAATTATTGAGGGAATAGCGATGGATTGACCATAAAGCCAATCCCTCGCTAATCCGTCGCTAATCCGTGAGGGATTGGCCACAAACTCTATCCTTCGCTAATCCGCCGCTAATTAGTGAGGGATTAACGAGGGATTGGGTTTGTGATTAATCCCTCATTAATCCCTCGTTAATCCCTCGCTAATTAGTGGGGGATTTGCAAGGGATTAACCACAAACCCGATCCCTCGCTAATCCCTCACTAATTAGCGATGAATTAGCGAGGGATTGAGTTTGTGATTAATCACTCATTAATCCCTCGCTAATTAGTGAGGGATTTGTAAGGGATTAACCACAAACCCGATCCCTCGCTAATCCCTCACTAATTAGCGAGGGATTGAGTTTGTGGTCATGTAATAACCCAAAATGAGCATTTTGTTCTAAATTGAAATTTAGGTATGAAAGCGTTTATTATGAAAAGTTGAGGGTAAAAATTGAAATTTTGGAAATTAAATCCCCTCTCTTGTGCGCCGCACTTGCTAGAAAGTTTAGAAAGCGTTTTATTTATTTTAGGGCTTTGTGTGTGTGTGTGCTCCATATCGAGAGAGAAAAGAAAGAGGAGTAAAAGAAGAGCTATGTGTGTATGTGCATAACCTGCATATTGAGAGAAAAGAGAGAAGAAAATTAAATGATGAGCTATGGGTGTGTGTGAGGTGTTGCACATCGAGAAGAGAAGCAGGGAAAAGAAATCATGGTCATGTGTGTATGTGTGTGTGCTACACATCGAGAAGAGAAGCAGGGAAAATAAATCATGGTCATGTGTGTGTGTGTGTGCTACGCATCGAGAAGAGAAGCAGGGAGAAATCAGTTTAGGGCATCAAGCTCGTTTTGGTAAGAAAAACTTTCAATTGATGTTAACTCCTGCTTATTAAATAGTTAGATAGATTAAACTTCCAGATGTTTTTTATGTTTTAGCTGGGTTTTGGAATAAGAACACCCTGGAGTAATTTAAATCCTCTAATCGGGATTTCTAATTGGAATTGCTTGTTAAGAAGTAATAGGAGACAAGTTGGTGTAATAATGCTGCGTTAAAAACCTCATTAACTGGAATGCTTAGGAAGGATTGAATGTTAGAAAAGTTCAGAAATCGATATCTTTTCGAAACCTGCAAGTGCAGCTCTTAGAAAAGAAAAACCCAGATTGGCGCAAACCCAAGTTGGCGCAAACCCCAGGTTGGCGCAAACCCAGATTGGCGCAAACCCAGGTTGGCGCAAACCCAGGTTGGCGCAAACCCAGGTGGCGCAACATGCCGAGACCGGAACCCGATTGGTTTGTGGGCCGATTGTTTTGTTGGGGCTGTTTGGCTTGGTGGACCGAGACATTAGATGGGCCGAGAGATTTCTAAATCTCTTCTGGTCTTGGTGATTATTTTGGGTTTAGCAATTATTAAACGAGATCCTCAAGGTAGTTAATGGTCCATTTATTTTAGGACCGAGTTAAGAGAAGAAATTAAAGGTTCAAGATCGAGATAAAATCTAATTATTTTATAATTTAATTAATAGGATTGCGGACGGAACGAGACAAGAGGTTAGGAAGAGATTTGCAATCAGGTGAGTTCCCTAAAACCCTTTTTACGATGCAAAGTGATAAATGTTTTAACTGATTATGGTTTATCGAGCATGAAATGTTATGAACCGATCTGCATGATTTTTACGAACGTATCTGTTTTATTAGAAGAAATGTTTGGCCTGAAGAAATGAAAGGCATGACTTATGAGTATTTTAACTTACATGTTTTCATGAACGTATGTGTATGCTATGTGGTGTCGGTCTGCACTGTGGGATCAGAGAGAGATTCTCGGGATCTGAGGATCTCTTGGATATGTACGACAGGCCGGTAGGTTGGAATTCGTTTCCCTCCTATTCGGTAGAGGGGAGTCCGTGTGGGCTCCAAGGAGGGCGAGAGGGGAGCCTAATGGAACCCTGATCGCTGAATATTTATGTGATCCATACACAGTGCAGTACCATGACTGATGATGCATTATAGTTTATTGATAAATGTTTTCCAACTGTTTTACATGTTGTTTTCGGAGGGAATTCACTAGACCTTTTGGTCTGACCCTCGCGTTCAAAACTAAACCATTTTCAGGTAAGCGTGCTATGGGTTCTTCTAGTAAGAACTAGGAAAGATGGAAAGAAGGACCTGGAGATTAGAGCGACTCCAGAAAACTTTTTGTAGTGCCTAGATAGAGCTCTCGACTGTGGAATGGAGACTTCCGCTGTCAAATTTTGTCTAGTTTAGCTTACTGATGACTTAGAAACAAGTTCACTTATGTAATTGAAATGATTAATTTATGATTTTGCATGTTTATGTAAATGGGACGTTACAAATGGTATCAGAGCCTTAGTTTAAGGGATTTAGGTAACCAATCGGGCCTAAACTTAAACTGTAAGAAGAGGGACACAGCCGAGATATAGGATTGCCTCTAGGAACGATCACTATAAACGCGCTAGGATATAGGGTACTGAGGACTGTCATGTAAGGTAAGTTTGAGATTTCACCTGGCCAGTGTAATTGCGAACTTACAGGTACATGTATGTGCTTAACCTACCTTATTATTCCGAGGTGGTAGTCAGAAGCTGGTGGTTATGTCATACTCCAGTACTTTAGAATGTTAGCAAGATCCCTAAGGGGGTAGACAAGACCCCTTGATGGGGAAGTTTCTTGAGAAGTCACATATGATGTAATGAATGTAGGCACCATAGAGAAGGAATGTTGTATACAATGTTATGAGTCGTCTAGAGGTAGCTCTTCGTGGATTCAGAGAGGATGAATGGGTGAGTGTGAGTAGGGCTCCTGTGTCGGGAGAGTCCCAGTTCTAGGAATCATGGGATAGATCAGTCGGGGTGGTAAGGAAGGACTGTGTCGAAATCTTGAAAGTATCAATGGAGCTCTGGATTCTTAAGCAAGTTTTTCAATGGCAGGGTAAATGAAATAAGATGCTTATAGTGAAGTGAAACCATGTAGAAGTGGAAAGTGAGATAGTTGGTTAAAACGAAATAGTATGAAAGGGTGAGTAAGTGAGATGTGGAAAGCGTGTTCAGTAAGTTGTTGTACGACCGAGAGGGCGACCATTGGTCGTAAGTGAAGTGTTAAGGGTAAGCTGCGTGCGTAAAGCGGTTGACCTTGTTAGAGTGAGTAGCCTTCAATTGCAAGAAGAGTCTAATGCAGGGTGTCCTTTTATGTAACATGAAATTTCCATGATTTAAGTTAAATGTGTAAAAATAAATTTTGATCGAAAATAAGTCAGAATGTGCACGAGTATGTTTAAAGAAAAGGTGATTTCATTCACATTACACATTGAAACCTTGAGCTTAACGATTTGCAAAAATAACTCACTCTTTTCCTGATAAGTCAAATTTGTTGCACGGGGTCAAGAAAATGGTTACCTGCAATTCATTTATAACCAAAATGCTTATTGACCTATTGATATCATGCAAATGAGTGTGAGAACCGACTGGATTACCTTGTGTCGGTAATTCTTTCAGTATTGTGTCATATGAAAAGATTTTCATTCAATACATCAATGTCGTAATAACATCGTTCGGATTGAGTAAGATCAAGGTTCACGGGAAGATGCATGCAAGCGATTCTCGGATCGTTGTGCAGGGCATTGGAGTTATAAGAGTGATGGGGTCATGTGTACCCAAGATGTTTCAAGTGTTGTGTATTTAAAATGATAAAATGTACGAAATGATGTATCTATTGCGTTGTCATGCATGAAGGCTATGAACTCACTAGGTCGTAGGATATTACGTGTTAAGCTAAGGAAGATCTTCAAGAGTGGAAAAGTGTCGGACAAATCAGGAAAGAATGTTGTAGCTTTAGTACTTGTGTTCAAGAGGAAAGGTGAGCAGTGGAAGAGTCAATAGTGGATTTTAGGGTCGATTGTGTAAGAGTCTGTACCCTTGATATGGAAATACGGTTGTCGAGGGACGGTTGTGTCCGAGGGAAGGACTAGAAGTCGTCGAGGATTGGTATTAGAAACTCGTTATGAGTAGTGCGGGGAGAAAATGAAGTGTCCACGGCATGGGAATATGAGTTTCGTGGTGAGCTTGTAAGGTTGATGTTACAGGAGTAAGTTCAGAAAAGAGGGAGACGTATCATGAATTGATTATGATATGTTGGAAGGACTAGGTTCCGTGAGGAACCCATGTTAAAGAATAGGTTGAAAGTAGTTCAGGTTGACTGTTGATGTTGAAGTCGACAGTTGGGTGTGAAGGATGAGGTACTTAGCACGAACGAAGTGAGTGGGTAGAGTATGTCGATCTGTGAGGGATTACACCCTATCTATGTAATGAGTTGGAATCGCAAGGGGCTAGCCAGAATCAAACATGTTCGAGTTATTCAGGAACTTGTGAAATGTTGTTTTAGAGTGGGAGGAAGACGAGGTAGTGGCATAATTTCGGTTAATTTTATGGGAGAATATAAAGGCAAGTTTGAATTGTGTATGAATGACCAAATGAGAGACCAAGTGTTTTTGGTTATGAGAGTCGCTTAGTAAGTATGTTTTGGAATCATTGGAAGTTTAAAAGGAGATGAGGGATGGATTAGTCAAAATATGTTATAGTAACTGCTAGATCTTTAAAGAACGTGAACTGTTTCGTATGTGAAAGGGAATGATCCTAGTAAGAGACAGTTGAAGATTTGGTGAAGTTTAATGAATGACCTGATGATGACTATGGGTTAGAATTGTAGTATGATCATTGCTGATTTGAAATGTCATGATAGATGTATAAGTCTTTGAGTGGTTGACCAAAATTTTATGGGTTTGTTCGGTGATGACATTCATTTGTTATTACAGGAGATGTTATGATTCTACCGAGATTCTTAATAGGCATCGATACGGGAGGATCGGTATTTTAGAGTGAGAAATAGATAAGTAGTATGGTGGATTGAGTAATTCTCAAATTATTTTGAAAATTGTGGATTGTTGAGTACTCGGTGGGAGTTGTTAATTAAGAAACCAGTCTTGACTAATTAATGTGTGAATACTAAAATGGCGAAATGTTGATATTAAGTGATTAAAAATGATAATTTCTGGTTGATAGAAAGGAATGAACTGCATCTCAATTGGAGTGTTTCAATTGAAATAAGCCGATAATTACATTTGAGACGAGTTGGTCAAGTTATAGCTGCTTGTGATTAAGAGAATGAATTGTATTGTTTTATGTGGTAAGGGTCGGTGGTTATAGGTCGCACAATTCGGGTAATGCAGTTGAGAACGGAGACTGTAATTGTGGTCATGAATCAGTTAAGGATAATTAGGGGTGGTAAGCATCGAGATGCCTACAACCTCTGATTGCATAGTATGATTTATAAGATGAATTACGAGAATTCTTGAGGAAGTATTATCGAGCATGACCCGCTGATCGTTAAAGTCATTGTTAGGGCGAGTCTAAGTAAGAAAGTCGGGATGACCTTATATAAAGATATCTGATTGTATGGTCATTGTAAATAATCGAAAGAATATTGGAACCCGAGGTTCGTAAGACCCCTGAATTGGAAGATGAAAAAAATAAGACGAGTGGGTTTTCCGGTTTTAAATAGAGATTATGGGTTAATCAGAGTTGCGCAGCAAAAGCATGGAATTATGTTGCTATTGTTTTGTTATTATAAGATCTTTTCCGAGAGTTGAAATTTAAACTTTGATAATCAGTTTCATCGGTTAGTTTTGGAGTGAATTCCGGGACGAAATTCTGTTAAGGAGGGGAGATTGTAATAACCCAAAATGAGCATTTTGTTCTAAATGGAAATTTAGGTATGAAAGCGTTTATTATGAAAAGTTGAGGGTAAAAATTGAAATTTTGGAAATTAAATCCCCTCTCTTGTGCGCCGCACTTGCTGGAAAGTTTAGAAAGCATTTTATTTGTTTTAGGGCTTTGTGTGTGTGTGTGTGCTCCATAATGAGAGAGAAAAGAAAGAGGAGTAAAAGAAGAGCTATGTGTGTATGTGCATAACCTGCTGCATATTGAGAGAAAAGAGAGAAGAAATTAAATGATGAGCTATGGGTGTGTGTGAGGTGCTGCACATCGAGAAGAGAAGCAGGGAAAAGAAATCATGGTTATGTGTGTGTGTGTGTGTGTGTGCTACACATCGAGAAGAGAAGCAGGGAAAAGAAATCATGGTCATGTGTGTGTGTGTGCGCGCGCGCTACGCATCGAGAAGAGAAGCATGGAGAAATCAGTTTAGGGCATCAAGCTCGTTTTGGTAAGAAAAACTTTCAATTGATGTTAACTCTTGCTTATTAAATAGTTAGATAGATTAAACTTCCGGATGTTCTTTATGTTTTAGCTAGGTTTTGGAATAAGAACACCCTGGAGGAATTTAAATCCTCTAATCGGGATTTCTAATTGGAATTGCTTGTTAAGAAGTAAAAGGAGACAAGTTGGTGTAATAATGCTGCATTAAAAACCTCATTAACTGGAATGTTTAGGAAGGATTGAATGTTAGAAAAGTTCAGAAATCGATATCTGTTCGAAACCTGCAAGTGCAGCTCTTAGAAAAGAAAAACCCAGATTGGCGCAAACCAGGTTTGGCGCAACATGCCGAGACCGGAACCCGATTGGTTTGTGGGCCGATTGTTTTGTTGGGGCTGTTTGGCTTGGTGGACCGAAACATTAGATGGGCCGAGAGATTTCTAAATCTCTTCTGGTCTTGGTGATTATTTTGGGTTTAGCAATTATTAAAGGAGATCCTCAAGGTAGTTAGTGGTCCATTTATTTTAGGACCGAGTTAAGAGAAGAAATTGAAGGTTCAAGATCGAGATAAAATCTAATTATTTTATAATTTAATTAATAGGATTGCGGACGGAACGAGACAATAGGTTAGGAAGAGATTTACAATCAGGTGAGTTCCCTAAAACCCTTTTTACGATGCAAAGTGATAAATGTTTTAACTGATTATGGTTTATCAAGCATGAAATGTTATGAACCGATTTGCATGATTTTTACTAACGTATCGGTTTTATTAGAAGAAATGTTTGGCATGAAGAAATGAAAGGCATGACTTATGAGTATTTTAACTTACATGTTTTCATGAACGTATGTGTATGCTATATGGTGTCGGTCTGTACTGTGGGATCAGAGAGAGATTCTCAATATCTGAGGATCTCTTGGATATGTATGACAGGCCGGTAGGTTAGAATTCGTTTCCTTCCTATCCGGTAGAGGGGAGTCCGTGTGGGCTCCAAGGGGGGCGAGAGGGGAGCCTAATGGAACCCTGATCGCGAAATGTTTATGTGATCCATACACAGTGCAGTACCATGACTGATGATGCATTATAGTTTATTGATAAATGTTTTCCAACTGTTTTACATGTTGTTTTCGGAGGGAATTCACTAGACCTTTTGGTCTAACCCTCGCGTTCAAAACTAAACCTTTTTCAGGTAAGCGTGCTATGGGTTCTTCTAGTAAGAACTAGGAAAGATGGCAAGAAGGACCTGGAGATTAGAGCGACTCCAGAAATCTTTTTGTAGTACCTAGATAGAGCTCTCGGCTGTGGAATGGAGACTTCCGCTGTCAAATCTTGTCTAGTTTAGCTTGTTGATGACTTAGAAACAAGTTCACTTATGTAATTGAAATGATTAATTTATGATTTTGCATGTTTATGTAAATGGGACGTTACAGGTCAATCCCTCGCTAATCCCTCACTAATTAGCGAGGGATTAACGAGGGATTGAGGTTTTTTTCTTGTTTTCTCATATATATATGGGTTATATGTAGACATATATATGTGTAATTAGTGAGGGATTTGCAAGTGATTAACCAGAAACCCGATCCCTCGCTAATCTCTCACTAATTAGCGAGGGATTGAGTTTGTGGTCAATCCCTCGCTAATCCCTCACTAATTAGCGAGGGATTAGCGAGGGACTCCTGTAATCCGTCGCTAATTAGTGTGGGATTAACGAGGGATTGCGGTTTTTTTTCTTGTTTTCTCATATATATATATGGGTTATATGTAGACATATATATGTGTATATGTTATATGTATGTGTTTTATGTATCCGTCGATCCGTATTATATATTGGTATACATGATGTGTGTGTGTTAGTTGATAACGACAATAGAATCTAAAGGTATATTGTTGTGTCTATGTGTTGTATATAGGTTTATATGCATGTGTATATGTGAATGAGGCTAAGACACGAAATCAATTAAGAGCTTCTAAAGAAAATAGGACGACTTAAGACAGCAAGAACGGCCATAAGAAGTAAGTCACTTGCAAGTCCACGAAGAATCAAATTCTGATTTATTGGCAAAGAGGCGAAAAAATTAATAGATTCATCATCCCACTCGAATGGATTCAAGAAGGCAAGAACCAATGAATACTTTCTTTAGGTGTTGAATCACAAACAAAGCAACAGAGCCATCATAGTATTTTTGAATTCCTCCGAAAGGAATAGAAAATGTGTATTTGTTGTTTGGTAACCACATATGATGTGTATATGTGTTATACATATATATATATATATATGTATAGGCGAAAGATCGTGAGAAGTTGAGATTAACGTGAGATAATCCGTTTGAAAAGATTATTTAAGAAAATCCGTTTGAAAAGGTCACGAATTATTTTTACACAATTTTTTACAATAACCGTGTAAAAAACATATACAATTTTACACGGTTTTGGGAAGAGGAATCGTGTAAAAAACCTCAGAGTCATTTTACACGCTTTTTTAAAACCATGTAAAAAAGACTATTTCAATAATTATATATATTCTATACAGTTTTAAAAATATTATTAATAAGACTGTTTGTTTTTAAATTACCGTATTTATTTTTTAAATTATGACAAATAAAAGTTTATTAAATTGTTCACATACTTGTTCAAAAAAGTTGAAATAATTATTAAAATAGTATTTTTTTTAACAAGTTTATTAATCACATACCGTAATTAAAATTAATCACATACCGTAATTAAAATTAATCACAAGTTTATTTATTTATTGAGTTTCTTTTTTGGATTTAAAAGAGTTATAAGAAAATGATAATAAAATAGAAAGACTAATTCACTTCATCAAATGGAGAAGTCAACAGAGTAAAAACACACACCACACAGTAAAACCCTAAAACCCTAATTCACTTTCACCCTCCATTCAATCGACCACCACACTCCTCTTTCACCTCTCCATCGCTCCGTCGATTTAAGTGAACAACCAGGTAATTTTTTTTTCACCTCTCCTTCTATGATCGTTGTCTTGATCCGCAAGAAGAAGGCCAAATAAGGGGTCTTTATGGCAACATTCTTGATTCCTTGTTGGTGTACAATTAGGCTTTTGCACTTTCTATGATAGATTTGAGACCCTGATTTTGGTTATTTGATACAGAAAGATGTCATTCATCAAAACTCAAAATTGAATCTAGAAATTTTGTTGATCACTTTGAATGTCTAGCTCATCTTAATGCTTCTTGGAACCCTGGTTTTAACAAATCATGGGTGAAAGATATTCGGTCTTGCCTTAGCAACCCTTAGCAAATAGGAAGTTGTTTTCATGGTTTTCTTTCCCTGCTGCATTTCCTTGTATTTGGTTCTTTTGGTAATAAAATTAGTTTTCCTCCTTCAATTCATAGATTAACCTTTTCTTATCTTTTTTAAATTTGTACTTTTTTAAGAGTGTAGATCTGAAGATTTTTGTTAGATGTCTGAGTAGTTATCTTTTATATATTCTCAGCTGTAAGCCGGTTGCTTCGCCAACCGTTGAACTTAGCGTTTTGTAAGACGTTTTTATTAGGATCGTTTGGTTTTGGACATTTATGCATACGTGATTTCTGTGTTTGGATTATCTTTTAAGGTGGGTACAGTTGGTATCAGAGCACTAGTTTAAGGGATTTAGGGGACTGGATGGGCCTAAACTTAAACTGTGGAATAGGGGGACACAGCTGAGATATATAGGAAGCCTTTAGGGATAACCTTGATCACCGAGAATTCAGGACGATGGTAGTGAGGACTCTCATGTAAGGTAAATTCAATTCACATCTGGCCAATGCCATTATGAATTTACAGGTGCATGGGTGTGCCTGATTACTGTTGTTTGGATGGTCGATGGAGGTGGTAGTGTGTAGAGAATGGTGGTAGTGTGTAGAGATTGGTGGTAGTGTGTAGAGAGCTCTAACCTAGCCATGGTGGCAATGGTTTAGTGTGTTGTGCGAGATCGTTCATGGTGTGATTGATGACACCATCTAGAAGGAGTATTGTTTGAGTTGTGGGTGGCCGAGGTGAGGTAGAACCTCTTGGGTTCATAAGGGAAGAATAACTGATGGGAGGTGATCTCATAATTTCTAATGATTCTTCATTGTGGGAGTTTTCGATGTCGATAAATTGGGATCTTGAGAGTTTTGACTCAAGAATCGAGTAGTGGAAATGAGCCTTTTGACTCTCTAGTCAGTGGAAGAGTGGCAAGGGTGGTTGAGAAATGATAGACGTGTTGGTTGATAATATGAGGCGAGGATAGAATAAAAAGGGGCTATTGTTGGTTAACCTATTTGGGGTCGAAGTGTAGCCACATATCCTGCAAATCAGTAGTCAAGGTGGTAACTGTGTGGTTGAGACACACAAGTACGTGGAGGAAGCACCGGTACCAAAGGTTGTTACAAATGTGAGAAACCTGATGGTTTGGTCTGAAGTAGAGCGCCGATGTTGAATTGTTGTGATGTCATCGGTTGACCTTGCTAGAGCGAATAGCCTTCAATGTAAAATGAGTCATGCATTGTGTTTTCAAACAAGTTACATGAGCCCTACATGTCAAATATATATATATATATATATATATATATATATATATATATGTGTGTGTGTGTGTGTGTGTGTGTGTGTGTGTGTGTGTGTGTGTGTGTGTGCCTTGTAAGTTTCTGTTTTTGAAAATGAGTGGGCGTGTGCAAGTGTGTGTTTGAAGGAAATGACAAATTTATTTACGTTGTGTGATAAATTTCAAACTTGGAGAAATAGTGAATTATTTCACCTCTTTTACAAATAAGTTAACCTTGTTGTAGAAATCATAACAACATTTGATCGCATGGTTTTATAAGTGAAATCGGTATGGACACGTTGTTGTTATATCAATGAATGTGAGAGTCGACCGACTCGCTCGATGCGAGTAATTTTTTCGTATTTTAAAAATTGCATGAAAAGAGTTTCAGTGAATGCATTTTTTCGATTGTTGGACAAGGTTGTGAGATATCATGGGTTGTGTGTGAGCGATCCTTGAGATCGATGTGTGTGTGGCCATTTTATGGCGGTGTCGTGTCATGCATATCAAACCTTGTTTCACGACGTATTTTCAAATGTGCAAAATGATTTAAATCATTGTGTTGTCATGCATGAAGAATATGAACTCGCTAGGTAGTGAGAGATATCGTATCTAAGGATGAGGGAAAGTTTTGAGAGTGGAAATGTGTGGTTGAGTCGTCGCTGGTCGATTCGTGACCTGATGTTTCCTTTTGGGGAGGGCGGCGAATAACAGAAGTCTCAGTTTTCGACGTTAGTGATGCTTGTATTAGAGTGTTCTGTGCTCTTGTTAAGTAATTTGAGGCGTGGTTGGTGGCGGGGGTGTGTCGTGGATGAATTTCGAAGTGGGCAAGATACTTCTAAAAATAGCTTGTTAATAAGAAGCGATGTAGTATGATGATGAAATGGTATCGGCATGGAGCCGGAGTTTGAGGTGGTCTTGTATTTAGGCTATTTGTCAAGTAAGTTTTGTATCTCAATCGAGTGAGGACTGTGGGGCACAAGGTTAGTTTCAATGTGCAGGAAGAGGTAGATTTTGTTGGGAATTATTCGTTTGTCGGAGACACCGTTGAAACATCATGTCGGTCGTTGATGTGGAAGTCAACTACTGTTGTTGATATCGTTGACGGGTTTATGCAAAGATGTAAAAGGTCATACGGAGAAAGGTGTGTACCTGTCAGGATGCTGAACCACCTTGTGCGAGTGTTATGTGGAAGATAACTAGTTGGATAGGTGATTTCTGGTGTGGTTGATGTTTCGTTCGTGAATGAAGTAGTTAGCACAACTCAGGTGGGACACGTAGATTTTGTTGCTCTACAAGGGAATGTCTTATCGTATGGTTTATTTGTGCGTGTTTCGTGTGGATTCCATAGAGTCGGCTGGGGACAAAGACTTGATCGAGTGAAGTAGACGATCATAAGATGTGGTTCATCTGGGTTTGAGAAAAGACCATGTCGTGAGATAACTTTATTTCAAATACATGTTGTGATTTGCATGGAGAAGGCAAGGCCTATTGTATGTACGAGTGATCGTGAGGATTTTGTCTCTTGTGTGGTGGTTGTGGATAAGTTAGTGGTAACTTATACAAAGTAGGCATGCGAGTCATTGATGTGGTAGTGAGTTGCTGTGAAGTTAAGTGGTGGGACTGTTATTGATGTGGGATAAGCATAAGTGGGAATCCTTGCTCGAAGATTGCTGTTAAATTATTCAAAGGTGGAATGTATAGGTGTGATAAGATGCATGGATGCTTGGTTGGTTATTTTGTATTGCTAGTTTGATATTAAAAGAGTGGAGGAGTAGTTGGTGACTACCTAAAGGAGAAAACCGGGTGCTCATAGGTTGCAATGAGCTGATGGGTGAGTTGTCTTATGTCGTTGACATATTTATGAAGATGTTGGATTGGTTAATAAATGATGGTTCATAGCAGATTCGAAATCTTTGGGAATGTTGAATTATTCCTTGTGTGTAAGGGAATTCAAAGGAGTGGCTTAACCCTGTTTGGGAAACGAGAAGTGTGTGGTGGCTTCGAGCATTGGGTGTTATTTCGGAATGACTTGGTTAAATTTCTCGTGTGAGATGTAGTGAAACCGTTGATTAGGCATGGTAACCGTTGGAATTGCTTGTATAGAGTGGTCAATGTTGGACGAACAATGTTTCATATTAGTCTGAGGAGGTAGGGATGGTATGTTGAAATAATGAGTAATTTGGTAGTAGAAAGTTTGGCAAGTGACTGAAAATGTGAATCAATGGGTACAAAGTGACATCGTCGGGTACATGAACTCCTAGTGGGAGTATGAGAAAGAGGATTTGTGTGTATGTGATGGTTTAAGGGTCGAGGAAAGCTAGCTTGTGAGGTTGGTCGAAAGTGTGCACCATCTAATGAGTCGTTCTTTGGAAACATGTTTTATGTTTTGAGAAGGAAGTGGAAGAAGGAAGTTGAATGTAGTGCTCGGAATGAAAGACCATTGGGTTAGACTTGGTGATAGTGTGGGGAATATTCCAAATGAGCCTGTCGTCTGGTGTTAAGCTAATGGGAATAGTTTTGGTGTGAGCATGGACACCCCTTCCTGTTGAGTGGGTGAAACTTGGATTTATTTCTTATGTGGATGGACGATTGTAGAATTGTGTGTGAAACCCTTAATTTGATGCGTTTTAAAACCACGAGTCTAGGTGTGGATGATATTGTGTACAATTGTTACAGTTGGTACAGTTGGCCTGAGGCGTTTTTATGTTACGCGAATTTTCTGGGGTAAGAGTTGTAGTTAACCGAAAGTGTGATAATTCGTTGGTATACGCCCTATTGCTGAAGGGTTATGCATAGTGGGAGTGATAGAATTCTTAGAGAAGCAAAGAGGTTGGCATGTGCAGTTATCTATGAATCTTACAAGAATAAAGAGGTATCGTGGGAAAGAGGCATTGGGTGAGACCGGAGGTCACGCGGTTGACCGCTGATAAGTCAACCAGATTCGTGAGAAGTTAAGGGTGACTCAAGACCGTCACATGGTATATATGTGAGCAAAAAGGAGGAGATCGATTGGATTTCTAGGGGGTGACAAGTGATGCTTAAAGTTCTGTCGTGGAAAGGCGTTGTGTGTTTAGGAAAGAAATGGGGGGCTAACACCTAGGTACGTCGGGCCATTTGCCATCACGGAACGTGTGGGCGAAGTGGCATATAAGTTGGAATTGCCTGAAGAACTTCGGGGAGTTCACCCTACATTTCATGTGTCTAATCTAAGAAAGTGCTTAGCAGAAGAAGATATACGGGTGGACGAGAAGTTAAATTACGTGGACGAACCGTTGGCAAAGTTGATCATAAGGTCAGGAAGCTGGGGAACAAAGAAACAGTCTTAGTAAAGGTCCAGTGGCGCTACCACAAGGGCCAAGAGGCAACTTAGGAGTTGGAATCAGACATGAAGGCCCAATATCCTCAATTGTTTGAAAATGGAATTCCGGGGACGGAATTCTTTTGAGGGGAGGATGATGTAATAACCGGTCCTTAACTTGAATAAATATAAAGTTTTGTGGTGATAGTGGGAATAGAGGTAAAGTTTGGTGGTCATGTGTGTAAGACATAAATTGGGTTGAAACCCTAAATTCTATTCATTTTGCTCTTATTGAAGAAGGCGGCTAGTGTGTGTGTGAAGATTAGAGGCGATCTCAATCCCAAGGGAGGGGCTTGGATCAAAGATTGTGGTGTGATTCTTCTTCTTTGGCAAGGTAACTTTCCATTTTCTTTTCTAATCTTTTAAGCTTAAGGAAGATTTAAGAAGTTGTGTGGAGTTCTTGTCCATAAACAACTCCTCTTGTTGGGATTACATCTGGGTTAGCAATTACCTAGCTAGTTTGGGGAGATGTTTAATTAAAAGAAATTGGCCTATAATAGTAAGGTCCAAATCAAGTTATGATGGACCATGGTCTAGATTTTGGTAGAGTTCCGTATGTATTTCGTAGTAACCGGATAGCGCCCCACTCAGTGGAGTGAGGTTACCGGATAAAGAGGGTGTCCGGTTAGGGCGAGAATCCGAATGTGACTTCGTGCGGGAAGTAGGTATCCGGAAACAATCTTCATCCAGATAAGGAAGAGTTACCAGAAACTCGCCACTGTACGGACGCAACTTATTACCCGGAAACCGGATTCGTCCGGGAAGTGTTGAGATCCGGATACTTGCAGTGTCCGGACATTTTATCTGGAGAGCGGTACCCGAAAACTGGAACCCATAAGTGGTGTCCGGTAACTTATTTGTGAGATATAACATCTGTCCGGAAGTGTGTAGTCTGGGAACTTTTGGGGGTACTCTCATCGAGTGTGGAAGGAAACGTCTTAGGGGACTCGAGAGTAAATTTTGTAGGTCGTACGAGTGACCTATCATTATCGTATGCTCGGTTAATTTGTAGGTGTGCTAGTTAAGGAAGGTAATCGGTAAGGCAGAAAGGAAGTTTAGCGTGGACGCAGGTGAGTCTCCCTAATCGAATACCTTTATCAAATGTGTTGTATTTACATATATGCAAATGTTGCTTAAACTGCTATTTTACTTAACGCTGTTAAACATGCATGATAGTGTGATTCAAAGGTGTGATACTTGTGTGTGGGCATGCGATGGCTTATATGTGTGAATGGGGGTGTGTCCCATAATGATTGTATATATGTATGAATCCATTTCATATATTATATCAAGGGCGGTGTGTGCCCTAACACGCTGTCACGAGTGTGTGTGACCATAGCGCAGGCCATCAATGAATGCCATTTGTGTGCATAACCTGAAATGAAGTTGAAAGGTTCATAATCCTTTATATCTTTCTCTTTTATATTATGATACTCGTGGCGTGGACCTCTTTTGAGGGAACTCACTAGACCTCATGGTCTAACCCTCGCTTTTAAAAACTATAAACCATTCAGGTAAGCAGGTAGATAAGGGTAAGGGTAAGCCGTGAGCTCGGGATCGGCTTGAAGAGTGTAGATCTGAAGATTTTTGTTAGATGTCCGAGTAGTTATCTTATATATATTCTCAGCTGTAAGCCCGGTTGTTTCGCCAACCGTTGAACTTAGCGTTTTGTAAGACGTTTTTATTGGGATCGTTTGGTTTTGGACATTTATGCGTAGTGATTTCTGTGTTTGGATTATCTTTTAAGGTGGGTTGTTACACTTTTTGAATGGTTACAAGTTCCATAAGGTAACCCATGGTGTTGGTCGGGTTACCCATAATAGTGGTGTATCTGTTAGGGGGGCCTGTTATGACGAGTGTGAGTCTGACTATTATGGTTTGCTGGACGATGTTTTAGAGGTGGAATATTATGGCGTTGGGCGACAAGTAGTTGTGTTGTTCAAATGCACTTGGTGTGATACTCCGACAGGGGTTAGAGTTGACCCTAAACACAATTTAGTAGATATCAAATATAAGTCTAGACTTGGATCTAACGACCCGTTCGTCCTATTATCACAAGCAGAACAAGTCTAGTATACTTCATATCCTTTGATGACAAACGATTTGAAAGATTGGTGGGCGGTTGTCAAGACAAAGGCTCGTGGTATATATGAAGTGTCAGACATGATTAAGGATGTTGAAGACAATGATAATGTGAATGAAGAACAATTCTTTCAAATCAACGAAAGGGTAACTCATACAATGTCCACATCGGGAAACGAGTTTGATAGAATTCGTCTTGCCACAGGGGAGGTAAACGTAGTCGATAATACTAACGAAGATGAACGTGGCGACGAATTGGATGCTGATAGCAACGCTGAACAAGAATTTGAAGACATAAATGATGATTTAGACGACGAAGATGAACTAGTGTTATCTGGTCATTCTTCTGATGAGTAGGTTGTTTAGTTTTGTATGTTTATTTCACAATTGTATTATTGGGATTTGTGACTATCTTCTTTTGGATAGAATTTAATGTTCGTTTTTTCAGGCGATGTCGTCACGTCGTGTGCGTGGTGGTGGTAGAGGTCGGGGTAGAGCTAGCCCCATATCTAGTAGGGGTAGCAACTCTACTGCTAGACATGGCGACCCACATGCTGATGACCTCGAGGATGCTACTATGTAGACCTTCGGCCTCGAGGATCAGGATTTGGATCAGGAGCATGAGAGGGAGGTCCCACTTTCGAGTGGTTTAGAGTCGAGGAGAGGCCCCAACCGTGAGATGTCGACACCACGTGATCCGAGTCTGCGACTGCGTCTGACTATAGAAGCTGGCGGATAAGTAGGTGTGGTATATGACTTCATATTTCATAATAAAATGATATGAATGCCTTTCGTATTGTGTATATTTTTAAATGGTGCAGGTTTCTAGATACCGATGCAGTCCGGAAGATGGCGTCTATATTCAGGTCTTCCTTTCGTGGTCCGTGGTATCGTTGGAGGGAGGTCCCTCCAGCTGATAAGGATTTGATGTTCTAACGCTTTCAGGTTGGTGTACTTGAATTCTTTTTAAAGTAATTGTACATATCAAATTATTGTCTCTACCTTAATACAAATCTTGTTTATGTAGAACAAGTTCCAGTGGGACCCAGAGCTGGATGATATGGCTCATCATGCATGGACTCGTGCCATGCAAAATAGGTACTCGGACTGGATGAAGGCCGCACGCGAATCGGCTACGACACGATGTTATCAGAATTGGCGGGAGGAGTGGGACGGTGAGGACTTCACTCGTCTTAGAGCCCACCACCCTTCTTGGATCCCCGAGAGGTTTTGGCTGCAGATGATTGATGAGGTTTTATCTTTATTATGAGCTTTTTGCATTATGATGTGTTTTGTATCGACTTATGTGTTATGTTTTTAATAGGTGTGGGATAAAGAACGTTGGAGACTCACGTCTAGGGACAATAAGGCCAATCGGAGGACTGAATTTGAGGGGGTGTCGTCTAGGCACACCGGGGGATCGATTTCTACTGCACAACATCGACACTAGATGGTATGTGTGTATATATATATATATATATATATATATAATTTTCTATATATGTAATTGGATTTGTATGTTTACGAACTACTTAACTTAATTGTCTATTGAAGAGACGAATATTGGGTCGGGAGTCGAGTAGTTCTGAACTGTACGAGCGGATCCACGGTACGAACCGGAAGCTTGTTCCGGGTTCATCCGACCCGCCTACTGATCCTCCTCGTTATATTTACCCCAAAGCAGCTAGGGCGGCGGTAAGTTTTTTAAAACCATTACTTTGTTTTATAGAAACATTTGATAGGTTTAAAGTAATATGTTTTAATGAATATAGTGATACTATTAGTTTGGGCTGCCATTGTTGGGCAGACGCTATGATAAATGGATATGTGTCGACAATGTGACTACGATTGGTAATTAGAATGTTATAATTGTTAAAAGCAGGCATTGGATATGGTTGATTTACAGCCGTTATGCTGCTGAAATGTGTGTAGAAATAATTAAGGTCACCCGTTTTTGTTTTGGTAAACCAGAGGAACGCTTTCGGAAACATAGGGATGTGGCCCACTGCCTAACACCCCTCCTCCCGATGATGCAAATCTTTGGGAGCAGAGTGTTGGAGGATGAAAGAAGGGTCGTCTCTTTGGTTTTGGGACCACTCAAGATCCCTATTATGGTATGACCGGTGAATGTAGCAATAGCAGCGGGAAATCATTTGGACCATCAACAGAGGTATATTAGTTATGTTGTTATGTATCATGTCATTACTTTTGATTGCCAACAAATTAACTGATTCTTGTCAAATATTGACTATTACAAGTAACTGAGTTAAAGGAGAAAATTGCTAGGATGGAGGAGGAGGCAAAGGAGCGGGAGGATCGCTATGTGGTCCAGCTAGAGACTGAACAAAAGAGAAGGGAAGACCTAGAGGCCGAACAAGCCAATCAAGCTGCCAAGTTAGCCGAGCAGGTTGTGTTATCGGTGCATTTTGCTTCTTTCATGCGGCAACAAGGATACACTTTCACCCCAGGCCCTTCCGGCCCTCCCGGACCTCCTGCTAGTTAGATTGTTGGTTCATTTTAAGGCCTTTTGTTGAATTGTATGAATTTGGAATGTTAAATTTTTTGAACTTGGAATCTACACCTTTATGAATTTGGTATTTTAAATTTTTTGAATTTGGTTATTTTTAGTTTGTTGGAGAATTTCGGTTTGTTATTTTCAATTTATGGGCAGGTTTTGTATTATAAAATACAGTAAATATAGAATTTCATTTAATTTTTTTTAAATAATTAAAAATCAGCGAGGGATTAGCGACGTATTTTCGTCGCTAAAAAGTAAGCAGAATCCTCGCAAATCAGTCGCTAATGAGGACCCTCGCTAATCCATCACTAATATGTTGCTAACATATTCCCTCACTAATCTGTTGCTAATAAGAACCCTCACTAATCCGTCGCTAATATTAACCCCTCGCTAATATAGGCCCTCACTATTCCGTCGCTGATATTAATCCCTCGCAGATATTATTCCCTCGCTAATCTGTCGCTGATACAAGTCCCTCGCTAATCCGTCACTGATGTCCGCCGTTGATCCGTCACTGATAGCATTAGCTACGCCCATTTGACTCGCCGGCTATCAGCGACGGATCCGAACTTTAGCGAGGGATTTTTCCCTCGCTGATACTGGTTATTTTTGTAGTGTGTCATAGATTGTAATACATACATGGAAGATTCGATCAGTGAACCATCGTTTCCATTAAAGCTTTAAAACCACTGTCATGCACAAACCCCTGAAAATTGTTAAGAAAAATATATAAGATAAAAGTAAAAATAAATCTAAAATCCCAACAAAGTCAATAAGAAATAGTACCCGGATTAGTATTCTCAAAGTAAACCTGAAAAACAATATTGTTGAAGAATAACAATTTATGAAATGAAAGAAGAAAATCAAGTAATCGACGGAGAGGGAGAAAAAGCGTTTACCTGGAAAACGATCTTGTTGAAGAACAATGCATGATTTGTGATATGAATAATACATCAAGTGATATGGAGAGGAAGGTGAAAACATATAGTGATAAACAAATAATGATACAAAATGGAAGGGTTTTGTAACAACCCGGTTTTCTAGTTAAGACTTGAATGTTTGGTGGCTAAAGTCAAATTAAGAGAAGTTATAAATAGGGACCTATTTGCAAATTTTGAAAGATATAAAAGGATACAAATCCCTAGGTTATCATTGATTGTCTCAATATTCTCTTGATTTGGCGGCTAAGGAGAGAAACCAGGAAGAAATTGGAGGAGCTTTTGGCAACGATTTCATTTGGAGAAGTTCCAATTTGGTAAGTAATCAATCTTCTATACTATTTCCTGCATAGTAGGTAGCTGAGAAAATCAAATTTTGGTTTATCTTCATGTTTAAGCTGCGTAATATTGATAAGAACATTAATGGGGTTTAGCTCTAAATTGGACTGTTGCAAAGATGTAATCAAGTGGTTATGTGAGTTTTTGAGGTTAAGGTTAAGCACTCCTCAACTTATGAAAAAGAAAGTTATGGCTGAGTCTTTTGATTTAAGCTGATTAGGAGAGACTGGACTTGTGGTTTGTCTAATCCGGAACCGATAATACCGGAACTGATAATTCTGGAAGTTGTAAATTTATTGATCCGGAATTAGTGGATCCGGAGCGTGTTCATTCTTGATCCGAAATTGGGCCAACTTGGAAGACCGGAGTCATGGACCGATTGAAATGGGAGATCCGGAATTTGTGTAAAATACCGGAACTGGGCTCTCAGTCTAGTAGATCCGAAATGTTTGTTTAAGTCCCGGAATTGGACTTCCGGTTTAGTAGATCCGGAATCCAATTACTTTGGATCCGGAATGGCGTATCAAGTTGACTAGATCCGGAACCCACTTAGGCTAGATCCGGTATTGCCCATCATGTAAGTTCCGGAATTGGGCTGTTATGGTGGACCCAAAATTCGATTAAAGCATGGTGTTGGTCCCGAAAGGCTTAAACAAGTTTGTAGAAGGGGGGGGGGGTTGAATACAAACACACTATTTTACTTTTCTAAATTGTTTATTGATAAATCATTAACAATTTACAGCTTGTTGCGGAAACAAGATTAAGGATAAACCTAAATCTAAACAAGTTGGAACACTAAGGTTTTCTTGCACTAAGAAAGATAAGGAGATTACTAATAAAATCCTATCTTGAGAGATTTGAACTTGTCCAGAGTTAGCAAGTTACTTCAAATGAAGTGAGTTCATCTCTTTATATACTGCATGCATTTAATGCAATCCAGTATATACTTTACACGTGTCATTAGCGGATTGGTTGCATGTCATTGACCTTTGATGACAACCTTAGTAGCCGCATGAATGAACAGTGTAGTATCAGAGTGGTTGTACGATTTCAGATTTTCGGAGGTTCTTTTCTGACATTTCGTACGGTGGCGTGCAAGGGAGGTTAAGACAAAAGTACTTTGTACGGAGGACTTCATGATCAGCTTTCGTTGATTCAGCGATTATCATTTACTATTCAGCAGATGATAAAGTTCAGCGATAGCTGAAGTCTTGTACTTGATACTTCACGTTGAGTGGACAAATCTGAGTCTTCGCTGATCCGCATCAGTTCATTAGGAGACTTGTCGCTGGTTCTTGAGCTTGATCTTCGACTTCAGCGTAGAACCTTTGTTGACGTGAATCTTGTCTTCAGGGATCATAAGTAAACAACTAACTTATCAGCGATCACCATAAGGACTGAACAGACTCAGCGATATGGTGAACAGTGTTCGCTGAATGTTTAATCTAAAAGTGCGAGAGTTCCTATCAGCAGTACTGTAAGATCTTAGTACTTATCAGCGATAGTGAAACTCTGATACATATTGTTTACTTACAATTTTCACTAAGTATTTAAGATAGGGTCATTATCAAATCACTGAGGGTTTAGATCAACAATCTCCCCCTATTTGATTATGACATAGCAACAGAGAAAATTGCTATTTAATGAAAACATAAGGATAAAAAGAACTCATAAAATATTTGTCCCTTTTACTGTTTTCTGGGATCTTTTCAGTACTGATGGAGTAAAGTACATTCGCTGAAATCTTTCTTTAAATCTTTGAATCAGGTTACATTATGAATAAGAAAGATTACAAGTACAAGCGAAATAAATTACAAGTACTGAAGGATGACTGATACAATAGAGAAAATGGTGATTGTTGTCAGCCTTCAAAGGGTTCTTCCTTAATGAGAAGTTCATCAAGGGTTGTCTTTTCAGTTGGAATCATCCAGTCAGGAACCTTTTCTCCTTTATTCTTTAGCTTCAGAGCAGCTTCAAAAATCAAGGGTTTTAGGTGTCGTGCCTGAATGTCTTTTCTGAAGTCGCACCAGTAGATGAGATCTTTGAGCTGTTCGATTGGAGTGATTGGAAGCTCAGCGATCCGTTGAAAGCATTTACGTCCGTCATAGTCAAGAAAGAATATTCCATAAGGATTACTGATGACTTTACCAGGGACGAAAAGTTCACATGGTGGCAAAGAGACATCAAGGGCAGATAGATCAGGATCAGGACCAAGTACTTCAGCGCGAGAGAAACCAATTCCAGTTTCATTTCGTATGACAGGACCTGAGTTTGAATCTTGACGTTTCTTCCTTGGAGAGTCCTTTTTTCTTTTTGGCTTTAGATCAGGAACAGGAGGAATATCCACACAAGAAGATATCAAATCGATCTGTCTGTTTATCAGCTTTTCGAAATGATCCTTGTACTTAGATTTTGACGGTTGGATAGCTAACCTCATCTCCAGCCATTCAGAGAGACCATACCTTTTTACAGTGTCAGCACGAAAGGTTTCAGATGAGTCATCTTCTCTGAACAGTTTGATGTCAACAATAGGTACTCCGACGGAGGTTCTTCCAGAGATGAATACCTTGTTGATCTTCGCTGGACGATATCTGAAGTGGATTTTCTCTTTACACCAGATCAGGGTGGTCTGAGAAACTTCATCTTTCTTTTCCACGATCTTCTGGGCTTGTTCCCAAAGCTTTCGTTGGATTTGAATGGGAATACGCTTCAGCTTGGGGTCTTTGACAGATTCTTGAGTGAGCTTGATGGCGTATTCTCTGTCTTTATCTTCAGCTTCCTTCCTTTCAGCGATGAGGCGTTCAGCTCTGAGATGATCTTGGTATTCAGCTTTTGAAATTCTGAACTTAGGAGGAACTGAAGGTAGTTGATCGCGCCTTAGGATGATTCGCTGATCCTCGAATCGCTTTATCATTTCTTCTCTCCTCTTTTGATCAACTGAGGAAGGTCTGTTTCTGTGCGAGAGAGGTTGTTCTTCTGGTTCATCAGTCTCAGAGATTAAATCTAAGACTGGGATTATGTCTTCAGCGTTAGCTGGAATTATTGGTGAAGTCGCAACAGATTTTTCAGCGATATCCTCAAACAGGGGAGAGGACTAGCTGAAACGCAGCGATCTTACAAATAAGAACTGGGTAGAAGAACTTGGGTAGAAAAGATAGAAAAAAATGTGGATGTGTATGGTGTTTGTGGAATGGATAACTGATTTTTCATAGATGATCAGGGAAGGAAAAATAAGTTTAGTGTACCTGACAAATCGGCTTTGCAAGTAGGATCGCCAGATTATCATCTTCATCGATGCCTTTGTCTTTGCTTTTCTCAGCGCCAGAGGCTGAGTGCTTTGTCTTTGTCTTCTCCCCTGAAGGTTCTTTTATTGAAATACCTTTAAGAGCTTTGGTTCGAGGAGCAGGTTTGACAACAAAGAAATCATCGTCATCTTCATCATCATCATCATCGTTCCTTGGAGAGGAGGATGGTTCAGCTTCAGGGATGTCGAAGTCTTCGTCTTCTTCTGCTTCAGATTCCTCAGCATCTTCATCGAGTTGCTCCCCCTCAGATATAGAGGCGAGGTTCTCGGTTCCCTCAGGGTTTTCATCTCCCTGAGGTCCAGTAATCCGATCTTCATTACCCTCTCCCCTGATAGATTCATCATGGGAAAGGTCTTCAGCGCTCTTCTCCTGTTCAGCGCTCTTCTCCCCCTCTTTCTCATGATGGGCGGGGGAGGAATGGGTAGATTCAGCATTGGTGTTGTCTCTGTCTTCTGGGCCAGAGATTTTCACACAACCTTCAAGCTTAGCTATTCTGTCTTCTAGGCCAGAAATAGCAGGCGTGATTTTCTTCAGCTCTTGGCGATCCTCTGCGGTGAATGAGTCCAAAACAGGTGCAGGGGCCGGAGCAGGAGCTGGATTATTTGCCTTGTTCACCAGCGTCTCGATCATTGTCTTCACGGAACCAAGGTCGGTCTTCACTGAGCCCAAGTCGGTCTTGACCACTGACATATCACCTTCGAGTGTACCAACCGATTTCTTCAGCGTTGTAACTTCGCTGGAAATGGTGGAAACTGATGATTTGAGGTTGGTGTAGTCAGTGTAGATGTCGGAGAGCACTTTGGCAAAGTCGGCGAGAGTTTTATCAAGATCTTTGATGTCATCAGAGGAGGCCTTCTTTTCCACCACAGTAGTCAGCTTCGTCAGATTCTCTCCAGCGTTTGTTACAGCTGTAGAGTTATTTGATAGACCGGTGGTGAGATCCGTAAGTTTCATCTCCATAGACTTCAGAGATTGGTTGATGTCTCCCAAAAAAGGACCTGTAACATATAAGTACTTGTGAACAAAGGAAAGCTCAGAAGTTTCAGGTTTAGTTACAGTGTTTAAGGTGGGATCTGTACCTGCAGGAGCGTTGACGAACTCATCAAAGTTTCGAGTCCCTCCATAGTGTTCCATATCTCCCTCAAAAGTTCCGTGAGGAATGGAGATCTCTGCAGGTCCTTTCTTCGTCATTCGCTGAGAAGCTTCAACGGCTTCTTGAATGATGGCATCTCCAGTTTTGACTGGAGGAGTGTCCAAAGAAGTAGAGGGAGGAGCGAAGGATAAGAATTGGGGTTGGGGTTCAAGTTCAGCGTTGGATTCGCTGAGAAGTACTTCATCAGTCTTTTGAGAGACTGACGAAGGTTGGGTAGATTCCAAAGTTCTAACCTCAGCGTTTAGGGACGCTGAAGTAGGTTTAGAAGGGATGGCTTGAATTGGTGTGGCAGAGCGTACCACGGAACTTTCCTTCAGCTCTTCAGAATGAGCTGAGGAGTCTTCAGCATGCAACTGCTGGGGTTGCTCCTTGGTTTTCTTGATCCTTTTGGAATCAAGAGGGGTAAGAGATTGTTTCCTTTTCTTAGAAGGAATGGATTTTGTGGCCGGGGTATCAGCGATGGGTATTGTCGCTGAAGGAGCCACAGAAAGCGGAGAATTAAGAAGAGTGAGAAGAGTAGAGAGACGTACCTCGTTGGCGACAGGCTTGAAGTCGAGAACTTTAGGGCCAATCTGAGAGAGTTTCAGATCACCCTCTTCAGGATAGCTGTCCTTCAGGCCATATTGAAAGATGGCGCTGATGAATCGCGGGTAAGGAACCCATGCTGGTCGGTCAACGACAGAATCAACACGTTGAATGAGGTCTTCATAGATGATGGAGGCCCAGTCAATGTTGAGACCTTTCAGTAGTGCGTAACCCATGGCCTGCTGAGGTTGAGCGGCTTGATCAGAAGATCCGGATTTTGCTGTCATGCAGCTGATCAGGTGAGCGAAGATGAAGTTCATCTCGCTGGGCATCTTGGATTTCTTTATCAGCGTCAGCTTCTTCTCAGGTAGCTTGTCTCTTCCAGTCTCCCAGATGTAACCCATCGCATCAAGGAAAGCAATGATTTCTTCCCTGTCAGCGTGCTTCTTGTGGTCAGGAAATGGAATGAAAGGATTTTCTGAGGTAGCGTTAGGGAATTTCAGAGCTTTACGGATTATTGCGGGGGTTATCTTGATGGTGCCATACTCAGTATCGCTGAGTATGCAGTCGATGGTTTTAGATGGATCTTTGGCTGAGGGTAGGTTGGTGTGTCTGGCAGAGTACCAGAATTGGGATAATAGACGCTGACTGGCAGGAGGTGTGATTGTCAGTGCTGTGTATATGGGGCTATTCTTCAAAAAAATCACAGCGTCGTCTAGATGGGATACCTGCTTCCGAGGAGGAAACTCGAGAAGCGCTGAAAGGTTGTTTGCCTTTGTCCAGTCTAGTTGATCCAGCTCAAACTTAACCTGAGGAGCTTTGGTGATTTCCAGTTCCTCAGAATCACTGGAGATGGACTCAGCGGTAACATTCAGCTTTGAAGTTGCCATTTCACTGGTGTTATCCGTTGCAATGACGTCACAACTGTCCTTTCACATTCTTTCGTTGTCTCTTGATATCAGTTTAACCCAATTTATTCAGAGAGGATGATGAAATGGATTGTACTAGTTTATTTTATCCAGAGCCTATACAAGAATGTATAAACGTATCGCTGATTAAATGTGAACCACTGAAAATTTATCCTTCAAAGTTCAGCATTCCAAGCTCGCTGATGAGAAAGTTGAATCTTGTCTCATCAAGAGGTTTGGTAAACAAATCAGCTAACTGATAATCAGTTGGGATAAAATGAAGTTCTATATCACCATTCATCACATGATCTCTGATAAAATGATATCTGATTTCTATGTGTTTTGTCTTTGAGTGTAGTACTGGATTGTTTGCTATAGCGATGGCACTTGTGCTGTCGCAATAGATTGGAATTTTGGAGAGCTGAAGATCATAGTCTAGTAGTTGATTTCTCATCCACAAGACTTGAGAACAGCAGCTTCCAGCGGCTACATACTCAGCTTCAGCTGTGGAAGTGGACACCGAGTTTTGCTTCTTACTTGTCCAACTTACCAGCTTTCCACCCAGGAGCTGACATCCTCCTGTGGTGCTTTTCCTATCCATTTTACAACCTGCAAAATCACTGTCTGAATAGGCGGTTAGATCGAATCCTGAATCTTTGGGATACCAAAGACCTAGATTCGCTGTACCCTTAAGATATCGAAAGATTCGCTTTACAGCTTTCATATGAGATATCTTAGGTTCAGCTTGATATCGTGCGCACAGACATGTTGCAAACATAATATCGGGTCGGCTAGCTGTAAGATACAGTAGTGAGCCGATCATCCCACGGTACAGCGTGACATTGACAGGAACACCCTTTGTGTCCTTATCAAGTATCAGCGGTGGTGCCATAGGGGTTTTCATAGCTGAACTTTCAGTTAAGTCGAATTTTTTCAGCATATCTTTAACATACTTTCCCTGATTTATAAAAGTTCCTTTTTCAGTTTGCTTAATCTGAAGACCAAGGAAATATGTTAGTTCACCCATCATACTCATTTTATACTCATCTTTCATTCTATCAGCGAAACGAGTACAAAGCTCAGGGTTAGTAGAACCAAATATAATGTCATCAACATATATTTGAACTAAAATGATATGACCTTTTATTTTTCTAAAAAACAAAGTTTTGTCAATCTTACCTCTCTCAAAATTTTCAAGGTGGAGATACGTAGAAAGAGTGTCATACCATGCACGAGGAGCTTGCTTCAAGCCATAAAGTGCCTTATCCAGCTTATAAACATAACTTGGACGCTTAGGATCTGAGAATCCTGGAGGTTGTTCCACATAAACTTCTTCATTCAGCTTTCCATTTAGAAACGCTGACTTAACATCCATTTGATGTACAGTGAAGTTTTTGTGTACAGCATATGCTAAGAAAAGACGAATAGATTCAAGTCTTGCTACAGGAGCAAAGGTTTCATCATAATCTATACCTTCCTCTTGTCTGTATCCCTGAGCAACAAGACGAGCTTTGTTGCGAGTTACAGTACCATGTTCGTCCAACTTGTTTCGATAGACCCACTTAGTGCCTATCACTGTTTTGTCAGTTGGTCTCCGAACAAGTTTCCAAACTTTGTTTCTTTCGAATTCAGTCAGCTCTTCTTGCATAGCGCTGACCCAGTTTGGATCTCTGAGGGCATCATCTATTTTCTTTGGTTCAGTTAGAGAAATAAAGTTAACAAATAAACAAATATTACCTGCACTTCTACGAGTCTGAATACCAGCGTTGGGATCACCAAGAATTTGATCGATTGGGTGATTTACAGTCCATCGCTGAGCCGGAGCATGCGTCGCTGACGCAGTCTGAACTGGAGAAACTGAAGATGAGGCTTCAGCTACTTCTGGATAATCAGCTAAGAGATGAATGCTTGCATTTGTCACTTCATTCACTGATTGCTGAGAAATAGATGGAATTTCTGAGACATTTGGATCAACTGCGGGTATAGTATTTATAGGAACAGCTGAGACCCAAGATGTTTCAGCTTCACTATTCTGCATATTGGGAATGATAGTAGGACCATCATTTTCAGTTGTATGAGTATGAGTAGTGGGAACATCTTCTGAATCACCAAGATGAGAAAACATCCATTGATTCAGTTCTTCTGTATCAGCGTTCGGTTTAGAGTTCGCTGAACGGGATTCGTCAAACGTGACGTGAATAGTTTCTTCTACAGTTTGTCTTCTTCGGTTGAAGACTCTGAAGGCTTTGGAAACTGAGGAGTATCCAAGAAAGATTCCATCATCAGCCTTAGGATCAAACTTTCCAAGGGCATCTCTGTTGTTCAGTATGAAACACTGACAACCAAAGATGTGAAGAAAGCTGATTGAAGGTTTTCTCCCATGAAAGAGTTCATAGGCTGTCTTTTTGAATCTTTTGACTATCAGCGACCTGTTTTGCGTAAAACAAGCCGTGTTGACAGCTTCTGCCCAAAACTGAGTAGGCAGGTGAGAATCGCTGAGCATTGAACGTGCAGCTTCAATAATTGTTCTATTTCTTCTTTCAGCGACTCCGTTTTGTTGTGGTGTTCTCACTGACGAAAAGTTATGAGAAATACCCTTGCTCTCAAGGAAGGAATCAAGAGAACTGTTTTTGAATTCAGTTCCATGATCACTCCTTATTGAGCGAACAGTCATATTGTTCAGAGTTTCCATCTTCCGAACAAAGGTGATGAGTTCTTCAGGGGTGTCACTCTTAGAACGGAGAAACATTACCCATGTATAACGAGAGAATTCATCAACTATGACCAGCGTATATTTCTTTCCAGCGATGGATTGTTTGTTAACGGGGCCAAACAAATCCATATGGAGTAGTTGAAGAGGAGATGACACTGAGGAAACTTGCTTGGACTTAAAGCTTGCCTTGGTCTGCTTCCCTTTTTCACACGCTGAACATAAGGATTCTTTGGCGTATGAATGTTGAGGTAGACCAGTGACTAACTCTTTGGATGAAAGAGTATTCAGTGTCTTGAAGTTGAGATGTGAGAGTCTCTTGTGCCATAGCCAGTTGACATCAGAAGATGCCTTTGAGAAGAAACAGGAGTTCTCAGTGGTTGTTGAGTCCATGTTTATAACGTAAACATTTTCCAAACGATAACCGCTGAGAGCTATCTTCTCCTTTTTGTCAGAGACAAAGCAGGATTCCTTGGTGAAAATCACTTTGTTATCCATGTCGCAAAGCTGACTGATGCTCAGAAGATTATGCTTCAGCCCTTCAACATATGCGACTCTTCTTAAGGATGTTGTACCATTTGAAAGTACACCATACCCTCGGGTGTGTCCTTTTCCATTTCCACCGAAAGTTACAGAGGGACCCTTCTCTTCCTTGTATTCAGCGAGCAGGCTTTTCTTTCCAGTCATGTGTCTAGAGCATCCGCTATCGAGATACCAGATACCCTTCTTAACCTGCAATACAAAGGAAGATTAGTTTTGCTTGGGTACCCACTTCACCATGTATACGCGTTTGTCAGTGGAAGTGGTTGGAATGGGTTCAGCAGTCTTCGCAGCATTTGAAGATTCAGCTTTGTCTTTCTTCACTTTGGTCAATTTCTTGACCTCAGCGGTATGAGTCACCTTGACCTGACTTGCAACTGGTTTGGTCTTCTTTGGTGCTATCTTCACCTTAGCTATCTTATCAGCTTTGGTGGCTGTGGGACACTTACTTGCAATATGATCGGTAAGTCCACAGTGATAACATTTCCTATAACTAAAATTAGTTCTAGGACCACTTGTGTGCTGAGCTTTTAATTTGGAATTAGAAGTGCCAGCACCAAGTACACTATTGGTTTTTGAAATAGGACGAACATTCAGTTCTTCAGATTTCTTACCAAGGACATCTACTCTGAGTCTAGGAGTAGGTCGCTGAACTGATCCAGAGGTCTGATTTCTAGAACCAGATGAATGAATCACTAAGGCTTTGGAAGCATTCAGCTTAGGTACTAAAGTACCCTTCTGAGGATTTTGATAAATTACAATTCCTTTACCTTTATCTTTAGAGACAGAGGTAGGTTTTGAATAAACCATTTTCTCCTTACCTTTTGAGGAGGTAGGAGTTTCCTCAGGGATTGGTGTAATCGACGAGGAGTACTGAGATGAAGAAGTGTCAGCTACTGAGGATACGAACGTTCCAAATTTAAGCATTGAACGTTCAGTGGTTGGTATTGGAGTATCATATTTATAACCCAGACCACGTTTATCACTCAGAGGAATCTGAGCCTTAATTATCTCAGTGATCTTTGTTGAAGAATTACACCATCCTTCAACAGTAGCTTGTTCAGCTTTTAATGCAGCGATAGCTTCCGCTCGTTCAATTTTGACTAGCTGATTTAAATGGACTTCATCTTTAAAATCTTCTTCAAATTTAGAAAGCTTTTCTATTTGAAGGTGGCAATTTTTAAGCTTTTCAGCGAGATCAAGATTTTGGTTTTCAACCACAGCTTTGCCGTTCATGGCTTCGTATAAGCTTCTAGTCAGTAGTTCGATTTTACGGAGACTATCAGCTTCATCAATATTTACAATATTGGTAAAGGAAGGTGATACCTGAATGGCAGATGTTGAAGTGGAGGGTATGTCTGAACTTTCTTCCTCTTCTTCAATCTTGGCCATGAGACATTGATTTGCTTCATCATCTTCAGAATCAGATGATGAGGCTTCTTCATCAGAAGCAGCCCAATCATAGTCAGCCATTAGGCCTTTTCCCTTCTTCTTAAAGCTTTTCAGCTTTGCATACTTCTCCTTCAGCTTTAAGTATTTGTCGTCTTTATTCCTTGGAACAAAGGATTTCTTTGTAAAGGCTGAAGGTCTCATGATTTTCTTTGACCTGCACTCGTTAGCGAAATGACCTGTCTTTTCGCAGTTAAAACAAGTAGCAGTAGCCTTATCAACAAAAGCTGATGACTTAGGCTTGTCAGCTATAGAAAGAGTTTTGTTCTTTCTAAACATTTTCTTCTTGGCGAATCTCCTGAACTTTTTAGTCAGGAGAGCCAAGGATTCATCATCTGAAGAATCAGAATCTGATGATCTTTCAGAGTTACTTTCTAACTCAGTGATAGTGACCACGGGTCGCTGAGTAGAAGGTTCCTCTGAGATTAAAGCAACAGGGGTGCTTTTGGAATCTTTTACAAGATTCTTCTTAAGATGGCTAGATTGCTCATGATTCAGCAATGTGCCATATAAGGTAGCGAGTGTCATTGATCTTAGATCTTTTGACAGCTTGAGACACATGGAATAATTGTCCCAGCTTTCAGGTAAACATTCTAAAAACTTTGTCAGAACTTCAAAGTTAGAATATTCCTTACCAACCGTTTTAAGATCTATAATTAAGCAGTTAAAACGTTGATGTACTTCAGAGAGAGTTTCATTCTTACCAGAGATGAAACTTTCGTATTGTCTTACCAGGTTGATCTTTCTTGAATCCTGGACTTCAGACGTTCCTTCATACTGAACACATATTGTGTCCCACATGGCCTTCGAGGATTTCAGGTTCATGACGGAATGGTAGACTTCGTCAGGAAGGGCCATGGATAGTATGGATCTGGCTTTTGTATCTATAGCCACTTTCTTCTTGTCTTCATCGGTCCAATGATGGATTTCCTTTGGAATCAGCCTTTCTGGAATAGCAGCTCTAGTTGCAGTGGCTGGAACGGCAGGATCAATCGTTATAGGAATGTGTGGACCGTTTTCAAGATAGTAAGGTATAGTAGGGTCTACACCTTCTAAGAAAAGTGTCATCCTATTTTTCCATAAGTTGAAGTTGTCTCTGGAAAATCTAGGGGGTTTTGCAAGAGAACCATTGTCGATATAGTGAGTGTTTGTGTTTGAGTTGGCCATTTTCAGATAATAGCAAGGAAGAGAAAATATCTTAGATTAGATCTTGTTTATGAGATTAAACAAATCTGCTCTGATACCACTTGTTGGTCCCGAAAGGCTTAAACAAGTTTGTAGAAGGGGGGGGGGTTGAATACAAACACACTATTTTACTTTTCTAAATTGTTTATTGATAAATCATTAACAATTTACAGCTTGTTGCGGAAACAAGATTAAGGATAAACCTAAATCTAAACAAGTTGGAACACTAAGGTTTTCTTGCACTAAGAAAGATAAGGAGATTACTAATAAAATCCTATCTTGAGAGATTTGAACTTGTCCAGAGTTAGCAAGTTACTTCAAATGAAGTGAGTTCATCTCTTTATATACTGCATGCATTTAATGCAATCCAGTATATACTTTACACGTGTCATTAGCGGATTGGTTGCATGTCATTGACCTTTGATGACAACCTTAGTAGCCGCATGAATGAACAGTGTAGTATCAGAGTGGTTGTACGATTTCAGATTTTCGGAGGTTCTTTTCTGACGTTTCGTACGGTGGCGTGCAAGGGAGGTTAAGACAAAAGTACTTTGTACGGAGGACTTCATGATCAGCTTTCGTTGATTCAGCGATTATCATTTACTATTCAGCAGATGATAAAGTTCAGCGATAGCTAAAGTCTTGTACTTGATACTTCACGTTGAGTGGACAAATCTGAGTCTTCGCTGATCCGCATCAGTTCATTAGGAGACTTGTCGCTGGTTCTTGAGCTTGATCTTCGACTTCAGCGTAGAACCTTTGTTGACGTGAATCTTGTCTTCAGGGATCATAAGTAAACAACTAACTTATCAGCGATCACCATAAGGACTGAACAGACTCAGCGATATGGTGAACAGTGTTCGCTGAATGTTTAATCTAAAAGTGCGAGAGTTCCTATCAGCAGTACTGTAAGATCTTAGTACTTATCAGCGATAGTGAAACTCTGATACATATTGTTTACTTACAATTTTCACTAAGTATTTAAGATAGGGTCATTATCAAATCACTGAGGGTTTGGATCAACACATGGACCGAAGTTGGGTTTTAACCCAAAGGAATCCGGAAGTTAGTTTGGGTCGGAGATCATTGTCTCTTTTGGGCCGGTCTGATATTAAAAGAAAAAGGGCAGGAAATTTATTAATCTTGGGTATTTGGGTTTCGCCTATTTATAGATTCGGTATTGTTTTGGGGAGATCCGATATTTAATTACTTGATCCGAAATTATTATTTTGGGTCCAGATTTGAGAAGGATCTAGGATCAGAAGTTGAGTTGTCACTGATTAAATATTAAATTATGCTTTAGGTGTAGGGACGGTTCGGAACGAGATTCGTGGTTAGGAAAGTAACTGCTATTAGGTGAGTTCCCTAAACCCTTTTTACACGAAGTAAGACGTTAAATGTTTTTACTGATTATGGTTCGTTTATGAGCATGAAATATTTACCAACTGTTACGTATGTTTCCCATGAGAATTATATTTTATTGAAAAGACTATTTAGTATGACGAACTGATTGATAACGATTTATAAAGATTCCAAGTTTCATGATTTATGATACGTTACGCTATGTGGAGTCGGTCTGCACGGTGGGATCAGAGTGCCTCGGGATTCGATGATCCCTTGGACAGTTGTATGAGCCGGTAGGTTGGAATTTTTTTCCCTCTTACTCGGATAGAGGGGAGTCTGCTTAGGCCCCGATCGTGGTTAGCTTACGTTATCCTTAAACACTGTGCAGTACCATGATTGATGCTTATGTGAAAAATGTTGATGAGTTTTATAAATGGTTTCATACTGTTTATATATGATGTTTTCGGGGGGAATTCACTAGATCTTTTGGTCTAACCCTCGCTTTTCAAAAACTAAACCATTTTCAGGTGAGCAAATGGTAGAAGGCTCAGGTAAGTGAGCAAGTACAGGATAGAGTACAGATGCAGATACAGACACTGCATGTGCCACTTATAGAAGCTAGTATGTTTTCAGTTGTATATAGGTTGTTTCCGCCAACCTAAGTTTTGAGACTGATGTAATGGAATTTTGGGACCCAGTTTTGTAATGTTTTTGATTTAATGCTATGCATGACCTGTTTTAGTTTTGGGCTGTTACAAATGGTATCAGAGGCTTAGTTTAAGGGATTTAGGTGACCGGACGGGCCTAAACTTAAACTGTGGAAGTAGAAATCACAACTGAGAATCAGGAAATGCGATAGGAGGGCACTATTGTAGATATAGGAAATGCGTTAGGAGGACACTATAGTAGATATATGACTAATAGGGTACCGAAAACAGTCATGTAAGGTAAGTTTGGGATTACACCTGGCCAGTGTAATTGTGAACTTACAGGTACATGTATGCACTTAACCTGCCTTATTATTCCAAAGTTGTAGTCTTAAGCTAGTTATATGTTGTGTTTCAGTAATCCAGAATGTTAGAAGGACCCCTGAGGGGTAGATTGAGACCCATTGTTGGTGAAGTATCATGAGAGATCAGTTATGATGTGATGTATGTATACATCGTAGAGAAGAAATGTTGTTTAGAATGTTATGAGCCGTCTAGAGGTAGATCTCCATGGGGTTGAAGAGGATGAATGATTAATTTTGAGTAAGACTCCTGTTCCTGGAGAGTCCCGGTTGAAGAAATCGTGAGGTAGATCAGTTGGGAGGGTAAGAAGGACAGTGTCAAGATCTTGAAAATGTCAATTCAAGAGTGAGTAAAGGATTAGAGCCCTGACTCTTTAGTCGAGATTTCCAGTGTCAGCTTGAAAACGTGTAGAGGTAGAATGTGAGATAATTGATCAAGACGAAAATAGTACGACATGGGTGAGTAAGTGGATCGCGGATCGTATGTACATAAAGTTGTTGCAAGGCCGAGAGGGCGACCATTGGTCGAGAGCAGAGTGTCAATGATAAGTTATATGAGTAAAGCGGTTGACCTTGTTAGAGTGAGTAGCCTTCAATTGCATGTAGAGTTTCATGCATGGCGTTCTTATATGTAACATGAAAATTTTCACGATTTAAGGTAAATGTGTAAACATCAATTTTGATCGAAAATGAGTCAGCATGTACAACCGTATTTTTAAAGAAAAGGCGATTTCATTTACGTCGCACAATGAAATTTTGAGCTTAACGATTTGCAAAATATTTCACCCTTTTCATGATAGGTTAAATGGCTGCAAAAAGTCAAGAAAATGTTTGCCAACAAAACTTTTATAACCGAAAGGAGTACTGACATGTTGATGTCATAGAAATGAGTGTGAGAACCGACTGGTTTATTCCGTGTCGGTAATTCCTTTTAGAATTTTGTTGTACAGAAGATTTTCATTCAATATGTCATGGTCGTAACAACGTCGTTTTGGTTGAGAAAGACCGAGCTTTACTGAAAGGGTGCGTGCGGACGATTCTCGAGATCGTTGTGCAGGGCATTGGAGTTATGAGGATGTTGGGGTCAGGTGTCTCCGAGTCGTTTCCATGTGTTGTTCTTTAAAATAATAAAAAAAGTGTGAATGATTTATTTAACGCGTTGTCATGCATAAAGGCTATGAACTCACTAGGTCGTAGAGTATTACAATTTAAGCTAAGGAAGAACTCCAAGAGTGGAAAGGTGTTGGACAAATCAGGGGAGAACGTTTGTAGTTTTAGTATTTGTGTTCAAGAGGAGAGGTGGACAGTGGAAGAGTCGGAAGTGGACTTTAGTGTCGGTTGTATGAAGGTCTATACCCTGGTTCGGTGACTGGAAATATACAGTTGCCGAGGGACGGTTGTGTCCAGGGGAAGGACTAGAAGTCACCAAGGTGTTGGTATTAGCAACACTCTATGAGTAGTGTGGTGAGACAGAAATGAAATATCCTCGACGTCGAATAAGAGTTTTAAGGTGATCTTGCAATGTGACGTTGCACGAGTAAGTTTTGGAATGGGAACGATGGGATGTGTAGATGATCATGATATGATGGAAGAACTAGGTTCTGTTAGGAACCTTTGATGATGGAAAAGTTAGGAAAGCATCAACAGGTCGACTACTAATATGAAAGTCGGTAGCTATTTAATATGTCTAGAGTTGAAGGCGTTGTCAAGACGTTGGAAGCGGAGAGAATTACCAAGGTGTGGGTAAATGTAGGAGGTTGTTCTGGAAAGATGTATACATGATGATGGAACACCTCGTGTGGGCGTATAGATTATATCGATCTGCGAGTGATTGTGCCCTGTCTATGTAATGGTTTGGAATCGCAAAAAACTAGCAAGAATCGAGTATGTTTGAGTTAGTCAGGAACTCGTGAGTTGTTGATTTAGAGTTGGTAAAAGGCAAAGTAGCGAGATAAACTCGGTTATTTATGCGGAGGAATATGAAGGCAAGATCGAATTGTGTACGAATGACCTCGAGAGACCTGGTCTGCAGTGTGATGTTATGGGTGGAGAATGTACGGGTGAGTAGTGGCATCAATTGCCAAGATAAATGTGCCAGCCAGTGTTGTAGTAATGTGATGTTAGAAAGAGGAATCGTCAGGTGGAAGCTTTTGGGGATTTCGGATGAGGTGTGCGATTTGTTAATCAAGTGGTTGGAGCACGTGGTTTGTAAGTTGGCTTTGTGTTATGGCTATTATCGGAATAGAATGTCGGAGCAGCAGTGGGCGGTTACCTAAATGAGAAACCAAGTGTTTTGGTTGTGTGTGTCGCTAAGTAAGTATATTTTTGGAATCATTGGAAGTTTAAAGAAGATGATGGTCGGGTTAGTCAAAAAAAATGTGGCGTAGTAGATGCGAAATCATTAAAGAAGGTGAATCGTTTCTTATGTGTGAAGGAATTATCCGAGAAGGTAATAGTTGGAGATCAAGGAGCGTGTAGGGGCTTCGAGTACCGGTGCCATTTCGAGATGACTTGGTTGGATGCCTAAAGTTAGAATTTTGATACAATCTTTTGGTCATATATAGAGATAGGGAAGTGTAGTCGACGCATGGGGAAAGGTTGAAAGTTAGGGGCAAGTAATGTTTGGTGGGAGGTGCTCCACATTAACGTGAGGAGGTGAAGATCGTATGTCGGTATAAGTAAGTAGGTTGGAAGTGACAGTAACACCGAAAGGTGGAGTAGTGTGTGTAAATTGCTATCGATAAATGTGCAGACTTCTGGAAAGGGTATTGAGGAAGGGGTTTGGTGTATGTTTTTGTGCAGGAAAGAAGTGGATAAGGTAGTTGAATGAGTGGAGTTAGTGACGTTGTGAGAAATGTTCAGATGAATTGGTCGTTCAGTGATAAGCTATTGAGAATAGTATGGTGTGACCATGGTTACTCCTCCCAGTTGGGTGAGGGTAACTGAAGTATGTTATAAGACGAGACACTTATGGCAAGCAGTGAGAAATCGATGTATTTTCAGGATAAGTTCAATTCGGATAGGTGAACACTTCAAGGAGGGATCATGGAGGTTTCCTACTTTTAGCTACGTATAAGTGTGAGTGATAAAGTGGTGAGAACGTGTGAAATGGTTGATGAGCGATAGCCGATTTGTCCCGGAGAAAGGTGAGGTGGATTATGTTTAGTAGATCCGTCGAAGTTTTGCAGGTTAGATAGATAGTGTACGAACTTGGGGTGCCCGTTGAGACTTTGGAAAGTTTAGTGTGATGCGTGTCTATATTTTGAAGAGCACATGTTGGAAGTTGTGATGATGGCGACCTTGCAAGGAATACAGGAGGCAAGAGCTGACTTTTGTTATTATTGAACGAGTTGGAGCAGAAGCTTACAAGTTAAAATTGCCATAGGAGTTAAGAGGAGTTCATTCGACATTTCATGTCTCGAACCTAAAGAAGTGTTTAACGGGAACCGATGTGGCTGTACCTTAGAGGATATCAGAGTTGATGAGAAGTTGATTTATGTAGAAGAGCCAATATAAATCATGGACGGTAAGGTTCGCAAAACAAGAAGCAAGGAGATCAGCCTTGTAAAGGTACAGTGGTGACATCATAAAGGTCCCGAGGCGACTTGGGAGTTGGAATCGGAAATGAGGACAAAGTACCCGCATCTTTTCCCTTAAGGAATTCCGGGGACAGAATTCTTTTAAGGGGGGAGTGTTGTAACAACCCGGTTTTCTAGTTAAGACTTGAATGTTTGGTGGCCAACGTCAAATTAAGAGAAGTTATAAAGAGGGACCTTTTTGCAATTTTTGAAAGATATAAAAGGATACAAATCCCTAGGTTATCATTGATTGTCTCAATATTCTCTTGATTTGGCGGCTGAGGAGAGAAACCATGAAGAAATTGGAGGAGCTTTTGGCAACGATTTCATTTGGAGAAGTTCCAATTTGGTAAGTAATCAATCTTCTATACTATTTCCTGCATAGTAGGTAGCTGAGAAAATCAAATTTTGGTTTATCTTCATGTTAAGCTGCGTAATATTGATAAGAACATTAATGGGGTTTAGCTCTAAATTGGACTGTTACAAAGATGTAATCAAGTGGTTATGTGAGTTTTTGAGGTTAAGGTTAAGCACTCTTCAACTTATGAAAAAGAAAGTTATGGCTGAGTCTTTTGATTTAAGCTGATTAGGAGAGACTGGACTTGTGGTTTGTCTAATCCAGAACCGATAATACCGGAACTGATAATTTCGGAAGTTGTAAATTTATTGATCCGGAATTAGTGGATCTGGAGCGTGTCTCCTTCTTGATCCGGAATTGGGCCAACTTGGAAGCCTGGAGTCGTGGACCGATTGAAATGGGAGATCCAGAATTTGTGTACAATACCGGAACTGGGCTCTCAGTCTAGTAGATCCGGAATGTTTGTTTAAGTCCCGGAATTGGACTTCCGTTTTAGTAGATCTGGAATCCAATTACTTTGGATCCGGAATGGCGTATCAAGTAGACTAGATCCGGAACCCACTAAGGCTAGATCCGGTATTGCCCATCATGTAAGTTCCGGAATTTGGGCTGTTGTGGTGGACCCAAAATTCGATTAAAGCATGGACTGGAATTGGGTTTTAACCCAAAGGACTCCGGAAGTTAGTTTGGGCCGGATATCATTGTCTCTTTTGGGCCGGATATCATTGTCTCTTTTGGGCCGGTCTGATATTAAAGAAAAAGGGCAGAAAATTTATTAATCTTGGGTATTTGGGTTTCGCCTATTTATAGATTCGGTATTGTTTTGGGGAGATCCGATATTTAATTACTTGATCTGAAATTATTATTTTGGGTCCAGATTTGAGAAGGATGTAGGATCAGAAGTTGAGTTGTCACTGATTAAATATTAAATTATGCTTTAGGTGTAGGGATGGTTCGGAACGAGATTCGTGGTTGGGAAAGTAGCTGCTATCAGGTGAGTTCCCTAAACCCTTTTTACACGAAGTAAGACGTTAAATGTTTTTACTGATTATGGTTCGTTTATGAGCATGAAATGTTTACCAACTGTTACGTATGCTTCCCATGAGAATTATATTTTATTGAAAAGACTATTTAGTATTATGAACTGATTGATAACGATTTATAAAGATTCCAAGTTTCATGATTTATGATACGTTACGCTATGTGGAGTCGGTCTGCACGGTGGGATTAGAGTTCCTCGGGATTCGATAATCCCTTGGACAGTTGTATGAGCCGGTAGGTTGGAATTTGTTTCCCTCTTACTCGGATAGAGGGGAGTCTATTTGGGCCCCAATATGAGGCGAGAGGGGAGTCTGCTTGGGGCCCGATCGTGGTTAGCTTATGTGATCCTTAAACACTGTGCAGTACCATGATTGATGCTTATGTGAAAAATGTTGATGAGTTTTATAAATGATTTCATATTATTTATATATGATGTTTTCGGAGGGAATTCACTAGACCTTTTGGTCTAACCCTCGCTTTTCAAAAACTAAACCATTTTCAGGTGAGCAAATGGTAGGAGGCTCAGGTAAGTGAGCAAGTACAGGATAGAGTACAGATTCAGATAGAGACAGTGCATGTGCCACTTATAGAAGCTAGTATGTTTTCAGTTGTGTATAGGTTGTTTCCGCTAACCTAAGTTTTGAGACTGATGTAATGGAATTTTGGGACCCAGTTTTGTAATGTTTATGATTTAATGCTATGCATGACGTGTTTTAGTTTTGGGTTGTTACAGGTTTTGAGTTTTCACATTCAAGAATGAAGTTGAAAAGATTTAGAGGTTTCACTTTTGAAATGAACATGAATAGGATAGAATACTAAAACAACCCTAACTCAATGAATTTTATCTTTTTAGTATAAGGACGAAAAAGTCTTTAAAAAATAGAAAATCTTAGAAAAAAGAAAAATAATCTTATGATGCTTAGGAGATGCCACATCATTGTCTTTGGTTTCTCCTTTAATATATATATTGATTGAAATGAAAGAAGAAAATCAAGTGATCGACGGAGAGGGAGAAAAAGCGTTTACCTGGAAAACGATTTTGTTGAAGAACAATGCATGATTTGTGATATGAATAATACATCAAGTGATATGGAGAGGAAGGTGAAGACATATAGTGATGAATAAATAATTATACAAAATGGAAGGGTTTTGAGTTTTCACATTAAAGAATGAAGTTGAAAAGATTTATAGGTTTCACTTTTGAAATGAACATGAAAAGGATAGAATACTAAAAAAATCCTAATTCAATGAATTTTATCTTTTTAGTATATGGACGAAAAAGTCTTTACCGTATAAAATGTTTAAAAAAATCAAAAATCTTAGAAAAAATAAAAATAGTCTTATGATGCTTAGAGCATCCACACGCGACTTGCAAGAGCTCTTGCAAGATGACATGGCATGCCATGTGTCTTGCAAGGCCTTGCAAGACTACCATGATCTTGCACAATTAGTATGGTCTTTCAACCAATATAATATATTAAACAAAATCATTTATTAATTTAATTAGTTTGTTTGTTTGTTTAAATATTAGTTATTATTAATATGTTTATTAAATTTAATTCATTTATTAGTTTGTTTTATCATTATTTTTTTAATATTTTTATTAAAATTTCTTACCCACGCTTTATTTTAAAAAAATGGTACTTTTATGCAATGTTTTTAATTTAAACTACTAAATTAAAAGTACATTGATATAAAAATTACGAAAATACAAATACTAATAGATAAACGTACACAAACATCAAAAAAATTACATAAGTAAATACAACATAAATATTACATCATCATTCGTTTAAAAGCATGTGAATTTGTTGTAACGTCCCAAAAATCATAACATGCATTAATATAGAAAAAGCATTCGAAATTACATAAATAGCTTGTCTTTTAAACATCATCAACATATACTAATCAAAACTTGACAGCGGAAGTCTCTATTCCACAGCCGAGAGCTACATCTATAGTCATTAAAATCAAAACTCTAAAGTCGCTCTAGTCTCCCAATCCTTCTTGCAGTCACTCCTAGTTCTTACTAGAAGAACCCATAGTGCGCTTACCTGAAAATGGTTTAGTTTTTGAAAAGCGAGGGTTAGACCAAAAGGTCTAGTAAATTCCCTCTGAAATCAACATGTAAACAATATGGAGAACACTTATAAAAGATTTATAAAGATTTGGTAACACATCATCAAGTATAGTACTACACTGTGTAATGGATCACATAAACATTCCGCGATCAGGGCCCCAGCAGAACCCCTCTCGCCTCTTTCGGAGCCTACGCAGACTCCCCTTCCCGGAGCCTACGCAGACTCCCCTCTACCCGAGTAGGAGGAAACGAATTCCAACCTACCGGTCTGCCATACGTATCCAAGGGATCTTCCGACCCCGAGGATCTCTCTCTGATCCCACAGTGCAGACCGACTCCACATAGCACATAATTCATTTCATAAAACATGCACTTTACATCTTTGTAAAATTCATCATTTCCATTTCATCATGTCAAGTAAGCCTTCTCAAGTAAAACGTGTAGTTCATGGAAAAACATTCGTGAGAGTTACTAACAGTTCATGCTCGTAAATGAAACCATAATCCGTTAAAACATTTAACACTTTACGTCGTAAAAAGGGTTTAGGGAACTCACCTTGGCAACGCTGAACGCACTCCTTAACTACCTCCAAGCTAATCCAATCGAACACCTAAGGGCATTAGGTTTAAATCAGATTAAACGGTTCAATCCTACTAACCAGTGAACACTTTCCTGATACAGGGGCTTTCCGGACGCTTAGAGCTTTCCGGACGCACTATCCGGACTCTACCCCTTTCCGAACACCTATCCGGATTCTACCCCTTTCCGGACGCACTATCCGAAAAGATACACATCCGGTAACTCGCAAGAACTCCTACCCGGACACTTGCAATCCATCCGGACACTACTGAAACATCAGTGTCCGGGAACTACGGCTGTTCGAAAAACAACCATCTAAAAGTGATTAAAACTCATTTCTATGATAACAGCTCGATTAGACAAACCTAAGGGTTCATCCACTAGCCATAATCACCCAATTAATTTCATTCATAAACCACCAATTCGACATATTAGCAAAGAAACCCATAATACTTAAAAAGGGCTGTTTAGGAGAAAAGCTTAGTAATCCCAATGGTTTTCACCCCCAAATCTGGAACAAAAGAGAGTAGGAACTTGCAAACAAACATAAGAAAAGGTTCTAGCTGATTACCTTGACATATTCCTTCCTTAAGCAAGAATTCCCACTTTATCTTCTTCTTCCTCCTTTCTTCTCGTAGCCGCCAAACACCCAACACAAGACCCAAATACTGATTTCTCAAGTCATGTCCTAGGGATTTGTAGCTATTTATATTTCTCATAAATTGCCAAAAGGTCCCTCAAGTCCAACTTTCATTGTTTAGACTTCGGCCACCAGACTTTCACCTTTTCTATAAAAACTCGGATGTTACATTTGTTTTTCGTACAAACTTCGTTGTGCCGGAGTCATTGTTGATGTATCCATTTCCATCAATTTAATTGCCAACTTTTGTTTTCGATGTCCGTGAATATATCCATGTATTTTATTTGTTAATTAAATTATATTTACACAAAATATAGTAAAAGAAAACAAAAGTAAAATTTTAGTTATCTATATTTTATAATTAATTTATTAGTTATATTATAATTATCTATATTTTTTATATTATAGTTTATTAGTTTAGAAAGGAGTTTGGTCTTGCATGTGTGTAGAAGGTGTTATTGCAAAGCTAATGTGGCACTTGTGAAAGGAGTATGGTCTTGCAGGTGTGTGGATGGTCTTAGGAGATGCCATATCATTGTCTTTGGATTCTCCTTTAATATATATATATATATATATATATTGATTATAACTTTTACCATTTGGTTGGTTGTGATTCCAACCATGATGATAGATTTCTAAACCTTTTTTCACCCTTTTATATACCCATCATTTTCTTCCAAACTATCATCTGTCCGCTAATATGTGATGATGAAACTTAACCTTATTTGAAAATTTGAGAAATACTCAAACTCAACCAATGTGGCACCACACGTTGCATGGTGACTGATATTGTCTTATTAAAAAATATGTAACCAATTTAAGATGAACCATCACTTGTTAATTGACAACTAATAAAATACAACGTAAAACACACTGAAAGTATTGAGTTTTATTATATGTAACTTACTTTCATTGATTAATTTCTTAAATATGTAATTTGTTTGATGTTATAACCATATTGGGGTAGATTGCAGATAGTTAAAGACAAATATTCTTTACCCCGATGTGGTTTGAATCAGTAAGAGAAGCTAAACCAATGTGTGCTTGATTTTAACAAAATATGAAATATGTTGGTTGAAATGATATAAGTGAATACAAGTATGTTTTCATCCACAATTTTAATTGATATTGTTTCCTCTAATAACAAAGTTAATTTCATAAAAAATTTAATCTTAATTTTAGTTTTAAAAATAACAATATTCTGATGTTGAAGTTGAATATTTACAATAATGGTTGGTTGCAAATGCTTGCATAACATTAAATATTATATTTAATGTAGTAGTATGTAAAAGTTTACCTTATTAATTAATTTATAAATCTTGTTTGGTAACCTGGTTTATTAACATGGTTCGCGAATTCTCTATACCTAGAATCTCACTCTAAGAAGACAACATAGGGCAGTACATTAAAAATGAACAACACTTGACAAAGGTTTAACAACGAAAATGAAACGACAAAAGAGCAAACCATTACCTCACCAAATGCACCCAATACCCCTTCTAATCCTTGTGAGCAACCCAAAATTATCAACCGTAATTTTATGCTTTTAAAGGTGCAAGTATAATGTTTTCATCTTTATAAACCTAAGCAAGTTGTTTTGATCTTCTTAGAAACGTTATCAACAACCAAATTTTTGTAAGTAAGATTCGTCTATCCAATATTTCTTTTAGAAAGATCCAATAGATCGATGTTCCTCGTTCATATAATGTTAGTATATAATATTTTGAAATTTGTTTGAGAAAAGTTCAAAACTTATTTATTGTCTTTCTTGTTCGCTTTCATTTACTATTACAAATAGATATGCCAAAAAATTGTACACATTTCCAAATATGGATCCAAAAATATTTCCAAACAATGACATAGATATTTTCCTTTTTTTACAATGTACACTTGGCCTTGAATCGTTATTGAAAGTTACTAAATGAATATTCTAACTTCATCTCCATAGAAAAATATTGTCAAATACAAAAATATTTAAGAAAACATAATACTGTTTGGGCATATAGTTAATGTCAAAATTTTCACATTTGCAAGAATTGATGACTCAGTTGCAAGAGTTATTAAACAAGGGATTCATTAGACCGAGTACGTCTCCGTGGGGAGCGCTGCTACTCTTCGTGAAGAAGAAAGACGGGACTATGCGAATGTACATAGATTACCGTGAACTCAACAAGGTTACAATTAAGAACAAGTATCCTATACCGAGAATCGACGACCTTTTCGATCAGTTGCAGGGCGCCAGCTATTTCTCTAAGATAGACTTGAGGTTGGGCTATCACCAACTCAAAGTAAGGGAAGAGGACATACGGAAGACCGCTTTCAGGACTAGGTATGGGCACTACGAGTTCTTGGTGCTGCCTTTTGGGCTAACCAATGCCCCGACAGCTTTTATGGATCTGATGAACAGGGTGTACCAACCCTACTTAGACAAGTTTGTAATCGTATTCATAGACAACATCTTAGTATTTTCTAGATCCGAGAAGGAGCACGAGGATCATCTTCCGACGATTTTGGAATTATTGAAGCAAGAGAAACTTTATGCAAAGTTCTCCAAGTGCGGGTTCTGGCTGAGGGAAGTGCAATTCCTCGGACACGTGGTGTCTAAGAAGGGGATAATTTTAGATCCATCTAAGATTGAGGCCATCCGAGATTGGGAACAACCTAAGAATCCGTCGGAAATTCAGAGTTTTCTCGGGCTGGCAGGGTACTATTGAAAGTTCATTAAAGACTTTTCGCGTATCGCTACACCTTTGACTTCTTTGACCAAGAAGAGTATTAAGTTTGCCTGGTCAGAGGCTCAAGACGAAGCTTTTCAGAAACTGAAGGATATACTGAGTAGCGCGCCGGTGTTGTCATTACTGGATGGTTCGAACAATTTTGTGGTGTATAGTGATGCATCGAGGTTGGGATTGGGTTGTGTTTTAATGCAACGTAGGAAGGTGGTCGTGTATGCCTCTCAGAAACTGAAGGATGACGAAGCTCGGTACCCTACGCATGATTTGGAGTTGGTGGGCGTTGTTTTCGCTTTGAAAATTTGGTGGCATTACCTCTATGGGATGAAATGTCAGATTTTCACGGACCACAGAAGCCTTTGCCATTTATTTGATCAAAAGGACTTAAACATGCGCCAGAGAAGGTGGATCGAGTTATTGACAGATTATGATTGCAAGATCGAGTATCACCTAGGAAAGGCCAATGTGGTGGCCGACGCTTTAAGTCGGAAGGAGAGGAGTGAAACCCCCAAAATTGTGGCCATGAGGCCGAGGTGACGTTTAATTTATTGGCCGAGATAAAGAAATGTCAAGCTGAAGCGTTAGCAACGGAGAATCTTTAGAAAGAAAGGATAGTAGGGCAAATAACCTCTTTAGTGGAAGATAGGCGAGGGATGAAATGTTTCAACGGGAGAATCTGGGTCCCGAAGCTCGGAGAGCTTAGGAACGTGACTTTAAAAGAAGCGCACAAGTCAAAGTATTCGATCCATCCAGGAACTAATAAGATGTATGGGGATCTACGTCAGGATTATTGGTGGCCTGGAATGAAGAAGGACATAGCTCATTTTGTGAAAAGGTGTATGACATGTTCACAGGTGAACATCGAACATCAGCGGCCATATGGGAAGCTTCATCCTTTTGAAATACCGATGTGGAAATGGGATCAGTTCATGATGGACTTCGTAACTCAACCCAGGACTCCAAAGGGTTATGACGTGATATGGGTGATCGTGAATCGACTAATGAAATCGGTGCACTTCTTACCCATAAAGGAAACTTACTCGTTGGAAAGGCTAGCAAAGTTGTACATTGATGAGGTTGTAACTCGTCATGGTGTATCGTCGTCAATAGGACTGTTTGAAATCACGGAACGAATTGGGAAGTGGCGTATAGGTTGGACCTACCCGAAGAGCTACAGGGCATTCACAATGCGTTTCATGTGTCCAATCTGAGGAAGTGTCTGGCAGACGTGGATAAGGCTGTGCCGCTGAAAGATGTAAGAGTAGCCGAAAAACTAAATTTTGTAGAAGATCCTGAAGCCATTTCGTGTTTTAAAAGTAAAGAAATTGAGGAACAAGGAGATCAACCTTGTAAAGGTTCAATGGCGATATCACAAAGGTCAGGAAGCAACCTCGGAGTTGGAGTCGGAGATGAGGGCGAAGTACCAGCGTCTTTTCAGCCAAGGAATTCCGGGGACGCAATTCTTTTAAGGGGGGGGGGTGTTGTAACAACCGTGTTCGTTTTCAATAAATGTTAGGAAAATGGTGGTCAAAGAGTAAAAAGGGCAAAGTTAGGGAGGGACCCAAGTGCAATTATTGAGAAGTATATAAAAGAACAAATCCCTAGGTCACCTCGCATTTATTCCATTTTGTTCTGTGTGGTGCGGCTGAAACCGAGAGAAAGAAGGGAATGAAGCAATCAGCAGCAAACTTCGATCAAGAGATCTTCAATTGGTAAGCTTCAATTCTTTCTTTTGATTTGATCAACGTATGCCATTTTTATTCATGAGTTGGGGTGTGTTATGGATGAACACAGTGTCTTTCTCATGAAAAACTTTTATGGAGTTTGGGTTCGATTTGGATCTTTAAAGGAGTAAATGAATGCTTAAATAGTTGTTCTAAGCCGTAAATATAAACATAATCTGATATCTAACGATGGTTGGGACTCAATCACACTTATAAATCGATTTTTGGGAGTTTGGGGTTTTGACAGTTCGACTATCCGGTTATCGCCCCATCCGGATAGTGAGAGTTTCCGGGCGATTTTAGTGTTCGGATAGTGTGAGTCTCCGGACAAGCGTGTCCGGGTAGTAGGAGACCGGATGCATCCGGATTGTGTTACCGGATAGCCTTCCAGATAGTGTGTCCGGATGTATAGTGATCCGGATAACGGATGGAGACCCGGGAAGTGGCAGTTTTCGGACAGTCTATGTGTCCGACAGTTTGTGTCCGGATAGTTAGTTTACTGAGAATTATTGGTATGCTTTAGGTGTTTGGGTTCAGTTCGGCTTGTTCAAGCGAGAGAGGCGTGTGCGTAGGAAATCACTACAATCAAGTGAGATCCCTTACCCCTTTTTACATGAAATGAGGTGTTAAATATTTTACTGCAGATTATGGTATGCTTTGCGAGTATGATTCATTTACAAGCTTTTATAAACTTCTCGCTTGAAAGTATGTTTTGGAAAGGCTTATTTAGCATGATCGAACTGTTTATAAAGATTGCATGCATTACTGGTTTATTGTTAGCTTTGCGTATATGCTATGTGGAGTCGGGTTGCACAGTGGGATCAGTGTACCTCGAGATCCGATGATCCCTTGGTAGTTTATTATGAACCGGTAGGATGGAATTTGTTTCCTTCCTGTTCGAGTAATGGGGAGTCTGCTTGGGCCCCAATATAAGGCTAGAGGGGAGTCTGCTTGGGCCCCAATATAAGGCGAGAGGGGAGTCTGCTTGGGACCCGATCGTGGTTGTTGGATTGTGCGATATATGAACACTGTGCAAGTACCCATGTATGGGGTTTTATGTCGAGTTGTATGGTTTTAAAGTAATGTTTTATGCATGTTTGTTTAATCCGTTTTCTGAGGGAATTCACTAGACTGTTTGGTCTAACCCTCGCTTTTCAAAACTAAACCATTTTCAGGGAAGCGCTCTAGCGGTGCTTCAAGTAAAGGTAAAGAGAAGGTTTGAGCATATAAATGGAGGAATTAGCGAGCAGCACTATAGTTTCTTAATCGTATTGCTTAGATAGATCTCTCGGATGTGGATAGAATTTTCCGCTGCAAAATTTAGTTAGTTCAGAACGTATAATGTTTATTTATGAAGTTTATTATGTATTGGGACCCGTTTTGGGATTTTTTACCTATGATATTGTTGGTTGAGATTTTAGTTTGTTACATTTGGTATCAGAGTTATACTTTAAGAGATTAGGTGACCGGACGGGCCTAAACTTAAACTGTAGGATGAGAAACACAGTCGAGATATAAGATTGCCTCTAGGAAAGATCACTCTACATGCGCTTAGGGATAAGGTAGCAAGGACTGTCATGTAAGGTAAATTTGGAGTTACACCTGGCTAGTGTAATTGTGAATTTACAAGTACATGTATGTGCTTAAGTTGCCTTATATAGCGAACCTGTTGTTGAGTGATTTTTAATCATGGGTTTCTTTCAGCTTCTCAGCATGGCTGGGAGGACGCTAAGAAACAGGTCTATACCTGCTGAATGAAGAGTTCAGAATGCAGACGTCCTCGCTAACGGACCGCTGGAGCCCCCGAGGCAGGCTGCTACTCGGGAAAGAGTTAGAGGTCGCGGTAGGTGACGGGGGAGAACGCCCGGTCGAGCTGCCACTCAGGTGGAAGGAACCATTTGGGGGAACCCAATCCGAAGAACAACACGAGTGAGCCGCAGGGCAAGAAGCGTGGAGATCTCGGTTGAGCGGGAAATGTCTCAACAGGAGAGTTCGGCTACAGAGAGGGTTCGAAACCAGCCGAGGGGGCGCGGTCGAGGCCTCGCATCTGCGTTTGTGACGCGAGAGAACCTGGCTACTGGGCTAGGCAAGATTCAGAAACCCTGCAAGCCCTCCTTGCCAAGCAGGATCAGTCGGCGTCAGGGAGTAAAGAGGCAAGTGAGAACAAAGAGAGCTCGGAGATGTCAGGCCCGCTGGTAACTAGTACTGGGGGCCACTCCCAGTCGACCCAGCTAGTGTTGAATGAGTCTGCAGCTAAAGGATGCAACTATAAAGCGTTCGCTTCATGCAAGCCTCCTACTTTCAAGGGAGAGTGTGACCCGGTTTTGGCAATGAAGTGGATTAGGGAAATGGAACTGGTCTTTGACACTTGCAAGTGTGCGGACGGAGATAGGGTGATTTTTGCTCTATCCATGCTGAAGTCTATGGCAGTGTACTGGTGGGATGCTGAGACCAGAGGTAAGGGGTCGTCGTGGCTAAGCAAATGACCTGGGAAACTTTTGTGGGGAAGTTTAGAGCACAGTTCTGCCCGTTTGCGGCAGTGAAGAGGTTGGAGGAAGAATTCCTGAGTTTGGAACAGGAAGAAATGACAGTGTGGGAGTTTACCTCAAGATTCATCGAGAAATCCCGTTTTGCTGAACTTTATGTGCCGACTGAGGAACGTCGTATGGACCGATACCTATATGGGTTGAAGAGCAGTATTAGGGAGTTGGCCTCAACAAGGAATCCCACTACGTTTCAGGCGGCCATTAATGCGGCCGAACTGACCGAGAAAGAGAAGAACCACCAGGTGACGGAGAAAGGAGGAGATAAACGAAAATGGGATGGACCAAGTAGTGATGCGAAGAAAGGAAAGACTTTTCGACCAGAAACCGTGGGAATCGGGAAATGTTCAACAAACCGTGTTGGAAATGTAACCGGGAGCATCGGGTAGAGTGTATGATTGACTCCAGGTCGTATTACCGGTGTGGGTTGCCCGGTCACGTGTCGAGGGATTGTCCAAGTGGGAAATAGTGCTTTCAGTGTGGGTCAACGGGTCATATGCACTATGATTGTCCGCAGCTGAAGAAAGGGGGATCAGCTCAGTTCGGTGAACATCAAGGGAAGTAAGGGGAGCGAGAAGGGGACGGAATTGGCGCGTCCGAAGGGACGTACGTTACACATGACAGCGAAGGAGGCGGAGGAAATTCCAGATGTCGTGACAGGTACGTTTATGGTGACTCGGGAGCGAATCGCTCTTTTGTGTCGCATGTTTTCAGATCAGCAAGATTTCAGTGTCATCCGAAATCAAGTTTTCAGATTAGCAAGAATTCAGTGTCATCCGAAATCAAGTTTTCAAGTCCATCCGAAACAAAATTTTCAGATCAGCAAGATTTCAGATCCATCCGAAATCTACTTCTCAGATCAGCTCCTGAAAACGTTTCAGATCAGGCTCCATTGACCAAGGTTTCGGATCAGCCTTGTTTTTCAAACTCGCCGGAGTTCTCGCCGGAAAAACGTGGGTCTTCAGAAAACGTCGTATGATCGAGATTTTTTCGTTGCATTTGATTGGTATTTGAATAACGATCTCAACGCAACAAATTCCATTGATTTTCGTCGAGAAACGAAGGAGATATCATCGTTTAAAGTTTTCGTTCGGTTTTTATCGAAAACATTCGGTTGCTTCGTTCGGGAGTTTGAGAAATCTTTTCGACTTTTAATCAGTTATGGGAGCTTAAGGAATCATATACGAAGAGTTTCGGTCGAAAATTTGGGTTCCATACTGATTGTTGCAGGTTGGATCGAGAGGTTGATGATGATGAATAGTAACTTAACGAAACTCCGTTAGTTTCGTTAAGTTTGTGACATTTTTGGTCCTTTTTCTGTTAAAACAGTTAGTTAAAGTTTCATTTTAGCAAGTTTGGCCCCTGGACTTATAAGTTTCAGATTGTGTTGGTTTTAGTCCTTACACTTAAACTTTCAATTTCTGACACTTTTAGTCCCTGTGGTTTTAGTTTTAGTCTTTTACATTTTTAGTCCCTAGAGTTGTTAAATCTTTTAGAATTTTACATTTTTAGTCCTTTGAGTATTATTTTTCTGTTTTTGTCATTTTTAGTCCTTGTTTTTGTTGAGTCTTAGTATTTTTCACTTTTAGTCCCTATATTTTGTATTTTTGATATTTTTAGTCATTTTTGTGTCTTTTTAGTCATAATTTTTCTAATTTTTACGAGTGTGCACATAATTCTAACTTCTAAGCAAAGTTTCTCTTGACGATCACTCTATTAGGTAAATTTTTTGGTATTATTTTGTTATATTTCATCTAATTCGTGTGTTTCATATTTTTTTAGGGATCCAACAATATCTATATCTGATGATGAAAAGTACATTTTTCAACAATATTTTTTGATAGAAGATTTACGAAGACAGATTGCAGATTTTAAGGTCACACAAAGAAAAGAAGCAAAAGAAGAAGACATAACTCTTCAAGATGATATGAAAAAGCTTCAAGAGAACATGAAAGCATTGGAAAATGAAAATGCTGATCTGAAGAAACAGATTTCAGAAATATCATTCTCAAATGAAAAGTTTCTTTTAGAAGAATGTAATATTAAACTTTCAAAAAGGATTACTGATCTTGAATCTCATATTGCAGATCTTGAAGCAAAGAGAGACAACTCAATTCTTCACGATGAAATCAAGAAGCTTCAAGAGATGGCAAAATCCTTTGAAAAAGAAAATGCCAAGCTGAAAGAAACGATTTGTTTGGAAAGACAATCTTCAGAAAATGAAAGAAATGCTTTTAAAAGAAAATTCTTCTCTTGTGAAACAATGAATATAAAACTTTCAAAACAAATTTCAGACTTTGAGAAAGTTTTGATCATTGACAGAGATAATTTTGAAAAAGAAAGATCTGAGTTTGAAACTGAACGAAAATATTTTAAAGAAAAGTCAACTAAGCTTTCACACAAAATATCTGATTTGGAAACAGAACTTGAAATGGATAGAAAAGAGCTTGAAAAGATTAAAAGTGAAAGCTTTAGAGCAAAAAGTGTGAAAGATGATTTTTCTGAGGAAAGAAAGATTTTTTCAAACTGAAATAAAGAAGCTAACAAAGAACTTATCTAGTTTATCAACAGATATTATGAAAGAGCAAAAGGTAAAATCTGATCTTCAAAAGAAATATGATCTGATTTTTAAAGAAAATATTGTTTTACTCAATAAAGTTAAAGAACTTGAAGAAATTGTCTTTAAGGTTGATGTTTCAAAACAAGCAAGTCCTGATACAATTGATCAGACTCCGCTTGTAAACTCAACTAACTCTGAATGTTCATTTAAAACAGCTTCAAGTTCAATCTTTAAAAACATTTTTTTAAAAGAATTCAATAAATCAAATGATTTCTCAAACGATCAGATTCATCCTTCCAATCACTTCTATAATCCTCTGTTTGATAAATTAGATAATGATTTGCATGTGCCTAAAGTGAATACTTCTTCTAAGCCTAAAGATAATCTTGTCTTCAAAAGAGTTAAGATGGAATGGAGAGTTAAAGGAACAACTCCCGAGAAAGAAGTGTCAAAACCAACGGTTCCCACTTCAAATGTCAAGAAGAACAATACATTTCAAGGTAAATCTTTTGTTAAACCTGATTTAGTTTACTCGGTAAATCAATTAGTCAGGTTGGCACAAAAGAAAATTTGTTGTTCTTACTGTGGAACTAAAGATTTTGTTCACAAAGATTTTGCTTCGTATTGGTACGGTACTTATAGGATTTCTTCAAAGAAAACTGCACCTAACACACTAGGACCCAAGTACCGTTGGGTACCAAAATCTACTTAATCTGTTTTGTAGGTTCTTCATGTGTTGTGCTGAATGTTACATATATACCACACACATGACTGAAAACAGAAGAGAAGCGGTGAATTTTTTTGAAGAATATTTGTGCCATTAAGGGGGAGCAAAAGATTAGTTGGCTTCTAAACATCTCAGTTTAGAACCCGTTCTACAACGATTGTTGGTTTCTAAACATATCAGTTTAGGACCCGTACTTCAAAAAAATAATGGCTTCTGAATAATTCAGTTCAGAACCCGTACTTCAAAGAGATTTTGACTTCTGATCATATCAGATCAGGACTCGTTCTTCAACGACTATGATTTCTGAATTGACTTCAATCCTGGTTATTCAGAACTCATTTTAATGATTAAGGATATTTTGATCCAAGTCTTGTTCTTTGTGCAGATTTTGTACATATAAAAGATCTTTTGCACAAGTTAAGGGGGAGCTTAACTGATTTTAAATCATTATATCATGATTTTAGGGGGAGCTCAAACGTTTCTAAATGTACGTATCTTCTGATCTTAATCTCAGATTGTTTGAAAGAAGAACGACTTTCAAACATGAAAAACGTTTTCTTAAATGTTCAAACCACTTCTCTATTCTCAAACATATTTTATGGATTTAGAAGTGTGATTTTAAATGTTTTTCATGGAGATCTTGGATTACCATAACATCATTTATGACCATGGGTTTCCAAAGATTAATACTTGTGTATTATCTTTTCTCTATACTTTCAAGTATTCATACACACCGGTTCAGCTTCATATTGACTTTGTTATTACCATGTCTCAAAAAGAAACAATTTTTCGATGGTAATACTCCTGTTTGTACTTCATTTTTTGTTGAGCATCATACATTTTTTTTTCAGCGTAAGAACTTAAACGCTTCATTCAAAGATTGTTTATATTTGTTCATATAAACAAATTTCAATTCTTTGATACCCTTACCGTTGATGAATATATTTCAAAATATTTGATACGATTGATACATTGTCAGATTCTCAAACAAGTACTTCGAATTCATTTCATTCATTCTTTATCCTTGTTTTGAGAATTCTTCATAGTTTAAATGCTCGAATTCTGAGGAGCATACATTCTGATGACAATGTCATTCAAATGCTGAAGTTTATTTGTTCAAGCTAAACTGTTGAACAACGCAAATCATTTTAGGACAATTTCATGGGATCAGTGTGTGAGCATAAAGAACTTCTATGGATTCACGTTAACTAGTGTTTCCTACCCAAGAAGTTATCCTTGAGTGATTGAGGGGTGAGGGGTCTACATCAAAGAGTGGGGGAGATATCTCATCCGGTTGAGTATCTCATTGTGCTGAGGTAAAATGTAAATGGGAGTTTGGGTAGAAGTGAGCGGATTAAAAACAGAAAGAGGGTGTGAGAACAGAGTTAAAAGAATAAGAGAACTCTGTACCATCCATTTTCTGAGCCGGGAAGCCACATTACTGATTGGTTCACATTCTCTGGTGACCATCATTGAAACAGGCAGTTAGCCCATGCCAACTCTTGCATTTAACCCCACCAGCTACTCATTTATTTCTTAACAAAGGAATGTTTCATTTTTCTTGGGGACGCAGCATATCATCTATCTGATCTTCACTCGGAAGATTTGGATATTGAAACAGAAGGAAGTTTGCCCCACCTTCGCTCTTCATTCATGCACATTGAGTCTGTGGAAAATTGTTGTTGTCTCAACAGTTTACACGCTTTGAGCCTATATTATTCAAGCATATGTTGCTTTATTCTTTCTACACATGCACGTACACACAAGGAATATGTTTTCTTGTCATAACGTTCATAGAAATTCCTTTGTGGTTTTTCGATGATTGAATGGAAGCCCTGGGGGAGTGAACATCAAAAAGCTCCTTTACAAAGTACATCTGTTGTACTAAGTGGCTCTGTGCTACTTACAGGCATTTTAACTGATTCATCCGTTGTTTCAGGGTTACCACATTCTTTTGTCTGAATTTGAAAAGATTCGGATAAATTCTTTTGGAATTGACGGTTTATCAGATCAAAAAGAAGGAGAATGTTATTTGTGGTGAACAAAGTGTATGCTGGAATTGATAAAGGTTTTGATGATCATGATGCTCACAATCGTCAAAAAGGGGGAGAAATAGTATACTGAAGAACAGGGGGAAAAATAATACCCTGAAGAAAAGAGAGATTTATCATTGAAAGATTAAGGGGAAGAAATGATTTGTTAGAGTCAAGAAGATGTTCCGAGATGTTTCAAGAGAGTTCATTATTCAAAGACAATTTCAAGATCGAAGAGATGAAGATACAAAGTTCAAGAAATCATTCAAAGTTTGAGTTCAAAGCTTCAAAGATTTCAAAGCTTCAAAGTTCAAAGCCTCAAAGTTTTCAAAGCTTCAAAGTTCAAAGCTACAAAGATCAAAGCTACAAAGATCTGAAATTCGCGTTCAAGACTTGAAGATAATTTGTTGAAGATCGTATTGAAGAAGATTAACTTTTCAATGTGAAAGACGAAGACTTTTCAATTTTGACTGAAGACTGCTCAAAGTTGAGAGTTTTAAGACTGTCAAAGCATCGAAGTTCAACGTGAACCTGTGAAGATTCAACTGTTTGAAGAATGCCAAAGCTTCAATGTTTAATGTGGCCAAAGTTAAAGTTTTGAAGATAAAGAGCTGAAGACTGCTGCCATATTTTTTAAATCTTGAATCCAAAGGGGGAGAATGTTAGAACATTATTGTATTCAAGATTTATTGTAAAGTCATGTAATGGTCAAACATTGTAAAGTCAAGGTAAAAGTCAAATATGTCAAAGTCAAAGTAGTTATAAATAGAGAGTCAATGTAATTATCATTTAATGTGTTGTAATTCATAGGTATAAATAGTTTTAGCTTAGTTGTTAAGCAAGTCTTAAGTAAGCAAGTTATTAGAGATCATATTGTAATATTCTTAGAGAGAGAAAATCTAGAGAGAGAAAGCTTCATTCTTATGTAATATCTAGATTTTCTCAAGATCAATGGAAGATTTCATGTTTACCTATTAGATCTGGTGTTAACAGAAAGCTAGGCGTTTGGAGAAAACGTTAGTGGTAGAAACTGCAGATGATAACCGAGTGTGCATTAGAGATGTGGTAGAGGATTGTGTCATAGATATAGAGGGAAACCTGGTGCCTATGCGGTTGTATCCCATGGAAATGGGAGAGTTAGCAACGGAGAATCTTAAGAAAGAAATGATGGTAGGGGAAACGACCTCTTTAGTGGTAGATAGGCGAGGGATGAAATGTTTCAATGGGAGAATCTGGGTTCCGAAGCTCAGAGAGCTTAGGAACGTGATTTTGGAAAACAAGTCAAAGTATTCGATCCATCCAGGAACTAATAAGATGTACGGGGATCTACGTCATGACTATTGGTGGCCTGGAATGAAGAAGGACATAGCTCACTTTGTGGAAAGGTGTATGACATGTTCACGGCTGAAGATCGAACATTAGCGGCCATATGCGAAGCTTCAGCCTTTAGAAATACCGATGTGGAAATGGGATCAGATCACGATGGACTTCGTAACTCAACCCAGGATTCCAAAGGGATATGACGCGATATGGGTGATCGTGGATCGACTTACGAAATCGGCGCACTTCTTACCCATAAAGGAAGCTTACTCGTTGGAAAGGCTAGCAAAGTTGTACATTGGTGAGGTTGTAACCCGCCATGGTGTACCGTCGTCAATAGTGTCAGAACGGGATAACAAATTTACCTCTGCATTTTGGAGAAGCTTCCAGAGAGAAATGGGGCCGCAAATCAAGATGAGTATCGCGTATCATCCTCAGACCGACGGTCAGAGCGAGCGGGCGATCCAAACGTTGGAAGATATGCTAAGAGCATGCGCCCTGGATTTTCAAGGTTCATGGGAGAAACATTGGCCATTGATCGAGTTTGCCTACAACAACAGTTATCACTCGAGTATAAAGGCAGCGCCGTATGAGGTGCTTTACGGTAGAAAATTCCGAACACCCTTGTGTTGGAATGAGGTTGGGGAAAGGCAGTTGGCTGGACCAGAGATCGTACAAATAACCTTGAACAAGATAGTCCAGGTGCGGGAAAGGCTGAAGGTAGCTCGTGATCGACAAAAGAGTTACACAGATAGAAGGTGGAAGGACATAGAGTTTCAGGTCGGGGATAATGTGTTGTTAAAAATATCTCCATGGAAGGGAGTGGTACGTTTTAAGAAGAGGGGAAAGCTAAGTCCACGCTACATCGGACCGTTTGAAATCACATAACGAATTGGGAAGTGGCGTATAGGTTGGACTGGCCCGAAGAGCTACGAATGCGTTTCACGTCTCCAATCTGAGGAAGTGTCTGGCGGACGTGGATAAGGCCGTGCCGCTGAAGGATGAAAGAGTAGCCGAAAAACTAAATTTTGTAGAAGAGCCTGAAGCCATTTCGGATTTTAAAGTGAAGAAATTGAGGAACAAGGAGATCAACCTTGTAAAGGTTCAATGGCGATATCACAAAGGTCAGGAAGAAACCTGGGAGTTGGAGTTGGAGATGAGGGTGAAGTACCCGCATCTTTTCAGCCAAAGAATTCTGGGGACAATATTCTTTTAAGGTGGGAGTGTTGTAACAACCGTGTTCGTTTTCAATAAATATTAGCAAAATGGTGGTCAAAGAGTAAAAAGGGAAAAGTTGGGGAGGGACCCAAGTGCAATTATTGAGAAGTATATAAGGGAACAAATCCCTAGGTCACCTCACATTTATTGCATTTTGTTTTGTGTGGTGCGGCTGAAACTGCGAGAAAGAAGGGAACGAAGCAATCGGCAGCAAACTTCGATCAAGAGATCTTCAATTGGTAAGCTTCAATTCTTTCCTTTGATTTGATCAAAGTATGCCATTTTTATTCAAGAGTTGAGGTGTGTTATGGATGAACACAGTGTCTTTCTCATGAAAAGCTTTTATGGAGTTTGAGTTCGATTTGGATCTTTAAAGGAGTAAATGAATGCTTAAATAGTTGCTCTAAGCTGGAAATATAAACATAATCTGATATCTAACGAAGGTTGGGACTCAATCACACTTATAAATCGATTTTTGGGAGTTTGGGGTTTTGACAGTTCGACTATCCGGTTATCGCCCCATCCGGATAGTGAGAGTTTTCGGGCGATTTTAGTGTTCAGATAGTGTGAGTCTCCGGACAAGCGTGTTCGGGTATTAGGAGACCGGATGCATACGGATTGTGTTACCGGATAGCCTTCCGGATTATACTTCATCAATATTCAATATTGGATTTTTGTATGCTTACATTTTGTTGATTATACTTCATCAATATTTCAATTTTCGAAAATAAACGGTTCAAGCGATTTGATTTCCAGGTAGTAGGGGAATCACAACGATTACTTAAGTCCCTACAAACCTTAGGCTATTTACACCCGTTTGAAAAAATACAATCGATATTTTGCGATTATTTAATTTGAAGAAAACATTATTAATTATAGAGAGTTTTTGGCATGAGGTCAAAATGATTATGAGTTTGGCATATGAAACAAAATTTCAATGTTTTAATGGTATTTTGAGAGATTTTGCCATGACGCAAATAAATATTGATTTTGGCAAAAAGTCAAATTCAATCTTTTAACATGTAATAATATTTTAGGAGCTTTTGGTAAGAGACCAAAATGTATGGGGGTTGGAAGTATAACTTCCAAAAATTAGTTATAAAATTATGAGTAGGAACTCACAATCAAGATAAACATTTAAATTTATGTGGAAAATCAATTTAAGAAACTAAATAATCATTTAAATACTATCAAGAATAATCAATGCAAAAATTAACACATAGATAAATTAATAAACATTTAGATACGATAATTAAATTCTCATTCCAATATGACTGTCCATCCATAATTATAGATCTACCTATCAGATAAGTTAATGTAAGTAAAATAACAAATATAAATTTTGAAAAGGGAATTTAATTAAAATACCCAAAGTTTGATTTTGACTTACCAAAATACCCATTTCTCTCCCTAATTTGCCAAAATACCCATAAAACCCGCGATGGGTCCCGCGATCGCGGGATAGGGCACACGTGGCCCGCTATTTTTGCCAGAATGTCCCGCGTCACCCCCCATCTATGCCCGCAGTTACAATTTTTGTCCCTCCCCGTGACTGACCCCACGATGGGTCCCGCGATCTGACAAAATTTTACAATTTTGGTCCTTTTTGCACGAATTTTTGCATGTTTTTACTGTTTTTTTCCACAATTATTGTACTTGGAAGACCAATTTGTGGTTGAAATTCACTGGCTTTTTTCATCAATATTGAATCATTGTACTTGGGGAAGACCAATTTGTGGTTGCAATTCATGTTCCTCAATGAGATTTTATCCATAAATATCAGTAGAATGCAATCCATAATTCACACCAATTCCATCCTTCATTCTTGCTTTCTTGCTTTCTTTCTTCGGTATTTTATTTTTGAGATACTACTGAAAAAATGAGTTCATCTGTTGCAAAAGCTAAGTTATTTTTATGTTACGACGGTGAATAGGTGCAAGACAACAATGAGTGGAATTTTCTTTATAAATCTAAGCATGGTGTAAAATTGCCAGTAAACTTGGCTTATCAGAAGTTTGTTGCATACGCCATGCAAAAATGTGAAATCGACCCTTTGGCTGTTTGCAAGTTAGTGTTCAAGAATGGTGATGGGTCGTATGTGGAGTTATGCAACGATGGGGATATCTCTGGTTTTATGCACTTTGCAGCCGAATCAGAAAGACCTCCATTACTTTATGTGTATGCTGAATCCTCGGTGTGCAACGAAGATGATGACGAAGGTGACGACGATGGTGATGACGACGGTGACGGCGACGGCGACGACGAAGGTGATGACGACGCTGATGACGAAGACCTCCAAATGGAGAAGCCTGATTCTCAATTTCAGCCTTCCTACGGACCAACAGTTCATTTAGATCATGCATATGGTCTTAACGACTGTATTCCTGATTATGTTCCGGAGACGCAACAACAACAACCACAAGAAGGACGATGTGCTGGAGTTGCTGATGACGAAACCTATCTTTTCAAAACGGGTAATGTTGATATAGATAGATCAGATACCGATAGTGATGATCACGAAGAATATACCCCTAGTAATAAATCATTTAGTCAGTTAAATGACTATTTTGATATGCCCCCTATTCTTCCAGACCAGAATACCCATACACAAACCTACGAACCTGCACCTTATAATCGTTGTTTAAGGTTAGAAGTAGGTCAAGTATTTGATTCGAAGGATCACTTGGCAAGTCAGGTCGGACTTAAGTTCATGGAAGAGGGTTTCGAAAGTCACACGCCGAGATCCGACAAAGGCAGATACGTAGTTGAATGTGCGAGAGAAAACTGTAATTGGAGGATGTACGTGAGGCTCGCGGGAGAGAAAGGAGGGGCGTTACTTATTAGAAAGTTGGACGACGTACACACTTGTACGAGGACAAAACTGAATCCCAACCACAAACAAGCCACCAAAAGGACTTTGGGTGCGATACTGAAAGACAAATTTCTTGATGCTAGCAGGTCATTGCGTCCAAAGGACATCATGGACGATGTACACCAGCAGTTCGGCGTCACGATTGGTTACCACCAAGCTTGGCGTGCGCGATGCAGGGCACTGCTATTGGTGAGAGGCACGTTCGAGGAGTCGTATGAACGACTCCCAGCATATTTATATAATTTGCAGGTGCAGAATCCAGGTACTGTTATTGGTGAGAGGCACGTTCGAGGAGTCGTATGCGAAGTCTTGCAAAATGTGGTGAATTTCTTCTTTTTCTCAACGAATACGAGCCTCCCTATCTTTTATATCCCCTTTCATCCTTTTGATCTCCTTTTCTTCCACTTCGATCCTTATCAAGTGGACTTCCTTCCTGGCCATCATCTGTTTCCACTCTTCTGTCAGTTGGTCTATCTCCTTTTCCCTTTCTGCTATCGCCTTCTGGAGTTTAGGTGGCATTCTTTCAGGTGTAGACGATGGGTTAGATGATGATGTCATTTGTTTACTGAAGAAAGAAAGCAAGTGAAAAAAGCAAGAAAGAAGGATAGAATGGTGTGAATTATAAATTGCATTTTACTGATATTTATGGATGAAATCTCAAACATGCCAGTGAATTTGAACCACAAATTGGTCTTCAAAAGTACAATAATTGTGGAAAAAAACAGTAAAAGCATGCAAAGATTCGTGCAAAAAGGACCCAAATTGTAAAATTTTGTCAGATGAAGGGTGCCGCTGGATGTTCTGGCAAAAATAGCGGGCCACGTGTGCCCTATCCCGCGATCGCGGGACCCATCGCGGGATTTATGGGTATTTTGGTAAGTCAAAGTCAAACTTTGGGTATTTTAATTAAATTCCCTTTTGAAAAACAACAAATCTTTATTAAGAAGAATATATCTCCATTACCATAAAGAAAAAATAAATTTATTGGACAACTTTTAGAAAGAAATATATATTATTTTCTTTGCTTAAAATAGATGCAAAGAAAATATCCACAAGTTATCGAAATTTTGTTTTTCTTTTCTTATAATATTTTTCAAATAAAACTGCATCTTTGAAATTTACATTGTGCATATTTTTTTCTTTAAAATATCGACAATACATAATTTAAATAAATATATATTATGGGTGAATATCAATTACAAATCAAATGAATTGTTCAAACTTTAGAAACCAATCCTAGCCACTAATTTAATTAAAACCGGAATAATTATTGATTTTAATACCGTGGGTAATCATGTAATTTACTAATTTAATGTAATTTAATTAATAAAAATACTAATATTCTTTTTTGGTAACGTTCCCATGATTGAGGGGATATCTAATCATCTTGTGGGATCATCCTCATTCAAAACAAAACTGAATTTGATAATATTCAGTCCATGGAACCGTCAACCTGGGTTTATTTTTTCGAAGATTTCATACAAATTAGTCGATAATTATACAGATTCTTCTTATTATTTCGATATCGATTGTTTCGTGGTTTATTTTTCATCGAGATCAATCCCTTTCCTCTATATATTACTGCTACTGTTACAATCGAGTTTGAGTTCCATTTGTATCCTTCAATGGCAGAAATTCAACCGTTGAATGAAGAGTATGTTTCTGATGTTTTTGCATCGATGCAGTTATTATAGAAAAGGTGATGAGTTTTCTAATTCATCTGTAGGCCGTGGGCTTGATGAAGGAACGTCGAAGTGTTCTGATGGTGTTAACTTATCAGAAGAACATCTTGATTCTGGATACGATGAAGATGGTATTGTTTTTTTTTGTAGTATTCGGTGTATTCGGTATTTTGCATTTATTTTTATTTAAGTCAGAAGCGGTTGTAAAGAATTATTTAGGGTTTGCAACATTAATGCAGAGAATTAAATCATTTAATGATTGTTGTAATTAATTAATTGATTAGTTATTAATTAGACAGGTTCTAAATTCTATTCAGTGTTTTCTGTTTATGTGTTTTTGTATCAATTTTGTATGATGATTAACATAACAGTATTTTAATAATTTTTGTGGATTCGTTACTTTTTTTATTTCATTAATAAATATGCTAAATAATTAAGTTATTTCTTAATCCATTGATTCCATTGTTGTTCTTAATTCATTTATTCCATTGTGTTCCTTTAAATTTATCGTCATCGATTGTTGCTATTTTGTTGTTTTAGATTTCCAAAACCAAGAGATGGAAGTAGCTCCCGATGGTTCAAAGTATTGGGTTCCTTCTCTTCCCGATGAATACATTCCGAAGCTTGGACATTTTTTTAGTAATCTTGGTCAGTCTGAAAAGTTTTATAGAAGTTATGCTGAGAAATCTTGTTTTGATGTTAAGCTATCTAATAAAAAAACAAACCGGTTACGCCGAATCACAACTAGATATTTTGTTTGTAGCAAAGAGGGTACCCCTAGACCAAATATGTTTGATTCGTTAGCGTTTGGTCATGGTTCTAGGAAAAGACGTAATACAAACATTAAACGTACAGGTTGCAAAGCATGTTGTATGATCCATTACGTTAAGGAAAGGGATAGGTATGAAGTTTATAAATTTGTTGAGTGACATAATCATGAGTTATTAAGTGAGGAAGAGATGAGGTTTTCTCGTTCAAGTAGAACCCTTAGTTATGCCGAGCAGAAAAACGTTTTTCATTCATGTAGTCATAAGGTGGGTGTAACAAAAGGCCATAGGATTAGGAATGCTTTGAGTGGTGGTGTTCGCAAGAAGGGTGGAAATGTTAGTGATTATCAGAATTACCGACGCGATATGAATACCTTTGTTGGTAATAAGGATGCGCAAATGCTCATTGACACAATGACCGTTCGTCAAAAAAATTGTCCCGGTTATTTTTTTGAATACAAGGTTGACGATAAGGAGTAGTGGACCATTTTTTGGGCAGACGAGACTGCAAAGTTGAATTATCGTGAGTTTGGAGATGTCATTTCTTTTGACGCTTCGTTCCGTACAAACAAGTAATTATAATTCCCTACTTGTTATATTGATTTTATTTTTTATTTTTTATTTTTTATTTTAAAAAAATAATGAAGTGATATTCTTTATTTTTAGGCATGCGATGAGCTTTGTTCCCTTTGTTGCTGTTGATAACCACAAAAAATCAGTTGTGGTTGGTGCGGCGTTGATATCCGGTGAGACGGCTGAACATTATGAACGGGTTTTGACTGCCTTTTTGAAGGCTCATGGTCGTGCTCCTGTTTTCGTTATCACTGACCAGTGTTTGGCTATGAAGAAAGTTAATCCTGTCGTGTTTCCTGAAAGTAGGCATCGCCTTTGTATGTGGCATATAATGAAGAAGGTGGATGATAAGGTATGTGTTTAATATTTTATTACGATTCTGCATATAAGTTTTTTGATGCCGGAAAAATGATTAAATTATTTATTTTGCATTTGTATGTATTTTTTTTGTAGATTAGTGTTTATCCAAAGGTTAAAACGAACCTTCGATCAGAGCTTAATAAGCTCATGTGGGATGTGAACATGGAGCCTAGCGTGTTTAAGGATAGGTGGAATGAATTAATGGTTCGATATTCCCTGGTCGATGATTCATGGTTTACTGAAATGTATAACTTAGGGAATCGTGGATTCCTGCTTACTTTAAGGATTTCTCGATGTCGGGATTGATGAAAACAACTTCCCGGTCAGAGAGTATTAACGCATTTTTTTAATGTGTTTCATGCATTTCATCATGACCTTCGCTTGTTCCTTGTCTCTTTTGATAATGCCATTGACTCTCAAAGAAAAGAACATGTGGCGGAAGCAGTCAAAATGAAATCTATTGTGCCACGCATGGTTACTTTTAGCATGCTTGAGGAGAACGCGGCGTTGGTGTATTCTCGTACCATTTTTTTATTTTCAGGAAGAGTTGGCCCATGCAATGTATTCATGTGTTTCGTGAAGTTGTTGGGAACAAGGTTTTTTCAATTTTAGAGGATATTGAAGGTTCTAAAGTGGACACAAAATTTTCGGTAACATTTTCATTCTAAACTTGTGTGTTATCATATAAAGTAGATTGATTCCTTATTTTTTAATCATTATTCATTTTTTTAATTAATCTTTATATGTTTTGGTTAGGTTGTTCGAGATTTGACTGTGGGTACTGTTGATTGTTCATGCAACTTATTTACAAGGAATGGTTATATATGTCGTCATGCGCTTAAAGTCTTGATTAACGAGAAAGCTCAAACTGTGTCTGAGTGTTATGTGTTACGTCGTTGGCGAAGAGATTTGATCCCTGTTGAATGGTTGCCTGCCAAAGTTCGTTATGGTGAAGTTGATGCTGAAACGGAGAAGTTAATGGTTGATACTCATTCACTCGTTGAAGTTATTGTTGAGCGGTTAAGGGCTGACAAAAAATGTATGTCTGATTTTGTGACACATTTGGAGAAATGGAACAATGATATTGATGTAGATACTCTAGAACAAACTAGTCACCAGCGTAAGAATTCAAATTTGCAGGAGTTTATGGGAGCCACCGAGGTTGCTAGTGTTGAAATTTTACCTCCTTCAGGGGTTCGTATTAAGGGATGTGGAACAGGGAAGAGGCTAATCGGCGTCCGCGAGAAGGCTGCCAAGAAGGCGAAGACCCCAAAGAGGGTTTGTCGTAAGTGTGGGAAAGCATATGGACATGATTCACGCAATTGTCCCGAAGGCTAGATATTTATGAATGTTATTTTTAGTTGTTTGAATGGTTTTTAACAATTGACTCTATATTTTCTGCATTTAGTTGTTATGTTTTATAACTTTAGTCGGTCATTCATTTTATCATTTTTGGTGGAACGATTGGTATTTTCTATAGTGAATTATTCACTAATATTACAATAACGTAGCACTCGATATTTAAGTTACTACTTTTGTTTTAGTATTTAGGATCATCATTCATTTTATTAATTTTGTTTTATTTTTAAGTTTATGTTTTTAAATGAAATATGAATTGTTGATTGTTTTTAGTAAATTAGGTGAAAGTTTTGTAAAATATTTCTTGTTTTAATAAAAAGATTTGTGAAGATTTTCCTTCTAGAAGGAAATCATCACTTCACTCTTAACGATCTGTATAGCCGTCCATTTAATTATTAAGTATTATTTTTTTTGCGTCTTCATTATCCTTTCTTCTCTTTATAAAACCCTCTTTGTTTCTCATTCATCTTTACCAAACAAACCCATAGTAACTTTGTAACAACTGTATTTTAAATGTAAGTGTTTGGTGAAGTTAGGGGCCAAATTAAAATTGTGCAAAGGAAAGGGGGTCAAAGAGGAACTTTGGTGAGGTATAAAAGGGAAGCAATCCCTAAGAGAATGAATTATTCTCTATCAGTATTTGGGAGTGGCAGCTGTAGCATTGAGAAGAGGAGAAAGCTTTGGCAAGGATTCAACAAGTCTGGGAGCACAACCATCTAAGGGAAACTGTAACAACCGGGTTTTTCCTGTAGAATTTTTAAGTTTAGTGGCCAAAGTCTAATAAAGAAAAGTTTTGGAAAGGGGCCTTTTTGAAATTAATGGAAGATATATATAGGGATCAGATTCCTAGGTTTTCTATTATTATCTCTGCATTCATTGTTGGCGGCTGAGAAGAGAAACGAGAAGGGATAGGAAGAGCGATTGGCAACGATTTCAATAGAAGAAGCTATAATCTGGTAAGCAATCGATTCCTCTATGTTATTTTTCTGCCTAATAGATATATGGGTAATCAATTTCTGGATCCCCTTAATGTTTGAGCTGTGTTTTCTAAGCAAGAACGATAATGGGGTTTTAAATTCTAATCCGGACTGTTAATTGGTTTAAATCTGATGTTTATGTTAATTTATGAGCTTGGGGAGTAGCACTTAACAATTGATAAGAAAAGATACCATGTAAAAATCATTGGAGTTAGAATAATTAAGAGGATATTGAACTGTTAGTTCGACAATCGGAAGTCGCAGTTTCCGGAACTTGCGATACCGGATCCCATAAGGGGAATTCCGGAACCAAGACACCGGACCCCGTAAAGGGAATTCCGGAACCGAGACACCGGATCCCGCAAGGGGAATTCCGAAACCGAGACACCGGATCCCGCAAGGGGAATTCCGGAACTTAAATATTGGATCCCGCAAGGGGAATTCCGGAACTCTGATAACCGATCGTAAACTCCGGACTCCGGTAGGAGGACTCGGGGTAGGAACTAGGGTCAGCGGTTGGGTTTGACACTAACCAATTATATGACGTGCTTTAGGTGTAAGGTCAGTACGGTTGAGACGCGAGGTTAGGAAAATCGCTACAAACAGGTGAGTTCCCTAAACCCTTTTTACGTGAAATAAGATGCTAAATGTTTTACTGATTATGGTCTATTTACGAGCATGAATTGTTTACCAACTCTTACGTATGCTTTCCCATGAAAAGTATATTTTGTTTGAAAGACTATTTAGCATGAAGAAATGATTTATAAAGATTTCACGTCCCGTGATTTATGGTAAGCTATGTGTCTGTTATGTGGGGTCGGTCTGCACAGTGGGATCAGAGTACCTCGGGATTCGACGATCCCTTGGGCATTAGTGATGATCCGGTAGGATGGAATTCGTTTCCTTCCTACTCGGATAGAGGGGAGTCTGCTTGGGCCCCGATATGAGGCAAGAGGGGAGTCTGCTTGGGCCCCGATCGCGGTTAGTTTGTACGATCCTTGAACACTGTGCAGTTACCATGTTTGATGTTTTATGTGTAGACGGTTAATGAATTTATGAAATGATTTTTATACTGTGGTTAAAAGATGTTTTCGGAGGGAATTCACTAGACCTTTTGGTCTAACCCTCGCTTTTCAAAAACTAAACCATTTTCAGGTAAGCGAAATATTGGTTCTTCATATAAGAACTATTGGTCCCGGAGGGTTATACAAGTTTGTAGAAGGGGGGTTGAATACAAACACACAGATTTTACTTTTCTAAATTGTTTATTGATATATATAAAACAATTTACAACTTGTTGCGGAACAAGATTAAGGATTAAACCTAATCTAAACAAGTTATAAGAACACTAAGTTTTTTGCACTAGAATTAAGACAGAAAGGAGATAAGAATATTACGAATAATATTCTAACACAAAGATAGTAGAGAGAAGAAGAATGGCCGAGCACTTTATTTCTGAAGTAGGGTTCTTCTTATATACTGCATGCATTTAATGCATAGCAGTACACCTTTACACGTGGCAGCAGCTGATTGGTTGCATGGTTTGACCTTTGTAGACAACCTTAGTAGCCGCATGATGTACAGTGTAGAACCAGAGTTGGTTGTACGATAATGGACAGAAGAGATGTCCTTTCTAACATTTTCGTTAGGAGGCGTGCGAGGGGGTTAAGACAAAAGTAACTTGTAGAGGAAGACTTCATGATCAGCGTTCGTTGAACAGTACTTTATCAGCGAGTGACAAAACTCAGCTATCGCTGAAATCTTCTACTTGAAACTTCACGTTGAGTGGACAAATCTTGGCTTCGCTGATATCCGCATCAGTTCATTAGTAGACTTGTCGTTGGTTCTTTGGCTTGATCTTCGACTTCAGCGTAGAACATTTGTTGACGTTAAACTTGTCTTCAGGGATCATAAGTAACAACTAACACTATCAGCAATCATCAACAAGACTGAACAAGCTCAGAGCTTTATTGATGAACAGTATCGTTGAATATAATTTAAAGAGCATGAGTTTCCTATCAGCGGTACTGTAGAGACATAGTACTTATCAGCGATAGTGAAACTCTAATACATATTGTCTACTTACAATTTTCACTAAGTGTTTCTTAGAGAGTCATTATCAAATCACTGAGGGTTTGGATCAACAATCTCCCCCTATTTGATTATGACATAGCAACAAAAAGAAAATTTCTAACTATGAAAACATAAGGATAAAAAGAACTATAAAATATTTGTCCCTTTTACTGTTTTCTGGGATCTTTTGAGTACTAATGGAGTAAAGTACATTCGCTGAAATTTTTCTTTAAACTTCGTATAAGGTTACAAAGGGAAGTGGAAAAATTACAAGTACAACAAATAAATTTACAGGTACAAAAGATACAAGCTGATAAAGGATAGAAGAATTACAAGGAATCCTATCAGCTATTCAGGTTCTTTCTTAACGAGAAGTTCATCAAGGGTTCTTGTAGAGGGGATCATCCAGTCAGGGACCTTTTCTCCAAGATCACGTCTATTCTTTGCTTCTGTGAAGATTAGGGGCTTCATGAAGTGTCCGAGAAGATCTTTTCTGAATTCGCACCAGTAGATAAGATCCCTGAGTTGTTCGATGGGAGTGATGGGTAGCTCAGAGATGTGTTGAAAGCGTTCTCGTCCATCATAGTCGTGAAAGAATATACCATAAGGTTCTCTTAAGACTTTTCCAAGGATGAAGCGTTCACCGGGGGCAGGGAGGTGTCGAGAGCTGAGAGGTCAGGTTCAAGACCAAGTACTTCAGCACGTGAAAAACCAATACCTATTTCGTTTAGGATAGGAGGACCTGAGTCTGAAGGTATTATCTTTTTCTTTGCAGAGGCCCTTCTTTGTTGAGTTGGATTAGGAGGAGGAGGAGGAATATCCACAGCAGATGAAACCAAGTCGATCTGTTGATTGATCATTTTCTCGACATGGCTTTTATACGCTGAGCGAGATCGCTGAATGGCTATTCGCATCTCCAACCATTCAGAGAAACCGTAATTCTTTATCGTTGCAGCATAGATGGTCTCCTTAGTACCATTTTCTCTGAATATGTCAACTTCAACAACAGGAACGTTTATGGTTGTTCTTCCCCTGATGTTCACCTTGTTGATTCTGGATGCCCGAGATCGATAGTGCAGTCTTTCTTTGCACCATTCCAAGGTAGAGTCAGATACCTTGGTCTTTTCTTCGATTATCTTCTTGGCGTCTTTCCACAATTGACGTTGGACATCAATGGGAGTCTTCTTCAGATCAGGATCCTTCACCGATTGTTGGACAAGCTGGATGGCGTAGGCTTTATCTTGTTCTTCATCTTTCCTTCAATCGGCGAGTTGTTTTTCAGCCTTGAGATGTTCAATGAATTCCTTTCTTGATAGTCTGAACTTAGGGTCAGGGATGACTTTGTAACGAGAAAGGATGATTCGATGATCTTCAAGATGTTTGATCATTGCATCTCTCTTTTTCTGATCTTCTTCACTTAGCGTTTGAGGAGCCAAGGAAGGCATGTTTTTGTGAGAGAGCAGTTGTTCTTCTGGTTCTTCAGTCTCAGTGAAATCCAAGACTGGGATTATTTCTTCAGCGATATGAGCTGGATTTATTGTTGTAGTTACAGCCGGAGGAACTTCAGCTGGATCCTCAAGCAGGGGAGAGGAATAGCTGAAACACAGCGATCATTTAAGTAACATCATTTGGGAAAGAAGAGATAGAGAAGAAATGAGGGTTAAGTATTTAGAGGTTTTATGGAGAGGAGAACTGAGGTTGAGAAGGGATAGAGGAGGGATGCAGTGTAAGGGAAGAAAAGATATTGTACCTTACAAATTGGCTTTCTTTGTAGGATAGTCAGATTGCCTTCTGCAGCGAGGCCTTTATTTTTGCCTTTGTCAGCATCAGCTGCTGCAGGTTTTGTGTTTGTCCCCTCCCCTGATGGTTCATTTATCATAACCCCTTTTTGAGTTAGGGCTCTTTTGATTTGTTGGACGAAGAAGAAGTCGTCATCATCATCGTCATCATCATCATTTTTAGGAGATGATGATGGTTCATCATCATCGATATCAACGTCTTCATCGTCTTCAGCTTCTTCTTCAGATTCTTCCTCGTCAGCGTAGGGTTCTGTGACATCAGCAGCAGCTTCGAGTTGCCCCCCCTCAAATTCAGAGGGAGGTTTCTCGATTCCCTCAGGGTTTTCAACTCCCTGAAGTTGTTCAGTAGCAGCATCAGAAACAATACCCTCCCCCTCGGCGTTATGGGGAAGGTCTTCAAGAGTTTTCTTCTACCCCTCAACATTATGGGGAAGGTCTTCAGTCTTCTCCCCCTCTTCCACATGATGGATGAGGGAGGATATAGGTATGTCAGCAGCAACAGCAGCATTCGTAGGATCACTGTCTTCCAGGCCAGTGATTCCCATGAAGGTTTCAATCACTACTATTCTGTCTTCCAGGCCATAAATAGTAGGACTGATCTTTTGGAGATCCTCTCGATCAGCCTGAGTGAAGTGAGACGGAGCACAAGTTGGGGGGTTCAGGCGATCGAGGATTTGTTGGAGGAGATCTTTTACAGTGCCAACCTCAGTCATGACCATGGAGACCTCACCTTTAAGAGTTCCAATCTCTGTCTTCAATGATGTGACTTCATTGGACAGGGTGGTGAAGTTTGTGGAGAGGGTGGTGTTGGTGAAGTTGAGAATGTTGATGGAGGTGGAGTTTTCAGCGAGAGTAGTAGCGAAGTTGCCAATGCTACCTTCCACCTTCTCCAGATCAGCACTGGAGGCTTTGCCTTTGACCTCGGTGGTCAGCTTTTTGAGATCCTCTCCAGCGTTTTTAACCATTGAAGAGTTTGCAGATAGAGTGGTGGTGAGAGATTCCACCTTCGTTTCCAAGGCCTTCAGGGAGTTGTTGATATCTCTCAAATTAGGACCTGAAAAAGTTGAGAACTTGTGAACAGAGGAAAGCTCAGAAGTTTGGGATTTTGAGAGAGGAGTGTGTGGAGTTATGTGTATACCTGCGGGATGGTTTATGAAGTCCTCGATATCTCGATGACCAGTCAGTGTTTCCATGTCGTCTTCCAGTGTACCTTTACATTGGGAAGGGCCCACAGGTCCTATATTTGTCTCTATCATCTGCTGTAGAGCCTCAGCAGATACATCTTGGAGAATGATGTTTGAAGAAGAGAATGGGGGGAAAATAGGTGGAGTGTCCAAAGAATGAGTGGGAGGAATGATGGTTAAGAAAAGGGTTTGGGTGAGGGGTTCAGCGTTGGATCCGCTGAGAAATACTTCTTCAGTCCTTAGAGAGTCTGAAGGAGGGGGGTTCAGTTCCAGGTTTATAACCTCAGCGTTTAGAGACGCTGAAGTCGGTATGGAAGGGGTGGCTTTATCAGCTGTGGCAGAGCGTACCATGGAACTATCCAACGGCTCTTGAGAAGAGTGATCCGCGAGTCTTCAGTCTGGAAAGGCTTGGGGGTTGCTCCTTGGTTTTCTTGATCCTTTGAGAATCAAGTGAGGTAGTAGAGTGTTTTCTTTTCTTAGAAGGAGTGGAGGTTGCGGCTTGGGTATCAGCAGTTGGGATTACCGCTGAGGTAGCCGCAGAAGTAGAAGAAGTTGGGGGATTGAGAATAGATAAGTGTTTAGAAAGACGTACCTCGTTTGGCAGGGGCTTGAAGTCAAGAACTTTAACGCCAACCTGAGAGAGTTTCAGGTCACCCACTTTTGGGTATTTGTCCCCAAGTCCGTTTAGTAAGATAGCACTGACAAACCGAGGATATGGAACACATGTTGGTCTGTCAGCCACGTCCACCCTGAGCACCATATCGTTGTAGATGATTGTTGCCCAATCAATGTGAAGGCCCTTCAGCAGTGCATACCCCATGGCCTGTTAGGGTTGGGATGCTTGGTCAGTTGACCCAGTTTTTGCTGTCAGGCAGCTGATCATATGGGCGAAGATGAAGTTCAGCTCGCTGGGCATCTTCGATTTCTTGATGCAGGTCAGCTTCTTCTCAGGGAGTCATCTCTCCCTGAGTCCCACACATACTTCATTGCATCAAAGAATGCAATCAGTGCTTCTCTATCAGCGAGGTTTTTGGGGTTTGGCAGAGGGACAAAGCGATTTTCTTTGGAACCACCAGGAAGTTTCAAGGCTCGCCCGATAGTACCAGGGGTGATCTTGGAGGTTCCATGTTTGGTGTCACAGAGAATGACATCGAGCATTTTTCTTTGGGTCTTTGGGTGAGGGAACCTGAGCTCTTCTGGCAGTATACCAGAACTGAGCTAGAAGATATCGATGAGTCGGGGGTGCAATGGTCAGAGTTGTGACCTGCTTCTTTTGAGGGAAGTCGAAAAGAGCATAAGGGTTGTTGCTTTGGAAGGTAACTTGCTCGAGTTTAAATTTAACCTGAAGAGCTTTTGTGAGTACGACACTTTCAGCAACAGTGGGGGACTTGGCAGTAGGAGTTTCAGTAGTAGATGCCATTTCTGTGTATAATCAAACATGAAGAGTGATAAAGAATAACGTCTTAATGTGGAAAGATTTTCCAAAATAAGATGTGTTTGGGTTTTGCACATTCCATTCAGACAAAAGATATCTTAATGGAGATTAGGGTTTTTCTTGTTTTGAAAAAAAAATACAAAACATAGTGAACATTTGTTTTCCAGTTTCTGTTTAAAGAAGAGATTCTGAAAAAACATATGAAGATACAAGTTTAAGATTTTTTTTTGTTTTAAACTTGAAGAACATCCTGTTTCCAGATTGTGTTCATAAAATCATGAAAAGAAGATGATTTTATTTTAAGAAGGTTCGTTTGTTTGATCTTTTAAAAACAATAATAAGATCGAAAACAAGTTTATAAGTTGCAACATAAAAGAAATATTAACCTGTGATGTGGGAGATGAAGATGAACAGATTCTTGAGTTAATATTTTGAATGCAACAGAGCGTTCTTGCTTTAAAGGAGATGATGTTCGCGTAAGGTAAAAATATAAACTCGAATGTGTTTATATAGTGAGAGTTAGAGAGAGAAAAACTGTGAGCGGGAAAGTTTTTCATCATGACACTGACACGTCCCTTGAATTTGATTGGTCAAGAAAAACGAAATGGGCGAACGTGTGTCAGAAAAAGTGTGCCATGGTCTATCTGTTTGATGACGTCACAAACGTCCTTTCATATTTTAGGATGTCTCTGAGGATTTGAAAAACTCGGGGACCTTTTGAAAAACAAGAGGCATTGAATAGAAATATCAATGTGTTAAGTTTAGAAATTTCAAAGTATCACTGAAAGGAAGAGATATTCAGCGATGCAATTTTTTTTGAAATCTTGCATTTATAGGCGAACGTCAGCGAGTAAGAAAGAACATACCTTGATATCAACGAATCAATTTTGTTTAGGGAGTAGGTGATGAATAGGGTTATACAAGTTCATTGATATCACTGATCAAATGTGAACCGCTGAAGATTTTACTCTTCTAAGTTCAGCATTCCAAGCTCGCTGATGAGAAAGTTGAATCTTGTCTCATCAATAGGTTTGGTAAATAGATCAGCTAACTGAAAGTCAGTTGGAATAAAATGAAGTTCTATATCACCATTCATCACATGATCTCTGATAAAATGATACCTGATTTCTATGTGTTTGGTCTTTGAATGTAGCACTGGATTATTGGCTATAGCGATGGCACTTGTGCTGTCGCAATAGATTGGAATCTTTGAGAGCTGTAGGTCATAGTCCAGTAGTTGATTTCTCATCCACAAGACCTGAGAACAACAGCTTCCAGCAGCTACGTATTCAGCTTCAGCGGTTGAGGTGGACACTGAGTTTTGCTTCTTACTTGTCCAACTCACCAGCTTTCCACCCAGGAGCTGACAGCCTCCTGTGGTGCTTTTCCTATCCAATTTGCAACCTGCAAAATCACTATCTGAATAGGCGATTAGATCTAACCCTGAGTCTTTGGGATACCAAAGACCTAGGTTAGGAGTACCCTTAAGGTAACGAAAGATTCGCTTTACAGTGATCAGATGAGATTCCTTAGGTTCAGCTTGATATCGTGCACACAAACAGGTTGCATACATAATATCAGGTCGGCTAGTTGTAAGATACAGAAGAGAGCCGATCATCCCACGGTACATCGTGACATTAACAAGTTTTCCAAAAGGATCCTTGTTTAGTGTCAGCGGTGGTGCCATAGGGGTTTTCATAGCTGAACTCTGAGTTAAATCAAATTTCTTCAGCATATCTTTAACATATTTTCCCTGATGAATGAAAGTTCCTTTTTCACCCTGTTTGATTTGAAGACCAAGGAAATATGTCAGCTCACCCATCATACTCATTTTATATTCAGCTTTCATTCTATCAGCGAAACAAGTACACAAGTCAGGGTTAGTAGAACCAAATATAATATCATCGACATATATTTGAACAAGAATAATATGACCTTTTACTTTCCTGAAAAATAGAGTCTTGTCGATTTTACCTCGCTCAATTTTTTCGATTTGGAGATAAGAGGAAAGAGTGTCATACCATGCACGAGGAGCTTGCTTTAAGACATAAAGTGCCTTATCCAGTTTATAAACATAACCTGGATGCTTAGGATCTGAGAATCCTGGAGGTTGTTCCACGTAGACTTCTTCATTCAGCTTTCCATTGAGGAACGCTGACTTAACATCCATTTGATAAACTTTGAAGTCTTTGTGTACAGCGTAAGCTAAGAATAGACGAATAGCTTCGAGTCTTGCCACTGGGGCAAATGTTTCGTCGTAATCTATACCTTCCTATTGTCTGTATCCCTGAGCAACAAGACGAGCCTTGTTGCGGGTTACAGTTCCATGTTCATCCAACTTGTTAATATAGACCCATTTAGTGCCTATCACTGACTTGTCAGATGGTCTTGGAGCGAGCTTCCAAACTTTGTTTCTTTCAAATTCTGTCAGCTCTTCTTGCATAGCGTTGACCCAGTTTGGATCTATGAGGGCATCATCTGTTTTCTTTGGTTCAATCAGAGAAATAAAGTTAACAAATAATGAAATATTACCTGCACTTCGTCGAGTCTGAACACCAGCGTTTGGATCACCAAGAATTTGATCAATAGAGTGATTTATAGTCCATCGCTGAGCCGGAGCATAAGTTGTTGACTCAACCTGAACTTCTGGAGGAGCTGAAGATGAGGCTTCAGCAACTTCTGGTATATCAGCCAAGAGAGGAAGAGGTTCAGATGTCATTTCATTCACTGATTGCTGAGAAGTAGATGGTATGTCTGAGAAAGAAGGTTCAGAAGCAGGCATAGTGTTAATAGGAACAGCTGAGACCCATGATGTTTCAGCTTCACTATTCTGCATGCTTGGGATCATAGTAGGATCATCATCTTCAGCGGGATGAGTATGAGATTTAGGAGTGGGAATGTCTTCTGAATCACCAAGATGAGAAAACATCCATTGATTCAGTTCTTCAGTATCAGCAGAAGGTCTAGAGTTCGCTGAACGGGATTCGTCAAAAGTAACGTGGATTGTTTCTTCTACAGTCTGCCTTCTATGATTGAAGACTCTGAAGGCTTTAGAAATTGAAGAATATCCAAGAAAGATTCCATCATCAGGCTTAGGATCAAACTTTCCAAGGGCATCTCTGTTGTTCAGTATGAAACACTGACATCCGAAGATGCGAAGAAAGCTAATTGAAGGCTTTCTCCCATGAAAAAGTTCATAGGCTGTCTTCTTCAATCTTTTGACTATCAGCGACCTGTTTTGAGTAAAATAAGCAGTGTTGACAGCTTCTGCCCAAAACTGAGTAGGTAGATGAGAATCGCTGAGCATTGAACGTGCAGCTTCGATGATAGTTCGATTTCTTCTTTCAGCGACTCCATTTTGTTGCGGTGTTCTCACTGAGGAATAGTTGTGAGAAATACCCTTGCTTTCAAAGAAGGAATCAAGAGAACTGTTTTTGAATTCAGTCCCATGATCACTCCTTATTGAGCGAACGGTCATGTTGTTCAGGACTTCCATTTTCCTGACAAAAGTGATGAGTTCTTCAGGGGTGTCACTCTTAGAACGGAGAAACATTACCCAGGTATAGCGAGAAAATTCATCGACTATGACCAAAGTATATTTCATTCCAGCGATAGATTGTTTGTTAACAGGGCCAAACAAATCCATATGGAGAAGTTGTAGAAGAGATGACACTGTGGAAACTTGCTTAGATTTGAAGCTTACCTTGGTTTGTTTCCCTTTCTCACACGCTGAACATAAGGACTCCTTAGCGTATGAGTGTTGAGGCAGACCAGTAACCAATTCTTTAGAGGAAAGAGTATTCAGTGTCTTGAAGTTTAGAAGAGAGAGCCTCTTATGCCATAGCCAGTTGGCATCAGATGAGGCTTTTGAGAAGAAACAGGGGTTCGCAGTGTTTGTAGAGTCCATGTTTATAACATAAACATTTTCCATACGATATCCGCTGAGAGCTATCTTCTCCTTTTTGTCAGTGACAAAGCAGGATTCCTTAGTGAAAATCACTTTGTTATCCTTGTCACACAGCTGACCGATGCTTAGAAGATTATGCTTCAGTCCTTCAACATATGCGACTCTTCTGAAGGTTGTTGTACCATTAGAGAGTACACCAAACACTCGGGTATGGCCTTTTCCGTTTCCACCGAAAGTCACTGAGGGACCCTTCTCTTCCTTATACTCAGTGAGCGGGTTTTTCTTTCCAGTCATGTGTCTAGAGCATCCGCTATCAAGATACCAGATACCCTTCCGAACCTGCAAACAAAGGAAGATTAGTTTGACTTGGGCACCCATTTAACCATGGGTCCACATTTGTCAGTGGTGGTAGAGGAAGTGGAAGGTTCAGCAATCTTCGCAGCATTTGAAGATTCAGCTTCAGAATCATTCTTCACTTTGGTTAATTTCTTAACCTCAGTGGTCTTCTTTGCCTTGGGGGCATTGACTTTCACCTTAGCTAACTTTTCAGCTTTGGTGGTTGTGGGGCACTTACTAGCAATGTGAACTGTAAGTCCACAGTGATAACATTTTGTATAGCTAAAAGTAGCTTTAGGACCATTTGCATGCTCACCCGTTAATTTTAAATGAGCAGGGCCAGCACCAAGTATACCTGTGGCATTGGAAATGGGAGGAACAATCAGTTCTTCGGATTTCTTACCAATGATATCCACTCTGATTCTAGGAGTAGATCGCTCCAGGGATCTTATTCTTAGAAGTAAAGGGATAAGTCACTGGAACTTTAGAAGCATTCAGCTTAGGTACAAAGGTACCCTTCTGAGGTTTTGGATAAACAATTTTCTCTTTACCTTTAGAAGTTAAGGTAGAGGTTTCCTCAGGGATAGGAGTTTTTGAAGAGGAACACTGAGATGAGGAAGTGTCAGGGATAGAGGACACAAACATTCCAAACTTAAGCATGGAATGATCAGTGGTTGGTTCTTCAATGTCAGCTTTGTAACCAAGACCACGTTTGTCACTCAAGGGAATCTGAGACTTTATTATCTCAGTGATCGTTGTTGAGGATTTACACCATCCTTCAACAGTAGCTTTTTCAGCTTTCAATCCAGCGATAGATTCTTCGCGCTCGATTTTGACTAGTTGATTTATATGAACCTGATCTTTTAAATCTTCTTCAATTTTAGAAAGCTTTTCTATTTGAAGGTGACAGTGTTTAAGTTGTTCAGCGAGATCAAGGTTTTGATTTTCAACAACAGTTTTGCCATTCATGGCATCATATAAACTCATAGTCAGGAGATCGATCTTTCGAAGACTATCAGCTTCATCAATATCTGAAATATGTGTAAAGAAAGAAGGTGATACCTTGGAGGTAGAGGTTGAAGTAGAGAGAATGTCAAAATTTTCTTCCTCGTCTTCAATTTTGGCCATGAGGCAGAGATTGGCCTCATCATCATCTTCTGAGTCAGATGATTCTTCAGTGTCAGAGGCAGCCCAGTCGAAGTCAGCGACCAAGCCTTTGCCTTTCTTCTTAAAGCTTTTCAGCTTTGAATATTTTTCTTTCAGCTTTTTGTACTTGTCATCTCTAGCCCTGGGGTTAGAGGATTTCTTGGAGAAAGCTGAGGGTTTATAGACTTTCTTTGACCTGCATTCACTTGCAAAGTGTCCTACTTTTTCACAGTTAAAGCAGGTAGCAGTAGCCTTATCAACAGGGGTTGATGATCTAGGCTTGTCAGTGAGTGCGAGAGGTTTATTCCTTCTGAAGTTACTCTTTCTAGCGAATCTCCTGAACTTATTGGCCAGTAGTGCTAGAGATTCATCAAGATCTGAAGAGTCAACATCTGATGAGCATTCAGAGTTAGTTTCCAACTCAGTGACAGTGATAGTAGATCGCTGAGTGGAAGGTGACTCTGAGAGTAAAGCAACATGTGTGCTTTTGGAATCTTTTACAAGATTCTTCTTAAGATGACACGACTGCTCATGATTGAGCATAGTGCCATATAAGGTAGAAAGAGTCATAGATTTTAGATCCTTTGACAGCTTGAGACACATTGAATAACTGTCCCAGCTTTCAGGTAAACATTCTAAGAACTTTTTCAGAATTTCAAAGTTAGAAGATTCCTTACCAACGGTTTTCAGATCTATAATTAAACAGTTAAACCGCTGATGTACTTCAGAGAGAGATTCATTCTTACCACAAATGAAGCTTTCATATTGTCTTACCAGGTTGATCTTACGTGAGTCCTGGACTTCAGACGTTCCTTCATATTGAACACAGATTGTGTCCCACATGGCTTTGGAGGTTTTCAGGTTCATGACGGGATGGTAGACTTCGTCAGGAAGAGCCATAGAGAGGATAGATCTGGATTTAGTGTCGATAGCCACTTTCTTCTTATCTTCATCAGACCAGTTGTGAGGTTCCTTAGGCACAACTCTTTCAGGAATGGCAGCTCTAGTAGTAGTGCCTGGAACTTCAGGGTCAATTCTAACAGGAATATATGGGCCATTTTCGATGTAATAAGGCATAGTAGGGTCTACACCTTCTAAGAAGAGTACCATCCTATTTTTCCACAGATTAAAGTTATCTCTGGAAAATCTAGGGGGTTTTGCAAGAGAACCATTGTCAATATAGTTTGTGTTTGTGTTGGTAGCCATTGTGAGAAATAGCAAGGAAGAGAAAAGATTAGTATAAGCAAGATCTTGTTTATGAGTTTAAACAACGTGGCTCTGATACCACTTGTTGGTCCTGGAGGGTTATACAAGTTTGTAGAAGGGGGGTTGAATACAAACACACATATTTTACTTTTCTAAATTGTTTATTGATATATATCAAACAATTTACAACTTGTTGCGGAACAAGATTAAGGATTAAACCTAATCTAAACAAGTTATGAGAACACTAAGTTTCTTGCACTAGAATTAAGACAGAAAGGAGATAAGAATATTACGAATAATATTCTAACACAAAGATAGTAGAGAGAAGAAGAATGGCCGAGCACTTCATTTCTGAAGTAGGGTTCTTCTTATATAATGCATGCATTTAATGCATAGCAGTACACCTTTATACGTGGCAGCAGCTGATTGGTTGCATGGTTTGACCTTTGTAGACAACCTTAGTAGCCGCATGATGTACAGTGTAGAATCAGAGTTGGTTGTACGATAATGGACAGAAGGGATGTCCTTTCTGACATTTTCGTACGGAGGCGTGCAAGGGGGTTAAGACAAAAGTAACTTGTAGAGGAAGACTTCATGATTAGCGTTCGTTGAACAGTACTTTATCAGCGAGTGACAAAGCTCAGCGATCGCTGAAATCTTCTACTTGAAACTTCACGTTGAGTGGACAAATCTTGGCTTCGCTGATATCCGCATCAGTTCATTAGTAGACTTGTAACTGGTTCTTTGGCTTGATCTTCGACTTCAGCGTAGAACATTTGTTGACGTGAAACTTGTCTTCAGGGATCATAAGTAAACAACTAACACTATCAGCGATCATCAACAAGACTGAACAGGCTCAGAGCTTTATTGATGAACAGTATCGTTGAATATAATTTAAAGAGCATGAGTTTCCTATCAGTGGTACTGTAGAGACATAGTACTTATCAGCGATAGTGAAACTCTAATACATATTGTCTACTTACAATTTTCACTAAGTGTTTCTTAGAGAGTCATTATCAAATCACTGAGGGTTTGGATCAACAAGAACAAAGAGATGGCTTGAGGATTGAGATGGATCTTAGAGAGATTCCATAGTTTTGCTAGTTTATTTATAGATAGACGCTCTCGGCTGTGGACAAGATGCTTCCGCTGTCCAGTTTTGTTTAGTTTCAGACTTATGTTCGATTAAAGACAAGTTTCAATATGTAATTGGGGACCCGATTTGGGATGTTTATTCTATATTATGCATGTTATGTTTTGGGACGTTACAAATGGTATCAGAGCCTTAGTTTAAGGGATTTAGGTGACCGGTCGGGCCTAAACTTAAACTGTAGGATGAGGAACACAGCCGAGATATAGGATTGCCTCTAGGTCAAATCACTTAAAACGCGCTTAGGAATAAGGTACCAAGGACAGACATGTAAGGTAAGTTTGGGGTAACACCTGGCCAGTGTAATTGAGAATTTACAGGTACATGTACGTGCTTAAATTGCCTTACATAGCAAACTTGTTGTGTCGGGTCTAGCAAAGGTTAATCGTTGGTTTCTTTCAGTTCTCGATATGGTTGGGAGAACGCTGAGGAGCAGGTCCGTACCTGCTAGTCAAAGGATTCCTAATGAAGAAGTCCTAGCTAATGGGTCTTTGGAGCCCACAAGGCCGACTGCCACCCGCATACGGGGTAGGGGTCGCGGTAGGGGTCGGGGAAGAACGCCCCGCCGAGCCACCACTCAAGTGGTCGGGGATGGGGGAACCCAATCCGGAGAACGATGCGAGTAAGCAGAAGGGCGAGAAGTGTGGAGATTCCAGTTCAACCAGAAGAATCTCAGCAGGAAAGTTTGGCTACTGTAAGGAGGGGTAATCAGCCGAGAGGACGCGGGCGAGGCCGCGGATCTGCGTTTGTGACTCAATAGAACTTGGCTACTGAATTGGGTAAGATTCAGGAGACTCTGCAAGCTCTCCTTACTAAGCAGGATTAGTCGGCATCGGGAAGCAAAGAGGCGAGTGAAAACAAGGAAAGTGCTGAACTATCAAGTCCACTGGTGACAGGTACTGGGAGTCACTCGCAAACGACCCCTCTGGTGGTGAATGAGTCTGCAGCTAAGGGATGCAACTACAAGGAATTTGCCTCGTGTAAGCCTCCTACTTTTAAGGTAGAATGTGACCCCGTGTTGGCAATGAAATGGGTGAGAGAAATGAAGCTGGTATTTGATACGTGCAAGTGTGCTGATGGGGATAGGGTGATGTTTGCTCTATCCATGCTGAAGTCCGAGGCTATGTACTAGTGGGATGCTGAGACCAGAGGGAAAGGGTCAGCGGCTGCTAAAGAAATGAAGTAGGGAACTTTCGTAGAAAGGTTTAGAGCGCAGTTCTGCCCGCTTGCGGCTGTATAGAAATTGGAAGAGGAGTTTCTCGGTCTAGAGCAGGGAGAGTTGTCAGTCCGAGAATATACCTTAAAGTTTATCGAGAAGTCCCATTTTGCTGAATTATATGTACCGACAGAGGAGCGGCGAGTGGAACGCTATATCTATAGATTGAAGAGCAGTATCAGGGAACTGGTCTTGACAAGAAATCCCACAACCTTCCAAGCGGCTATCAATGCTGCCGAACTGACCGAGAAGGAAAAGAACCGTCAAATTTCAGAGAAGAGTGGGGAGAAGCGCAAGTGGGATGGGCAAGGGAACAAAGCAAGAAAGGGGAAAGTTTTTCGGCCAGAAAACCGTGGGAACAAAGATACAACCGGCAAACTGTGTAGGAAGTGTAACAAGGTGCACCGGGAAGAGTGTATGGCAGGTTCAAATTCGTGTTACCAGTGTGGGTTGCCCGGTCACTTGTCGAAGGATTGTCCCAGTGGGAAGTCATGCTTTCAATGTGGGGCTACTGGTCACATGCGGTATGATTGTCCATAGTTGAAAAAGGGAGGATCAGCCCAGTATGGTGAACGTCAGGGAGGGAAAGGCAATGACAAGGGAGCGGAGTCGGCGCGTCTGAAGGGACGTGCGTTCCATATGACAGCAAAGGAGGCGAAGGAAGTTCCAGATGTTGTGGCAGGTACGTTTCTGGTGAACTCTTTGTGTGCCAAGATGTTATTTGACTCGGGAGCGAATCGCTCTTTTGTATCGCATGCTTTTATGAAATGTTTGGGGGTGAGGCCTAGACGTATGGAGAGAGCATTAGAAGTAGAAACTGCTGATGATAATCGTGTATACATTAGGGAGGTGGTAGAGGGTTGTGTCATATACATAGAAGGGAGTTTTGTGCCCATGCAACTATATCACATGGCAATGGGAGAGTTTAATGTGGTGTTGGGTATGGATTGGCTAGCTAAGAATGATGCTAACATCGTGTGCAACAAAAAGCTAGTTCGGGTTCAGTTACCTGATAGGGGTTCCATAGTGATCTATGGGAATCGCCGTGATAGGAAGACTAGTCTTATCTCCATGATTAAGGCTACTAAGTGCTTGAGGAAGGGTTATCAGGGATTCTTGGCGTACGTGGTGGACGCCAAGAAGGAGAAACTTGGGGTGGATGACGTGCGGGTAGTAAGTGAGTACCCGGAGGTATTTCCGGATGATTTAACAAGTCTACCCCCAGATCGTCAGATCGAGTTCAGAATCGATTTGGTGCCTGGAACGGCACCGATCGCCCGCGCACCGTATAGATTGGCGTCGTCCAAAATGAAAGAAATGATGACTCAACTGCAAGAGTTGCTAGACAAGGGGTTCGTTAGACCGAGTACGTCTCCGTGGGGAGCGCCAGTGCTCTTCATGAAAAAGAAGGACGGTACTATGCGAATGTGCATAGATTATCGCGAGCTCAACAAGGTCACGATCAAGAACAAGTATCCTATACCGAGAATTGACGAATTATTCGATCAGTTGCAAGGAGCCAGCTACTTCTCCAAGATAGACTTGAGGTTGGGTTATCACCAGCTCAAGGTGAGGGAAGAGGACGTACCGAAAACCGCTTTTAGGACCATATATGGACACTACGAGTTTTTGGTGATGCCATTCGGGCTAACCAATGCCCCGGCAGCTTTTATGGATCTGATGAATAGGGTGTGCCAACCTTATTTAGACAAGTTCATGATCGTGTTCATAGACGATATTTTAGTGTTCTCAAGGTCGGAGGAGGAGCACGAAGGTCACCTTCGGACGATCCTAGAGTTATTGAAGCACGAGAAACTGTATGCGAAGTTTTCTAAGTTCAAATTCTGGTTGAGGGAAGTGCAGTTCCTCGGACACGTGGTGTCTAGGAAGGGGATAATGGTGGACCTGTCTAAGATTGAGGCTATCCGAGATTGGGAGCAACCTAAGAATCCGTCGGAAGTTCGAAGTTTCCTCGGATTGGCGGGATACTATCGAAAGTTCATAAAGGACTTTTCGCGTATCGCTACGCCACTGACTTCTTTAACCAAGAAGAATGTCAAGTTCGACTGGTTAGAGGCTCAAGAAGAAGCCTTTCAGAAGATGAAGGATATGCTGAGTAGCGCGCCAGTGTTGTCATTACCGGACGGTTCTGACGATTTCGTGGTATTTAGTGATGCGTCGAAGCTGGGTTTGGGTTGTGTTCTAATGCAACGTGGAAAGGTGATCGCTTATGCCTCCCGACAGTTGAAGGATCACGAGGTTAGATACCCCACTCATGATTTAGAATTGGCAGTCGTGGTTTTCGCTCTAAAGATTTGGCGACATTATCTCTATTGGACGAAGCGTCAGGTCTTCATGGATCACAAAAGTTTGTGTCACCTATTTGATCAAAAAGAATTGAATATGCGCCAAAGAAGGTGGATCGAGCTGCTGACCGATTACGATTGCAAGATTGAGTGTCACCCAGGAAAGGCAAACGTGGTGGTTAACGCTTTGAGTCGAAAGGAAAGGAATGAGACCCCCAGCATCGTGGCCATGAGAGCCGAAGTGACGTTTAACTTGTTAGCCGAGATTAAGAAATATCAAGCTGAAGCGCTCGTCACTGAGAATCTCAAGAAAGAAAGAATGGTTGGGCAAACAACATCGTTAGTGGAAGATAGTCGAGGGATAAAATGTCTTAGCGAGAGGATCTGGCTCCCAAAACTTGGGGAGCTCAGAAGAGTGATTTTGGAAGAAGCCCACAAGTCAAAGTATTCGATTCATCCAGGAACTAACAAAATGTACGGAGATCTACGCCAGGATTACTGGTGGCCCGGAATGAAGAAGGACATGACTCATTTTGTAGAAACTTTTATGACATG